>QUSF01000004.1:6588065-6798597 GCA_003676055.1 Chloebia gouldiae
AAAGAAAGAAAGAAAGAAAGAAAGAAAGAAAGAAAGAAAGAAAGAAAAGCATGTACAAGCAGAGTAGTAGTGGTAGTCAATGCATATATAGCATTCAGTGTATTTAGTCCAGGTCACTATAGATCATCTGTTTCATAACATATTATTTCTTTTCTAAATAAAAAAAGAGTTCTTTTTGGAAATAGTATTGTATCTACAGAATCCAAAACTATTTTGTTTAGTCAGTACGTGAGAGATTAGGGAATTAATCAAGATAAGACAATGACTTTTGTGAGGCAAAAATCAAGAGAGGAATGGAGAAAGATTAATTAGTACATTTTCTTTTTCTGGTTGCATAGTTTTTGCTCACAGAACAGTACTAAAGATATGAAGGATCATCAGCATCATAAGACCTTTTCTTCATTATCACAAGTGGCATGTACCTGCAGCAGAATGTGCTTTGCTCACTAGAGGTGTAATATTTAATCCTTTACTTCTTTCTCTTTCTTTTTTCCTCCAGAAACAAACATTTCTTCTTTCAACCTCCTGTCACTAGCAGCCTCAGAAGATACTATTACATTGACTTCAGGGAATTAGTATCAGTCAACACCATCTCTATTCCCTCCAGCTATAATTTATTACAAATTTTATTATCAGAAAGAACTCTATCCAGGCAAGGCATACCACTGATGTGAAATGTGGCAGATGATAGGTGCAAGGAAATACTATAAGCAGATTTTGTCAACTTCATCCATAGTGCCAGTAGAAAGCACGGAGCTGACTAGCTGGCTAGAAAGGCTTCTAAGGAGCTGATAGGAAAGACGCCTTTTTCAAGCAAAATTGCAATGCTGTAGGAAGTTGATGGCAAGTAAAGCTACCCTCTGGCTTCCAAGAAGTTTGTCCTGCTGTCATTGGGGTGAGGTAATGAACTGATTTTGTTCATATATAAACAACAGATCCTTAGCGCTGCTGGTTTCCCAAAGAATAGATCGTAAGTCAGCAAAATAAAACAGTTCTAAACTGGGAAAAACTTTTTGTCACAAGATATCCACTGCCTGGAGCAAATTCCTGAGCACTTGAAAAAGATAAGCAGCCAGCTAATTCCTGCTTAGAGGAACAATCAGCCAGTGTAGTGATACTCTGCTCATTCATATTTTATATCAAAGAGCACATCTAAGCAGAACCCAAGCCAGGAATGGCAAGACCCTTCCCCAGCCTAGGGCCAGGTTTGGTGTCATTCATTGAATTTAGATAAAGTATCCCTGTCTATAATTTAAATTTGCTGCTCAGATTTGCATTCAAAAAAAGCTGAATGGGAGGTGACAGGTGCCTTTATCCTGAGCTCATGTTAAACACAGGACATGCACTGAACTGAAGACCTCAGGAATATTTCAAGATGACACTGTGACAAGAAGACCTTTAGCAGGAGGTGCAGTTGTAGGCAGATTTTATCATAATGTCCTTTTACACATTGAATGCCATGTAGGTTGGCATTATTTCCCATCAGGAGCAAACCCCTGCAGTTGTCAGTGCTAAGCTGGAGCGCTGTGTGAAGTGACATACCCTGCTCAGCCAGGGCAGGCTAGCCCCCAGGAAAAAACATTAAAGATCAACACTAGTACTTGTTGTATCAAGAGGAAAAGTAATCATCCTGCATTTCTTTTACAAATCACTTGCACAGAAAGAAAAACACGTTTTTACTTCACAAGCAGAACCTTGAGAGCACTTTGCTAAACAGAGTTCTTTCTGTGATATGTTATTAATTATACACCAGTGTCAAAGTTTCTTCTTCCTTTTACAGCTATGGAATTACATTTTATGGGGTAGTCAAGGAAACAAATCTTTATAAGACTTTTGCTAATACAAGGTTGAATATGACATTAAGAGCAAATCATTCTTGAAGTATAATATTGGGAAATCAAGGACAGAAATCAGATTCTGCTGCAGGTGATATTTAATCAGAAAAATCAGAAGCAAGTGTTGCTTACTACAAAGGATAAATTCTGTAATTTAACTCTGATGGACAAATTAGATCAGGTCAATAATTCAGACTTAAGGTAACACCTCATTTATCAGAGAATAAGATTCTGCTTATTTCCATATCACTGCTTTTTAGAACAGATCTAAAATGTTATGGGCACGGAAGATACATTTGTAGCACATCCATTTATTCAATTCCTCTCATCGATCATAAAAAGAAAATGCCAGGCTTGAAGATGACACTATGAATTATGCTGTTGTTTTATCCTATCAAAAGGTCCCCAGCAATCAGGAAAATTGTTCAATAAATAAACCTCTGCATGCTTAAACTCTACCCTCATCCTCTTACAACTCTTTCAGTAAAGGGGCAAAGTATATTATAAAAATTTCAGCTGTCAGATAAATTTATTTCCTGAAAAATACCTTTATTGCTTTGTCTCTCCCTTGGCATATCTTCTTCAAATCCATCCCCAGCTCTAACTGATTTTTCCCACTCATTGAAACCACATTTTTTTGTCCTGTAGTCTTGGAATACCCTTTCTAGGCTCTGGACTTGCATCTTGGAAACAGCTGACAGCGTATGCAAAAGCACAACTAAGTGTCCAGTAAAGCATTATCTCATTCCTCTCTTCTTTGATTTCTTAGACACATCTCTGATATCTTCATTCTTCATAACAGCATTTGACAGCAGTTTCCTAAAGTTGCTTTCTGGTCATGTGGTAAAAGGATTTCACTATTTGCTGTAGAAATTTTCTTACAACTGGTTGCTTTCTAGTTGTATTTTAACTCTTGCTACCTACCTCCATACACTTCTTAATTATTGCAAAACATTTGTGTGGAAGAATAAATCTCTTTATTTTGGAAAATGATTGTTATACTAAACTTTCACATGACTACAGATTTTTTTTCAATGAGCTTAAATTAACTTAATTCACACTTTTGACTATTCTTCCCCAATGTACCATAGAATAATCTGGCATGAGAAGGATTACAAAAGACTTTATTTAATTATATGCTCTGTCTGAGCAAATACAATTCAATTAAGGAAGATGTGATTATTAAATCTTAAATGCATTAGCATGCATCAATCAGCTGCATGAGCTTTAAATTAATAAATAGTTCTTTCACAGTTACCCAACTACTAGACAGAGAAACTGAATTAAAACCTCCAGTAAAATTAGCCCAAGTCTCTCAATGCATTTTTAAAGCATAATTTACTGAATGGATCTTTATATAATAACTGTAGTAATTTCAATGAAATTTGTTCCAGTACTGGGTGATGTTGAAGTAGTAATATGTTCTGTTTTGTTCCAAAATCTAATTATTTTGCATGAAGAGACTAATTGAAGTGAACACGATATAACATTGGCATGTTTTTGTCTCAAATCAGCTGATTATTTAAAGTTTCTATCCAAACTTCTGGTGCTTTCCTGTTTAAATATTTTAGCTATTTTTCTTTCAAATTTCTAGTATGGATACGGAGAGTTATCAAATATTTCAGTGAATAAATAGACAGAACATGCCTAGTAAAGTAAAATTTTGATTTCTATACAAGATGCCAGGAAAGCAAATTAGAGTTTAAGTTACTAATTACTAAATCTATCTCATTAAGATAGATTTAATTTCTTATAATAGGCTGCAGCCATTCAATACCCAACTCAAGATGCTAATGAAAGGTGTCCCAATGGGGATGTTGGTTTTGTTAGATCTCCAAGTAAGCCTCATAAGAAAATGTAAAGAATTAAAACATGTCTGTGTCTACCTGCTGCACTAAAGGGCAATGGTTCCCTTCTGTCCTTGGCTGGAGTCCTGGGAACCCTGCAATCAGGAGAGAACTCTGCCAGAAGCTGGAGAATGACAACTTTTCCTCCTCAGTCTGCATGTCTCTGCTTATTCACTTTATTTTTTCCTGTTACATATTTCTTCCTAGAGCACACTGAGGAGGGAAGCAGACTGTAGGCAGGAGAGATGCTGACAGTCCCGTGCAACATTGGGGGAGCAGCAGGCTCCCCTTCCCTTCTCAGGGTGACTGGAGAATTATCTCCCTGTCGGATGATTCCCCAGTACCTGCTCTGCTCCTCTGTGAATTGTCATGCTGTTATATTAATGTATCTTCATCCCAGTGTTCCCAGTTACAGTGAGGCAAGAGCTCTGTAAATATAACATCAAGGGAAGAAATTCCATTTGAGCAGGGCTGATTTTACTCCTTGGTGACACTTGTAATTGGCTTTATCTGCTGCAACGAGATTTTTTCATAAATCCTCACTACATGGTCGTGCTCAGCTTTCTGTTGCTCAACTTCCAGGAATCTTTCTTTTGGCTAAATAGGCAGAGATAAAGAATAAAGATTGAGAATATATTCCACGAGGAGGAAGAAATACAGGCCAGAAGCCCTTTTTGAGGAGAGTTCTAAAGAAGCACGAATCTGCCTGCTTCTTTCAGCATTTTAACTACATACAGCCTCCCTTAAGCCGATTTATCCAGTTCTAAAGGCTCAGAGATTAGAATGAGGAATTTGAATGGTTTCTCCCCCACAGGTGTAAATGCCAGCTTGCTCTATTGTCTCTGAAACCCTTCCCAGTAGACTGCTGAAAGACAGGAGCCATTCATACAAGTCCTGCTCAGAGAGCCTTCCTATGCTACATGGAAAACAGAACAGGAAGCAGGAAGAGAGCTGACAGCAAGGCATATGGCTATAGATGGAGTGTCTGCTTTTGTGGAATCTTCATCCATTTGCTGTGAGGAAAAGAAGATGTTTGGTTTAGCTGTATCCATCTACAGTAAATAGGAAGGACTTGTCTGTGAAACTGGTGAATTATACCAGCCAGGCATCAACCTAGGTAACAAAAAGGGGATTGAAAGGTGGAGAAGTATTCTCTTTTGCCACACAATCAAGGTGTCAAACCACCAAGCTGTATGAAAAGAGCCTCTTTAGCTACCTATATGCCAGAACTAAGAATCTAGTAATAAACTAGGAGATTTAGAAGCAGTGTGCATTGGTGCCAGAAAATTACTCAAGCTCACAGAAAAGACTTGTGCAACTGAACTGGTAACTATGTTAGCTAACTATGTTAACTAGCTTGTTTGGGATAGACTAAGTGGATTGCAGAGCTTGGGAACAGCACTCTGTATTGTGCCTGGCAACTTTAAAATAGTAATCCTGAATATAAGTCAAATATTAATAGACAGCAGAGGTAGATGTCATATTGGTCTCTGCTTGTCATGGACCACAACACTGTAACAAGTTGTGCATAATCTCTATAAAGAGCTGTTAGTAACACACAGGAGGGAAAATTCTGTCATCTTGAGCTTTAATGACCTGTGCTGATGGTCACTTACAGCCAGTACAGAGCTTCTTGCCAGTGGTTAAAAAAAAAAAATTATAGTAACAATCTCCTGATTATGAAAATGCTGCATTAAACATAAAGCTCCTTGCCTTCTTTAAATAAATGCAGGGACTCACCTTGAACTAAAATGAGTTGTAGCTTAAGAGAAAGAGATCATGAATTTGTTACATTTTATATTGGTA
Organism: Chloebia gouldiae; assembly: GCA_003676055.1. Classification (NCBI taxonomy): domain Eukaryota; kingdom Metazoa; phylum Chordata; class Aves; order Passeriformes; family Passeridae; genus Chloebia; species Chloebia gouldiae. The sequence continues at coordinate 6,593,554 of QUSF01000004.1, forward strand.
TACAGAATAAAGTCCAAACAAATGATATCTCTTTTCAATGCAAAGGAGTGAATCTTGCAAATTATTTTGTGCCAAGCTATATGGGAGAAAAGGTCCTAGACACTTATCAATCACTGTTCACATTGTTTTTCTAAAAACAAATCTCACATCCAGGAATAAAAGATTAGAAACATATAATTAAAAAAACTTTAGGAGAAGGAGCAAAAATTGCTGCATGAAATGGAAACTGTACAAGTAGCATGTGGAAAGAACTGAGAGCAGTCAATACCAGTCATACCCTCTGAAACATAAAGAAAACCTAAAGGAAGGGAAAAGTTACAGGAAAATAACCTGTAAGATACTAGATAGGTATAATAATGCAGCTGGGGTCCATATAACTAGAAGAAATTTAAATAACTTTCATATTTTACCTACTAGGCATGGGGGGGTGTGCACTGGCTTTAGTTCTCTAATGGAAATGAAGTCAATAAGATTTTTGGGTTTGGGAAAATTAATACAAGGAAGCAGTAGCCAGAACTTAGGACAAAACTTATGCTTCATGTCTCCTACTTCTAGCTAATAATTCTTATTAATTAAGTATCAGGAGTCTGCTAGTCCCTAGGCTCCCCTCTATTCCAGTGAGAGGTAGAAACATCTCTACAGCATGACTGCCACCTTCAAACAGGTGTCTAAGCACGTAGGAAGCTTTGGGCACATCTTTTCCACTGAGTAGAGAATATCCAGTGTCTTCCTTGTAGATGATGAGATGAATTTAAGTTATGGGAGATGAATACCTGGCTCCTGTGACGTGATGATACTCCATAATTCAAAGATATGGATCCCTATGTTCCCCCTGGATATCTATGTTTCTTCTTTTTGTCCTACAGGAGAAATACATTTAAAAGAATCCTTTAAAAAATAAAATAAAAGAAACCCACAAAACAAAAGACAAAGACTTCAAAAATTTAAATAGAGAGGATAGTCCAAGACATTAAAAACTTATACCATGAAATCTTATTTTCTTGAAAATAGTGCATCAACCTGGGAATAGCAGCACAATGACTAAAAGCAAGTCAAGAATCATTACTTAAGTATGCAGAGCTTTTCTCAAGGGTGTGAAGATCCTTCCTTTTCTAAATATGGTTTTCATATTTACTGTGCTCTATTAAGCACTGCAGCACTAGCAGACAGCTGGACAGCTGCCCAGTCCTAAGGCACTTATAAGGAAAATTTCAGAGGGTTTTCTTTTTACCTAAACAATATTCCAGGTATGATTCTCCAAATTTAATGTCAATAAGTGTTTGGTAACATGCTGGGGTGAGACAACATTGTGTTATATAGATGATAGTACAAGTAGCATCTCCTAACATATTCTATTTAGCAGGGTACAAAGTTATATTTTGGTTATTCCTTTAGGTGTTTCTGTAGCTCCAGAAATGTATTTTTAAAACAAAAAAAGTTCCTTTACCAAGACTGACAGTTAAAACATCCTGGATTCATTCTGAAGTAGAGATCAGATTTAACCTGAAGTGAACAAAGACTTTACACACCCACAGAAGTATGTCTCTATACCGTAAAGCCTGCAGGTTTTTAAATCAAAATCTGATGAGCTCTAAGGCCTTTGATCATCCTCTCCTAAGGTCTCAACTGTTGTAGAAAATCTCAGAGGAAGGTCATTTCTACAGAGGTCCTCTTAAAATTTTTCTGAGCCTCTCCTCTTTCTCGCATCTTGGCCTGCAGTCCTCCTTCTACAAAATGCAATAAAGTCAGCTCAGCTTTGTAGCAGCTTCTTGGGTTTTGAAGGGACTTGCTGTATTCCATGGTGTGTGATGACTCTGTAGTGTGTCCAAACATCTTTTCCCATCCTACTCAGACTCTATTACCTCCTCCTGCATCAACAACAGATGCCCTCAGCAATTCTGAAGAGATCCCTAATACTGCAGGATGGGAAGCCCTTGCTCATGATGTCAAAATTCCTGACACTGTCTTCTAAATGACTACTTAGGACTTGATACTTTGCCATCCAGTGATTTTCAAGCAATTATTTTCCTGAAAAAGAAGAGTTACACAATCAGGTTTGACTGTGTCAAGGTAGATCCTGTATTATAAACTCAACAGCTATTTTTAAACATATTCTATGTGATTCAATAGCAAAATTCTGGGGGATGGATATAGGCACATAAGTCAACTTTCACATGCAACTTTTTCATGTTGAAAATCACTCAGTAATCAGATTAATTCTTCTTTTTAATGAGATCCCTACTTTCTATTCAAATCACAAACTCTACCTCACATTTCTCCTTTGGGAGTATGAAATGTTTTTATCAGCATTCAGCTGTTGAAGGAAATAGTAGGTTGGATGGCTCACTACAGGGGATTGCTGCTTTTATCTTTTTTCATTCTTTGGTGGCATACACTTTGTATAGGCTAAAAAAGCCTGAAAATCCCTGTGATTTTACACCACTTTTATGGCATAAGGAATGCTGTATTTTCACATTCCCCCTAGATTAGAAATGTATGCTGTACCTTTGTCCTGGTAACACGTGGAGTCACTTGTGAGCAAGAAAGCTGAAGGCAGAGCATGAACTGCACAATTAAAATGGCCTCGGTAGGTGCCCAGTTACAAACAGGCTCAGTTTTTGACCCACGGAGGACAGTGTGGATACAAAAGTAAAGAAATCATGCTTACAGTGGGCTGAGGAGAGAGCAGGACATCCCTGTCAGGGAAGAAAAAGCTCTGACTCCAGATAGAGGGGTTGCATCCAAGGAGTCTTCAGATGATTGACAGCCTTAGTGGAAGCAGCCTGGTGTCTGGAAAATGATAGCTAGGGAAAAAATGGGAATGGCTGCTCTATGACCACAGTTTGTCAGTAGGAGGTCTGGCCTCACACTGGAAGAGTGCACTGGATTGTGAAGTGGAAAAAAGTAACAGGAATTGACAGTAGAAAAGGAGCAGAATGGTGGGATAAACTGCTGGTTTTGCAGTAAAACAGGACCTTGGAGAGTAACCTGTTTACAGGGATTTTTCTACTAGAACTCCTGAAATAAAATCAAACATCTGCAACAAATGACAGGTGCCAGGAGGAAGAGAAAAGGCTCTTTTTTGATATTTTCTGCTTTAATGTGTTTAATAACTGTGTATCTGACTTCTGCACTGCTTGGCTCTGGCAGCCAGAATTATTTAATACCATAATAGACAAGATAACTGACAATTTTGTAGAAATAATTAACATTGCAAATGTTGAGATTAGGAACTTGGCAACTTTGATAGAGGCTGTATCAATCATTCATATTATTCTTGTATTCAGATTTTCTGCCCTCGATCCCTGGGAACAGTACAAAGAATTAATATTCACCAGTACAAATATTTAAGCAAGATCCAAGTTAAACTGAGGGAGATCTTATACCAAAACTTTCTCAGCAGGACATTGTGCTACTAGGAGAGAGTTTTTAACTCAAAGTAAAACTCTTAAAGTGAATTTATACAAGCAATTAAGGATAACAAAAGGGCAACATCCGCAGATATTAAGGCATAGTTATGACATCACACACTGCATATGAAATTCTGAATTGTATTAAATTGGGATGCCAAGACTTTTAGAGGATCACTGTTTGTTTCAAAGGAAAAAGATACAAAAATTCAGTACAAGCAAGGATAGGAGATGTGTATTGGACTTGGGGCTCAAAGGAACTTTGAAGGCAAATTTTTATATATTATTTAGCTGTGGTTTCAACAGCTCTATAAATTTAAGCATATAATAAGTCCCTAAAGTCATCAGAGTAGGAATAATTTTTTAGCACCAAACAGATACAGACAGAAAAGAAAGTCTAGGAATATAGCTGTTAAAATATCACAAGCATCTGTCAATCCTGCCTTGTCTGCTATCTCCATTGACAGCAGAATTGCTTTTCCTTCCCCTGCTAAAGTACCTCATATCTATCTCTAATTATATTTACTGCAGGAAGAGAGATGGTCAGATTTTTCAAAAATATAGATTTCCCTTATTATATCACAATTGTGTAATCTGCTGCTGGAAGGAAGAATTTGCATGCAAAACAGTGTGAATGGGATTCATTCCTAAATAAAATCTCTTCTGACAATAGTAACTAAAAGCAGTCCTTATCTTTCTGAGCTAGGAAAAACCTTGAACACATTTTGAGACTTGCCAGAGCCCTTCCCATTAAGCTCAACACATGCTAACTCTCTCCTAGTTAATCAGTAGATACTGCCATTCTCATTAGACTGTATCTGCTCCCTGGGAGATATCCCAATAAAATGGTGGTCCCAATTAAATTCATTCCAATTAATTTGCACTCCATGAGGGTTTTAATGTTACTTCACCTAAATCCAGCCGAAGACTTCTGCTATCTTGTGTGACTTCACCAGCAGTGAATTTTCCTACAAAAAGGGCTAAAAATGCATTCCATAAAAAGGATCTATCCCATGGAGATGCTAGTTTGCAAAGCACTTCCTTTTATTTCAAAGTGTGGGTGCTGAATTGCAAGCTGCTTAACTAGATGTGAAGAATCTCTGTCCTACTCTCTAGTTCCCATTTGTGGCTGTCCTATCACCTTCATGGACTTCAGATTTATTTCTCCTGGACATTTTCCACCTTTCCCCATGTTCACCAAATTTCCTTCCCAGAACAGGTCTCTGCATCTGCTGTATGCTCACAAAGAAAAACTCCAACTTAGTCAGTGCTTTTCAACTCAGCTGTGCTGTATTAAGCCTCTGTTAAGTGTGCTATAGACAAAAACCTCCCCCTTTTCTTGACCATAATAGTGATTATTCATGACTATCAGAAATCATCTGAGAGTTGACTCTCAGAAATCATCTAGGTTTTGTGCTGAAACTCAAACATCTGTTTTGCCATAATGAAGAATGAAAAATGTCCAAGATGGAAAAGGAGAGTTTCATTTTCCAACCCCACAACTCTTATATTTGTTTTTCAAATACATCTCCCCTAATTTTTAATTTTTTAAAAAAACAAGTGTGCAAATCAAGTAATTCAAAAGATTTATCAATCAGGTGTCTACGAGATTAATTTCTTCATGATAATTGAAAACACACCTTACATTTGCACTGCCATTAAAAGAGGATAATTTGAATATATTTTTACAAAGTATAGGGCAAGTAAACCTTACATTTCACTTGTCAAGTTAACATGAACTCATAACTGGGAAAATTCATTGAGTACAGAACTACAAACATTCCCAAGAAGGCCAGTAGTTACTATCCTCCATATTCTGTAGCAGCTGGCTTCTGCATCTCTTTGGAGCAATTATACAGTGATTCAGATATTACTCACGGCCTGAATATAGAACCAGCTCCCCAGTGAGGTGTTTTTGCTAGTGTTCCTTATACCTGGATCTGCTTACATACAGCTACACACCAGAAATGTGTCTGAGATACTCATGGGTTTCAGGCACATGATGTATCAATCACTTCCTCATGAAAAGGACAGCATGCATCAGCAGGGAGCTTTGGAACAATATAGATTAGTGCATGTTTGGAATTGGATAAACTTGGAATGGTAGATGAGAAAGTAATTGGAAAAAAAACTACTGCATGACATGCAAACAATCATCAAAATTACCATTTTTCCCAGGGTTCAGTCATCATTCTGGGTAAATAATACCACTGAGTGCAAAAGTACCCAAACCTGAACTCTTGAGTCTAGAAAAGGTTTGAAGTTTTCTGGCTCAGGATCTAGCTCAGAGTGCAAATATGGGAAACAGAAGATGCTTTGCAGGGCACACATTTATGGTGTGGCCCATGGAGGAGGTGGGACAGCAGTCAATACACTTCTTAAGAAGCCATATGTCCCTGCTACTGCCTGTAGTACCAGGTTCAGGAAGCCTTACACACTGCACCCTCCACAGTTTCCTTTCTCTTCCCCTCCCTGCCCTTTATCTTTTTTTTGCTCCTTTTTTCCCATCTCACCTTCTCTACCTTCTTTATGCCCTACTAGGAATTTGGAAGGGAAGGAGGGAGACCAAAAGAGCTCTTGTAGGAAATGCTAGGGATTGTCAGCTAATGGTAGTGAGGAGAGATGAAGTCCTGTACTCCCCAGGAGTGGGAGTAAGAGCTCAGAAGCCTGAGACTCTTGTGTAGATCCCCCTGGGACACCTTCTTGCCTATTTCTATCCCATTATCTACAACTCCTTCAAAATCCCAATATGACCCACCTCAGTGAGATGTCTGGACCAGTTTCAATACTCAGATATGAGGCTGGCCTTAAATTCCCGAAGGGAGAGAGGGAATGGAAAGACTGACTTGATGACAGCTCTTCTCTCTTATTTCCCCAGCTCCCTTTCTCTATCCTCTCTGTGAATACCCTCTGGGAGCAAAAGTGTTATTCTGTCAGCCTGGGAGGAGAAGACACCAAGAGAAAAACATGTACACTAATGAGACGTGGTAGCAGAGGGAGTCAAAGTTTGATGACTGACCAGGGATGATGATGATAAATGCCCAATATTTTCAGCTACCTTTAAGTTCTGTGTCTCAGATACATCATGTTCTAGTAAAAAAAAAAATAAAAAGAAGAAAAAAAAGAGCAACACACACAAGAACATAAGCTTGCATAAATTACAGGTGTTCCTCAGCCAACACATATTTTGGTCTTAGTGCAAGACTGGAATTCAATGAACTAATTTATAGATGAGATTACATTAGCTGATTAAATATTATATTTAAACTCTAAAATCTATGACTCAGTACAAATACTTCATCCAAAAATAAAGTACGTAATGTTCACATTGCTCAACTATTTGCTTATATCTAAAAGCTTTTCTTAATAAATGGGCTAAAATTGCCTTTTTTTGTTGTTGTATTTTACCAGAGAATACAAGCATCAGTTCAATAGCCTTGTGAATTTTTGTCCTTAAAGGAAGAGCTTTGTTACACAAAATATTATAGTATTTTTGCCTGAAATTATCCACTTGGGCCACCATTAATCTAAACCTGATAGATTAATCCCTCATTTTAGGATGCACCACATGAGAAAGAAATAAGCAGTTATTGTGAATTTCAGTAACATGAATAAAGCTTTTTTGGGAAATCCTCTCAACAACATTTTAACTGCTCAATTTTAAAGTACTATTAGGGCAAGAAAATAAAAGTAAATTTCATCACTAGGGAAAATAATTTTATAAAAAATATTAAATTACAGAAAAAACAATCCCAGTGATATATTGATTTCCACAAAAGTTTACACTTCATTAGATGGGCTGTGATAATTACCAAGGTAGTGTGGATTTCTTTTCAGTAGCCTTTGAATCCCATCACTTTACATTTGCCACACTTATCTATTGTATGTAGAATTACATAGATCAGAATTTATTTTTTTTTTGCAGTGCTGCTAAGCAGTACAATAAACTTTCAAATGACCTTGGAGACTCTACAGCTTGTCCACTCATTACAGAAGTGGCTCATTTCATCGAGGACTGAGAAGATGTTCAGAGTTATTTTGGTACCAGATATGTCTCTAGGGCTCAGGATTTCTGTAGTGAAGTAGCAGCACTCAAATACTCTGTCTGGGAAATACACCACCCAAAAGCCTCGTGTACAACTTGAGCTCCACAATGATGATTAAAGGGGTTTGAAGACAAGAGTAAATAGGGCTTTATGCAGGCTCTTTGCACCTGCATGAACATTACACTAATTGTTTGGGCTTATTTACTTTTCCTCTCACAGCCAGGACCTAGAGATAAGCTTCCACTGCAAATCAGCCTGGGTAAAACAGACTGCACCAGCAGCAGAAGGAAGTGAGCCTGTGAATGTGTTCATTTTACTTTGCAGGCATGAGCAGACCATTATTGCACCCAATTATTCCTACTTCTTCTCCAACCAAACACTATGCAAAACAGGGAAATTAAACCTTTAAGTTGGCAGTGCATGTACTTAACCAGAACAGGATATCAAGCAGACTGGATCCAGAAACAATATCTTCAATGGCTAAAGACAAAACTCCAAAATAAAAAAGAAGGGAGTATACACATGACACAGACATGACACATAGGCAGACATGACACAATCATACATCTCAGCAAACTGGTTGATTCCAGATCTATATCTCCATACTCATAAACTATCTGCCCCAGACTTGTGTGATGTCCCTTACAGTGTTTACTGGAAGCCAGAACAAAGACATTGAAGTTGTTAATGTTATAAAATCTCTGTACCTAAAACAAATGTTCCATGTAGAAAAGGTACAGAAGACACGAATGGTTATATTTAAATTATGGTTTAATTGATAATGTTGGTTATAAATCTGTACTTTTCTCTTGTTAAGAAATGTAGAAAGGTTGGAAATGAAATGTATAACTGGTCCATTTTGTGAGTGTAAAAAAATGAGACTTGATGTCAGGTCTGTGTGGATTTAGAGATGACCTGTAGAAATTAGTCAATCAGTGCAATGACAACAGTGAGATAGTCAGGGCCTAACTAACCTCACACATGCCCTGAGAGATTCATAACCAGATATTACCACTTATGGGCTTGAGTTATAAGAGATATTTCTGATAAAACACCAGCTTAAAACTATTCTGCCTGCTATCAGAGTCCCAGAACAGCTTGGGTTGGAAGGGACCTTTAAAAGTCATTTAGTCCAAGCCCCCTGCAATGAGTTGGGACATCCACAACCAGATCAGGTTGCTCAGAGCCCCATCCAACCTGACCTTGACTGAAGGGTTGATTCCAGGGATGGGGCATCCATCACCGCTCAGTGTAACCTGTGTGTTTCATCCTCATAGTAAAAAGTTTCTTCCTTATATCTAGTTTGAATCTATCCTCTTCCATTTAAAACCATCACTTCTTGCTCTATCAGGGACAAAGGCACTACTACCACACCAGACACTACTAAAATGTCTGTCCCCATCTTTCTCATTAAGCCCCTTAGTAAAAGTCTGTGGTGCATCCATAAGCTGATGATTGTATGCCACTTAGGTTTCTCCACCTCAAAAAATATATAAAAGAAAGGAAAATAATGTGAAGAGCAACAGAATGAGAATACTGAAGCATAGTCCATGCAGACAGGGCTCTCCAGTTTGTTGAAGAAATGGAGAGAGAGGAGATCTCAGGAAAGACACATGAAATGCCTAGAAAGCAAGGAACAAGTAAATTGAAATAATTTCTCATCATAACCAATAAAAGAACCAAAAAACATCAAATAGCAGGGGCAAGTGATAGATTCAAAACAGGGCTTAGCCTGTTTTGACCCACATAGCACCTAGGTAAAGGTCTTTCTGCCACAGGATACTATGAATATTAAAATCACATCTGGATTAAGAAAGCAATAAGAAATTACTACTTTGTTATAGTATCACCTATAAGTAAGGCAGTAATTTAATTAAAAATTGCTAGACTCTGGGGGACATTCTGGGAAATAATGACTCTGCTTGGTCTGTTCTTGTACACTACTCTGGGCACTTCTGCTCTCAACCACATAGTAGAGTAGATGTACCCCTATCCCACAGATCTTTTCTTGTTCAGACCGTTTATTGGTTTCATTAAAATGGCTTGGAAAACATAAGCTGATGCAACCTTTAGGCCAGAAGGATGAACCATGAGAACACAACAAATGTGAGAGAAAAATTTGTATTTCATTCCTCCCTGGTTAGGTACATTACCAGGCCATTTTTATATTCACCTCCCACAGCTTTTCCTGACCCATCCTTTTCTGCATAGCCCATTAGCAAATTGCAACTCCATTTGTGCTGAAGGCCTCAGTAGCCAGTTAGGAGCTACCCCCAGCTGTTCGCAAGGGGGAAACACATAAATAAAGGTATCAGTAAAGATTCATAAGAGTTGGGATATGATTTGGGAACATCCAAGATAGACAGGCAGTCACCTTGTTCTCTGAGAGACTTTTTAACTTAGTGGGAACAGAAAATAAAAGCCTAGAAGACTTTTTATAAAAGAAAGGCTTTGGTAAAGCTACTTTTCAGTGGAAAATTACCCAGTCTGATACTTGATCTCCAAAATTATGATGCTGAATTCTTTACCTCAAGCAGTATCAGATTATTAAGGGCAAACTTCAGCTTTTCATCTAGAAAATAGGTTTCTAAAAAAGAAGGCTGTTCAGTTTGTAACTGCAGACTCAAGTGAACGCTGTGTCAGAAACAGCACCAAAGTGTCTCAGGGATTTGCCATTTGGGTCCTTGTCTGGATGACTTCTCTGAACCATCTGCCTTGAATGAACAACAGTTCCCATGAGGTACAACAGTGATTCAGAGCAGAAATAGACTACAGGATACATCAGCAGCCCAGGGATCCCTTTTCACAAAGGAGAAACATGCAGGAGCTCTCTGCACTGCAGTTCTCTGGAGGGAGCAGTTCTGAAAGGGCATTGTTAGCCAAAATCAGCGAGTTCGAGTTCATCTCTCTCACTCATCCTTCATTTTTGCAGCAGAAGTCCTGAATCTGTGGGAGTCTATATGATTTGACAGGATATTCTTTAAAACCTTGGATGCAGAGATTGGTGAAAGTCAGAGATGAGTTTAGGAAAACTTAGAAGAGTATCTAACAAGATTTCCCCACAGTGACTAAGTCATATCACCTAAGTATTTAGAGCAGAAGTCATGTTTCAATGAAGTTTTAATTCTATTACATCTTTCTGTTTCAATGCAACATGAATTTGTAAAAGTCAACAGATTTTAATCTGGAAACATCTAACGTTTTAATATGCAGAGCCTAAATTTTTGTCTAAGGTATTATTCTTCTCCCTAAAATCAGGTTTTAATGTTGCAATTGCTGCTTCTAAGCACTACCTTTCCACTTTGCTTTATTAGTTAGCATTTAGGTGCTAAATATTAAATAGAATTCTGTCCACTGGGGTTTGTCATACAGTGCAGTTTAGAGCAGAAGTAGTTGAGGCATCATTCTTTAATAGTGGCATAAGTCCTTGTATGAGCAATAGAAGCTGCCACTCTCTTTATGAGCCAAGCCAAATGCTGTTAAAATGATGAATGAACTAGTTCCATTTTATTTGTTCAGCCTTTCCCAGTGCTCTTCCTACAACCCAATTTAAATCACCAGCTTGTATTTTACATAAATTCCTATGTGCTTGAAATACACAGATGCCTGTATAGAATGGCAGAACAGAAGTAAATGTTTATTTTCTTTTCCAGTGAGCAAAGAGTTAAAGAATTGAAATGGAGCTGAAATACAAATTTCAGATTATGGAATGCTCTGAGACAACCCTTAAGAGACTTTTCCAGGTAGTTTACAAGACCATCCTGCTTTGCAGCCAAGGGTTGTTGGATATCCATGGGGAGTTGAATCTCAGACTGATCAGTCCCTCTAGACTGCAATACAAAACAATAATGTTCAAATCAAGAGCATCTTGAATAAATAATCTAATTAAAAGGTACAAGCAAGTGGTGGTGTAGCAGACATTTTCTCCTCCTGTGAGGGTGAAGAAATCTTCAAATTTACCTTATTTTCAAAATTAGGGTAAACATTTCCTTCCAATAACATGTTTATGACCTATTAATTAGTTCCTACAAGCATAGGTGAAATCCCAAACCTGCGTTAACATGGTCAAAGGAGATAAAATTACCTTCAGCCAAACACCCCAAGACACAAACTGGGAAAGAAATCACATATCACAGAAGTTTGGATGATCAAACAGAGATCTCCAAGGTCCTACCTTTAATTTCAGTGGGGAGGAGGCAGAGAGTGAAGGAGAAGAGGAGGAGAGAGACAGAGAGCACACAAGAGAACACACACCCGAAATTAGACTGTCAATCAAATAAGCTGTCAAGCAAAGTGCAAAGCCCATGGTTTATTTTAAATGAGCATATGTATCCTCTCTATGCAACCAAGAGACACAAGTCACTCTCAAGCCTTACCCTTACAGGATCACCTGTAGCTCAAATTTTGAGTTTTAAAGATCCTCTTCTCAGTCTCTGGCCTATTAGGAATGACGCATATACCTAAGGAATGTGTAAGAAATTGTAATAAAAAAACAGAGCTTGTATAATCACTTGCTGTGGATAGCACTGTAAAACAAAAAATTAATCCCTAAATTTTCCAAGTCCTTTCAGTGCAATTACTTCAATCTAGTTGCAAGTCACACAGTTAGATGACTGATTTCTGGGTAAAAAATACCTATATTTCATTCTCTCTGCACAAGAGATATAATTTTGTCTGAGCTGTATTTATAAATTTGGAAGGAGAACTGAGAAATTGTTCATCTCAGAGTGATGTGAATGGCCTGAAAGAACAGTTTCCATGATATAAGATTTTTCTTCCACAATTCTCCCAATAAAATAGAAGAAGTAACTAAAATCCAGTAAATTGAAATGTGTGATACTGGTTGGACTGAAACTGATTCACTGATTGTCATGGGAACAGTTGCAGCCACAGTTAGAAGTGTAGCATAATGCAAGTTCATTTCTTTTCTTCCTTATTTGACTCTAATTTTTATCAGAATATCTACTGGAGATGTTTTCCACTGAGAGCAAAGAATGCAGTTAAAGGAAGTTGCTTAGTCACTACCATGGCACAGGGAAGGTCCATGTAGTTGTAAAGAGGATATGATCCACCCCAAGGAAAGTTAGTTTGAGAATCTCAACCAGTACTGGCTTGTGGAAACACTGACATGGTTGCCATTAAAGAAAAATGTACAGAAAAACACTCTTTTCTCTTTTGAGAGATACCTCAGAAACAGAGTAACAGGTTTGTATGTGCAAATCTGACTTTGGAATTAATAGTGAATATCAGAGAGGAATATTTATCTAGACTGGTGGAATTCAGGAGAATTAAAAGGGCTGTTTAACTGGACTAAAGAATTTAAGAATCTGGAATGTTTAAAAGGCCTGAAACTTCTTGAAATTAAGGACACAGGATTATTCACTGCAGATTAGGAGGAAAAATTGTATAGAGCATTTCTGAGATTCGCTGAATTAGAAGCTTCCTTGCAGGTAATATTTTGAATAAAAAGAGAATCTGAGAGGCCTGGAAGGAGAAACTTGTTTGTCATAAATTATAGAAATAATTGCCAAAACTCAAGGCATGTTAGACTACACAAGGGAAACCAAAACATGTAGCAAAACAAACTTTGTCTGTGTAAATAGTAGCACAAGAATAAAGCTGTTTAAAGGAGAATGAAGAAATTGATGTTCAGGATAGCCCAAAGAGAAGTGAAACACAGTCATACAGAAGATACAAAATAAAACATTACCACATGGCAACAGGATATGATCATGCTAAGTGAAAAGGCAGCTGAACCACTGTCCTTCTAGGGAACTGAGTTTTATGATCAGAGAAAGCAAATATAATAAAGCCTTCCTACAATTAGTCCCATATCAGTTCCATCAGTTGTGCTGCTGTGGTGGGAACTGGGAAGCACAGAAGAGAATGGGTGACCCTGGCTCATAGGAAGAGGATGAAATTTTGCAGTGCACCTTTGGCCAGGCTCAGCCCATCTATCTAAGTCACCAAATTTAGGAACATGAAATTCCCTTGTTGCTTCTGTAGTCAATAGAAATAGATTAGCACTTTCCGCATCAGATAGAACACAAATCAATTTTGGGGGGAAACTGTCTCTGTCTCTCCACTGGCTGCAGCCACTTTACTGAGCTGCAAAGGCACTGTTCTTCCCCACTTTGCTCAGACATGTGCCCACCCACAGGCAGGACAAAACTGTGCTCTCAGCTAATGAAAAAAATATGTTATAAATTGGGGATTGCCCACTGGAGGTGCCAGAAAGCAATAGAATTCTGGCTTGATTAGTCAATCATAGTTGGAAAAATCATTTGGTTTCAAATGTCCCTTGTGAGGCATTTTTAGAGAACAAGACCATGATGAGGCCATCTGGAATACAATATGCAGTCTCGGGCATCCAGATGCAAGGAAGATTGATTCGCTGCATAACACAACTACAATAATCAAGGAAGTGAAGAATTTATCTTCTGAGATGAGATTAAAAGATGCTGGCTTGTGTGGCCTAAGAGAATAAAGGTTGTGGGAATTCTTACTGCTTTCTATAAACTCATCAGTCTAAGTTTCTATAAACTTAGCAGAGGCTAAAAGCTATTTAAACTAAAAGACACTTCTGCTGCAATAACAAATGGATACTCATTAGTCTTTAATAAATTTAGCCTGAGTATTAGGCAAAGGTTGCAAATCCCCAGAGGACTAGAACAACTTTTATTAGGATCCGTTCCACTGCTAAGTCACATTGATGAAATATGATCAGTTTGGGGTCAGCACTTCCAGCCCAGCTGGAACAGCAAGGAGTGAGAGTCATTAACTCGTGGGGTCCTCTCCAGTTCAATGCACCTTTGGCCTCCAGCTCAGCATTTTCTGAGCATTGCTCTGTATTCAATGTCTTTATATGGGCAGTGACAGGCTTCTAAAGACCTTTGTGCCTCACGGAGACAGAGGCCAAATTTTTGGAAGTGTTCTGCAGTTGTAGGACTTCTGTCCTTGGATTCATACACTTGAGTGTGTTGACTCAGCAGCAGATGATGGCTTTTCTTTCACATCATGTACTCTTTCAGGGACCATGTTCTGTGCCAGAAGTAAAAAAAAAGGCATGCTGAGGGCTTACAACAAATAATCTACGCTAGAGGAATTCACAGAATATTTCACAGAAGTCAGGGAGTCAGCTGAAAGCCAGCTGGCTTCAGGCTGAGTCTGGCTAAGGCAAAAGTGACAGAGACTGATTGCTTGAAAGAAAAGGTAGTGGGGGGAGATAGAGAAAAGCAAAGCAGATAGGAAGGCTAAGAGAACATACCAAGAGCTACCAACATACTCAGTTTTGATAGAGAATTATTATATCCAGAGAAAGACAGAGAAATGCCTAAACTAGAGCACAAAAAGTAATTTTTCCTCTTCTAAGCATGACCATGTAACCACACATAGATAAGCATCAGCATCTGAGACAGCACAAATCTCCTATGCAAGACAGCACCCCCCACCTATCACTCTTGATCTCTGTTCATACAAAATGTATAAATATAAGCTGACATATCAGAAACCTGACAGATTTTCCAGCAGGTGATGAGGTCAAAGAATTCTCTGTCTTTCGCAAGAGTCATGTTTCAAGGAAGAATTCAAAGGAATGATGCAGATGTAGACGCAAGAATCCTAAAGGACTCTCCTAACTAGCAAAACCAGGCTCCTTTCTACTAGAACATAGGATTTGGATCAGGTATGCTGAGGCTGATCCCCACTGAACCTGGGATCTGTTCATTTTTCTTCTCTACTTGGCATTTTGCTCTTTACTGGGGTCCTGATTCATGAATAAATCTCCCAAGCACTACTGCAATACTAGGGAAAGCAGTAACATGCCATCAGTAAATTTCTATTCATTTTAGTGAGCAATCCTTATTGTAGTGCCTGTATGTGCCATAACACCATATGGCACCTGCTTTTTTTCTTCCAATACTACTGTCATAATTGACATTGTTTTCAATTTTTTCTTAAAGGGCAAAACACATTTTTCTTGTCCTGATCTCAGCAGGCATTTGAAAAGGTAGGAGCATTAATTAGCTCCTCTGCACTCTCATGCCATTCATTTTCCAAATATATTCAGTGCTTGTTAACCCTTGGTTTTCCATAGTTAGAAATACCAGGGCAATTATATGGCTTTCAGGATCCTGCTCAGGTTAATATACAGAGTAACTTAGAGTAACTTTGAGAATGGGGCCTGTTCTGTTGCATGTAGTTAGGGAGCTGAAAAATGAGCACATTTTCTGTTTTCTGTTTTAACTCACTTTTCAGTTCTGTTATCCAACACTTCTTCCCAGTAGTCAGGAGGTGGCATCATCTGCAATCACTATAGAAATAGCCAGCCATGTTTTGTTCCACTCTAAGGAGTGCCATTAAAAGTGCCTTTTAAAATGAAATTTGAGAGAAGAGAGAAATTAACATCAATGTTATGAAAAGGTTCAAAGGTTACTCACACACATTCTTGATTCTTTAATTTGGAAATTCTGTTCATCCTCAAAACAAGTGGTACAATAATAAAATGGTTCTCTCATCAACTCTGTTCTGGCACCATATTTTATCCCAATGAGATTGTTAATTTGTAATCTTCTCTTGAAAGATATGTGGTACAGCTCATTCATGCTATGAGCACAGGGTAATAACTTCTTGTTTTAAGCCTAGAAAGCAAATTCTATTTTAAAATTTATTTGTCCATTGCATTTTGAAATACAGGTCAGAGTTTTTAGAGTGTCAAGTTGAAGAAACCCTTATAGTAATAGATTACTTATGTAAAATGAGTCTTAGAGATAATCCCTGAATATTTTAATATGTTCAGGCCACTTTATTTAAGCAACACTACAACAACAACAAAAAGAAATACACATCTGTACTAGATGATCTTTGGGGTCCCTTCCAGACTTTTCTGTGACCTTCCAGAGGTGTAGAAGTGGTTCAAGTGATATGAGATGTGCAGCTTCTGCTCAGTGGTTTACTGATTGAAGCTTGAAGATAAGCCATAACTTAAACTTTTTTTGGTGCACCTGCATCACACAATCGTTAAAACCCTGACCTGAGACAAGGTACAGGGCTCTGTCTTGGCATAAAGCTCAAACCTGCAAGGTTCTGTTTCCACCTCTTCCTTCCTTTTCACAGAGCACTTGAGCATCTTAAACTGCTGTCCTGATGTTGTTCCACATCTTCCAGACAATCCCTCAGCAGAGTTTAGGTGTTCTTGAAATGTCTTTTCATAGACTAGAAATGCAAATATGGTTCCAGCCTTCATTCTCCAAAATTAGAAAGGAGTCAGCATCAGTTCTACTGTATACTGAAAACACTGCTGAAGGCAGCTGCAAAGGTGGATGAAGATGAATGCAAACTGCAGAAGTTTGCAGAAGTCTTTGTAGGACTGTTTTCAATGATTGCAATTAGATTTAGGATTTGTAAAGACATACCAGTGAAAAAGGGAGGTATAGACTGCAGTTCCATAGCAGCAGACTGATATCATAGGACTCTTTAAATAATGCATCTAGAAGCTGAATCACCTGTAGCAGGAACATGTTAGGCTGTTGCATAATTCAGGAGATTTTGTTCCTATAAAGAATGAATTAAGGTTTTCAATTCTAAGCTTCTAACAAGTCCATGGTCACCTGACTGTGATCAACAGTGAAAATGGCAGGTTGTGCAGCTTAAAGAGCTCACTGTTTCACTTGCATTTTTCATTTCCATTTCTCCTATGGTCCTCACATGCCCATCCAGCTCATGACAAAGTCCTGATTAACCTAAGTTATATCCTCCTCCAGTGGTCTAAGCCATATTCAAGGGCAGCTTTTCTTCTCTCTGAGGGGTACTTTGCCAAAGACAAACCTTGACAAGGACTTCCCAAGGAAGACTGGACAGACTCCATTTCCATCCAAAGCAGAGCACCACAGCTCAAAGATCTCACAAGATGCCAAGCCCAAGGACTAGACAAGCTGCTCTGGGGATGACCTTCAGCCACGTGGAGCACTGAGATGCCTCCAGGCTGGTTCTTACTGAGCCAGGACATGCAGAGGACACATGGCAGACTCAGCCTTCTCCAGCTAAGCAACAATCTCCTCCTGAAGTGTCAGCCAGTGTTCTGCAGGATCTTCTGGCAGTTATTTACCAATAGAAAACAAAAATTGTATTCTTCAAGCACAGGAACTGCTGGCTGAAATATTTATGACAGGAGCTAGATGCATCAGATGAGTGAGTGATCACAGTGGTCTTCTTGCTGGTATAGAAAAACGATTAAAAAAACAAGTTGTTTTGACTGAGTTGGCTAAATTATTTATGAATGCCTGGATCTTCACACAGGCAGATCTAGGGAACCTAAAATCTGCCATGGCATCTCCTGCCAGCTCTTAAGCTGCATCTTTGTTAACTATCAAACAGCAATTAAGACATTGCTGAGAATCAACCTTCTGTATTTAATCTGCTGGGAAATATGGACTTTGAAATCTTGCCAGAGTGGTGGGAAGTGTTTCTGTACCTTCCAGTAGTGCCTAGTTTTAGCACCAAAACCAGTTAGCACAGGCTGTGATGAGGTTTAAATAGTATAACTCTTCTATTGCCTTCAATGAAAGCAGTTATTTCCTCCTACCTATGTGGATTAAAATATACTTCAAAAATTTAAAATATCTATATTAAGTTATATTTTCCTACAGTGGTTTAACACAAATTGAGAGAGAACCAAACTGTTGTTTTGCTGATGACTTTACACATTTACTGGAACTACATTCTGGAGCACACCAGAAGGTTTCCTTATCACAGCAGGTTACAGAAGGAGATTTTACAAAGTTTTAATTCAGAATGAACAAGATCTCCTTATCTCTTAGTACAGCTCTTATGACTTCTGGTGAAACTTGAGACTAGTGCAGAGGCATCCAACATCACTTTCCAGCTGTCAGACTACCTGAAGTTTGGCCTCTTACTCAGCCAAAATATACTCATGGATGGGGAAAGTATTAATTCTCTTTGTTTGGAGTGGAAGAACAGAAAGGATATTTGTTAAGATTCAAAGATGGAGCTAAAAATTGGGATAAAAAACTATTCTAACAATCAGAGATTTTTGTCTAAAGCCTTGACAAATTTCTTATCACTAATGACAATCAACACAGCTCTTCAGTGTCCATCCACCTTAGCACATTTCTCTCAAGAAATAAATCTCAGGAGCTGAAAAGCAAATTATATCTGCACTTTTAAAGCATAAGATGTTATGACAGGAAGCATTAAGAAAAGGACCAGTAAATTAGATGTCAATTCTGAAGACAACTAGTACATGCAATGTACTACATTGTGTGGAGGATAAATTCAAACAGAGCAATGTGTAAATGCAAGGAAAACAAAAGCCAATAAACCAAGTCATAAACCAATGGCTGAGGACAAAAATCAGACTAACTAGATTAAAAGTTTCACTGAATTTAAAATTATGTTCCTATAAATACTTTTGAACAGTGAGATGGAAGGAACCAGAAAACAATCAACAGGATTATCAGAAGGATAAGAGATTTTGTAGAATGGTGCATTGGGTCTGGCTTCTAATCTTCAGTTTTTTAAGGTCTATTCACTGTCAAATATTTCCCATTTAATCCTCAACTATGATTAAAAAGAGTCTCTCTAAAGTTCCTTCCTAAGATCAAAGCCCTAAGGGTTAATCAGTGTATTCACAACTCTGAGTCTATTCTTTTTCTTTCTTCTTCAGACAGGTTCAGGGGCCTAACATCCTGACCAACACTTATGTTTGCCATAAATCAGTAAAGCTGTATTCTTCACAGTGAAATAGGACTTGGTTAAGGCATTAAATCTCATTTTCTTAATGGCAGAGAACAGTTTACCTACCAGGATCCCAGGGCTTTTTTTATTTTTTTGGCAGGAAGGGAATAGCTGTCAAATTATTTCAGTATCCATGACTGAAGGACCATCCCCTAAAGAAGTGGAAAATAAATCCAAATTACCAAAAGAGAGGAAAAAAAAAATTTTAATATTGTGTGTTTACCAGGAAGTTTTGTGGTTTTCATTTTGTTTTGGGGTTTGGGTTTTGCTTTTCTCTGTTTCTAGAGAGCTGCCTCTGAAAGTAAATGAATTGGGTTATAAGCAGCAACTAACTTTCAAATCAATGGTACCTGACAGAGACCACAATTAAGAGAAGAAATCAAGGGTGTCAAAATCAGAGAATTTCATTATGGACAGTTTTAATCTCTGATGTTTTCCAGAAGAAATTTCCAAAATCTCTCTATGCAGCACCCAGAGATTTACTAAATGCTTCTGCTGTTGGGGTGAGCCTCAAGGGCAATTGTGCTGGGCAAAGGTTCCCATGTATTGTTCCTCTGGCTCTGTATAGCCCAAATGTGCAGCAGCTCCTCCTGAGTGTACAGTAGTTTTAATGTGCTTCTTGCACCAGCTTTGCAAGGAAATGCCTCATTCTGACCTAACTGGGCCATTTCGTGGCACTTCAAGTCCTTGCACATGAGCCAGAAAACAGATGAGCACCTTTCCCTCCTCCCTTGGCTGCCCTTGGTGGGTGCCACTCTTTGCTTTAAGGCTGAACATTTTTTTACTACAGATTGCAACCCAACTTCCAAATTCAATGGAAACCACAGACAATGTTAAGAACGTGTCTTAGCAAACACTTGCAAAATCCTTCTTATAAAAAAGAGAAACCTACATAAATTTCCACCTAAGATTCATAAAAGAACCAGCTGAACAGATTCCCAGCTTCCTACTCCAAACTAAATTAGAAATACACTATAATGTGTTAAGCTCATGTTAATTTTAAAAAAGATTCTGAATGTAGAGATAATTCTGAACCAACTGTACCAACATCCAAGAGGTTAAGCATAGAATGGGGCAAATTGAGGTAGCTGAACAACATAAACACTGTTTATGTTGTTCAGCTACTGGAAAATTAAATCAGAAGAGTATAAATAATGGAAGTCAACATATTTTTAGGAAAAAATATGTGAACCACAATTTCTTTTGTAAAGGCAATTGAGCAGATATATTTGGATAGTAACAATTGACAAGTACCACTTCATATGATTGTATTTACTAAATAAACATGATACAATATCAAAAGCAGTTGCAGAAGGGTTGCAGTAAAAGTCACCTCAAAAAGCAGCAGGCACTGTGGTATTTCCATTTAAAAGAGTCTGTTCAGAGAAAGGATCAAGACAGCTCAGTGATTTGAACAGGTCTCAGCACAAACCTATGCTTTCAACAGGATCCTAAAAGTAAACACAAAATTATTGCTGATAAAATGAGATTAAAAAGATTAGCAATGTTGTTAAATGTAGATAAGCAAATCAATTCAAATGACCAGTACCATCCATAAGACATTCCCATTCAGTCAAAACATGTTTTTCCCCAGATATTTAAAAGTACAAAAGCTATGAGGGTGCTCTGCAGACCATAATGCAAAAAAAGGGAAGGAAGAAGTAAAGGGAATGGTTTGTGCTCTGGAAAGGAGGGACTCAGGAAAGGTCACTGACTCTGAAAGTCAGGCTGGTTGAACAACTCCACACGAGCACCCAGCAGCAAGCCATGACAGAAATAACAAAAGCAGTATTTTTGTAACCATGACAGAAGTGAATAGAGCAGAATGATAATTTTGCCACAGTTTCAGACAGAAGAAAGTCCAGTTTGAAGACAATGGTTGAAGTTCTGATACTGACAATTTTTTAGAGGGTTTGTAAAGTCATTCAAGTTGTCTGAAAATTGGAAAGACTGAGAAGTAAAGAAGCTAGCTCAGCAAGAGACTCAGGCAGATCACATGTTTAGTGCAGTGGAGAAAGAAAACTGTCTAATGTAAGTGTCTTTTCTCTCACAGAGAGAAAATGCTAAATATCAGACAGCTTTTTAATCAGGCAAAACAAGAAGTACACTCAGGATCCAGACCTGTTCAAAGGGAGAAACATGCAGAGGCATAGAGCTCCTGGTATCCAGGGAAATAGCATATTCTTCATTTCTTGAGGTTTTCCCATTGAACAGGTCATTACAATCAACTTACTGAAAGCATGTCTCAGCTAGAGTCAAATTAGTTGCAAAATCTCTTCATGCTGCTCTTCTCTGGGACAGTTACAGGCCCAGAAAAGCAAGCTTCCCATGAATTACTAGATTTATGTCTTGGGAGATATGGATTCAGTCCTTGCCTCTGCCAAACATTACTTGTTTGTCATTGAGCTAGTTACACAAAGTAAGTTTCATTTTACCTACTTTTAGATATCTACATGCTAGATGTCTATTTTGCATGTGTATGTCTGAAGCATTATTATCCTCAGCATCTTTATCAGCCAGTGGAGAGAAGCAGGAACCATTGGAGAGCTGAAAAAAAAAATCACCATGTAATGAGGAATTTCATGCTTTGAAGAAATCTCTATGCTGATTGAATGAAGGCAGGAAGGTGGCTGGCTTAGACCTGGACAATTACCAGGCACCCCTGACATAAATAAGGGAAGGTTTGCTTTAGCCTCTTCTCAAGAGGACATTAATATTTCTAAGCTGCTGTGAAAAGAATACCTGAGAGACTTAATATTATTAGGAAATATATGAATAGCTATAATAAATGGAATTAAGAAATCACAGTGTTCAAATTTTTGCCAGGCTCCAGGGCAAAAGAAAACTGAATCTTGGAATGTCATTGGAAAATATTTAAACTGTGAGCCTGATCTCTGAATGCCATGGGGAAATACTGAGGTTATTAAATCCATGTACACTTTTCTTAATGGAAATAATAGCTTAAAATATCACTTTCCCAAACAAAGGGCTTTTCAATTTTGAAGGGTCAGTCTGACTTTCAGGATGGACGAAGTTTTGCCAGCACAGCTGATGGGGCCATGAGCAGCAAAGGCTTTTTAAACCAGATTCACTACCAAAAAGAAAAAAGATTGTAGAGTTACAGTATAACTCAGGATAATTAAGAAGAAAAATGAAATTTCAGCAAAGCTCTGAAATGGCACAGGAGAGAAGTGCTGACTCAAGACAGCTGGTCTTATGACATGGAACAAAGGTTGTCATATTTCTCTTGATCAAAAGGTAGTCTCTCCCATCTACACAAACTCCAGGGGCAACAGCTAAAATGACCATCCTGAATATCAACACAAGAAACACCCTGCAGTGAGTTTCCTATCTTCTTGTTCATAAAAATATATCCATCTTTAATTTTCTTTGGATTTGATCCCAGCAGTCAGATGGGAAGGAAGTGCTGCACTTCCCTCATAGTAAAACTTAATCAGTTACAGCCAGCAATCCATTCTGCAGCCTTTCCTTCTGCCAGGAGAGTTCTCTCCTCCAGCCCCAGTGAGCAGAAACAGGGTGCCCATTGTGGGCATCAAATGTGGCTCTATCCAGCAAAGCCTCCCATGACCACAGCCTGCAGCAAACACCACTCCAGCTCCCTGGCACAGTCCCACCTGCCCCTCCCTGCAGGGCTCCTCAGTAATTCCAAAGAGCCACAGTTAAATTAATATTCAAAATAACTACAACACCAATCCCCCAAACTGCATTAAGGGACAAAGTCTTGAGTAAGTTACTAGCAGGGTTAGAAGCAAAATTCTAGCTTTGTTCAAGGAATTTGCATAGTAGCTGTTTCCTTTTCTATATATATTTTTAATAGTTATTTAATGTAGTCATTATACTTGGTTATGGCAGTTTGAATTGGGATGCTGCCAAAAAGACACTATTTAACAGGGTCTGAGGGGCTGGATATTTGAACAGTATTTTATTTTAATGGATCTCCCCTGTTTTGCCTTGAAAAGAGCTTATTGGGATTTTCTCAAAATGTTCCCAAGGATCTGGGGTTGATTAGGGTGAGGGGAGGGGGAAACATCAACCTTAAATACCTTTATCCAACATGAGATTTTACAAAGTAAATAGCAGAGATATATTTTAATAAGAAAAAAAGGAAAGGCATATTCACACAGAAAAGACACAACTATATTATGTTTATTGCCTGTATTACACTTAAAATTTTTCAGACAGCTTACCAAATCTTCTCAATCAATACCCCAGGGGATGTTGCAATGTATATTAAACAGATGCAAGAGATTAGGGGAGCAGAATATTAAGACATGCACACATTTGGACATGGATTTATTTAGAAAGATCAAAATCCACACAAGGAAGAGTCCAAGATGTGGAGTGGTGAGGAGAGAGAAGCATAACAATAATGCAGCAGTAATAGCAGGTTTGCCACTGTGACAAGCTCTGTGAGGAGGGCAGAGCTGCTGGGCTGGCTCTGAGCTCTGCAGGCTCCAAGCAGGGCTTGGGCACAAATCCAGCTCATCACAGCTCTTCCCTGCAAGAATGGATTCTGTGCACTCACGTGCAAGGATGAACCCAGAGAGGAAAAGTCAGCCTTGCCACAGGACTGTGATAAATCAGAGAAAAACTTCCTGAGAGTGAAGTACTTTAGCTCCCCAGAGAGCATTTAGATAAACCATTCCTTTAGTCATGGGGGAAAGGAAGGGACTTGAAGTTTTCTTCTAGACAAGTCATTATTAAAAGAAAGTGTCAAAAGGTGACAGGAAATGTGAATTTCAAAATTCCTAGAGCAGAACAAATTATTAAAGAGTAAAGTACTGTAAATAATCTAGCCCTTAATATTTTTATTTGGTTGGGAAATTGTCCTTGTTTAGGTAGTCAACTAATTAGAATTTCCTTGCATATTAAAATAATCTGCAATTAATATGAATGAATATTCCAAAATTCAGAATACAACATTTGTCCTCCTAGATAATTTTACTCCTTTATTCCTAGAAATTAATGCCACCTCCTCTTTTTAGACCATCTAAGTAGTTCATTTCAGTAGTAACCAGTCTCCTGTAACTTCTCCATTTCCACAGAGGAGCCTTTGTGGCTGGAAAGTTTGAGTGTCAGGCAATCAGTCCTTAGAGTGACAGCCCCAAGCTACAAGGCTGAACAGCCTGCCTTATGTGGCCTCCAGCAGAGGAACTTCTCCTTTTCTACCCATTCACACAACTTCTTTTTCTTTTTGCAAAATGTTTCGCTCAGATGAAGTCTCCATTCCTTTCATTTCACTATGACGATGTAATTCTTCTAAATTATTTTGCTGAGCTCCTAGGAGGAGTTTAAAAATGGCATTAAAAAAATAAAATTAAGCAGTAGGCAAATAAAATCCAGTCTCTTTCTGAGCCTATCCAAGAGTCATACATCTGTCACTTCCTTTTATCCCACATGTTCATCATAAGAAAGGCCTGTCACATTGGAATAATGTGCTTGCCACTGTCTTCTTCATGTGGAAAAACTCCAACATGACACAGATTTTTGCAGTAGGTAAAGCCTAAGGCAAAAAACACATCAACAACATATTTTCTCTGACCTGCCCATAAAAATGGATATTTTCAAATCCATAGTGCCATCCATTTGTCTCTGAAGAACGCAGCCTTGCCTACAACCTTGACAACTTGGCAACAGAAAATCACTTTAAATAAATATCTAATATTCTGTAGGATAAATAAAATGAATTAGTCATTGCTCCTTACTATAATGTAGCAGAATTCCTGAAAGCCAGGCTCTATTAGCATTTTGAAGAGGTATTGAGACAAGGATGGGTGTCCTGGGGATTACTGCAGTGGGAAGCAAAGATGAGACAGTAGTGCATGATGAAGTGCAATCAGGATGATGCCATAGCTTCTGCATAGTTCCCTACACATTCCTGCAGTTTTGTTTGTAACTTGATAAAGAATAAGCTCATAAATCTGCTAAACATTTGGCTCTTTTCCTCTTTTGCTTGTAAAGATGCACATTTTTAAATAGACTTGTGGGTTCAGTGAATCTGTAAGTGAACAGCTCCTTTCGATACTCATTTTCCTGTTAAACCAAAATAAGATTGTTATGCAGGGAAGTAAAACTAAAAATTTAATGTGTATTAAGTGTTGCTTTCATGCCACAATTAACAGCACCAAATCCTGCACCCCAAGGATCATGCTGTGAACTGGTATCAGTTGATACAATCTCATTATTCATTGAAAAGTCTTTCATTATTATTTGCTCTTGTGATCTTGTCAGTTCACTCTTTTTATTACAGTTTCTGCCCAGGGGTTCAAGTGAGTGTGAGCAGGGGATATCCACTGCTCTTCACTGGCAGATAAACTCACACAGAGCATCCATAAAGAGGCACATCTGCCTGCACGTCATCTGCCATAAAAACATGAAGATCTGCAGAACAGAAACTAACATGCTTAAAATCAGGAATTACTGCAGAGAATACCCAGTAATTCCTGCAAATCTAAACCATCTTTTGCTTCTTTATGAGCCAATTGATAAAACAAGTTATGCATATGGTCTGCAGGGAAGTACTGCAAATAGAGCAGCTGTTAACTTTCAGAGTTACAGGAGGAAAGAAGTTTTTATTTCCACCACATTTCTCATTCTTGTTTTCTTTATCTTGTTGGCTATAACCCTGGCCTAGCCAGGCCCACCACCACATATGTTTCTATTTAAGACTCTGCTTACAAGATAAGAGGTCCCTTGGTTTGAGCACTGCCTTGCTCAGCTGAGACCATGACACACCTGCTTGGGAAAAAGAGTGCACCTAAGCTTGAAATAATCCACATTAGTACCCTCTGCAACGCTGAAAATTTTCCACACCTGGTGGGGGAGACCATTGCATAATCTCCCAATCTTCCATTCCACAAAGAATGGTAGTTTTTATTAATTTCTTACTAGAATACGAGATATGTACTGACAGATGCTATAAAACAAATCCATCCTCGCTCATCATTGAAGTGCTGTCATTGAACTATCTCTGGGAATGCACAGGGCATCTGGGGGTCCTTTCTTCATGATAGATAACACACTCACGTCCTCCATGATTGCTGTAATTATCAGTAATAACTAGATGTTGTAATAACTGACTCCAGAAGATGTGCATTCACACACACAGAGTCAAATCTGGGGTCTGTCTGAAGTCTTGATGGAATACTAGGGAAAAACATAAGTGAACTTGTACCATATTCCATGCATACTTGTTCTCAATTTTATTAGGATCTAGAGATGTATTAATCATCTATTAAATCATCTCTCCATAACAATAAGAGCATTTACTTATATGCAAATATCAGCATTTCCTAATAACAGAAAATTAAACTATCATATCATAACCACCCCAGTGATCGCAGCAGTCCAGTGAGATGTGGTAGCCATACATTACAGAAGGACAGGATGGCTGAGGTTTGAAGGGATACCTGGGCACCATCTTCAAACTCCCTGCTCAAACACCTGCAGCAGGTCATCAAGGACCATGTCCAGACAGTTTTTTAATATCTCCAGGAGTGGAAACTCCACAATATCTCTGGGGATCCTTTTTCAGTGCTCAGTCACCCTCAGTTTAAGAGCTTTCTATGTTCAGGTGGCGCTGCTGAAGTTTCGTGTGTTGTGCCACTGGTATTGTGCCCATTGCTTCTTGTCCTGTCACTGGGCACCTTTGAAGAGAGCCTGGCTCTGTCCTCTTTGCTCCCTCCCTTTGGATATTTATCCACATTTGATGAGATCCCACTCAGCTGTGTTTTCTCCAGGCTAAACAGTCCCATCTCTCTCAGTGTTTCCTCAGAAAAGTGATGTTCCAATCCCTTAATCATTTTCCTGGCCATTTCTAAGACTCTCTCCAGTAAAGTCTTTATCCACCTGTACTGAGAAGCCTGAACTGGACACAGCACTCTGGGTGTGGCCACAGAAGTGCTGAAGGGAAAAAATATCTCCCTCAACTTGCTGGCAACATTGCCTAATGCAGCCCAGGGGTACCTTTGGCCTTCTTTGCAGCAAGGAAAGACACTGGTGGCTTGTGTTCAACTTGGTATCCACCAAGACCTGCCAGTCCTTTTCCTAAAAGCTGCAGGATTTGCTGGGTGGCCCTGAGCATGCAAGGGGTTGTTCCTCCCCAGGTGCAGGATTTTGTGCCTCTCCTTGCTGAAATTCATGACATTCCTGCCAGGCCATTTCTCCAGCCTGTGAGGTCCCTGTGGAGGGCAGCACCACCCACTCTCTACCAACCACTGCTCCCAGTTTGTCATCTTCAGCTGCTCAGTTTTGTCCTTCATAAGATGATTTCAATGAGGTTTTAAAATATCACCATAAAACATACAGAGTTTGTTATGGAAGTATATCCCCACTTGTACAGTCAGCACTTGTCTGCTGACTACAATCCACAGAACAGTCAAACCCCTTCATTTTCTTAGCAGATACCTTAAAGCATAAACAGTGAGAAGCTTGTGACTGTTGGTCTAGGAGAAAAGTACTGAGTTAAAAGTGTTACATGGTCCAAAAATGTGGGGAATGTCTCCTGTGAAAATGTTCCTCCTGGACAAGTAGAATAGTAGAGAAAAAAGGGAACAAAATTCTGCCTGTATTCCTCATCCAAAACCACTGTAGTAAACCTCTATCAAGGCATCCAGGATGGGATACTAATATCACTCTGGTGGTATTTGTAACAGAAATAGACTCTCCCTCTCTTTCTGTCTGTCATTTGGGCATTACCTATTAAGAAGTATTTCCAAAGGAATACTGCTGGCCATTAACACCCTACTGGTCAGTACTACCATTACATTATTGTCACTGTAGCATTGAAATTGCAGCCACAAAAATGTTCCTTACAGGAATATTAAGATTTACTTTGCCATGTTTGAAAAGTCTGACATTTCCACAGACCAGCACTTCTCATTTGCAAATCTGAGGCTGCTTTCCAGAGGTTTGTACACATCAGAGCTCCCTCAAGACAGCAGAGACCACAGGAAGCAGCCAAGCCTTGACTAAGAGGCTGGCACTGCTTCATGGTAGGACACCCTCCAGCTGCTGGAAAGCACTGAAGGGAGACTGAAACATTACCAGGGAGAGAACTTTCAGCCTGCCCATTGCTGCTGAAGGACTAGAGTAGTAACCTTTATGGATGCACTAATATGCAAGATAAGCAGATCTTTTCATCCAACTTTTGTTACTTTTAAAAATAAACTTATCTATTGTTTCATGCTGAACCGACCTAACAAAATTCTTTTCACCCATTTATATCCCAGATTTCAGATGTAGGGACTAGACGGCACCAAACACTTTTGAAAGCATCAACTTATATTTTTATGGATCTGTAAATATATGAGGGATGTTTTCACAGTGATAGATGCAAATTATAAAAAAGACCCTAAGGTTCCAGACAGAGATTATATATTTTATTACATAATTTGGCTCCTTTGGGAAGAACAGATATTCAATTCCTTCCTCAGATCTGATAAGGATGCACTGAGGGTCATGGTAAATCCAGGATAGGAGCAAGGTGCCCTCAGCCTAGGTGCTGTGACTGCTGGATTCACCCAGCAGAACAAATTTGATCTGAGTCAGCTGTGGGCACATGACTGTAGTTCTCTTGTGTTAGTCAGACTCTACAGAGCTGTGTTTTTGTGTGCTGGCTCTGTGTCAAGGGATGAGGGGAGCAGATGCACAGAGCTGACTCAACAAAGATTTCTGAGCAAGGATCCACCAGCCACTCAGACCACTGCAGTCTGTAGCTCTGGCATTTTGGAGTGGACTTCAGGAAACCTCAGCCCAGCTGAGGCATTTCAATAACACCACTGATTTAATTCACTACTGAGCTTTAAGAGATAGGGTACTAGCACCTGCAGAGCAGAAAGCAGTGCCAAAAGGAGGGAGGAGGGGTCACCAGCCTCGTGGAGAGTAGGAGGACCAAGCTTCTACAAGCTTCCAGAAATAGAAGGATCTGCCAAAAATGGTTACAAGTAAAATAAGCATTTATATTTGTAACTTATTATCATAGCATTGATAATATGATTCCCATCCTCCTTTCATACCTCTCTGACAATCTGATGCTGAAAATGATTGCTTGACTGCAAGGGGAGAGCTCAAAGTTGCAGCCCCCAGTGACCAGCAATCATTCTAATGCAGTGATCCAACACTACCATACTGTCTCTTCCAGCTGCACTGCTCCCCCATAGGTGGTGTCAGGATTAAGCCTTTGTGCTCTTGTTGCCACCACTGCACCATAAAAACGTCTGGCTGAAGACCTGAACTTCTAAAAATGGACACACAGTGTGTGGCCAATATGCCAAAGGATTTCAGTGTCCTGTCCATCTGTGGGCTACCTCATTTTGCCACATTAAAACAGGCTCTTTGCTCTTGTTAATGACATTGATTTCAAGAGAAAGAAGTGAACTAATAATGGTGGAGAAGATTGGGACTGGCCTTTCTTTCTTATTCCCTCTTCTCCACGGCACTACTGAGGTGTTTATTACTTTGGTGTCCACCTGCTGACCTGTATAGTATAAATTTGAACTGAGATGAGTTTTACAGTTCAATAAATATAGACTATCTTTTTAAGTCACACTTGAGCAGATACAAAGTCTGGGAAACATCATCCAAATGTTATCATAAGTGAAATAAAATGAAATCATAATTCAGCCAGGTTCAGCATTACTCAAATGCAGTGGAAAGTAGTGCTTCCAATGCCTGAATCTGCTGCCTTATTAGTTTCTCTCCTGAAAACTATAAATCCTCGATCAGATATTCTCTCCTAAACTGCAAAATAGAATGAGTAAAGTTCAATTTGGCTAGACAAGAGCAACAGTTACTAAGATCAGAGCTACTTAGAGCAACAGAGTTCTACAAATCAGCTGTCCTGGTATGACAACTTGTCATAGAAGGACTGATAAAATCTTCCATACAAATGGCTATTTGGAAGATTATGTCTGTACTCAGTGGACCTGGATCCTTCAAAAGCATGAAATGACTTCGAAAATTGTGGGGACATATTTTTTGCAGGTACTTAAGTAGTCACTTGTCTACCTCATTACACAGCTAAATACCTCCGAAAATGTAATCTTCAGTCACAGTCTCAAAGGAGACTGATTTTTAGAGGTGCACAGATGGCCAGGAGGTTTACAGAGTGCCTGGTTGTTTAGTTCACTATAAAATCAATGAGAGTTAAGGGTCTCATATAAAACCACGTTGATCTGCCTAATTAAAAAACTTAGTCCTGTGTCTGGTTAAAATCACTAAGGTTGGAGCCTTGCAAGCTGTCAAAGCTGCACTTTGGCATTCTATGAGAAGTCCCTAGGCAGGAGTGCCTGATCAATGGGAACAAGGAGGGGAAAGGTGTCAAGCCTGAGCCAGCCTCCAGACCTGAAATGACAGAGGGCTGGCAACAGCAGGGAACAGACAATCCACAGAAAACTGACACTAAAATAGGCCAGTCCAGACCTTCACAAAGGCACTTCAATCATATCTGCCCAGTTTAAAGCAAGCTGTGGGTTTGCTTAGACCCTTTGAGAAGGTGTTTTTCTTTAAATAGCAGCTTAGGATGAGAGCTGCCAATTCCAATTTAATCTCCATCCTTTAATACAAGCTGGTGCTTTGCAGCTGGATAATTAACCTTGATATTCATTCAGACTTCAAAACACCCAATTCCCCTTGCTGTCAATTAGCTGACAATGTCAAGTGTGTGTTGATAGAAGATTTTTGTGCGACCCTGGCAATATGGCATTTGGGAAATTTCAGTCTTTCACAACTGAAAATGGGAAGTGACATTCACAGAATCATAGAATGGTTGAGGTTGGAAGGGACCACTTCACAAATGAAGTGGATCCACTAGATCCACTTGGAGATCTAGTCCAATCTGCCTGCTCAAATAGGGTACTCTGGAGCACTTAGAATTGTGTCCAGGGAGATTTTTAATATCTCCTCAGCCTCGATGGGCGCCCTGCTCCATTGCTCAGCCACCCTCACAGTACAGAATTCCTTCCTCATATTCAGGTGAATTTCTCATGTTCCAGTTTCCACCTGTTGCCTCTTGTCCTGCTGCTCAGCACCACTGAGACTGTTAATTTGTCACTGGATTAGGTTCACTAAACAAAATAGATGTATATTAGGGCTTACCCTCTTTTCTGCTCTTTTGGCAATGTACCTTTCTAAAAGACCCTCAAGATATTTTTCAAACCTTTTTGTTGCAGCTCTGAGTGCACAGAAGATGCCTTGAAGCTACCATACTTTTTCACACCAATGTAAGGCTGGAGGCAGGGTTATAAATGACTGGTACACAATGATTTTTGATATGAGAAGCAGTACAATAAGCATTGCGTATCAAAATGAAACAAAAGGTGGGAAGGACCCACTGGCATTTCATTATTTCCACTGATCTCTTTTCATTTTTAATAAAGAGTTACATCCTACTGGTAACAAGATTAAATTAGGGGGGCAGAAAGAAATTTGAATCAGATTGTTTTCCTGATATGCCACAGCGGATTTAGTTCTGCTAATGAGTGCTAACCCTGCAATCAGGTAAACATTCACCTTGAGAAATGAACAACCTTAATCAGGGCTTTTAAATCTGCCAGAACAGTCAACAGCTAAAATGAAATTGGCTCAAACACAACTGCTTTTCTTTTTAAATATTGTTCTTCCTTCCTTATGAGCATGGGAAATTATAGCATAAGTGAAACATTCTTGTAGTAAAAGAGCAGCTCCAGTGCCTCCCATGTTAGAGACCCTGTCCTCTGACTAAGGAGGGATATACTGATTGATGCTCAGTAGAATGCTTCTGCACAGGCTAACTGGAGCCTTCTGTGACCTCAGTCTGACCTCCATAGTTCTAAAGAACTTTACCTCATCTCCTAAGGAAAATAATGGAGAAAATAAATAAGAGGCGGGGAGAGGGCAGGAAGAAAGAAAAAAGAAGTGTTGGTCTATTGTGCTTTTCTATGGATTTGAGAATTACATCAACCATTGGAGCTTTATCTGAAATATTCTGACAGCTGAAAAACACTGACCACTCCATTTTCTACACAGGGTCAACATTACGAAGAGGAAAAACGGGCTTTGAGCCATGAAATAATTGCACTCAATAATCACTTAATAGAAGCCAAGGTGACGATAGATAAGTTGTCAGAAGACAATGTAAGTATTTAATTATTCATTTTGAGATTATATTCAGAAACAAATTAGTTCTTGTTTTGTCTACAATTATAGAATAGTATTTTATGTTTGTATAAAGTGTAACCTCAACAGTTAAAATTCATGTTTGTTTGTTCCCATCATTTTGTATATCCAGCTCTCCTTATGCTATGAGGTTGTGGTGAGACTTTTCATTTCATTCCTTGCATCTAGCCTGAAACTGATGAAGAAATACTCAAAGAAATGGCAATATTCCCATATTGATTTTGCCATCAGTACAGCAAATTGATGCAAGCACATGGTCAGAGCTGTTGCAGGGACAGATGTGTGGAATAGGGACATCAGAAGGATTTTAGGCACAGAATAGAACCCTATATTTCCTGCAATTCTTTGATCTTTTGGTCTTTGCTCACCAAAAGCCCAGCACAAGCCATCTCTGCTAGCAGAAGGCAGGACTGACCCAGCCTGGTCACTCAGAGCACTCCTGCAGGGAGCAGGAGCCAGGCTTCCCCCAGCAGTTTTTCATGTGTAAAAATGTACCTGTCTCTGTGTGGGACAAAACAGGGAACATCTCTGGCAATTGTCACTCTCCATCTCATTAAACACTACTGAAAAATGGCATGAGTAGTGCAGCTGGCAACAAGCTCATTAAATCCTTCCTGAGACAAACCTACAAAGACAGCAAAGAGAGGAATATTGCAGGCATTTAGTTCATTATTGTGCCATTGCTTCCACATTTAATAAAAAATTAATCTACAGAAGACGTGTTTCTGTTAGCACTTATTTTCCAGCATCTTACGTTCAATCTTCCCATATATCACATGTACTCTTAATCATAGCTGGGAGCATTTAATCTCATTAAAATGCCTGTTGATGTGAACTCTGCCTGTGCAATTAACAGCTTTCCAACTGAAATAAAAAGTTCCCAATCTGACCCCTAACTTTTATAGAAGTTGAGTTGAAAGAAGAGTTACTCCATCATTCTAACAGCTATGTGTAACGCAGTGTGGTGAAAGTAATGGGCTGCATCCAGGTTTTGGAAGCACAGGTATACCTCCAGGCTAATTCATCTGAAATCAGTGGAGTTATTTTTGATTTAAAATAGAGGTGGAAGAAAGTTGCAGAAATCTCCCTTTAAGTATGCATGCATTTATACCACTTCCTGGAGTCAGGTTTAAACCCACATTTGAAGTGTTTTCAGTACTCATAGTTTTACTCTGAGCACTAGAATGTGGTCCAGGGGCCTCAAATAATAGTACCACTTCTTCAGACTTGAAGTTGGTCCATGGACAAAGTTCTGCCCTTTCACGTCTTGAGAAAATAGCATGAAATTAAGTCAGGGGAGATTTAGGTTGGATATCAGGAAAAAGTTCTTCACCCAGAGGGTGGCTGGGCTCTGGAAGAGCTCTCCAGGGCAGTGGGCACAGCCCCAAGCCTGACAGAGCTCAAGAAGTGTTTGTACAATGCTCTTGGGCACAGGGTGTGTCTCTTGGGGATGATGCTGTGCAGGGCCAGGAGTTGGACTTGATGATCTTTGTGGGTCCCTTCCAGCTCAGGATAATCTATGATTATGTGTAGTATCACTAATAAGGGTAAAGGTTATACTATAAATTTTAAAATAAAGGACTACAAAACAAACCACTAATATTATACCTAATAAGTACAGAAGTTATAAATTGAAGAATCCTACATGGGGAAAATGGTTTTTATATAAACAATATTTCTTTCTTCAATTATATTTTTGCTCTCTCTTCTGACAGAAATGTAAAATGATGCTTTCGATATAAAAACATATTTTAAACTGTGGGAAACACTTCTGGCATTAATTATGGTTCTAGTTGCCACAATATGGCTGGTTTTCATTCAGGCAAACATTAAGGAGAGAAGGTCACTCCAGTCACAGGGCTTGGACCAGCAGGCTGAGAACAAAGTACACGTGGCACATGTAGCTCACATGTAATTCTTCTGTAGTAATTTTTAAAGCTGCTAAAAATAAAGTGTCAGAAATGCTTTTTGTGCTCTCCATGACAACCACTGAGCAGAAAGAGAGGCACAGAGCTTTTGAAGAAAGGATTAGGTTCTGGAGAGATATTGTTTTTGTGTGCCTGGAAATGCCATATGGGACTCAGGGTACCTGTCTGTGCCATACATTGTGCAGCAATATATATTGGGTTTAATGTATATGAAACTTATCAGAGTCACATGCACATG
Organism: Chloebia gouldiae; assembly: GCA_003676055.1. NCBI lineage: Eukaryota > Metazoa > Chordata > Aves > Passeriformes > Passeridae > Chloebia > Chloebia gouldiae. The sequence continues at coordinate 6,628,106 of QUSF01000004.1, forward strand.
CATGTGATTTTACTTACAGATTTTACTTCTAAATTGAAATCTTGGGTTCTTTTTCAGGAATGAAAATAGTGTGTCCTAATATAAATTTGAGATCCACATAAATGAATACAGTACATTTGAAACAGAAGGGACATGTATAAAATCTCACAAAGACAGAGAAAAAAAATCACAAAAGTGTCTAAAGATCCTTGAATGTGAAAAAATATGAACTATCTTGTTGTTTCTCTTATTACAGGATACCTTCGAATTTTCCTTTAAAACCGAGGAACTTTCTTTTTCACAGAGGATTTCTCTATGGGTTTTTAAGATAATTAATGTAGCCATAAAAACTGGCACGCAATAAAATTATGGCATTAACATCAGAGAAAATCTAAATTATATCAGTATTCCACTCCTTTTGTCTACAAACACATACTAATTTTTACAGATTAACACGGCCCCGTGCCCGTAGCACTTTCATGCTTTGTATACCTCATCTCTGCCCACCTATAAAGTCAGCCTCTGAAGCCAACCTTTGTTTTAATGCAACTAGATAAGGAAAAGGAAAAACAAAATACAACTCCTACCTTCAGGGAGCCAGAGATACTAGTTGAAGGAAACAGTTACACAGTCATGTGTGCTATATTAAATTTAAGTGAAGGGCAAATCTGTGTGCTGACTTTTCCCATTAAATAGGCTGTGGGAGCCATTCAATACCAAGATAGTATAAGAAACTTGCTTAAATTCTCTCCTTCCTTGTATGGAATTCTCATGGTAATTTCTTGACCAGTGAAAATATTCTGTTCTGCAGCATCAAATATTTGCAGTGAGATTTAATCTATTCCTATAGCTACATTCTGCAAGATATTAAAGAAGCCAGGAACCATCCAGAAATATCAAAAGGATAAAAGAGTCTTCCTTTTTAAAAAAACCATCACAATGTATATTTCTGTAATTAATTTCTCCCACAGTCTCATAAGATTATTTTAGCATTTTCTAAAGTTGTATTTTAGTTCTCATCTGGATAATACCCAGTAAAAATTTTCTTTTTTGCTTAAAGATCATGGTTTTTAGCTTTTGCAGTACCATGCCTGTTAACAGTATAAAATTCAGTTCTTAATGGTAAGTATCTATATTCTGAAATGCAGATTACTGTTCTGTTGTAACAGGTCTCAAAAGTTTATTCTTAGTAATTTTATCAGCTTTCACAGAGCAAAGGAGGAATTATCTCTAGGTTGTGCAAGAAACAACAAAGCATCCTGATTTGTTTGGAAATTAAAGTATGCTCCAAATCTCCCCTAAATTTTGAAAAGATTGATCAGGCATGGGAAAAGGCTAAAAGCCACAAGTGCTTTGCAAGATTTAAAGAGGTTATTTTTTTGTTTTTTCCAGGAGCTCTACAGGAAGGACTGCAATTTAGCTGCTCAGCTTCTCCAGTGCAGCAAGAACTATGACAGGGCACATAAACTTTCAGAGGTAATGTGGCCAAACTTGTTCAATGACATAAATATTGTATGGAAAACAGGTTATTTTGCATGTATCAATTCCAGAATTTTTTTGCCCTTAAGGCTTTTATTCCTCCACACACCCTCCTTTAAACCACAGGAGGCCTCGTGCACCTGCTGGGGTTTGTGCAGTCAAGGGAGGTGCTGACTCAATCACAGCCCATGGTGGAATTTGAAGGCACTTTCTTTCCCCAAACCTTTCCTATCCACTAGAATAGGATCCACTGCACTAATTGCCTGTAAAGCAAAGGTTTTGTAAAACACTGCTGTGCTGTGAACTCCAGAATGCAAAATGCTGTGCAGGAGCAGTGGGGTGAGAGCAGGGAAATGACAAGCCACGGGCGTCAGAGATTCTGATATGATCAATTTTCCTCCTGAAGCTATTTTCCAGTCCAGCTAGTGTCCAAACCCAAATTTTAAAATGGACTGCCAGAACAAATATCTTTGTCTAAAGAAACCAGAGCACCGAATGACTGATTTCCAATCATAAAGTGTAAACTTTAATTAATAATCCTCGCTTCCAAGGAAACGAGGCTTGAGGAATGGGCTCCTTAAATGGAAGGCAAATATTATCTTAGTAAAGAAGACAGTTCTCTAGGGATCCAGGCCCTGCAAAAAGCAATAGCACCTTCCCCACATATATTGCTTCAGTGAAGGTTACAGAGAATAGCCTTTCCTTCTTCAGTCCCATCAGGTCAACATCCCCCCAAATGGCCTCTCTTGTGCAATTCTGCAATGGAATATTGCAAAATTAAATTTGGAATGTACAAACCATCTCTAAGTGAGTAGATGGCTTCAGAGCACTCAACAGCCCTGATAAATAAAGACAGAGGAAGATTCTTCTGTCCACCAGACAATTATTTTATGGAATAGAGACAGAACTTCCAAATTAACCATTATCTTTTTCTTGTTATTTTTTCTTGTTAACTGACTTCCCTTAGCAAATTGTGTCGAGGAATTATCATTATATTACTCACACTTGAAAGCACCCTACCTGTTCTAATTAGGACCTTTAAAGCATTTAATTGTTTATTTGTAGAGAACTATCACAAATGTGAGACACCTCCCCACAATTTCCCAGACTGTCATATACTCAGTTAAATAAGTAGTCTCCACTCATTAGTCCAAGCATTTATTAATTTAGCAAGTGTGAAGGTGCTGTCACAGGTAATAAATTCTTTACAAATGCAAATATTGTCTAATAAACTATTGTATGTTATCCAGAAACCTAAACTGTAGTAAAATATAGCAATGTGATTGCAGTATCATTTTAGTAATTCCAGTTTCCATGCACTGCCCATAAAATAATGTTCTTTTTAACACATTTCATAATCCTAATAACGTGTATAAAATAGATCAAACAGGGGTGCTATGGGGTACTTAAATAAGAGCTGCCCCATACAGCATTTTCACATTAAATTAACTGTATTTCTTTTCCTCATTTCTATGGCAATTTACACCAGGCCTATTTTACAACCTGTTTATTCAATCTTTTTTGCATCTGTACTTACTATGACTAATGTTGCTCTCTTCCAGCAGACTGGCAATATCATTTATTTCCAATGGAGGACATATGAGTTAATTAGCAACATAAGGATTAATCCAAAATATCCTGGAAGGTCTATTGGTTGAAAAAACACTCGTCCTACTACAAATAACAGGAATGTCATTTCACTACATGCCTGTATTGTGAACACAGTGATGTTTGGGGGTTAAAACAGCTTAAAAAATTCCCAATGAAATTAAAAGAGGATCTCCATATCTTACAAAATGTAAGGCCATGACAAGGAGCAGGCACCTTAAAGTTCCTTTGTCAAAAACTACCAGTATTTGTAACGTTCTCTCCTCTAGAGGAACAAATTTAAGTGGGAAGTGAGATTGCTAAGGTCACATTGTTAACCATTGATAATTTTGTAAAGAGAAACTTGATTTCTAGTTATAAAAAGAAAGTGCTAAGTAAATCACAGTTCAGCTCAGAACCAAAGGGATTAATTCCCAAGTGGCATAAATCAACAGGAATATCAAAGGAGCTAACACAATCACAAACTCAACACATATTCCAAACATGAATTCTGATTTCCAGCAAGAAATATGGAGAGAGACTTCTCTCATAATGCTTTCTGATCATTGTTAGAGATCTCGAGTGAGCAAGGCAGATAAAATTTGACAGGAAAACATGCTTGGTGATACCTAAGCAGGCTTCACCAAGTAATGTCATCTGTCTCTCTTTTCTGGTTCATATGACAGAATGGCAGGTAAAACCACCATCCACAGCCCTGGTCCTGACTTTCTAAAGAAGAAAAAACCTATAGGATTTCTGATACACAGCAGACTTATTGATTAATTCTGTCGCAGGAGTCACAATTCAGATCTTAATGCTTTTTCCTGCCAGTGTGTTAGGACATGTTGAGGCTTATGTGGATGGCTGATCTGACAAGCAGTGTCCGACTGAAGGGGCAAGGAAGCCACCTTGATCTGCTTCTTCCCAGCACAGGAACAATCCTGTCACAGCAGCCAGCACCACTTCTATAAGTGCCAGTCAGCTTCTCTGCATCTTCAAACAGCATTGTTTATCAAAGGTGATGCTGGAGGGCAGGAGCCAAATTGACATGGGGTTGTAGGCACGATGAGCTTGAGGAAAGACAAAAGAAGAACAGAATAGATATGATCTCGTCCTGCTTCCTCACCCCCGCAGAGACCTCTGCACACTCACACTCCAGCTGCAATCACACCCAAGCACACGGTCTGGAAAGTGTTGCTGTAGACTCTAAATCCCTACCTGCCTTTTTAAGATTGTTGTTTACTACATACTTTATTTACATCAGTAAAATAAACCTGGAAGTGCTGGGTTAATGGCTGGACTTGATGAGTGTAGAAGCCTCTTCTGACCTTAGCAATTCTATTATCATTCCTATCCAACCTGAATTAATTTGGAAGGAAACATTTCAGTTTCACAGTGTTATCCATGAGCGAAAGCAGATGAAGATGTACAAATGTTAGGTAAACAAACAAAATTTATTTGATTACATTTGTTTCCAGAAATGCACAAAAATTGTGGCCATCACAAAGAACCAGGTATGGTGAGCTATGTAATGTCATAAACAGCACTCATCTGACACCTCTATTGATACGCATCCTTTTCTCCTTGCCATCTCTTTATGTTGCAGTTGCCAACAGACTTTCAGGAAAGAGTCAGCATCCACCTGGAAAAGCACGGGTGCAGCCTTTCTGTCCCCTTGTGCCACACTTCTTATGCTGACACCATACCCACTTGCGTCATTGCCAAAGTACTGGAAAAACCAGACCCACACAGCTTGTCCTCACACTTGTCAAGTCCATCTACGAGGGATCTCAGTTTTCAGGACTCTGCTGGAAAAGTCGGACAAAGACCCCAGTACAAGTCTGACATCTACTGCAGTGACACGGCCCTTTACTGCCCCGAGGAGAGGAGGAGGGAGAGGCGGCAGAGTGTGGACACACAGGTGAAAGATGTGGGGTTCCTGCGGTCCCAAAACTCTACGGACAGCACTGTGGAAGAAGACGGTTTCCATTCCAGCTTCTCCCACGAAGCCTTCCCAGAGTACATTACCTCTCTGCCAACCTCCAGCTCCTACTCCAGTTTCAGCGTCACGTCTGAGGAGAAGGAGAACGCCCAAGCCAACACTCTGACAGCCTCCCAGCAAGCGATCTACATGAGCAACCGAGACGAGCTGTTTGAAAGGAAGTCACCCGCGGGCTACGAGCATCAGGGCAGCCCCAGGTTTGCCAAGCCCAAACCCGCACAGCACATGGAGCTCGCTGACGACAACGAGAACTCACCCACTTTCACCAGGACTCTGCCTCCGTATGCAAACGAACCTTTTCATTTCTCAGCCATAACACCACAGCAGGCTTTGGCAAACCAGAAAATGAGGAACGAGTGCAGGAGTACCCACCTTTCAGAAGAAGACTTGCCAGGGCGATGGAGGCAGCTGAGCGTGGAGGACATTGGAGCGTACTCCTACAGGAACGCTGGCAGGCTGTCGCCCTGCAGTTTCTCAGAGCAGTACTACAGCAGCCCCATCAAGAAGGGGGACAGCAGAACAAGCCCCATCTATGCTAGCTACAAAGCAGACAGCTGCTCAGAGGGAGATGACATCTGCCAAAGCAGACTTGTGGATTCTTGCTTCCTGAGAACAGATAGTGGCCTGAACATTGACATCAGCACAAGCTGTAAACAGGACAAATTGCCCACTTACAAAACAAAAGAATCGAGAGACCAAAAAAACGAAAGGATCACTGTCCAGTTATGCAGTAGCAAAAACATCGAAAATAGCCCGGTATTGAAAAGAGAATACGTGGACGTGAGCCCCAACAGCTCAGCAGAGTCACTCAATCAGAGTTCAGTGGAGGCTCCAGAAATCCACCAGTCTTCCATGGATCAAGGAAGCCATTCGGGTGTTCACAGCAAACAGCCGCAGTTCCAGCGGACTGGGAGCACCGGTCTGAGTCGGAAGGACAGCCTTACAAAAGCACAGTTATACGGAACCCTTCTGAACTAGGCATCTCCCCAAACGGCAATAAGACAGCAAACAAAAGGCAGAAAAGAGCGTTTGATACTTCTAGTGAACAATAAGGTTCTAAGGAACAGGATTATTATAAAATATATATTCATAATGGTACTATATGTTTAAAACAAAATCTCTTCAAAAGCGTTATACAGCACTTTTCACTTGACACCCTTTCCACATGGGAGACTGTCCCCTCCCCTCTTTTATAAACCTGAAATATTTTTATAAACAAAAATGTATTTATTAGACTATCCTAAGCTATTTGAGCAGAATTCTTTTCCCTTCAAGCAGGTTTCTTATTTATTTTTGTGCATGAGGCCATCTGTGCCTAAATTCTTGGAGGAAAAGGGTAAAATCATGATGACAGTGACAAAAAAAAATAAACCCACCTGATAAAATACCATAAAATGTCATGTGAAATCAAAACAAATAAGAATGGTGAATTTGAAGAAGTATATTTTTTAACAAGAATGGAATTGTATCTTAAGTTATTTCATACAAATGTATTTATGAGTGACTAATGTATGCACAAAGTGATACTAATATTTTGTTCTTTTAATCCACTGTGTTTCTGCTTTCCTATTTTTCCTTGTATACTACCTCAAAAGTAATTGAGGATTTCTTTGTCACATTTTCTGTAGGCTTGCATTTATATTGTCTAAAATGCATGCAGTGTCATAATTAATACTGTATTTTGCATAACTTAATAAAAGACACCAGTGGATATATTTTGGGGTTGTTTTTCCCTTCATTCAATAGAACATGGAATTGCTCTGTGATGCATCAGTCCAGCAAAAGTTAATGGCTAAAGCTCCTGAACTGGATTGCTTCTAAAGAAGCCTCTTTCTCTGTAAGCTCCAGAGTAAACTGGTTCACAGCCCATGGCCTCTGGGTGTGGGAGGATGACTTCTCATCAGCTGTTGGAAGTAAGTAAGGACAAAAAAAGTTTATCCACAGTCATGAGTTCATTAGACAGGGTTCTGCATACTGAATGAAAACAGAAAATTACTCAAAAACCAGTGATGTAAGCTCCTCCTCTATCACTCACATACTTGACACAATCATTTATGCCTTTCGGACTGTTACATTCCACAGATGCCCTTTCTTCATATGTAGCTTGGAATTTCTAACCGTGATTTTTCTGGAGCCTAAGGAAATCTGTAGCCTTTGCTCCTGAGTCTGAGAAGATGTATTTTTACCTGTACTTTTGGCATTTCCTCCAGCAATTTTTCTGTTTCTCACCATTTCACCATTATTGAGTGTACAACTGGGACAGGAGGAAAAGGGAGAGAGTAAAAGAAAAGGAGGAGAAAAACAAAAAGGAGAGAAAGGGAAATCCTGTGGAGTTTCTTCCCAGCTTCAGTATTCCTGCTTGGTGAGAGGTAGAATACAGCAATAAATATTTAATAATTATTTTAAGTCATGTTCACATATCCTATACTTAAAATACTGACTCTTGACAGCTCATGTATGGGGGAAGACCTTGCTTAGTGCAGTATGTGGTAGTAATAAGTGGAAAGATAAACTAGCTCCTTGTAAAGCTAAAATAATTATCTACTCAACAGATATTAAGAAAATATACTTTTTCTGCTGATTCTCTGAAAGCAGATACCTGGCAACTGACTATAAACCAGGACTACAGAACTGTTCATTTCCCACATAAGTATCTTCAATCATAGGGCCACAGATTCAATGCACTTGGCATGAATAACTCCCATTGCTCTCCATTTCCTTCATGTATAACATAAAAATTTGTCCATTATTGATGTGTGCAAGTACTTGCTGTGCTCTTTGGAAAATCAGGCATCAAGTCCCTGCAGTTCCTCCGGGGTCTGTTGCAGCACCATGGAGAACAATGGTCACAAATAATATCACACAAGTAAGGCACGAGATAGCTCCAAAGTGGTGCTCATTTCAGTACAAAACTGTCACATGCCTTGTGATTTTATGCTCCCAAACTTGCTCACAGTGAGTGTGAGAGGTAGGGCAGGCTGCAAATAATTCCATGAAGTCAATAATAAACACATACAATGAGGTTTCCAAAGGCCAAGAGCTACTTATGGCAGGATGTGACCTGAAGTAAATTGACTTGGAGATCCAGAAGAGCTCTTATTTCCCCTTTGAAACACCAAGAAAGAAAACAGATGTGAAAAAAAAAAAAAAAAAAAAAACACCTCACTATTGACTCATTCAGGTATATCAAATTTAGACAATCCCTAAGGCAAGACATTAATTTCTCTGGTCAATGAATATAAGAATTTGTATGGAAGAGGTGAAAATTAACTGTTATCTCACCTAAGAAAATATGTAAGCTATGAAGCAGTAAATTGTGTCATTTATGAACTGGAATACAGTGTCAGACTAATCCTTTTATAATATTGTTCATTATTTGACCTAAAGTGCTATTTTGGCAATTACAAAAAATTCAATTTATTCTAGATATTATATCTCTGATTATTTAATATCCTGTTCTATTATATTCTTTCATACTACTGCAGTTTCAAAGTCTTCTTCTATGCTTCGCTTAACTCTTTTTCTCAGTTTATGTGCACTAATACATAGATTAAACCAAGGCTTTTCAACCAATTAGTACAGGTATTTTTGTAAAATAGCCCATAACCTTGTAACATTTTTCTGTAATGAATTCTGTTACAGAACAATATATTACCCTTTAATGAATTTCAACTGAATCAATCAAAATGGCTATAAAAATTCTTCAGCTTTAATGTTTTGATTTAAATTTCTCCTTAATTAGAAAAACTGATGGTAAGTTTGCTAATTTCCTATGAAATTGAGAAAAAGTTTCGATAATTCACCAAAATTTTCTCAGATTTACAGATACACTATGGTTCAGTTTAATTTTTAAAATATAACTTTGAAATATTATAATAAAGGATTTATTTCTGGGATTTGGGGTTTAATTGAGACAACACAGGGAGAGATCTGAAGATAAGGACAAAACAATGATAGGTGTTTTCACAATAGTTTCAAATGTTCTTTGTGATAGTGTCTTGATTTTTTGCTTGCCTTCAGTTTTCACACCAGAAGGAAGTAATCCATAAAAATTGTGATGAGTTTTGGAGTATGTCATTGGAGATATTGAAAACAGCCAACAGAGTTCTGCTGTGACATCAGACAACTCATGTGTACAGACTCACAGTCACTGAGATTTTAGGAGATTGGTCCTTGCTAAAAAAGGAGCACTTACCTTCTCTAGGACATTTCTGACAGACAACGGCACCCAAAAGAGCCTTCTCAGAAGACCTGATTTCCCTCTTTTCATTCAGGTAGATGTGGTTTGATAAACTCTACTCTTATGTTCATTTAATTACAAGTGTCTCCAGAAAGTAAAGCAACAGATCTTCAGCCAAAGTGCCACAGACGCCTCCACTTCACTGGCTGAGAATTTGCCATGAAATATCTTTTCCCAAAGACATGGCTATGGGAAAATGCTCAGTTTTCTCTTAAGTGTTATAAAAATGCCAGGGTGTCTCCATTCTTCCATAAAATCTCACTTTTCCAAATCAAATTTCATATGCAGGATTTGTAGGTAACTATGGCAGGAATTTTGATTTGATTAATTATTTCATTTGCCATGAGAAAGAACAGAAAGGGCAAGTAAAAGAAGTGGTAAGTCCCCAACAGTGTAGTGAAGCAGAAGATGAAAAATGTCATTTTAATGATGAAAACCAAAAGCAGAATGAATGCGACATACAACACTGATCAAGGGGAAAACAAAGGGAGCTGAAAGATCAGAGTCAGGCATAATGAATCACATATCAAAACAGAAAAGAATACAAAAATGTTACTAGGAATATGGGTTATAATTCACCAGGAATAACAGTGCAAAACTTTTATGAAACCATGGAAAGAAAATGCGTTTTTGAGATGTTTTCTCATTCCTAATTAATCTTAAAAAAAGGTGCAAAATCTCAGTAATTATGAATAATGCAGGTCACTTTTGTTAACTTTTAAGAAGTCTAGAAATAGATAAAATTTTTAAGTTTAAATCATGGCAAACTATAACACAGGTCATTTTCAACTCAACATTTTCTAACTTCTTCACCCAAACTAGAAAATTAATCAAACTAATTCTTTGCCCTTCCAGCACTTTTAATTAAAAAGAATCCATAATCTATCACAGAGCATGATCGTGCAGTTACTTAGATTAATTTCCCCTTGTTTAATTTCAAAGTACTGATTGACATCCTTTGGCCTTTCATATAAAATTCTCATACTCTGTTCATGTTTGCAACCTTGTAACCTTTACAGACTATTGTTATATGTCTCCTTAAATATTGCTTAAATTGTGTAGATGTAGGCATCTGAGAATTTTCTCTTGGAAGACATTCCTTTCAGGACACTGCTTCTTACTCTCTTCAAGGAACATCCTCCTCACCTTTCTACCGCTGAACACGACAACATTTTACTATGACCAGTGAGCTGTTCCAACCCCCCTGTACAAAAGTGCAGTTCAAGGAAAGGTGAGGGCGACACAGATTAGAGCAGCTTCTAATGACCCTACATGCTGACCTCTGTGCTTCAAACCATGGCATGCTGTCTACATGGTCTTACATCAACATTACCAGAAGTTATTCATTGTTTTCCAATGTTTCCTTCATTGTTAGAAAGAGCTCTGGTGATTCAGTTACTCTTTGACAACCTGTCGTTCATTCCAGTGTCTCTCACATTATTTTCTCTTTGGTATTTTCTTTTTACTGTATTTTAGTAATTGAGAGGGTTTGTTTAGCCACAGTTGAAAAGAGTAATTTGAATATTCATGCAATGAAAGGTTTTGCTCCTTTTGTACCCCACAAGGTCTTAGACACCATCTTACTGCCCAAGGCACCAAGGTTTTGAAAGGCTGCTGTCCCAAGCCCCTGAGCTCTCTCTTCCCCAGGCTCCTGCAGCCCCCTTGCTGCAGAGAAGGGTTCTCTGCTTTCTGCCAGATAGGAGCTCCTTAAAGATGTTGCCAGGCCCATATCCCAAACCTGTGGGGAGTGGTAGAGCCTCTCCCACGCCTCCTTGCTGAGGTAAGCATCATCCCTGCAGACCCTCACTCTACCTCACAGCAAGGAGAACAACTTCTTCATCTGCAAGGGCCAAAACAAGATCCATAGATACCAGACATAATTGCTGGAAAACATCCCTGATGAGAGTTAAGTGCCTCCTCATCAACACACCCATCATGATAGATATACATTAATACTCTGTGATTATTCAAAAAAATCTAATTTTTAAAGTTAGCTCTAATGAATGAATATTTAAATATATTCACTCATTTCAATTTTTCCTGTGCAATTTATGAGTCAGAGCAGACATGCATGAGCTACAGAGCCACAGCACTATTTACTACACCCAGCCGAGCAATGACAGCACTATGATTTAGAAGAGAAACAACAGCAAGTCCCAGAATAATTAAATTTGTAATGTCAATGTCAGCCAGTGTCCTTTCCCATTCCAGGTTTTCACAAGTGACATTGAAAAACAGATCACAAGGAATAAAAGCATCCTCAGCACATAAGGACTATAAATTTCAGCAGGTTCCCACTCAAGAGGTTTTTTGTTACAGTAGAAATCCTCTTAATCTGGAGACCAGTTTTGTAGGGTGACATGGGGAGGGAGACCTACACTGAATGTCCAGACAGCACAGAACCTCTCACCCCAAGAAACCACTGTGCCACCAACCTGAGGAAGTGGGGACAACAGCAGCAGCACTTCTAAATGATAAATTACGAGTATTGACTCTGGTGGGATTATTTTTGGCAAGGAGGTAAATCCGGATTTGTGTTCACTTGACTTAAATTTGTCAATTTTCTTCAATGGACCTTCAGCATTTCACAGTCTTTATCCTCCAAAAATGAGGGAAATGCTCTTATCCCCAAAGCCCTGGGAGTTACACTAAAATGACATGCCTAATCCTATAGAGATAGTAAGGAGTTAACTATTTTAGTTTTAGCAGATTTTAAAGCTCTTGGCCTTTTGCCCATGCTACAACTTGAGAAACAGTTAAGAAGAAAAGCTCAATTTCTCAAGCTCAGCCTTAGCACAGGAACTGAATCATTATTTTCTGATTCATACCCACTTCCCTGTGCTTTCCGAGTCCACAATAGCCTGAAGGTGAGGAATGAAAGAGCTGACACGGGAAGAAAGAAAATTCAAAATTTAATCTGTGCATCCAAACTAATAAAAGGCCAAATTATTTCTAAGACATGCTTGTCTACAATAAAACTGCAGTTTTTTTCATATTTTGTGCAGAGAATACATACACTGCCAAAGAAAGTATATAATTGAGCTGAAAACTTGCATCTTACTGTTTTGAAACAGCTTGGATTTTCCTGACAGGCTGGAAGGATAGGTAAGGGAAAGGATGCAGAGCAAGGATGATTGCTCTGTCAGCACAAAATGCAGTAAAACTTTCCAGTCACAACATATACTGTATTCACCTGATTTTTTGGGGTATATGATGAAAAAGTCCCAAGAAAAGGCTTTTAGAAACAAGCTGTTTTCTTTCAATCTAATTTTGCCTTTTCCCCCCACCTCTTTTTAAAGAGAAAAAAAATCATGTTTTGCAAGCTGCAGTGATATGGGGGATTTTGCTAGAGCTGTCAGTCCTGCCTATAAACACCTGACTTGTGTCAGTAGGGAAAAACAATCCTGAAACTAAATCAGTTTAACAGAATAACATTTGCTACTCAAGGAGAAATGGTCTAATTGAAAAGAATGTCAGTAAACAGCTCATTACTGAGATTTCAGAGTCCAGAAAACCAAGGTGTGGGAACACAACAAATCCAGTAAAGTCACACTTTGCAAAGACCCCAAACAATTATTTTATTTAAAATATGTTTGGACTGCCTTTTACTTTTCTTTAATTCTCTATTGATGATGAAGATGAAATGCACTTTTTGGCACTCTAGATGACACCAATTAAACTTGATTTCTTGCTTCAGCTCATAACTCCACTTGTCTCTGACTTCTAAGACTGCTTTATTTTGAGCTTTAAATTTCTGCTTTGTTTAGAGAGAAAGTGTTGCTCCCACTCAAGCAACCTAAGTTCCAACTCATGAAAATGCACAGACAGCTCACAAGCCCTACAAAATAGGTAATTTGTCCAACATTTGTACTTTATCCTTATAAAAATTAGGATAATTCTTCTATCTTTCTATCCTCTAGTCTTATGAAGGATGGATTGTCTCTTATTACTTGATTATACAGTACTTGACAGAATAGTCCCTTGATTATAATTGCACAGGCCATGCATATTGCATTGCCTGCCTACCATTACCAAATACCATATTTTTTCTTCCTTAGTATTTTTTCCCCTATGGATGTGAAATTAACATTTCCTATTCACAGGTCAGTCTCTGGGCTACAATGCCTCACCTCAAACCTACGTATACATCATACATAGAAATTTAGGGGACTATTTAAAACTACCAGTATTTTAAAAGGTCCATTACCCTGGGCTCTCCCTTTCCCTTTCTAGGCCTTTCTCCTTGCAAAGCTTCTTAAACTGAAAGAGCAAAAGGCTCAGCATACAGTATTTGGAAATTACTACAGAACAGCTGGGCTCCACCTCATTTTTCCAGACACTGACACTGCATGTATCATATTTCCCAACACTCTGCAGTTTATATTTATACTTATTTGCAAGCCACAGCTATTTATCAATTCACACAAAAAAAGGATCTATTCAAAAAAAGGCACCCTGGCCACAAAGTTCCTTGGCACATCTACACCTTCTTCCATTAGTGCCATCCACACTAGCTAGACATTGATACTTAGGAATTGCTCTGGATAGTCTCCTGTTGAGCAAATGTTGAAATAATTAGCAATAGAAATAGAAATAACCCAAGCAAACAACAAAACAGGGAAGACTTCAAAGAAAGTCTACAGTTATCTTGCCATTATTATTGCTGAGTCTGCTACCCATTGTCCAAGAAATAGAGACTGGAAATCAGGAGAGGATTCTGTTTACCAGTGGGCTCACAGGGCAGACCTGAGAAAATCATGGTGTCCCCTGCTGTTGCAGAACCAGGTCTGCAGAGCAGGCAGCAGGGCAGCAGCTCCTCAGAAACATACAACAGTGATGAAAAAAACATATAGCATAACTTGACTTACCTGTCAAATTTTTTCCTATTTAATGGCAGTGTCAGAGTCAGGCTTCTCCCTCATTGTGCTGGCTGAATTAATCAGTTTTTCTCTGCTCCAGCCCTGTATGTGTCAGGCAGAAGCTACCTCCTGCATTCAAATCTTATGGTTTCAACATTCATCAGCATTTTCTCTCCTCCCTGAGAACTAGTGAAAGTTTTCATGCCACAGTTTATTTACAGTACATTCAATTCATGCCTCTAGCCATTCTAGAGACTTCCTAAACACCAAGTCTTATAAAGGCTCTAGGGCTCATTTTAAACCTACTGAAGACACAAAGACTGTGCTCTCTGGCCATGGAATGTCACATTGAATTACCTTACACATTGAAATTATTCAGGAATTTAGACAAATTTAGACAAACTGTAGATAAACTACTGATCTTGATCCTTGTCAGCATAACCCTCCCAGCAGCTACAGTGACTGTTCTGAATTCTAGTTAACAAATGATTTTCCATTGGACTGCTGTGTTGGGGTTGTTTTCCTAGAAAAACAGCAGAGATTTTTGCTGGGCCAGTCATCTATCTTTGCATGTGTGCCCACATCTTTAATAGAAGGAAGATATTTTCCACTATACAGCTCACAAATGTATATGTATTATTCCAATACTTACATTATACACATTATATTATTATATAATTACATTATGACAATTTCATTTTGATTGAAATTATTTTATTAGTAATGTAGACGAGTTCCAATCCTGCAGAAAGAGCATTTGATCTGAAACCTGAGAGGTGAATTGGCTGTATAACAAAAGCAAGGTGTACACTTCTTACCCCAGGCATGGAAGAGACATTAAATTCAGACTGCTAACACACAAATAAAAGCCCAGTTTAAACATTGAAAATAATCAGTACAGAAAACTACAATAACATTACAATGGGAAACAAATGTGTCTGTTAAGCAGCGTAATTCCTTGAAATATGAACTGGTTTCCCTGGTTGCTGCTGTCTTTGTAGGAGGCACTCCTGCCTCAGACAGTTGCAGCCCACAGCAGAGATGTCATTATGTCAGGCTGACATCTGACGTGTGCAGCCTCCTGGGATATGAGATCTGCTTATTATTTCCCTCTTCATAACAGAGATTCAAGGCAACCTATTAGCTCTGTTTCTTTTATTTCTTGCACTAAAATGTTCAAAACACTTCCTGAAAACAGTACTGCACTACAAAAGTATATATCAGTTTGCTTTCCTTCTCCAAATAGTACCTTTTTTCTGCTTCCCAGCATTTCTGCAGAGGGACAGTTTTGTCACAGTCTGAGATGACTCTTGGATAAAGGCATGTAAACAAACACCTCACCCTGTGCCTGTGCCTTGGGACCATGCCAGCTACACAACCAGTGGGGAGAATGTCCTGGTTTCAGCCCAAGGGAGACAGGGACCTGTTAGCATCCAGAGGACAGCCATGAAAACGCTCCAAGGGCTGGAGCCTCTGAGGAAAGGCTGACAAAGCAGGAGCTGTTCAGATTGGAGCAGAGGAGGCTCCATGGAGATCTAGGTGATCCTCCACTACCTACTGGGGTTTTACAAAAGAGAGGGAGAACAGCATTTTACACAGTGATAGGACAAGAAGGAATGAGGGTTTTAAATGGAAAGAAGGGAGATTTAGATTAGATGTTAGGAAGAAAGTCTTTACTTGAGGGTGAGGGTGGTGAGGCACAGGAAGAGGTTGCCCAGAGAAGCTGTGGATGCCACATCCCTGGAAGTGCTCAAGGCCAGGCTGGATGGAGCCCTGAGCAACCTGGTCTAGTGGAAGGTGTCCCTGCCCATAGCAGGGGAGTGGAACTGGATGGGCTTTAAGGTCCCATCCAACCCAAGCCTTTCTGTCATTCTCCAAAACCTTGTAAGGACAATTTCCAAAGCTTGAGAAACTCCATGCAAATGCAGCAGAGACTTTCAATTACAAACACCCAGTGGAGGGTCTCCCCTGTAGCCATCACAAGGGTATTTCAGCTGCCTAATGAGGCAGGAGAGTGCTGAGCACTCAAACGTTCACCTCCCAGCCTCCTCTGGCTCCCACTTCCCTCTGCACAATGGTGACGAGCCCTGTGAGAAGTCTCCAGGCACAACAGATGGCTCAGACAGAGCTGGCTCTGCCGTTAAGAGAACACTGCTCTGGCATTCAGCCTTCCAGCACATGGGATCTGAAATGAAACCCCACATCTGGGAAGCTACAGAGACAAGTGGCAAATGCATTCTGCTTTTCTCACCCTGATACCTTCTCCTGTGGATGTTCTGTGGGCAAGACTTCAGAACCTCTTATTCTATAATCAATCCAATTTAAAAAAATACAATTTTTTTTTTACCGTTACAGTGTGTTAAAGCAGAAGAGGTTCAAGTCTACCACGTACATCCTAGATGCACCAATAGGTAACAGAGGTATTAAAGAAAAATCAAGTTTATCATCTCACAGGTTGCATATCATGACACTAGGTAATGTTCCTAAAAAGCTGCCTGGATGACAGGCTATTTTCTGAAAAACTAGGCACCACATCTATATCAACAAGAAAGAATGTGTTTCATGTATTCCTGCTTCACAAAGCAGCATCATGTTATTTGTTTCATGGGAAATGGCATTCCAAACAGATGGACCAGGGATGTTGCTCTTGTATTGATATATACTTAACACTGTTCCAGCCACCAATACATCTGCCACACTTCAGCATGTTCTCTACAAGCCAGAAAAAAACTGATGGCTGAAAGTCTTTCAGGTTGCTTTGTGGTTGTGCCCATGAAGGGAAAGGTCCATCACAGGCATTCAAAGATGTCCTGATTCATTGTCCTGAGGAGTAATTGGGGAATGACAGAGAAATAATAGAAGCAGCAGAGGGGGAAAACACCCATGAAAACATGAGGCAACTAAAAATAGTTCTTGAGATGTACTGCAAGTTATATTTAAAAGCAGAAAGAAGAGGTTAGTGTAGGATGTTGTGAGGATTAGACCTGTACAGTGATGTTCTGTGGAAGCCTTTATTTGAATTCCTACATTCTTACAGTGACTTCATGGATGGGACACTGTCCCACGTGAATGTAAAAATAAATCACCCAGATAGCATTGTAACACTTCAAATATCGTCATGAATTTTTCTCCCAGATATTCAGAGTAGTACTTGCTCAAAAAGGAATGATTGTAGAATTTGAAATGTAAGCATTCAGAGAGCAAATTAATGTCTAATTATGAATGTTAAAAATAAAAACAGAGCTATCAATTTTGAGAAGCAAATGATGAGTCCTTATGTTATGAAAAAAAAAATCCCTCTAGAAAATATCTGAAGAGTCCATTGATATTTTTTCTGCAATTTACTCAAACTACTGCCAAAATCTTCCTCTGACAAGTTCTGTCACGAAACTATTTTGTATTTGTTCATTCAGTTGTAACCTTTCAAGAAGATCTCAGGTTCTAATAATAAACTAAATGTGAGTTTATTAAACTAGAGGAGTTTGGTGAAAAGCTAAGTACAACTAGGCTTCCTAATTCAAATTAAAATGGTACTATCAGGTCTCAGGGCAGATTATGAAGAATACAATTTCTCTGAAATTATTCCCTTGACAGACACCTAAGTAAAAGGCAGTTTAAAACATAATGAAAAGGTCATTATCCTCATTTTTTAGGAGTGCAGTTCCCAAGGGAATGCTTAAGCATCCTTTAAAATATACGGAAAACAGAAGGGTAGGGAATAGGGGGAGGAAAGGAGGCTCAGGGCTCCCTGTTCCGTGTTCCTGCAGCGACATAACGTGAAGAGCAAAGCAATCTCTGTAGTGCCAAGGCCCAAACAGACTCATCGAACCAGGAAAGTAGGAGTCTTCTTCTGGTGGAACATCAAGTCCAGGAGCCACTTCACTTGTCAAGTATCACATAGAATCATAGAGTCACAGAATATTCTGAGTTGGAAGGGACCCATCACGATCGCCAAGTCCAGCTCCTGGCAGGACATCCCAAGAGCCACACCCATTTCTGTGAACACATCCAAATCTGAACACAGGATTTTGTATGAGAGTGCTGACCCATAACTGCTGACCAAAATGCAAGCACTTAAGCCCAGGTCCAGGTAACACTTTTCTTTTGCAAAAAAAAAAAAAAAAAGACACATTTTCTGTTACTCCAGTGGATTTAATTCAATTGCACCAAAGACAGCATTCAAGTTATTATAAGCAACTGGGAAAGTATGAGGAGCAATTTCTTATTCCCTCAGAGAAATCTTGCCAGACTTGCAAACCTCCCTCTCCCTCAAGGGTATTCAAAATGCACCAAATAACAAAAATCCCCAAAGATGCATAACTAATGTAGTAGTTCAGCTATTATGTTGAAAAACAAGGAAAACATTGTATATTTCATTAATAAAAAGATTGTTTAAAATTGCACTTCTGAAGTAGAGACCAGAGGTCCAAATGTAAATTATACCAGAATCTGGAATCTCAAAAGCATTGTCTTTATTTTAATAATGACATGTTGTCTCCAGTGCCTTCTCTATAAAGCTCCAAAATGCCAATTATCCAAGGAAGTACACAGCTTCTCAGGTGAATTTTTCAATTCACCTGTCACTGCAGCAGCCGTGACCAGACTGCTGCAGCAGTGCCAGAGTTACTAACTGAACACTAAAGTGCTGAAATGTTGTCCTGCAAGAACAGCCACAAATTACAGCAAATTTATGGTTGTTTTTGGAAATGCAGTACAGGCCAAAGAAAAGCTCTTGGCTGTGGCTAGCATGACAATGCAGCCTGAGCAAATTACAGACCCAAGAGGCAGATTTATCAGCTAGAGGCTGTCCCAGTCCCACCTTGCAGCTTCACAGGATGCGTGCAGCAAGGCTTCCCCATCTGGAATGGACCATGAAGTCACCCCTCTATGGTGATGAGAAACTTTGACAAGTGGAAGCTCTGCTCAGGTCACCCCACAGCCCAGCCAGGCTGCCGCCCAGAGAAGAATAAAGATGAGATTTTGGATATGATTAAGAGTTTAAGAGTTTAAGAAAGGCATTTTTAAAACTGCCTTAGTGCAGATTAAAAAAGCAAGGAAAGGGGTTTAATCAAAATACTTTATTTACTCTATTACATATATATATATATTACAACGTGTGTAAACTATGACATTCTTTACCTCATATTCAACTTAAATAATTTCCTATGGACCATGAGGTTGAAGAGCCCTGGAATTTACTTATAACTCTTAACAGCAAGCCAACAAAGGAAGTGGTTACACAATAAAACATAAAAATAACATAATTTGTGGTAAATTTGTATCTAAATTATATTCAGAGGCAATTCTTTGCTACTTGCTTATAAACAAGTGGTAGTAATCTGAACATAGGGAAATTGCTTTCTCGTGTAAGCTGGTTTGTACCAGAGAAGGTACACTTAAGCACAAGTTGTTACATAAGCCACTCTTCTAAGGATGCACTTCAAACAATTTCTCAGTAGAAATCTTCCTCAGAATGATACCTGAGTTTTCCTGCCCTGCTGATGGAAATTGGAGACAAATGGATCTAGCTGAAACTGTCTGGAGCATAACTTCAGGCACTTTCAACCCTGGTGAACTTCAATCTTCTCCAAAGTCTTCCTGAAAAAGTTTTTAGGTTGATTTTAAGAGGCACTTATGCAAAATTGTGAAAATGCAGTGAGAATTACCTTTGGATGAAACTTTATCATTTCCATGCAGTACCTAGGTACTTTCTAGTCGGCTTCTAAATTAGCTTATGTAGGATAGCCAAGGACTGGGAAAGGGAGGTGAATAAGCTGAGTTCCTTTAAGCATCCACCTAAATCCAGTACAGGGAGTCCTACCTCCTTCCAGTGACCCATCATTCCCATCCATGCTAGGCTGCTCTGTCCCAGCTGGGAGTCATTCTGCACATGTGGCAGGTTCCATCAGGCTCTGGGGCAGGGCTAGCTCATCTTACCGCCACTGGAGATCAACCACCTCTAAAATTGCTTTTTTTTTCCCCCTCATAAACTAACTCCTTGCATTTCAATTCTTTGAAGTGTGAAAACATCAGACTATGGCCACTCTCCACAGAGAGGTGAATAATGAAGAGAGCAGTGAGAAATTTATCAAAGAAAGGGGAAAACTACCAAAGCCACTTTGAAGCTCCTGAGACTACATTCATGTTTGCAAGTAGTCAGGCCCAACAGGAGTAAACGTGTAGTTTGTCTCATTTCTGAAATCACAGTATCTAACCATCAAGTACTTGGGGGAGTAGGGGATACTCTAAACTATCCCCAGTTTAGTCCCACCAGCTGGGACATATTAAATATGGTCTTAGAGCACATCTCATTTAAATTCATTTGAGGGCAACACAGTTTGCACACTGGGTGAGCTAACTGTAAGTGGCAATAACTCTGATGGTTGGTGGGTGAGGTTTCTTTGGATTTTTTTCCCCGTAACAGTGCACTACTGACAAGGTAAACCTTGTAGGAACTGATATAATAAAGAGGATCCGCAAGACAGTAAAGCAGTAATCAAAGGTAGAAATAGAAGCAGACAGAGGAGAGGCTAAGAAAAGGGGAGACTCTCCAAAAGTAATAAGCCTCATTAAAACTGGAAAACAGGCAAGAATGGAGTGCAGAGTGCTCTGGGACTTCTGCCTGCCTTTCTAATGACAGCTGGAATGAAAGCCTGAAAGTCTCAAGTCAGAGTACAGTAAAAAAAAAGAGAAGATGAATGCAGTGTAAGCACATAGACTGCTATACCTATAAATGCAGAAGACAAGGCACTGAGACAAGGACAGAAAAAATGACAATTAAATGGTGAGGATGCAAGCAGTGACTAGGAGGAGCTGGGATTAAGAGACTGAGATCAAGGCTACCTGAAGAAAGAAGAGCAAATATTTTCAGTTGAGTGCAGGCCAAACCCTTATGTAAGCATAATGGGTAATTTGAGATCCCACAATTTTTTGATCTGCCTGCTTTGTTCTGTTCTGCTGTAGCATTGTACCTTTACATTTGCCTGTCCCCTACAGAACGAGTAATCCCATTGTAATGCCATACCTTATTTTTATGATGAAGCCAATAGCTGAAATATAGTGACTCACTAACAGTATTTCAGCTGAGTGAACACAATGAATCTAATAACTGTCTGCTAATTAGCAGGTTTTCAAGATAAAGACAGCTGAATAGCTTGCATCCTCTGACACCCCAAATTAATAATGCTCCAGTAGCAAATAATAAAATGGTAGAGACTGGCATTATTACTTTTTGGTACAGTAAAAATAGATTAAAATTAATCTGGCTTGTTTATCTACACAGTCTAGACCATTTCAAAATGCTGGAAAACTCTGCTTTGGCTCTAATATATGATGCCCTAGAGACCTCTATACAAATCTAAAATAATTTCTCCTAAAGCAAGATGCAAAAATTTATACATTACAATTTTATGAATAAAATTAATTAACCAACAATTTACTACATTCTAAAAACTTCATCTGACCATAATAATCCTTGTTTGCAACCCAAACAGTATTTGGTAATTGCAGAGTGATGGAATAATGTGGATATTTTTTGATTACAGTTCATTACATAAGATAACAAGGAAGAATTTGTGTTTGAATCATAATGAAAACTTAATTGACACCACTCTTCTGAAGTATTTTCAATGACTAAATTTCAGTCTGTATCTTAATCAGTCTTATATTAGAAAGAGATTTTAACAAGATAATGCTGTGAAAATAACTTCATTGCATTATAAAACCTTTGACTGGATCTTCTAAGTCATTAATCTCTGGCCATCTTGGAAATCTGACACAAATGCAATTTTAAGTTCAATATTCTTTAAGATTATACAGTTCCAAGGTTCTTTTATTTTCTGTACTACCTTTAATCAAATTTAAGCTTTTCTGATCCTCTCCACTCCTTAAATAGTCTACAATTTATATCTGCAAGATAATTTCAGGAGGGATACATTCTAGACACCAGAATCACGCCTCAGCACACAAGTTAAACTTAAGCAACACCATGGGTAATTGTACAAAATGCAGTTACTTTTCTCAGCAATGATTCCAAGGACTGTTTTCTCAGGACCTTCCTTCTATCCAGACGTGCTCTCACTGGGGCTGGGTGTGCTGAGAGCTCACTCACAGACAGGGAAGTGCTCACATCAGCTGAGGCCTCTTCCAAGAAGGCATTTCTGCCACGAGCTCACATTTATTTTATAGGCCTTTCTCAAGGCTGTACTTAACAAAATAACAGATAATCTCCCATGGAGACACATGGCAGGTTGTAGCAGGAACAATTACAGTGCTGCCCATCATTTATATAAGACACACCTGGCTGCCCAAAGTTTTTAAGTGGTAACAGTACATTTTGAATTAAAACACCAGGAGGGAAGAACACAGAGCCACCCCCTTGGAAAATGCTGTGCAGTTGGGATTCAGCCTGCCTAGCAACAGGCAAGGGCTACTTCACTTCCAGCTGACCTCCTCCTGACTTTTATGAGGATCCCACAGCTTGAATTAGGAGTAACTCAAAACCACTGAACAAGTCTCTATTTAAAGGTACATCTGGCTTCTATACTAGAGGCACAGTGAAGAAAAGTGCAAAACTTCAGGCTCCTGTTAAACAACTCATTGCTGATCAAGGAAGAAAGAAATAAAGGGCGATCTGGGAAACAAAGAAAAACTTGCTTTTTCATTGCAACACTCACTTAAATTTAATGCCCTATGTTAAAACCTGTACAGCTGTTGGTAAGGTGATTAAAACCGTGCAGCCACAATATCTTTGTCCAGACTTCAAACAATATAACTGGACCCTCAGCCTTGGTATAGGCTTATTTCTTACTACAGGCAATAAGCATAAACTACAAATTAATGGAGTACATTATGCTCATTAATTAATTAAAATCTGCTATTTGCAAGGGTGTTCTGAAAATTCTTTTCTGAAAAAGCTTTTTTTACTGAGCATGCAAAAAAAGTGGATAGAAACCCCTTGCATTTGTGCCCAATATGAAAAATCAGAAGAATAAAAATATGCTACAGAGGAAAAGTTGCTACTATACATGGTTTCTGGATTCCATGACAATTTACTCAGCACAATTATCCTGTGTATATTAAAACACCTTTACAGCCCAACTAGACCAAAGACAAGACAAGCTTACAGCACTGACTACAAGATAATATACGTTCATAGGGAGTCATGATCAGGAGTACATATGGTTTATGTGATGCACAGACATATTATTTTTCATATATATACACACATATGCACATAAAATATTTTCCAGAACCAAGAAATACAATTGCAGGGAACATAAATTTAAAGTAGGCTTACAAACAATCTTTATATATGTAAATACATAGTAATGGCCTAATGCTGAAGAATAGCCCAACTCCTGTTTGAGTGCTGAAGAACTTCCCCTGCACTTAATAGCATGATGATAATTTTCTGTGTCCAAGCAACATCAAGAACTACAGAGAAATGCATGTGTGTTTGCAATAAATTAATGTTAATTGTTTTCATCCCTAAGCATCAATTCCATTATAACTTTTGTACTACATTGTCAAGAATAATAGTAAAGTAGTAAACAGAGCTAGCATGTATTTAAAAAAATGTTTATTTTACCTTAAAAATATTTAGACATAGTTTCATTTTTTTAAATACAGTCATAAAAGCAAGTTTAAAACACAAGTTTAAACATCAGGATTTCAAAAACACAAATGTATTTACTTCAAAATCAGGTTCAAGCTATCTGTCATACCTTTCCCTGGAACTCTCAGAAGGCATTTTACAGTAAATTGAGCTGATGACAGACTATCCATTTTCAGAAGAAGCAATCCCACCTGCCCTGTGACCTTCCCCCTTCTTGTGCATAAAAGCTGTTTTGCCTTGAACTACAGTATTGCTTCTCTAACCCTCCAGTGATTTGGTCAGGGAGCTAAATAATTTCAAAAAAAGTGTGAAAAAACATCTCAGGAAGACAGAATAATATTAACTGAGCTGAACATCATCATCTGTTAAATAGTATGTCCTCAACTTTTGGTGAGGACAAGCAGAAACAGGCTTCTGACAGAGGAGGTTTAGATTGGATAGTAGAAAAAAACTTCTTCAGCCAAAATGTTGTCAGGCATTGGAACACACTGCCCAGGGAAGTGGTGGAGTCATCATCCTTGGAGGTATCTAAAAGATTTGCAGATGTGGCACTGTGGGACATGGTTTAGTTGTGGACTTGGCTGTACTGGGTCCAAGCTTGGACTTAATGATTTTAAAGGTTTTTTCCAACCTAAATGATTCTATGATTCTGTGATAAACCCTAGTCTAAGAAAGCTGCATTGAAATAGGATGCATAAAAAGAGCAATAACTTTCTTAAATTTAGGTTCTCGCTCAAAGCAGAATGGGACTGGATGAGCACCAGAAGATTGACAAAAAAGGGTTAAAAATTGTCTCCAGGGTTGAGGGAGTGAGTAGGACCACTTCTTTGCTCAACATCTAACCACAAAAACATCTTAACTGCATTATGAAAGCATAAGCACAGAGGTCATAGAAGAAAAGACAACAGTCTCTCTCCTGCTTACAACACATCCCAACAGAATTTCACATTCCATACTCTGGCTTATTTCCTAGGCCTTTGACAGACTAACAGGAGAGAGACATCCTAAAAAGTAACTCTGCTTGTTATTGCCAGATCTTGATTTCTCCAGCCCAATCACATGTTGCAAGGAGCGATGGCAAGACTGGGTGAAATATTGCACTCACACAAGCTTCTTTATGTGCAGACAAAGTGCGAATAATCCTTGATGTATGATAGCTGTAGAAAAACACTTTGCCATCTGAACTTCCTGTCACCAAAAGTGTTCCATCTGGAGAAAACTCACAGCCCACTGCAAATCCTTCCACCTGTGAAAAACAATAACAGAGTAACTCTTGGTGCTGATTAGAAAAGTTCGTTGTGGAATACTGTAAATTAATATAGTACAAAACCCAAATATCTTTAAATAAATATACACTAAAGATTTCTCCAGGTCTTTATAAAGTAAGACACAGCTATATCAAAAACTTATTTAATCAAGCAATTAAGCATTCATAAAGTCTTCTAAAAACTATTTTCTTCAGAGTGCATATGATTCAAAATAGACTGGCACATGGGAAAGCAAATGAAGCCAATTAATATCTATCACTGATTTATAATAAAACTCTGCTAGTAGACATATTTGAAAGTAGAGGTGCTTTGCTATCAATCTTCCTTTTAAACTTGGATACTGAGTTCCTGGTGGGGAAGGATACCTTGTGTCCTTCGTATCTTTTCTTTTTGTTGATTCGGTAGGGTCGCTGGGCAGAAAACAAAGCCAGGTAGTTCCCGTTGGTCTGAGCAACAAACACTGACTCCTTTGGGTGCAGGGTCAGACTTGGGCAAGTGTAACGCTCCTGAAAATGATTTTAAAGGAAGTTTTGTTGTATCAAACTGAAGATTAGTTCAAATGATTCAAGTTATCTCTTGACATATTTGAGAGCCCATAAAGGACCAGGTAAGGACAAGTCATCTCCATATATACATTATATAAAGATACTTACTACAAACCACTAGAAGCCTTACATCAGGACAAATGCTAAATCAAACATCTACCTTATTTTCCTAGATAATGACCAAAATCCCCTCTCTATCTGAGCCATAATTATACTGCAGAACAGCTGCAGAAAGGTAATTCCAACCAGATGGCTCTCCATCATCCTCTTCCTGCCCAAGGAAACCCAAAGTTTAGATGTGGAAGTGAATCTTCTTCTCCCATATCCCTTCCTCCACAGCCATACTGTGCTTTCCATGTTACTTTGTACAGTTCTCAAATCCTCCATCCTTCCAGTTCTGGTCAGAGTGACATTAACAGAAAACATCTGATTGAAACAGACACTTTTCCCCATCCCACTCTTATTAAAAAAAAAAGAAGAAAAAAATAAAGGATCATTATTAGCCTCCTTATGACAGTGATGTGGGCTGCTGCTGGCTGCAAACTCATAAATATCCGCAGTAATTAGTAAGACTTGGCTTTACTGTACAGTTCCTATTTAAGACTAAATTAAGATTACTTTCAAAACTCTGCATGGTGACTCCCTCAGAAATCAACTACTCTCACAAGGCTTCCACCAGGTCCAAACCTCTACTAGTTTCAGCCTGACCTAAAGACTGCTGAGTTTTTATGCCGTGAGAGCTTTGGCTGTAGGATCCATTTGCATTTGAATAGCACCAGGATTACAGTGACCATGGGCTGTGTGGTAGAGCAGGAAGGACACCAGATCGGTTTTGTTGTGTGATTTGGAAATGAAGGACTGGGAAGCAAGTTCTGAGTACTGTAAAGTATTGGGCAACTCTGTGTTTCTGCAGAGAAACTGGGTCTGGATGTATGGGACTAGAAAGCACAACACAACCTGCAGGAGCATGCTGCTGTCATGCTGGGTATGTTGTAGTAATGGGTTATTTTAGAGCTGCTAACTATTCATTTGGTAATGCAGACAAGCAATAGATCAAGTCCTGTTGGAATCTAATCTGTTCGGAGAGCTGTGGGTTTCACTCCCACCTCAAAGGTTTCAGAGGTGAAATTCAGAAAAGTGAAGCAGAGTCATCATCACATTTTGTTTATGAAAGGTAGGGGAGGAGGGGGAGAAAGTCCATTTCAGAAATGTTTGATTGTTACTCCTTGATACTTAACCTTTCTGGTCTGTAATTTATATATTCACTATTATCTCTTTTTTCCTCTCCTATTGTCTGTCCAAGGTTTTGATAGATCCAATATTGTACAAAGACACAATTCTGGAAATTAAAAAATCCCATTAAATCATCAACCATGTGCTCTTGTCAGCAGAGTACTCTTCATTTCAGCCAAAAAGCATCTATACACAATCCAATAATATAATATTACATAGGTTATTAGACTTGGGTTTTCAAAAAAGACCCAGAGAGTTGAAATTTTCTATTCACTGCCTTAGTAATCTCCTTTGAAGCTGTCAGCCTTTCTAGACAATTTATTCCATTAAATGTCTTGCTTGGTTAGATGACAGAAATACAGCACCTGCACTGATAAATGCAAATTTTGCCTCTGTGATTATTCTGGATTAGGTATCTATATGCACAAATCAGGTTGCTATTACTTTGTGAATATTAAACTCAATTTGTCAATAGTCCTCATTGAAGCTGATGACAAATGTATGAAAAAGTGTGGGAAAATAAACATTGCACTATAGCAGCTATTGCCATGCACCACTGGCAAACCACAATGACACTGCAGAGTCCTTGTCTAAATATAGCTTAGATGTCAATGAATTAGCACTGAAATGTAAATATTTTAAACACAAGGAGAAGTCTCAGTCTTCAAGGTTATTTTTTAATAACAATTAAGTGTTAAGTATGAAAACAAAGTCATCAACTTACATGAAAGGTATCTTATATATCACAAGACCTTATTGAAAATCAAATGCTTTTTCTCCTACGCTGACAAGTATGAAATATTAAATCATGACCTGAAGAACAATAGTTGTTGATCTTACGTGAAAAATCTGATTGGAGATTTTTGCAGCGCTTTGGAAGTCCCATGCAACGATGGTGCGATCAGCTGAGTCTCGGCTCACTGCATCCGTGCTTGTAAGAAATTCTCTTCCTTCAGGGAGGAAGAGTATATCCAAAGTCTGTTGTACTGCAGCTTTGTACACTCTCAGCACCTAGGGGATAAAAGAGTTTGTTATTTTTTGACAGATTAGAACATGATAACCTATGTTTTCCCTCTTTGTATTAATAATAAACTCCATTAAATTACACATTAATTTTAAATATCAAAAGGTAACTCCATTTAAAATGTTGACATACTAGTGTTTTTCAATAGCTGGTCAATGAATATAAAGAATTAATATGCAGGAAAATTAAATTATATTTTTAAAAGCATCAGTTTGTACAATTTATATATTATATTTATATATATGTATGAGTTTGTTGTAAATTACCAAGGAATTAGACTAAGATACAGAAAGAGCTTCAGACAACACAATGTGAAGCTGGGTCTACACAAACTCCCTTAAATAATATGAACTCTTCTGGATTCCCTAGAAGAGGCAAAAGAATCCTTGGCAGCAAGCTATCCCACCCAGTGAGCCAGGCTTTAAAATGAAGGACTCAGGGAATCTGGGGTGTCCAAAGTGGCAGCACTAAACACAGCATTGTAACCAGCTGGGGACAAGCCTGTGTGCCCAGCCAGAAAGTGAAAGGGACCTGAGCATCCTCAAGGACAACACGAGTGAACAGCGTGCAGCTGCAGCAAAGAAATCCAGCTGGGTGCTGGGGCACATCAACAAGGGCATCACTAGCAGAGATTGTCACTGTTCCACCCTCTTCAGCTCTTTCAAGTCACACCTGGGACATTGTGTTCAGTTTTGCTATACAAAAGCCACAGGGATGGGCTGAAGAGAGACCAGAGAAAGGCAGCAAAGATGCTCAAATGACTGGGAAGCTGCTACACAAGAGAAGGCAGAGAGAACTGAGCTTGCTCAGCCTTGAGATAATAAGGTTTAGGGGAGACCAAGTTTCACTATTTAAAGGGTGGCTACAAAGATGCTGGAAACTCCCTTCTTACAAAGAGTTATGTGGAAAAGAGGAGGGGTAATTGGTACAAGTTTCACCTGGGGAGATTTTGATTGTACAGAAAAAGTGGGTTAGATCCATGCAGAAATGGGTATCAGCCATAGGATTCTGAATATTTTAAAAGCCTGTAAGCTGGATCTTAAAAAGTAAGATATTTTTAATTATTCTCAGGAACACATGAACAATTTGAATGTCCTTTCTTTCCATCTTTCTTCACAAAATTCTATACGTATGTTGTCTAATTTGAATTTTGCAAATCAATACTTTTACTTTCTTTTTTCTCTGATTGCCTCCAGTGAAGAGAAAACTTCAAGGCAAGTGGCCAGATCAAAGCAAACCATCTCTCTGAATATGGTGATCCTTGAAACTAGGACATGGGAAGACTCCTACTTATTAATAACTGAATCTCTCTCTCCAAGATAGCTACAAACATAACTGCCTGCACTTCCAAAGTGTATTCAGAGGTTAGTCCTTCTTCTAATGTCACTAGAATACCAATAGAATGGAGAAAGTGCTTGAAGCATTATCTTGAAATGACTCCTAACTTTGTGAGGCATTTCAGTGCCTACCTGATACCTCTTATAGACCTAATGACTACTGACTCCAGGGCCCAGACCATTTGCAGATACTTTTTTTTTATAACCACATCAAACAAACCATTTTCAGGTGTCACAGTGAAATATCTTAAATTATATCCCTGGTTTACACTTTCACCAATAAAAGAAAAATCATGTCAAGTACCAAACACAACATGAGAACTTCTTGATTTCTTGCCTCAAACTCAAAAATCTATGACTGTTGCGAAACTGTTCAGCAAGCTGATCCTGCTTTAGGGTGGATCTACTTGTGGGTGTCCTGAGGTCCCTTCCAGCTCTGTTTCCTGTGATCTCAGCATGAAGAAGGATGGCAGCAGCAGCTGCTCCAGTTGCTTTTCACAGGTTTTGTGAAATACAGAGTTTAGACACATCATGTTTGCATTTGGTGAAGAACCTTAGCCATGCAAGCACCCTACACAGCCTGTACTAACAGCAACAAGATGTAAACCTGCACACTCAAAAGTTGCACATTTCTCAGCAATCTGCCTGCTTTTTTTTAAGATAGTGAATATACAAATGTGTTACTTGCTCTCATCAGATTTTACAGACTCAGAATCTGCATAATATACAAAGCAATTAAACTTTGTAAAGCCAAAAGGGATATTTCCATATTTATATCCTCCACTTTCTCTATGGAGAAATCACCATGCATATTTCTTCACAGAGTTATAAAAGGAAGTCTATAGTTCATTAGTAAAGTAGAAAATGAAGCTATTTTGTACAAGCAAAAATGAAAAATAAAACCCCAAACTGGAAAAAAAAAACAAAAACAAGAAACCACAAAATATAACAGCTGCCAGGAGTGAGAAATGGAAAACCATACAGAAACCTGACAGCTGTAGGAACTGCAGAAGAATGAAATCAAATTGAGGGGAGTGGACACAAAAGGCAGAACCTCCCTGGCAGACTGAGGAGGCAGACACTTAGCAGCAGGCACCTTCTCAGAAGTGACAAGTCCAGCCAGAGAATCAGCAGGAGCAAGAGCATGGAGCAGCACAAGTGTAGAAATAGGGACAAAGAGCCAGAAACAAAGGCCAATTAGTGCTGGGAAATGAAGAACAACAAAATAGAGCAATAAATGACAACTTGCAAATGGATAATTACAGTAGTGATTTTAATGGATTCTAATTTTAAATAAAGATGAAAATCACAGACATACTGTTTACATCTTTATCATCTAAAAAAGCCCCAAACTTGTGAAATGTGGGTATGTATGCATCCAGATGTTGTGTCCAGCATTGTAAGGGGTTTTTGACTTGCTTTTAACAGTTTTTGGAGCAACAGACATCTCTTGGTAAGGAAAAGGAAGATACTGTGAAGTTGGTAATGTGCAAATACTTTTACTGTTTGCTGAAAACTGTTGGGGTCTTACAAAACCTGCTACTATCAATTTGAACATTTTCACCACTAATCATTGAACAATATTTGTCTGTTATTTAATATGATATTTAACCACATTACCATGTATCTTAGCTTTACAACAGGGAACTGACTATCAAAATTAGTACAAAAGGCCCTTTTTTTCTTTATGTTTGATACATACCTCAAAAAAATTATGCTGTTTTATCTTGAAACCACACAGTAGGAACTGACTTAGGGAACAGTAAAGTAACACTTTGAATAGTAGCTGGGAACTTGATATACATACTATTTCAATTGCTCCATAGACAGCTTTCAAAAATAACTAATTGCAACATTCCTACTCAGGAAAGCACTCATAATTAAACCTGCTTTGTTCTACCTTAGGCAATTAATTCATGACATGCCTGAGGAACTTGTCTGAGGAAAGCACCAGTTTGCCTACCCTGCTGGCTCTAGTTTGTTAATAACAACTTCTCTTTTCCTACTTGCAGATTGATCACCCATCAGCACTGGAAAACCACACTTCTTCAATCTAAGAATTTTATGGACATCAAAGAATTAATTTCAAAGGAAGGCCTAATCGTTTCTGGTCTCAACACAATCCAACATAATAACAAACTTCTTCAATAAGGCAGGAGTTCGTGGCTGCAGGAATTCAAAAACAAAGGTAATTTAAGCAAATTAAATCCATTTCAAACAGATTCTTACGGTTCTGGTGATTTGAAAAGCAAGCTGTGATGCTGAATTCAAGGCATATTTTTCAAATGGGTGTTCTATAGTAGTCCTCTGCATTAAGCACATACCATGCACATACTGGCATTCTGTTTGTCTCAAAGCCTCCAGATGAGCAATTCAGAAGTTGCTATTTGCCCCAGCTCTGTGCTGGTCACTTGTGTGTGCTGTGTGCAATGCACTTTAGGAAAAGCACCTCAAATTTTATGCTAGTGATGAGAAAGAAATGTGTTTTTATAGCCATTGTCCTGGGCCATCAGGAGAGGAGGTCTCAAAACAAATCTAATAGGACTACAGGCTGGTCATCAGAAAAACACCTTATCAGTGAGATCCATAGCTTCCAACTTGTAAAATGTGGCATATTTTTTCTTTCATTTCTTGTCCTATCTTTTTAGATTGTGTGATTTGGCATGGACCTGCCTCTTCCTACTGACATGCTGGGTAATTAGTTCAACAGGAGACTGATTAAATTTCCTCTGTGAAACAGTACTACACCATTAACAGTAACAAAAAGTAAATTTTACTTAAAAAAAAGCTTACTTTTTCACAAAATAGAAGGGTTTTTTATCTACTGTAGTGCAAACCATTTGTGTCAATCTATTGTATTTCTCTTCATGCAACTAAAAAAACTATTTTTCTTTACTATTTAATTTTTTTCCAGTTTGTAACAGCTCTGTTTTCAGAGATAAAGCTCAACATTATTAGGAGATCTTGAGAATAATTAAAAGGAAAGAATAACTTTTTAAGATGAAGAAAAGATTAATCTTAATCTGGTATTGATCTCTAAGATTTCAGCAATGAACAATGTACATTGGCTTTTTTAAAGACAATTTTAGATCACTTGAAAAGACACAAGAATCTTGTGATGGAAATAATGGATGTGATGGAAAAGGCACAAGAATCTTGTGATGGAAATAATCAACCATTTATAAAACAACCATTTATAAGAAAAAAATTACTTTCCCATCAGATTTTATTATTTAAAATTATCTCCCCATCTCAAATAGGATTAAAAGTGAAATCCACATATAGAAAAGATACAGGAGGACACTGAATGGCTTTTCTGTGAGGAACTCACAGGAAGATTTTAATACAACAACAAGAAATTTTTAGTACAGAAATGAGATGACTGAGGGGAATCTGAAGAATTGGAAATAAAGTCTGAGCAGCATGGAGAAGGCAAGTGGTTTCCTCCATTATAAGAATTGAGATGGTAAATGAAATACACAGAATGAGATGCTTCTTCAGGCACTACATATTTAAACTGAATTCCTTGCTAAAGGAAGTTGCAGATGTAAAAAGATCAAAAACAACCAACTCCACAGTGTGAAAACTGGAAGTGATCCAAGAAGGACAAAGAGGCAGGAAGCACCCAAACTCTAAGTTAGAGAAGCCTGGATAACCATTGCTGGGAATAGTGATAAAGACATTTGCTGTGCTTTTCTATTCTTGTTCTTCAAAAGTGTATTGGTCACTGCTGGGGGTGTAAAGCGTGTCTAGAAATGGACTGAAACTGGAACAGCCATTCCCTGACAGCCTCTCACATGAGCATTCACACTCCAAAAGAAGGAATTCTTCGTTCCTGGCTCGTTTCAGCCCCTCTGGGAGCACAGGAGTGATGGTCCAGACAGGGGTAGGATTTCCATCTGCAATGCCACCATGTGAGGCTCCCAGATAAACACAGCAGACTGCTCACCTCTGCCACAGACACAACACATGCCTTCACACTCAGAAAGGACCCGTTAAAGGAATGTTAACATTTAAAATCACATGCCATTATGCAAGTGCAAATATAGCCCCACCATATTTCTTAGAACATTTGCCCATGGATTCAAGAAGGATTTCTCTGAGAAGAATAACTTGAGTTTTCTAAAGCACTGCATAAATCATCTTATTTTAATTACCTTGTTCTTCCTAATACCACCAGTACATGACAATGTATTGGCTGTTTCTATAGAAACCAGAAGTGCAAGCAGCTCCACCAGTTTCTACAGCCTTTTTTCATATTTATAGGCTATCCAGAGACAAATTCATTAGGGTCTCCTAAATACATGCTACTTAAAATGACTGCATCTCATCTGAAAGAAATTGCAATAGAATGTTTCCAAGGAAACAAATGCGATGCATTTGCACCTATTAATTTTTTTAACTGTGCTTTAACAGCTTGTGCTTACTTCTTTATAAACTCAAGTACGGAGAAACAGCTCACCAACATAAAAAGCATCTCTTTGACTTTTTTCTTTTTAGGCATAAATTTATAGATGATAGTTGCAATTTTGTAGCTAAGTAATGTTCAGAGTAATAAACAAAGATGGGGGTAGAGAAAAAGCCTGTTACTCTGCCTTGAACTCTGTTGTAAATAAAAAAATTTACAGTTCATTTCAAGACTTATTTTAAAAGCTTGAAATAGGAGCTTCCACCATTTTTTGCCAATTTGGCCAGTTAATTTGTTCTATATCTTATAAGATCTCAATTTTAAAATTGGGAAATTCTGTGTAAATCTTCAAATCTATGTTTTCCTTAAATTTGTCTTGACTTTACACTAATCTTTTTTCAAACTTTCATGACAAAATTTTGTTATTAATCCCAAACAGTTGAACATTTCTATTTCTTTGTACTCTTTCAATTTCTAGTAAGTTGTTGCTATTTTTCCTGCATCATATTCTATTGCTTTTTGTAATAGATTTTGCTAGCACAGGACTTTCTGTAACAAATATTTTCTAAAAATAAATAAACAAATTTTGTCTCCATTTAATGTCATGCCTTAAGCTCTTCATTAAATTCCTCCAAGCCAGTTTCCTTTTTTGAGACATCCCTTTTAACCAGTTTTCTCATTATACAGTACCTGGGTTAATTCCTGCCTTCCCCAGCTTCTCTTATTGCTCTATCCTAGCCCAACATCATAAAGTGATATCAAGGAAACTTCACACAATCAACCTTCCCTTAAATAATATGATATTTTAAAATATCTTTTATTTTTATATCTGCAACTAATCTTTCAAGTCTGTTCTGTGGCTGTCCAGTCATATTCTACTGAGTCTCCTCTACCTGATGTCCTTCCTCTCTTTCCCTCCTTGTTTAACATAATCAGTGGATTTGCATTTATGGAGGTCTAAGTGCTTCAAATAATGCTTTAGGATCAGAGCCACAGCCCTGTCACCTTCCATTTATTCCCTCTCCAGATTACTGTGTGGTGCTTCATCAGGACTTGCTGTTCTGGCAATGATCACAAATAGCTCTTGCCAAAGTTCCAACAAACCTCACTAGCTTGTGACACTGGACACGTGAGCAGCAACAGACAAGAGATCAAAAAGAGATTATATCCAGCAGCTGAGTAAATTATTGCTCTATTTTTAATAAAGTCTAAAAAAAATGCTGTTAGTGATCTCCACTCACAAAGTCCCTCACATTTCAGTGTGGCCACAATAAGGAACCAGGTCCTGAATTCTTACCAAACATTAACTTGCATCAGAGTATCCATAAAAGGTTAAACACGCAAATCTCAAAAATAATGTAATGGATACATTTAGAAACTTTAATGAGTACCTTCAGATGTAAGCTTTGACTGCTGTACATCCTTTCACCAGAGCTAACAGCACCCTTGCTCTATGCTAGGCAAACCTTGCTGACACATGCAAATACATTGTTAATGCAGTTTGACCATCAACATATCCTGAACTTCAGCTCCTTTAAAAGTATGACCAGTTTGAGACAGTTACAATTGTAGTCTTTCTCTGACAGTACATCTGTGTAAGCTTGGAAATCCAGAGGAAAAACCAAAAAAAAAAAACCTGCAGTCATATTTACTTTAATGAACATGATAAGGTCGTTACTGCTGGGTTAAAGGATACAAGTCTCAACCTTTTGTACTCTTTGGTATTTCAAGGAATACTAAAATTTCAGGTAGAAGAAATGGTTGGAATATATATTGTATCCTGTCTGAAAAGCTAATGTAGATCAGTAAAAATGAAGGGTGACTGTGCTGGCTTGTGCTGAACATCTTACGAAATTCTTCCAGGGCTCAGTGAAAGGAAATACTTCTAAAATACAGAGCTACTTTAAGGTCTTGGGGTTATTGCACTTTTTTTTTTTTTTTGCAGGTTTTACAGGGTTTACCTAGGTCCAAAAATCCCATGAGGGCTGTTCAATATGATGCTCCCTCCTTGGCCAACACTGCAAATTGTTTTAGTTTTTAAAACACAGCAGCCCAGTTCCAGGTTTTCTGATCTTTTCATAAAATCTCTATAAACATTCTCCCAATTTTTCATAAATTTAATCAATCTGTTATACAATCATATAAAATCACCAGAGAGACAAAACTTTGTTTAACACAAACAGAAAGAAATACTACTATAATAAATCTCCACAGGCTATTCAGCTGCCTCTTTTATTTTTTTTCAGGCTTTGATTACTTGTGTCTGTAATTTTGAGATGCCTGTACACTTTACATTTCACTGAGAGGTTAACAAGCTGTCCTATCCATTAATTTCTCTGAAGTACATTGCTTAGCTTTACCTTAAAGATTTAAACTCCCTTATTGTTCTTTCATTCTTTGTCTTGCTTAATACCCAATGCTACATTTGAAATTATTTTGCTTATTTGCTCAACAGAACAGGAATAGCAATAAGTATCTTTCAACAGTCTTTTTTTTTTTAATATCTGCCTCTCTGATTGTGCCTACTGCACATTTCTCTCATGGTTTAAAGTCAGCCAGCAACTAAGTACCATGCAGCCACTCACTCATTTTGCCTGTGAATTGTCAAACTGAATCAAAAAGATTAATTTATAAACATAGCAAGGTTTGCATTGTGTAAAGCAGGGATGCTACTAGCACCTCTAAAATTTTTCAGTGTTTTAGTAGCTGAGAGGATGCCTCAAACCAACTTGATACATTTTCTCTGGGACTTGCAAATCCAATTTTTGTACCATATTCAAATCACAAATAAATATTAGTAATTAATGCTCATAAATTCATGATCCTGGTCAGAAGAACTAATTTTTAAGAATACCAATATGAACTATTCTATGTCATTTTCCATTAGCAGAAAGCATCAACGTGGCACACTGCCATAAAGCAGCTCATTTAAACCACTGCATGTATGTGTAATTGGACAACATTTTTGCAACTTCTCATTCTCTCTCTGTTATGCTTAATGTTTTGCTCTGAATTTCCATGAAAAATCCCCTTATTTCCTGATAAAATTGTAATTTTGCCTCACAGTTAATTTTAAGTTGTTCAAGAGGACGGCTTGTTAAAACACAGGAGTACATCCTAAAGAATGACCCCTGAAATTGAATTACCAGAACATGCTGAAATTGAGTTTTCAATGTGCAATGAATAACAAGATACAGATGCCTGATTTAGGGTGTTCTCTCTATTGACAAAATATGCTGCAAAGCCTGAAAAGGCTATCAGGAGTATGATGATAGGAACAAAAAGAATCATTAGCTTACCCACACATCATTCCAAGCTGAATGACAGATTAACACACTTGAAAGAACAGGCAAAACAGGAAAATCTTGTAATTAATTAGGATGAAAGAACTTGAAAAATAGAAAGCTTGTTTGTGTCAAAATTGAAACAAGAGTGGCATGAGGCCTCAGACATCTATTTCAGTTAAGAGAAAATGGCATTTCTTAGAACAGGACAAATTTCAAAATATTGGCTAGGACACTCTCCAGTTTTAACTATGGCTATAACTGTGTAAGATGGAAAAGATTTGTGAATAAAGATAACAATATAAACTGAAAGCAGGAATACCTGAAGAATCCATTGAAATCCCCCAAAACAGAGGGAAGTGGCAGACATGACATACTGATGACACTGATAATTCATGCCTAACCAACATTTCATTCTGTGCCTGAGAGTTTGAAATGGAACTACAATATTTTGCAGTAATGATCCACAGGTGAGGCTAACCTCCATCTCAGTAACCTTTGTCTGCTCCTCGTTGCTGCCTCATGTAAACTCTGTGCTACCCTTCTCTGTTTGCCTTGTGCCTGTTGCAGCTACACTGCTCATCGGTGAAGGTCAGTCATGCTTCTTCTCTCCCACCAGTTTTCAGGACCAGCTTCACTGAGAAGACTTTCCAAGACAGCCAAAGAGCAAACTCCAGTCCACAGAGATGCACATATTTCTTTAGGAGGCACCTACTGCAGAATATCAAGCTGAGGTGGTTGGCAATATTTGGCAATCACAGCCTGGGATGCTTGTGGTACTTTGCTGGCTCTGTCCTGGTTAAGCATCACATGCTCCCCGTCACAAAGAAGAGCTTTCTAAATTCCCTTTATGCAGGTCTGATCTTTAATCAGGTTTGCCAGAAATATCAACTGACAGTTCAGTGGTTAAACTGAAGGACCATCAGAATTTAAAGCCTAAAATTCTCTTAAAGCCTAAAAAAGCCTAAAGCTGCTTTAAGAGACAAACACATTTATTGTCATCATTGCTTGGAATACAGTTTGATACCTTGTCTACTGCCAATGGTAAGCACTACTGAAACTCTGACAATTCACAAGGGGAGAAAAACGGCCAAGAACTGCATTTTTCAAGCCATTTGTCTTGGTGACACTATAACACTATTCAAAGATAAAATTGCTGAAGATTGGCAGAGATACTGACAACAGGAGAGTATCAGACTCAGGAGACAACTCAAAACTAATCTATCTAGCACAAGCAATTATATCTGTTCTCTAGCCTCTTAGCTCTACTTGAGTCAATGCTAATCTTGCATAGTCTTCAGATCTTGTCATCAAAATCACTGGTATCAGAATTGCTGAAAAAAAAAGTTTTACTCAAGCATAAATCTTGCATTGTAAATATCCATTGTAAATGAATCTTCAACTTCCTTGAAACTGAAGTGCCTTCTCCAATATCAACAGTAGAGATTGTGTCTTACCACCTGTGAGAAACTTCAGACATATTCCTCCAGAACCATACACAACATAAGCACCGCCCAGACAGGCACATTTTGCAACATGTGACTTCAGCCATTTGTTACTGCAGAACTGTTATCATTTTCCATCTGGAAAGACTGGGCACTCTAGAAATACACAGGTTGGAGGCATTGCCAGTTTTGGCATGACCATGCCCATCAATCACAATTGATTTCAATCTATAGAAATCTATAGAAAAATCATCTTCACAGATTCTCATAGATGGCTGCTCAAAGATATGCACAGGTGCAAAATCCGTCATAAAGAAATGACACGGCTTAAAAGAATGTCTCTGGCTTTGTACACAGCCAGACTATCACTTGACTTGGTGTATAACTACAGTATCATTTCCAGAAAATATTACTGGACCAAGTCAAAAAATCTCAGAAATAATGTTTTATCACCTACATCTGCCATCTTCTCCTGGACTACAATCTAAGACCTCAAATTTGACATAACAATCAACAATCTTTAAGCGTTAAAAAGATGACACCCATTTAGTTCCTGAAGCACCTTTAAAGGCAGTTCAGCAAACCATGACAACAATAGGTTCTCTATGCTAAAAAGGACATTGAAGCATTCAATTACAGACTGCACCTCCTCTCCACAATTAAGTTCTACTGTTATAAGAATCTCAAGAAAGAAAAACTGTATTTACTGTCATTTCCATGCTATGAAACCACTGATCCTGCTCTTCAGGAGTAAAGACTTCTATTAGTCTTTCTTCTTCAGTTCCCTGCCAGGAAGAACAGCAAAAATGGAAAATCTAATTTCCTTTTTTAAAAATTTATATAGGTATTTTTTTTTAAATGGGCTTATATTTTGCAATTTAAAACTAGAACCATCTTCCTTCACAGACCTACGCTTTGAGAACCTCTTCACATCCCTATGAAGGAAAACTAGCCATCATACAGGTATGATGGATGCAATAAATCCCATCAACTTTTACAAAGGTTTTCATACTAACACTGTAACTCTGAAACTCACAGTAATTTTATTTTCAGAGTAGCCTTAAATGTGGCAGTCTCAATATGTATTTATAATGTTTTTCTTTTAAGGACTTATACATGTCGTAGAGATTCTACAAAATTAAATGCCTTCCTCAAACATCAATGACAAACAGAACTGCAGCACAGGAACTTGACTGTAAATCACACAAGAATACTCTGTTTCCTCAACAGAGCAATTCCCACAATGATTTCAGAGCTCTCCTGTTAGAGCCCTCATACCTGAAATGCATCTCCCTTTATCTCTCATCTCTTATTCTTAGCACATCACAGACAGAGACAAGGTGTGGATATGCTATCTTAACTTTTTTCAGCTCCCTTCTGCCATCCCTATGAGCAAACAGATGGCAAACTATGATGAGTAGGATCTACCCACAGAGAAATTCAAAGGAAAACAAAGAACTAATCACTTTACAGTCCCTGCTTCTCTTTGAGCTGTTCTGTGCACGAGGATGTTGCTTACCTTACTGTCAGAGTACAGCTCTGGTCTTACCTGAGCTCTGAATGGCAGCTGGGAGCACACTGCTCTTTTTGGTTCACAATAAAGTAAAAGCAGAGGTATTTCACACCTCTGTGGCCCTTCATGCATGTAAAAATTGCTCCAGGCCTCTGTACATAAGGTACAGGCATAAGGTACACATCCTGACCCACATGTAACAGCTTGAAGAGCAAATTAGCTGTACTGCTTCCTGGCTTTTCACGATCCTCAAATGAGCTATTGGCTTTGTTTAATTCAATTAGATGTTACTTATACCTACAGAAAGAAAAAATATATAATTTTTCTGTACAATGTTCCTCATAGCACTTCAAACACATTACAGAGATTCATATCACAGTGACAAATGCAAAAGACCTCAGAATAACATTTCAATGAAAGACCAGTAAGTACATCTAGCACCTTGGTAGCACACAGAACACACAACCTAGGAAAGAATGGAAAGAGAAAGAGAAAAAAAAAGATTTGCTTTACCTTAGAAGTCCTTAAATCCCATGCTTTAACTTCTGGGCTGAATCCTCCACAAACAAAA
This sequence comes from Chloebia gouldiae, assembly GCA_003676055.1. NCBI lineage: Eukaryota > Metazoa > Chordata > Aves > Passeriformes > Passeridae > Chloebia > Chloebia gouldiae. The sequence goes on from QUSF01000004.1 coordinate 6,668,496, forward strand.
ATATTTGACTCTGTAGGGTGGAACTTCAGTGCACTGATCCTAAATTCTGTTTTGCTGCTAAATATCTGCTTTCCTAAAATCAAATGACAAGAGGACCTTAAAATTTGAGCAGAAAATGAAATATGTTATTCATTTCAACTTAGTTTCAAAAATACCAAGGTTGCTAAAAGTGAACATGCTTATAATAATACAATTTAAATATCTGGGGCTAGTCTAATTTAATGAAAATAAAAGACAACTCACTAATTTCTATCCACCTGAAATTGCTCCTGCTCATGCCCATGAGCACCACTGAAAGGAGACAACAAGTGGTTCCCACTCTAAGGAGAGGAGCTCCACTGAGGTCACAGTTCAGAAAACAGGCAGGAAGAAAACCACAAATCTAATGGTGGAATGTTTCCCTACTGAGAAGCCAGTCTTCTTCTTTTCAGTGAGACAAAAATAACTTGAACAAAACATTGTCTGTACAGAAATACCACGTCCCAATCTATATTACAATTCTTGAGCTGTTTACTTAACTTTCAGCGAAGGTAGGAGTGAAACTTCATCTTGAAAGTAAGAAACCACCATATGAAGGCAATAGCTGTTCCCATGGATACCCTGTTGCCAGCATTTAATTGTACACACTAATCTCCACAGGATCCTGTGGTTAGTATCAATTGGATTGCCTGCACTTTGGAACACAACAGAATTCAGCTAGGTTAATTTATAGAACTTTTCCACAGTTCGCTGCTTCCTTTCATCCTAACAAATTCATTATATTACTGTACATTCACTGAAATAAAATTTTTGGAACAGCAGTATGGACCAAAATAAATATATCTGCTCACTTTCACAATAACAACTATGATTTATGTTCTACATATCCCATAAAAAGGTCTACATTAAATAAAGTTACTGCTGTAAGCAACAGTGAAGGAGATACTGCAGAACTAATATTAAAAAAATCCTTTAAAATACTATGATAAAATCTTCTTAAAATATTCTTTAATTTGCATTTTATGCAAGTGAGTGTTATCTTAAAACAGGCTTTTTTAAACAACTGACAATGCTTTCAGCTAAAAACATTATTGACAGATGTAAACTCTTGCAGTTAGGTGTACAATACTGAAAATCATTCACAAAGATTTTTTTTATGCTTATTTTATTCTCTGGAGCTGATTTATTTGATTTCATCATCAGTTCCATTTCCCTCATCTGCTGAACTCAACTTACACAAGACTTGTAAAATTACTTATTTATTCAGTTTAAAGAAGAGAAAGGTTTTACTTCATCCCACATCCTTATCAAGGGAAAAGATGAGGAAAAAGATTACAGAGAGCCTAAAGGAGGGGTGAGTGTTGTTCTATGTGAATCCTGGTATTTGTAGGGGATTTTTGTCCTTTTTTGAAATGACTCACCACCAAATACCAGTGCAAGATCTAAAGGGCCTCTCTGTCACCACTAAGTGAAACACTTAATTTTGTCCATGAGTTCCTTCCCCAAAAGGACAAAAAAGTCATCAGGGCATCAGAGACTTTCTCCACAAGTCATATCTGTGACCATCTCTTGCCATGGAACCTTTCAGAACCCAACAGCTACAGGGGAAAAAAAAAAGACTCCACAGGAAAGGAAGAAAGTATTAAAATCATCAGTTATAGGAGCAACAAGATATTACTGTCATGTACACCACTACCAGGCATCATTTGGGGGGAGCTTTACAAAAGGCATCTTGCTCTCACCCTCAGCACTTGAGAAAATACTGAATTACCCCATGGAGGCTCACTACTCAGTTTAATAGCACTTTATTCCCAAAGGAATTTGTTTCTTACTAGTTCCCAGCTTAATAAAAACTCTGGGAGTATAATCAACAAGATTTCAATGGGACTGCAGCCAGCAATCAGCAAAAATGCAGCCTACCTGTCCTGATCCTGTGACACAGCTTTACAAAGGACACATCGAGTGATCACTCCACAGTGTGCTGTCCAAATGGCATTAGACACATCCATAACTGATTAACTGATAACTCCTCATTTAAGTTTTTGGCAATCACTGGTTTTGCTCTGTGTTTACCTCCACAAGACTACTCAAAACTGCTTTTTGTATAATAAATACTTGTGTTCTCTAGCCTAAGACATGAGAAAGTCAGACAAAACACAGGCAAAAAATATGTGCATTTAGTTCAAGATGCATTTCATCTACCAACTACAAGATCTCCTACTTTTTCAACAGAAAAATTGATTTAACATAATTTGTTATTAATTAGTCATTTTTTCCATCTCATTCCCAACTGCTTCCAAGTAATTTAATAATTTGCCTGATATTTTCTTCAGGAACTAAAATTCTCAAGTTCCCTACTCTTTCTCTCCCTGTTTGAAAAGTGGGCACTGAATTTGCCCTTTTCTTGTCTTCTAGAGGCTGCAATTTATCCAAAAGCTCTGTGACAGTCACTAACATAATTAAACTGTAATATTCTCAGTATTATTAATTCTACATTACAATGTAATAACAAATAAAATTAATGCAAACAACCTGAGCCTCTTATTCACCTCTATACTCTTCAACCTCATTCTTTTTCCTATTCTAAACTGTCACCTTTTGATTTGATGCAGCTATTAACCATTTTTTTACTTAATTCAGTCACAATCAACTAATACTAAAAGCTCAGGCTCTCCAATTAACACTTTGAAAGACAATCCTTCCTCTCCCACTATCCCCCCAAAGTGAAACACAATCAAACAACTCTTTTTGGAAATTGAGTAAACAGTGTTATTAGATGTATATATGAATTCCATTCTACTGCCATGTCACAGAAAATGAGCAAGACTGGAATGCAGACAAGCTGAACAGCAGCAGTTAACAAACTCAAAAGGTGTTATAGAAAGGAAACACTCTTGTTGTCACAACAAAAATTTATTCACTATTCACTCAGAAATTTAGGAAAAATATCCATTTGAGAGATGGAACAGATCAATGCAAAAGATGAAATGGAGCATATCAGCTCATTCAATTCAGTAATTTGAGACACTGAACTCAACTCCTAGCCTTTTTCTGTACAAACTTTGCTTTGTGAGTTGTACTACCATGAGCAGAATTAATTCTTTCCAGGCTGTAATGCTGCTATGATGGAACCCACCCCATAGCTTGGGAAATCCAGGTCCAGTGTTTCTTATAGATCCTCCTCCACCTTTCTGGAAATAATTTTTTTCAGTTACCCATCTTTTTCTCTACAATTGCTTACTTTATTAAAATGAAATATTTATTTTTGGGGAACCTTATTTTATATATTGAAAAAGATGGCCTTTGAGGAAAAGACCCCTTATCCATAACAGGTATAACTCAGCACGCTTGTATATACCTTTATTGTGTATATATTTATTGCATTTTAGTTCCTAAAGGCAGCATAACCAACTTATAGACTAGAAAATTAGGCCTTTTGAAAATTTCTTTGGCTAACTGAGGGAAAATCCATACCACATATCATTTTTCTTTTTAAGGGGTTGTTACTCCAAAGCAGAAATCAAATGTTTCTCTAATCCCTAATTTTCACAATTTCAGTAACAATATCTGCTATATCTTTTGCAGTGTGTTTTATGTTCCTTAAAGGCTTTAATTAAATTCTCCAAGCATTAAAGGCTTGCCAGTAACATAATAATAACATGCACAATACAGAAAAAAATCTTTAAAAATATCTTGAATATATGTTTCTGCTTCTTTATGCAGCAGCCTACTGTGAAACTGCTCAGCTATGAAATCAGATGTTTTAAAGGCTATTTAACATTCTGAATTTTTCACAGAACATCATCACAGTTGCTCAGCACAGGATGCTTCTGTAACTGTGCTTAGTGGTCCCCAGGTTCACACACCTACCAGTATAACCCTAAATCATTTACTTCCTTACTCTAATCTGTAATCTGTCTTTCTGTAAAGAAAGGTGAAGCCTGAGACTTACAAGGACACAAGAGCAATCTTGCTTAGCAAAATGGATTTCCATGTGAGTTTATAAAAAGACATAGAACAACATATACAAAAATATTTCATTAGTCACAGTCCCTCTCAGGCACAATAAGAGAAAACACATTAAATTGATTAGACATCATTTGTTCTTTACAAATCAATGCTGTCTGTTACTTCTCCATTCTTGGTGTGCTTACAAATGGCCTTATTATTTTCTCAAGAACCAAAGTTATATTGATTACATGTTTTTCCTAATTTTTGTCCCTACCTGCTCACAAGTTCACAGCAAGTGAAGATGTTTGAAATATTAAATCATTTTCTCTTACTAACTTTTGAAACATCCCCAAAATAAGTACTTTTCAGCAAGGCTTTACACTAGTAAGCATAAAAAGTAATATGCTGTTACCCCCTAGCTGGAGAGTGACCTCTAAACTATGCTCAACTTATTTCATAAAACTACTGAATCTTGGGGGAAACCTTTGACCTCACATCGAAGCTGCCTGCATACACTAAAAAGGAAAAAAAAAAAAAGCAAACAAAACCAATATTCATCAACTAGGCTTTTTTCTGAGGTGCCATATAAAAGCTTTCTGCATATTAAAACATACTTCCCAAATAGTACTGGGAGAGAAAAGGAGGAACAGAAGAATGCTACAGCTTTCCTGGGGTGATGTTTAGGTAAGAGAACTAGAAGTCCTATGTGAATAAATAGGAGTACATTAAAAATAGTAATGTTATATCTATAGGACTATCAAATTAGAATGGAAAATACATAGAAAAGAAAATTTGAACCATTCTCTTGGTAGGTACAAAATGTTCCATTAAGAAACTCTCTCATTATAACTCTGAGGAAATTATATTTGAAAGCAAGCTCAGTCCATGAACTAAAATACAACTGCAGCATTTGGCAACTTAGGAAATGTGCCAAAATTTCTTGGAACACTCCCTCTGTCATAATATTAAAGAAATGAAAAGTACCTACAATATGCAAATAGTAAAAAAACCCAGCCAATGCTCTGCCTATGCTATTATACCAATTCATTTGTGACTAATGAAAAATCTACTGATTAATAAAACATGCATTCCAAAAATAAAACAGCTATAAATAAATTCTAAAAATACAATTACCCTTCCAAAGTTGGTAGAGCATCTCCATTACACCTGGATGTAACAGAAGTTAAATGTCAAATGCATTTGACCTAGAATGTTTTAAAAGCATTTTTTTTTCAGTGCTCTTGGAATATAGCACTATTTAATACTCTGTAAATAACAATGTGTATGAACTACCAGTAATAGAAAATGACTATATGTTATTAGAGAAAATCAAAACCAGGGAGTCTCAGACTGCTGCATTATTATCATATTTGTGAAAATACTCAAAAGGCTTTATTTTTATAATAAAATAATGTATTTAAAATAGGACAATAAAAGAAATATTAACCAGTATCAGACAGTAAATCTGCAGGTTTTGGATCTACCAATATTCATGAATCTCCATAGTGCAGTACTGAACTTGCCTGATGCAAAGTGCTACTAATCACAGAACCACTCATGTGAATGACTCATGCACAGCCTTAAGTTCTTTAAAAATTAATGCATATTTTGGGTCTGACCCACCCTGAATGTGTACAACAGCTTTTAAGAAAACCATATTTGTGGAGAGTCTTAGCTTCACATTCTGGTGTTAAGGCACTGGATGGGCCTTGAATATAATAAATAATGATCTACAAAAATGGAATTTAAAAAATACTTGCCCAGCAACATCTATTATCTCTTAACCAAACCACAGTAAGATAACTCCTTGTACCTCACTAACTTGTATTCTTCTCTTGTCTGTTCTTCACCACAGTAACAGGTAGGTTGGACCTCCAGGCATCATCTAGTCTGAATCCCTACTCAAATTATGTCCAGCTGCAGCAGATTACTTAAGGGTCTGTCCACTGAACTTCTGAGTATCTCCAAGTAGAGACTCCACAGCTTCTCTGAACAGCCTGGTTTAGAATTTGATGACCCTTGAGCTGAGCCAGCAAGTTTCTATGTTCCTACATTGTTCCTTTGCCTCTTACCCTTTCAATGCACATCTCTGAGAAGAGCCTGATATTGTTTTCCCTACATAGTAGGTAAATACTTCCTGATCTGGCCTGGAATGATGTTCCTTCTTTGCTGCTGAGAACAATGCTGATTCATTTTCAGCACCAGGACCTCCAGGTATTTTTCTGCAAAGTTTCTTTCTTACCAGTTTAGCATCAGCCTGGTCTGTTGCACAGAATAATCCATTCCAGATGCATGTCCTTGCTCCTCCTGAGATTCCTATCAGCTCATTTTTTATGCTTGCAGCATCTTAGATCTTTTTATATCTAAGAACTTGCATTAAATACACAAGGGCAAGAGGTTTGATGGTGTAAAACTGCAGGAAGATTTCATGGATGTGTCTTCTAGCCTTATAGCAGTATTTCTCTGCCAACAACAAAAATTCTGTTTCATAATTAATGAGATTTCAGTGTTTGCTTCTATTTTGATGTTGTTCAGATCATAAACATTGAAAACAAAACACTCCAGAAGATGCAGTATATTAGGACATGGGATACCCAAACTAAAGTCCAATTTTATAATGAAAATTTCCTGAAGAATTTATTCTAGTGCTGTTTGTTAAAAAATTGCTGACACATTCCTTTGAGAAATATCATAACTAGCCTTCATCAGACCCAGAACAATTAGCCAGACTACAATTTCAATTTAATAGGGCAAAAAAACTATGTTCCCAACAGAAAATGACAAAAATCCCCCACAACTCAGCAGCTCAATACCATGCATGTACTAAGCTGTATTTGAAACCTTTCTTAAACCTTTTAAGTCATTCTATATAGACCATTAGGTTTCTTTTAGTGAAGAACATGTAGCAATTTTTATAACACAGATGTAATATATGAAACGTATACTGAAAACAAAGACAAGAAAGATTAGATTTTAGGAAATGACTGGAAAAATGTTGAATCAGAACAAATCACACAAGAGCACAGAGCCTGAAAGAGAGCATTATTATTTATAAAATCCCACTGGCATGCATTTACTACATTTAAATACACTGCCAGTTAGTTCACACTAGCAATGGAAAGTAATTAGGACTGAAGTCCAAAAAAGTATATGAAAGTCCAATGTGAAGGAACAGTTCTAACATCTATCTGAAGTTAATCAAAGAAATCATCTCAGCACTGATGAAGAGTGAGGAGGAATGAATGATTCAGTGAACTAATGTAAATCAAAATCTTATAGATGCCTCAGTGTTTTTCAAATGGAAATGAGGCTTTTTATATCAAATTTATTTGGATTCCAGAGGCAAATTGCTTGCCCTGTCTCTTTGAACAGAACTGACTGAAATGTATGAAGAGTAACTTTACAACAGGGAAGGAACTCAGAAACTGGCTTGCATACATAGGAAATCAGACTATCTGATCACTCCTATTATGCTTTTCCAAAGGAGGTGTGAAAGTCAGGTCCAATCACAACTGCAGTTCAGGGGAACTACAAGGAATTCTGTGTTCTTTAAGCAAGACAGTAATGAATACCTGATATTTCCAAGTATATAAGCATTAATTTCACATGTACAATTTATTTAAGTAGCTAGAAACATCCTATAATTCACAAGTCAGTAAGGAAAGAACCATTCACAAACTTATCTGCTTTGACACTTAGTAAATATATTTTGCTATTGTTGTAATTTCCTAGAGAAGTATAAATGAATCACTATAATCAACTTAATCCAGACTTCTGTCCCATTACTGGTTAGTTAAGCCAAAGAGATGTTGTAAATTAAAGTGTATTATTTAAGTTATGTGTCTTTGGAATTTTCCCTATGATTTTATGAAATTTTTCCCACAGTAGGGAAAATTTTTCCCAGAGTAGGGAAAAATTACTCAGACACACAAAATCTATTCAGCTGCTATAAATCCCATTACAAAGATAGCCATTCTATTTAGAATTTTTAAGCATTACAGACAAAAGTAAATACACCTGGATTAGTAAGATTCAGTTATATGTGGGACTAGAAAGGTTGCTGTAGAAGACTAACAAATTAATGACTTGGTAAATTAACCTCCTGTACTATTACTCCTAGTATATAAAGCTCCTTTCCCCATTAAAAAAGGTGAATATTCTCAAAACATCAGTATTCTGTAACATATTTTACATTCCTACACTGCAACAGCTCCCTTCCAGCCATCATTGAATTCAAATACTTCTGGTACAACTATTGTTGAGAAAAATAAACTCTTGGAGCATGAAAAGGAACCTTGTTCTCATATGAACAATATTTTAAAATTTTCTTGGCTGCTTTCCCAGTTCATCTGAATAGGACTTCTGCTTTCCAGATATTCACTTACAATGTAGTTCTTTCTTTTATGCAAGAGAAAATCCTCCTAGACAAAAACCACTTGTAATTTTTGTTACGATTTCTATTGTAGTCTTGCAAAAAATATTGCACCTTTGCAGGAGTTAAACACTTTAAAATAAACTAAAGTGGGAAATGTAAAATTGCAACTCTTCCCTTGATGAGATCCCATTTTGGATCTAATTCATACAGGCACACAGAGATGTCCCATTATGCACAGCCCCAGTGAATGCTGCTGGATGTTGGTAACATACATTAAGGAGAGAAGGAATACAGCTGACAAAAGCAATTTAGTTTGTGAAGGACACATGAGGAGACACAGCATCCAGGAAATTAGTTGTTAAGGTTACAACAATCAAATCCCAAATTAAATTCAAAAATGTATCAAAGCAACACAAGTTCATTCTCAAGGTTTCATACCAGAATTTAAGTTTCTATACTCTTAATTAAGGTCCTATTCAGAAAAAAGAAAAAAATCACCTAATTAACTTCAAACACAAACTTCAACCCAACAGAGAACGAGATACAAGCCTATGTTTAAACAAAATATATCAATGTTACTGAAGTCAGCTTTAAGAGGCTGCTCAAACACTTTAATGAATGATGGTGACTGAACATAAAAACACACATTCCATTCCATTAATCTGTGTAGTATCTGACAACAGAAATTACAGGTGATTGTCAACTGTAAGATATTTCAGTTTTCTCAAACTTCTCCAACTATTCTTAATTGCCAAAATACATTTTTTAAGTAAGGTCACATTTCAAGAACTCTAACTCTCATCTACAGATTTGTCTATATTTTAGAAGAAAGAGTAAGGCAATCAAGATCCCAAGTTATCTGTACACAATAAAAAAGTGGCTGTAATGCATTCTTCATGGCCTTTACCTGTTTCTACATCTGTTAAATGCAGCATGGAATCAAAGCCCCCACTGAGGATCCTTCTTCCACAGGACGACCACCGGGCAGCTCGAACAGCGCAGGAGTGACAGGAGTAGGTCCTTAAACAGCAGCCTGTATCTACAGCATCCCATACCTTAAAAAGAAGGATAAGGACACCTTTACAAAGAATCACTGTATTTTTTTCAAGAATAATTCGCTACAGCAAATCATTGCAGCTGAGAAAGCTTTGCATTCTGAAGTTGTATCAACTAAGCTGTAAAAATTGGTTTTAAATAATTGCATGGTTGTTTAGAATTAGGACATTTTATTAACAAGCCATAAATCAGTAACACAGTTTTCTTCCTTTTGTTGTTTCTTGAAATGTCTACATTGCTTTCAATTCACATTATACTCTCCCATTCATAATATTTTCCTACTCTATGCAGGGATGTATCCAAATACATTTTACCTTTAAATAATTTTTCTTCCAAATTTTTGTCTCCATCATACCTTACTTTTCATCAAGGAAGAAGAATCCTGGCAGACTACAGTTTTCACATCTCCCCATATTTGAGCTTTTATAATATTTCCCAGTTTGTACTTTTAAGTAGAGTTTTACCTTAATTTCACTGAGGAAGCAGATAAGAATATTATCATGCAGCTACATGGAGATTTTTAAGGACTGGTCCTCTCATTTTTCATTTTCTTCTGGACAGAACTAAGTTGATGCTGAGAATTTCTGAAAATGCTACTAGTTTTCCAATTTTTTTAAAGTATATAACAAGTAGCATTTTCAGAACATAAATAGTCCTGTTCATCTTTTAAATGCAATTTTAAAAGAGACAGGTACTTGTTTCCAAGGAATATATTTTAGAAAATACAACTACTTTGACTTCAGTTATCAAGTACAGTTGACAAAAATTAAAAGTATATGTTTTTCATTATTCTATTTCTGTCATAGTTTTAAGATAAAATTAGAAATTTGGCAACAACTGATCCATATAAAAATCCAGTAAGATCAGTTCTGTGACAGAAGGCTAAACATCAAAACTATTTTCTAATAAATGTTCTTCTTCAGTAAAAACTGGATTATAAAACATCCTATGTATGTACAATATAATACCTATTGAGCTTAAAATGTGAAGAGGGAGAAAAAAAGCAAGACTTTGGGTAATGTACTTTTTTCTTCAATTATATTTTCTTCTTACTGGACAAAAAGGACTTGCTGACAGTATCTTTACATAATGCATACTCAGAAGACAACATTCCATTAAAGAAAATTATTTTATCAAAAGATCTTCTATCACGAAGCATAGCTCTGCAATGCAAAGCAACCAATTATCATTAATTACTTGAGTAGCCAGTAAAGACTGAAGCTGTGAGGGCCATACCCTTAGTATTCTACCCTAATCATAAGTTTAAAAAAATCAGGGAAATTGTAATATTAAATTGCTTTTGAAAGTAAGTTTCTCTCTTTTAATGAGTTTGAATGATTGTTTCAAGTTTCACAGTATCAAAAAAGGGTTAATTATATCTTGGAGGGCTTTTAGTATGAGGAAGCTAATGAATGAATCAAGATGAAAGGAAAAACAGGTGGTACATGCTTCCAATATTTTCTGTCATGTTTTAGGGATTAAGTACAAAAACTCAATTTTCACAAGAAAGGTAAAGCAAGTCCAACAGGACTATTGAGTTTATGCTTCATTAAAAAAAAGCTACATAATTGGAAATAGCACATCCTTAAAGCTGCACATTTCCCTCCATTATGTGAGTTGGAACAAGTGATCCACTCTTGTGGATGAGACCACTGACGACACCCAAGGGACAATTTACCAGGTAACACATTTCTCTCCACTGTTTTACTTTCCATCAGCTCTTTTCTGTCCAGGTAATGGTGGTGTTACATTGATTTCTGGAATTAAAGTTGCATGGGCAAGGCAGTTTTGACTGAGGAAATTCACTTCGTTTACTGCCCATTAATGTAAACTTTTACAGAACCAAGTTTTGAGGAAAAAAGACCAAGAGTTAAACAAGCACTTAGGGGAGCATCTTCCTCTATCAGATCCCTCTTCAGTCCAGCTCTCCTCTATCAGATCCAGCTCCAGTCCAGCTCTCCTCTCTGCTCCTACATCTCCTTCATCAGTTTTCACTGGGCATCATGGTGAAAGCCCAGCAGTGAATGCTCAGCTGTAACAGAACGTGTCTGCACCAGGCTGTGCCTCCTCCGAGGGACAGAGATGTTAACCATGCATAAATGGAGAATCTTCTCTATTTCATCACAAAGAAATGCTTCAGATCCTATCAGAGGATCTCTGCAAAGCCACCATCATGTCTGCATTTCCTTAGGGAGCCTCTTAAGCGCTTTCCCATTCCTGTGTATTTGCACTGTTTAATCAGTGGGAAGTGAAAGAAATGAGGCTTGTGGGAGAGTTCCACTGTACTTGTGCAGAGCTGGAGAGGAATGTCTGCTCAGCTGCTGGGGCCTGCTCCATACAGGCAGCCACCACCACTGAAAAAAGGAGAGGCTGCAAAGGATGTGTTTTCTGCATTTGGGTTTGCATCTCTCTGCCCAAGCCTCAGATGTCAGATCAGCAGATTCTCCAGGGTGATGGGCATTTCAGGGCTCTAATTTCTACTGAAAGAGTCAAGTGTGTCAAGAATAACTTGTGTGGAAATAAAGGCCTTTCTAGTTTTTTTTTCTTCACTTCCAAATTCTAGGAACTAGAGCCATTAAAGCATCCTATTTCAAGTGACTGATGTTGTGAATCATGCCTTCTTTGGCAAAAAGGGAACATGAATTACAACCTCTTTACCAGAAGAAGATCCCAAACATATTCTTCTGCGTAGCATCTATACATGAACTTGAATGGGGAATTTGTTTTCAAAACCAGTCTAAGGCTGAAGATAAAGGCCATAACACCATAATCTAAAAATTTAAGAATTTCAAGGTAATTTTTTTAATATATGAAGTGCCTTAGAACTATTTCAAAAATTTCACTTAAAATGTCAAAAGCTGCTAAACTTTAACCTGGTATTTATATGCCTTTAGAATAATTTAATGAATTATTTATTTAATTAAAATTTTAATTTAATGATCATTTATTATTAATAAATTAATTTACTAACAACATTTGTAGAATAAACTCTGATATTTACATGGAATAAAGATCATATTTCATACAAAATAAATTACTTGGTCATGGGAAACAGTTCACTGAAAAATACAGAGACAGATACATATAAATCTTCATTCACAGGCATTAAAACACATGTATCAAGTATTCTAAGACTACAAATTATAATAGATCTGCCAAAGCAAGACACGTTTATATGAAATTATTTTTACCAAGAGATCAACTGCTTTAAGTGTTGTAGCTTGACTTCAAAACTCAGCTCTCACAGAAACTCAGTATTATTTCTGGATTAAATACTGAATTCTCATTAAACCTGAGGTTGCTCTTTTATCTTGTGGTGACCATTGTGATTTAATTGCTGAGCTAAAAAGTTAAAAGCACACATTTCATCCTGCTACTCTGAAAATACCTAATTTTTTGCCACATACTCAAGCAATATTTTTATACATTATAAACAGTAACCAGTCCACGCTTTTCCTTTATAAGAATCACAAATACAATGAAATATGCAACTGTTATTAGAAAAATAACACATATTAACATATTGCCTCCTCTAAATCTACAATTAGTAACTAATTAATTATACAGTATTGGAAAGAAATAAACAGCCAATACTCATTTATAGCATAAAGATATCATGAAAACTTAAATTTTATTTTTTCTAATTTTATTTAAATTGACTTTATCAAACTGGTTTATCTTTCACTACTATTTCTTACTCTTGTGGGCTTCACTGTTTATAATACTGCATTTCCATTCCTGTTCCATAATTTGTTTTCATTTCATTTCCTCTCCCATTATATAAATTATGGTGATTACATAGTTATCTACTAGGACCATATATGGGGCCAAAATGGCAGGTACAAACAGCAAAGTGATGAAATTATACTAGTGATTTCTTTACAAAAGCTATTTTCCTTTTACTTTCTCTGTGGTACATTGTAATTCAACTACTCTTTCGCATTCTCCATAATATTTGGAAATAAAGGCTTCAGGAGTTGTTTGCTTTCCTGCGTAGCCTAGAAATGCTATGAAAATACTGTAACATGTATTTGAGGTAACATAACCAGACCTCTTTGCCCTTGAGATTAGAAGTTCACAAAGTACATAAGCAACTACACAATCTAAGAGATGAGATTTATTATATATATGTTTCCAGATCCTATTTTCTGCTTTCAGGAAAATAGCCTTGGAAAAGAAAGTAGTTTGGGTTGAAGATAAAAACTCTTGGTAAGTCACAGCAGGAAGCAGGAGAGGGGAAGCACTTGATACTCAAGTAAACAGCAGTCACAGAATAATGCTCTGGGGTCTGTTGCACTATCAACCAGCTCATAAGGCACAAAAGAAAGGCTTTTATCTTACTGATCATACAAACTAGGGATTCATTCCCAGAAAAAAAAAAAAAAAAAAAACACAGTAACATAAGCAGAGTAACCAAAATAATATGAGAACTCATCAAGAACACCAAGAGTGATAAATTAGGAATTGAGTACATCTCTTTCATTGCCATGCTATGATTATCTATGATGCACTTGCCTCCAACTTAGATTGCAGAAAAGAAAACCCAGCAGCCTGACTTTTAGAAATAGAAAGGTGCACCTATTCAAGCAGGCAGTCAGTAATTGCACAGTGAACCTGAGAACAATGATTCAATTGTGATAAATTAGAGGTTGGAAGCAAGTGAGGATTTAAGTTGTATGCATTTTGAATTTGTATGCATAGAGGAACTACAGCAGAGCCAGTCAAGAATACTAAACAATAAATTAATTTCTGGAGCATGTGTACCAGAATTAAAAAGTTTTTTAATGGATGGATCCATGTTCATTTCAATATAACATCCATACTAAAAGAATTCTTCCCCTCTCAATTTAGCCAAGTGGTGCCAAGTTGTGTTACCAACTTCTTCTGTCAATGGCTTCTAATGAACCACAGTAAGAAATCATTTCATACTTGTCAATTACTATAAATATAAATGTGGCATTTAAGAAACAGCCCTGTTTGAGGATGGTGTGGGATAGTACTGAGTTACAGGATGCAGGAAGAAATTACCAGGCTTTGACTAGAATAGAGTCTGTTCCATTGCACAGCACACTCAGGCTGCTCCACAGACTTCTGAATCTGAGAAGACATGAGCCTCTCCTGTCCCTTTTTTTGGAACAGCACTGCTCCCTGATGCATCTCAAGGAGACCAAACTCCTTTGGCTTTTTACTTTGTTATTTAACTGCAGAACAGAATTCAGATCTGAAAGATATGCCATATCTGCTAACATGCAATTTCTAACAAATACAGTAGAGAAGGAAGCCCCAAACTATCTGCAAAATGTCTTTTCTAGTTTTCAAAGCAGGCTCTGATCTGCTCTTTAAAAGGTTCTTTGAAAATCAATGGGCCAGAGGGCAGAAATAGTCTCATGGAAAAATTATAAAAAGGTATCTCCTGCTGCTACTACCTCAGACTCCCCAGCTGGATGAGGTGCAGCTCTGGGCAGGACTGCAGGAGCTAAAAGTGCCCCTTGGATATCTCTAACACACAGCAATAAGGATAAGGGACTACATAAAGAGGTACATTCTTTTTTTCATAGAACTGAAACAAGAGAACACCAGGAAGGGAAGCAATAAATAGCCAAGCATTAGAATTGCTAGGTGTGTCTAAGCCTCTCAAGCCATTGTGTCACTTACAAAAACGTCTGATCTTGCATGTAATATATATAAATTCCTAAAGCAACTACAGGAATATTTAGAATATTTTATGCTTGTTTCAATTAATGTCTTCTTAAAATTTTGAGCTAAATAATACTGTTGTAGTACAAAGCAAAATTTATTGACAGAACTACAAAAGAAATCACTTTAACTCTTCTGTCTAAACCCGCAGTTAAACCATGTGAAAAAGAAATTAAGCTCAAAAAAACCTGTGAACTAAAGGTCACTTTGTGTATAACCTTCAAGTGCCAATAAGCTTATTTTCAAGCAGTTATGAAGGATGTATGTAGATGTTCAGATTGTTACATGGACTATGAGCGATGACATTTCAAACACACCAGCTTAATTTTTAAACGAACTGTCCCCAAAAAACAGTTTTTCTGCATAGGATTCTGTATAGCTACATAAAGCTAACACATTTTCAGATGTGTTGAACACTTGTTTCAGGAATGTTTAAAGTGTTCTAGGGAACATATTTTAAATGACATCCCTCTTCCTAATCTAGACATGGTGTAAGAAATATATATCAATGCTGTCACTGGAACATTTACAGATTTCCACTAGTTTTCTTCTTGCAGCAGTTGTAACTCAAAATGAAATTATTTTACTAATCTGGAGGTAAGAACCAACTTTATTATTTATATCTGAATAAGAGAAAAAGAATTTGTATTTGGATAGCTTATTACTAGACAACCCTTAGTGCTCTAGAAACAAGAAAATGGAAAGCAGAAAAATAGAATAAATTCAATTAACTGAGACAGCCAGCATAAGGTCTAAATTTGTTATTTTTCCCTTAAAAATTTAATGTTAAAATGTTGCAAGTGTATTAATCAAGTCAATGAGGTATAAAATCTACTTTTACCAAAAAAATAAAAAACAATTAAAACGAAAACAAGCAGAACCACAAAGAAACCATCAAAAACCCCAGAAACAAAATCAAACTAAACCTAAAAATAACCCAGCATATTAGACATAAGATAGATAGACAAGATAATTTTGTAGGGGGCTTTATTCAGGCAGAAGCATTTTAAGCTGTATAACTTGTGGCATACTGTTGGCACTGCTACTGGAAACTACTCAGTGGTATGAAAACTGATTTGCACAAATGTAAAAAAGTTTTAATCCCAGAAAATCCAGCAAAGGTTAAGCACAAGCACTATATTAGCTTCATGCCAATCATGCCTACGAAACACATTTCCAATTATTTGGCATTTTATTTTAATCTACCCTCCCACAAAAACCTTCTTTTCCCCAAGGAAGGTGCCATAATTGTTAGTTGTGAAGCTTTGTTTGGGTGGTTTTCCCATTAATAGGAAAATGAAAATCCAGTCAAAAGTACACTTCAAGGTGCTAGCACCCTATAAAATGATTTTAAGAAAACACTAATGGAAGAAGATAAAACATTGACATTTTCATTTGGCAAAGGAGGGACAAGACAAAGAAAATAAAATTCTGTAAAAAGGAAACAAAAACTCCACACCACTGTGGCAAGAGCTGCCCATCTGTTTATGTACAATAAAGAAATATTCTTGATAAAGTTTTAACAGCAAGAGCTACTTACTACACTTCTTAAATAGGCTTAACAATTCCCTACTTCGAAAGTTAATGTGTAACATGAGTAAAACCTAATCAACCAAGGAAAAATGAAGACATAAATAATTTTAAAGTATACAAACTATCTGGGGTTTTGCCAGTATAAATAATTAATGCTGCCTCCACAGGAACCTTTCAAGTCAAAACTGGCAAACAGAACTCTTCTGAAAGAAGTAAATTATATTTTAGAAACCGTAAGACACTGAACAATACTGGCATAAATATTTCATAGACATTTCTATTAAAGAAATTATATATTCCCATTGTATCAAATGTGTCTTCAGGACACACTAATCTCATCTGTGAAAACTGTTTTTTTAACCATTTGATTCAGAAATGGAAAAAGTAAAGAAAACATGGACTCTAGTGATTTCCTATTTATTGGATGTCATTCATGTCTGGAATTACAGACAGAAAGATGAAATGGATAGCTGAGACCTTATTTCCATTCAGTGGTTTCAATATTCTTTCCCTGTTAATTTTCTGCAGTTTCTGGACAAACAAGATCAACCCTCCAGTGTTTCACCACCCTCTCAGAGGGAGGCCAGCCCATGCAGGGGTTGCACAGCACCTGCACACAGCTGGTCTGGATGAAATGCTGCCAAACACTCATGAGGAACACATGCATGGAGGCAGCAACACGGACTAGCAAAATACTAATAACATATTCAAACACTTGATTAAAGTAAGTAAGTGCTAGAATATTATATAATTATTCAGAAGTAAGCCCTGCTGCTCTTATAAACTGAAGCTAGATATTAGAATGAGTTTGTTTATAAAGAATGTTTGCCTAAAATTAATATCTCAACGATAAGAACTGAAATACTGTTGAAGTATGAACAAGTTCAGGGTGAAATCTTGAAACAATCTCCATGTTTGAAGGGATTTTGGTTGGGGTTGTTTTGTTTGTTGGTTGGTTTCGGTTTTTTGGGTTTTTTTTAATGTGTTTCATACCACAATCATGGGCAATTTCAGTAGCATTTCCAGTGAAGGTCTAGTTACGATTTGGCACCAAGCTTTGAGTTTTAGGGGCAAAAGGTTTACTGCAGTGCAGTGTGTTTGGCAGAGAATTTTGTTTTTCTAAACAGAGATGAGGGTTACTAGCTTCAAATATGCATTTATTTTTAGTATCACAATGTAATACAAGGCACATCTGTATTGCCACAAGAACACATTACAAAGCAACAAAATCACTTTAAACAAAATAAAATCAGCAGGAGCTATATTTCTTGCTTGTTTAATGAACAGGTTCACCCCCACTAAAATAAAAAAATATTGAAACAAGTTCAGTAAGATGATCTTGCCACTAAACATACTTCCAGGAAAGTGAGCAAATGAAAAGAAATACTAACACTACTCAGAGTTCCTTAGATATCATCTGAATTTTTCTACAGCTGCCATTCTAGCAGGGGAATGTAAACCAAAAACTGAGGAGACGTCCTGAAGAACCAAAAAATTATCAAACTTTATCAGCTTTGTCAACTATAAACATGTTGGCAAAGACACAGAGGGATGTGAAAAAGCAACCCAGTTTTTGATAATAAGTATTAAAGCTTTAATTAATATGTCAGAACCTATAGTATAAAACTGTTCAAACACAGCCATCGTACAGTTGCTAGCATTTTTAATTAGTTACATTTCTTGACAGTATTAAGTTGCAAGTAAACTGACATGCCTATTTTCATTACTTTTATGCATTTTTTTTCTACATTGGCAACTGAATTCTTCACAGTTCTATCTTCCCTCCTTGGAACCAAAATATCATTAATAAGAAAATTCTCCTGAAACCATTTTATGTTCCTTTAAAAACTTTAGGGAAATAAATTACACTGTTAGACTTTCAAAACACATTGATTCCTTCTACAAAGCACAGATTTGTTTGTTAGAATGTTTATTACCACATGCATCATTTTAAAAGACATTAGAAAACTGCAGACACTCACAGAATAAAACCTTCACTAAATGAGATCAAGACCTCTAAACACACTGATCATTCTTTTGACTTTTATTCTGGCAGACAGCTAGTTTTGCCAGTTCTGCTTTGTTCTTGAAAAGGAAAGATTCCAAAGGAATGGAGATGCAGTAGACATTAAGAGCAGCATTCTTTCCCTATTCTAAGATTTGAAGAAACACTTTATTTTTCATTGATATAAGACCACTCTAAGTAGAACCCTTTTGCCTAAGAGTGCTTTAAAAGCCAGCAAGACTTGTGGGACAGCAGCAGAGCTGGCAGCAACCACCCTTGGACAGAGATGTCAGTTCAGCATCCTCTGCACTGGTACCTCCCTTCACTCCTGGTTTCAGCACAAACTTGGCAGAACCAAGACCTCAAGTGGAGATGAATGAATTGATCACATTACACACAGCATTTTCTCATCCTTCTAAAAGGCCTGGAAGATGCAACCTCTGAAAACTGCACTAATTTAGACACACCGAGAACTGCAAAAGTTTGAACATATATTAAGGTGCAGGACCCATGTTATCTTACATTTGACTTTGGCTACATATTTGAATGTCCAAATTAATCAATAATGCAAGGCTGCCCACAACAGCTTGTGGTAGCATTTTACTGAAGCTATACCACACAATTAGAAATAAGCTGGAGTCATCTTTACCTTCAGAGGAAGAAACATCAGAGCCCCCTCTGGCAGCTGTACAACTTTAACATGTTGATTTGTTTCCACAGAAATGGCCTTATCTTGCAGTTTAGAAACAGGGGCGGAGAGAAAAGATGGTTGCAAGCTCATTGTTTGATTAAGTTCTTGCAGTAAAGGTCTTGAAGTAAGAGCAGACATTTTCCTTACCCAGAGCAGTAAACATTTTGATAAATACAATAAGTAGTTTGATTATTTGAGTGACACTGAGGATAATGCTAAATTTTAGTTGTGTAGCAGAGATGACTTTGTAGTGAAATCAGGTTAACCAGAACAACATGACAGCACCAAAAAAATAGGTAATTCATTTGGATAGGTTTTTTAAAATTAAACTCAATATTTTTAAATTGCTTTGAAGCACCTAACCTGAAGGCTGCAGGGATAAACTTTGGCTGAGGTCTTCTCAAAATTTTTATAGATAAGATGTTATTTAGCAGGATGGATGTGCAATATAGGAACCTCCACTTGTTCTAGCTACACTAGGGTCACCCCGACTGAGAATTTTTCCAGTTTTTCTTGAGGAAAACATTCTGCTTTACTACAATTGTTTGTACCATTACTGAGTTATTATGATGCTTATGTGTCTCTAAGCACTAGGGAAAGTAATGGGAAAAACTTACAAAAAGTTTATGGGCCAAGTGACAAAAGTCTCTCGTGCAAGGTTTGGTCTCCTGCTTCCCCTGGAACAACAAACTGCTCCGTGTGCAGTGAATGTTCTGCCTTCTAACACACACATCCCATTGCTGCATGTGAATAGGAAGTGCTGCTTCCTATGTAAAAAATGAGCCTCCAGATAGCTCCTAACACAAGGCTGCATCCCATAATCCTCAATGACAATTCCTCACAGGGAGATCTCAACAAGGTCCAAATCTCTGCAGCAGGAATTCCTGCTCAGATGGGTCTCCACTGGATGTGTGAAGGTAGATTTTATCTAGTATGAAGTCTGTGAAAAATACTGTTAAGCCTTGGAAGCTGAGGAGCATCAAAGAATGAGTAACATGTGATTCAAGTGATTTATTATATGAAGGGTATTTGCATTTCATGGCCACTCACGAGGAGTGTAGGAGGCAGATGCCTCAAACACATCAGGATTTCTCAAAGTTACACATTTGACTCCCAGGATATTCAGTGCTTCCTATAAGATCTGCTGACTCAAACAAAACAGTTTGCCCCACAGACAGGGATGGCCATCTAGTGAGCAGCAGCCACACACATTAACCCTCAGCAAATTCCTGACTTTTAAATGTAGCTGAAAAAAATCCTGCTCTGACACAGTTATCTAGGAAAGTTCTAAAACAATTTGCTCATTTGAATTAATTTTTTTTTTCAGCTTCTGACCAAGCACACAGCACAGTTCAGTTTCCTTCACTCAGCACAGCCATCACCATAATTCCACCCTGGCCCCGATGTGGGGCCAGGCACAGTGCAGGGCTGTGACCGTGTCATGCTTACAGTACCAACAGCTGCTTCACCTTCCCTTCCAGCTTCCCCACGTTATGTTGCTCATAACAAACACATTTCACTTCCACATTTATCTCCAGCGTGTTGGGGCCATTTCCACCCTTCATATCTGTGTGTCTATACACTAAAGAGCGGGTTTGGTTTTGTTTCCCCCATCATCATTACTCCAGATGTCTCAGGTACACTGAAACTTGACTAATTCACACTAATTTTAGCACAGATAAACAACATTGGTTGTGCCATGCTATTTTCAAGTATATTCCTTTTTCAAATGAAGTGAATATAACAGCTCCTCTTCGCCAAGCAATTTGCACAGCATTAACACACATCATTAGAAAACTCAGATTTTTATTTTTTCTTTTAGGGAACACAAGTATCTACAAATTAACAGCTTTACATAAAACTGATTAGCTTTGCTATTTCTCCTTTGCATATCCATGCAAACCACCAGACAAAAAGGGACCTGCCATTCATGCAACAAATAACAGAAAATTGCAAATATGTTTAATATTCTTTGTAATATAGCTCAGTTCCTATAACATCATTTGGATTGCCCTATGGAGTTTCTGTACTTTGTACTTTATAACACTTAATCTCTCTCCTGTGAAATCTTGAAGAACAACCTATTCCATAAGTCAACTCAACAGAAAGTTACTGACAATGATTTCACAAGGAGCTTTGTCCCAAAGGGCATTGGTAGGTAATTTGCAAATCTTATGTACATCTAGTCAGCAGAGGGTTTTCAATGCTCACTTACATTCCTACAGTGTAGTACAGTGATACAGCCCACTTGAAGTTGAACTGGAGATCTTTGATTATGTTTTTCATCAATACAAAGCACAACAGTTTGTATCAAATTTTAGGATTCAAAAAATAACCTTAAAAGAACCACTTACTTTTATCACATTCTGCACAAAACTTTGGTAAATAGATTTTTCTTTATTAATAGGTTGGGGGTTGTTTATTTTAACAATAAATTCAAAAACATTAACAGATACAATATTCATTTTAAAAATATGGTGGGTTTTTTTCCTAAAGCAAATAAGCATATAAAATTTTTATACTTGGTTTACCTAGATACCTAGATATATACTTGGTTTACCTAGATATAAGCTGAAGAAAAACTACAGCAACTTAAGACACAAGAAGCTGTACCTCAAAAAAAGATTATTACTGTAGTCCAAATGTTTCAAAGCTAGTTTCCAGATGTAACTGACTTTTTAAATTTAACGAGGAGTACAGCTCAAATGAGAAGTCCTGCTACACAAGTGTAGGTGGAAGCATCTATAAATACTCAGAACTTTACATGTCAAAAGTTTCTACTATGCTCTCCAGCAACAATTTAGAAATTAGGTAACAAGCTTCCATATTTGTTGTGATTTTGTCATATTATGGAGATTGTATCACTAATTTTCATTTTACAGCTGGTGTGAGAGCATGCCTTTGCAACTGGAAATGAAAATACTAGCTCCTGCTAAAACCCTAGGACCATATTAAAAGCTAACTTTCTCCTATATGGATGTTGACTTGAAACTATGAATTCATGACAGAGTTATCAAGGAGCAGATATGAACATACTGACACCTGCAAACATTGCCTGGCGTTTACACAGGACCCAATTAAATTATTTTTAACTAGGGAAGCAAATTTAATATTTAGATTCTTGTAAAATACACACCACTGCCCACTCCTATTTTGTTCTAAAGCCTGATGAACACACTTCATTTAGCAAGCAATAACTGGGTATTCTATCAGTAGGGGCTGCCTCTGGTTACATTCCCATAGCGCAAACCTACTTGATCAGCACATCAGCAGTGGTACCACGGAAAATCCCAGTTAAACCCAGCCCAGAGAAACACCTATGTACCCCTGCCCCACCCAGCAGCTTTGACACCCAGCTGGCTCCAATGCTCTGGGCAGCACAGCCCTGGAACATGCACATAAACACAAAGGTCCACCACAGGTCCCAGAGAGCTCAGCTCCTTGGCACCACTGCAACACAAACATTTACACTTAGCTTTTAATGCAGCCTCGGGTTCAGCATTTCTCACTGCAACAGCAGTACAACACCTACAGAAAGTGTTATTTCACCTAGAAATATTTCACTGCATTTACTTCACTGCCACTGCAGACTTACAGAATGAAGAATTTCAAAATTAGAACTTAATGAAAATATTTGGGGTTTGGCTTAATTGAAAATTCTAGTAGCATTGTAGGCTACTATATATTAGCACAAATTTAAAGAGATTAGTGACCAGTTTTGACCAAATTTTTCAAGAGTATTGTAGAATGAGGGGTAGATAATGTCCTGGCTTGTAAGATAAGCATGCATTCTATTTGCCATCTCTTGGAGGTGCAGCAGTTTTCTTATCTCTTCCAAGAACAATGTCTCCCTCTGGGGAGATATCTTCTGTTAATGGACCATTGAATGACTCAATGCATGACTGGTAAAGTTACATCATCCCATTGTGAGATGCTCCGCCCAGAGGGAGGAGCCAAGCATCCCTACCTGCATAAAATCAGCACTTTTTGGGACATCAGAGCAGCCCCTTCGCTGGATTCCCAGAGGAGCAGCTTCTTCCCTGCTGGACATCCAGAGGAGCAGCTTCTTCCCCACTGGATCCCCAGAGGAACACCAGGCCAAACTACTCCATCACCAGACCTTCAGAGAAAACTACACCCTTCCACAGATCACCGCTTCAGCAGCATTTCATCTGCCACTCCAGGAGGAGCAGCCACCATTTAACTGGACTACTACCAACACCCTGACTCCTCAGGGTGTCAGGTTTCCGACTCCATCACTAGTTTTGTTTGTACTAATTACATTTTTTTAAATTTTTATTTAGTTTTTTTCCTAATAAAGAACTGTTATTCCCATTTCCATATCTTTACCTGAGAGCCTTTTAATTTTGAAATTGTGGTAATTCAGAGGGAGGGGGTTTACCTTTTCCTTTTCACAGGAGGCTCTTGCCTTCCTTCATGGTCTCCTGTCTTTTCAAACTAAGACAAGTACTTAAATCTATTTAAGCACATAAATGTAAATTATTTCTAAAATAAATAAGGAATGTCAGAAGCTGAATATCAAGTTTTTTGACAATCCAGACTCTGTACTGAGATGCCCAGGAGCAGATTTCTCAAGGAAATAAGAGCCCTTCATGTATAATGGGAGGAGAAAAAAAGTAAGAAAAAAATGTTTTGTTTTAACCCATTTGCCATAGCAGACACATGGGAAAGCTTTTTGACATCATTAGCAGACCATTCCGTTCAAATGGGTCCATGACATTACCTAAATACTTAAAATCAAAACCTGGTGGATGTGAAAAGCTTTTTTTCTCCAATTCATTCTACAAATGAGAAATTATCATTGGGAAGTTTCCCCAATGAAGTCCTTACCAATTCCAACACTATTTTCACATAATATGTTAAAGACCTTTCCACAATCAGATTCACTTTATTATTTTAGCTTCCTATTACTCAATGTCTCCTCCACTTGTGTTGCCATCACTAAAACACTTTTACTACTTGAAAAAATATTCATCACTCCCCTTGGCTACGCTTCCACATACCTGCAGTTATCTCCACTCGCACTGCACAAAACACAAATATTTGGTTTAAGCTTAGTGACTGCTTCTAAAATTTAGTAGCTTTTCTTCCTGTTTTCCAAACTAGCATGAAATTGATGTCTGAGAGATCAAACATCTACTTAGCATGTTGTAGGTACTGTCCCAAATGAAAAACTTAAAAGTATTTCATGTACTATACAGAAAAATATTATTCTGAAATGTAAGCTACAGGTTATTACCAGGATTTCAATGGACTCTCCATTCACATAGGTTAATGAAATGGGCAGGCAAAGAGAATATGCAGTTTGCAAGTAAAAGTAATTCACAATAGAGCTTTTCTGCTAATTTAAGGCTCTTTTTATATATATCAAAGTATATATATTTTTAATATACATACACATATACACATAAGCATACATAAAGTGCACTTCTGCAAACAAGTCAAAAGAAAGATTCACTGCTAAAGAAAGATTTATTTTCATGGAAAAACCTTGAAGAAAATCCTTGGATATTTCAATTAAGTTTCTACTTGAAAAGCAGAAAAGAAAGATGGAAACTAGACAGAAACTAGAATATAGGGAAGATTTTCTAGGATCTACGAAGGGTTTTTTTGGTTGCAGTATAAGCTACCTTGGGCTGTGTAATGCTCTCTGCTAAAAAAAAAAACATTCTTAGAGAGAGAAAAGCATAAAGAGCGTAAGTGCTATGATTGAAAAAACCCTTTCTGGTATATCATAAGCCATATTTCTTTAGCTGAAGATGTCAACACACCTTTGTAACACCTCATGATGGATCTAGCCTGCCACTCTAATTTGCTACTGCTTCTCTTTTGTTATGCTGCCAAGAGAAAAAAATCAACTGATTGCTTTTTTTAAAAAATAATATATCATACACATCACAGTTCAGATGTTAAAAACCAAATGGAATGAAATAACTGATTATTTGTGCTGCAGTGGTACAGGTAAAGGGTACAGAGGGCAACTGCAACACTTCCAGAATTATTTAAATAAAATCTGGATTTTATACTGGGAAAACTTTAGAAGCAAAATACATTTTTCACAGTAGGTAAGAGATTCCAGAAACATAAGTACTACCTTGAGTAATTATTGTTAATTAACTAGCAATGAGGCACTATTTCCAAATGTGACATTTAAAGCACATAATGTGATTGTGAATATTCACAAAGATAATTAAGTTCATCTGCTTCAAGTCCTTGATTTCAGCACATCTGAAAACACCTCTTAAACTATCATTAGACCTGTAATCAAGTATTTTGTTTCTCAGGAAAATTGCATACCTTTGCTTACCTGCTAATATTGGGATATGTATTCAAATGCCAGTACATGGCTTTTGATAAGAAACTCTCCTTCAGGCAAACACTGAGGGGAAAAAACCCCCAGTAATTCTGATTTTTTTCTCTGAAGGGTCCATTAAAAATTTATTCCTCACACCATCAGATGGAAACAAAACCAAAAATTTCTGAGTTTCCCTAACCAATCACAAGACTGATGTGAGCCATACTTAACTGAAAATACTCATCATCAAGTCAAAGGTACCCCCAATGCACATACTGAGGACAGTATTCATGTAGGTTGCATACTTTCTTCCATCTTCTTTATAGCTAGATCCATTTCTTTACAAAAAGAAAAATGCAACTGAATTCAGGGATGAAATACAATGTATAACATAAAAATGTGAAAAATCAGAAAATGCACTGACTTCATTCTCTTGGAAAAAATATTTAACCATTACTCTTCAGAGGCAGGAGTTTTTGATCATCAGCTCTGATCTTGGTCTTGATCAAGACCTTCTCAGAGAAATAAACTTTGAAAATAGAAAAAAAAATGACCCCAAGAACAGAATGTCAAAGAGTCATGACTTGGTGTTTTGTCCTTTGTTCTTTAAAGAGTAAAGACAACTTCTTTCCACTAGAAAAGAGATTAATGAATAATGTACTTCAAGATAGAGAAGAAATATTTAGACAGTATTCTAAAGTACAAAAGGTTAAATTTACTCTATCGCTCTCCAATTATTTGACATAGAGGATTTTTAATCAGTCAAAACAACAGTGTGAATTATTATGTACTCTAAGGATGTCCAACTGGTCTGTATCTCTCAGCCCAGTTTGAATAGCAGCTTTATTCTATGCCAGAAAACTCTTTCTTGACCAAACTTTTATCAAGGATTGTGTTTGAAGAGAAAAATAAGGCAAAATCTTTCTAAAAAAAAAAAAGAAAAATTAAATGTTCTTAAGGTGAATAGTGCCAAGAAACTCCTGATCCTGTCTCAAAGCCAGTTCCTGCTGCTGCCTGGGAGTATTAAGTGTAGATTTACTGTTCTACTTCAAAGTCCATTGCAAGCACGGGCAATGCCAACTGCCAGAACAGAGGGGATGGGACACTCTGTGCCACAGGTCATTAACCCCAGCAGCACCCTGCTCATAGCAGCAGCCAGCTGGACTGCACTCAGGGGGGTGTCGTCCTCCAGGAAAGTGTTGGTCCATTCTCAGCAGTGGAAGGAGAACACCCGGCCTCAAACACAGCATACATCTCATGCAACCCAGGCTTGCAAAGAACCTCCTCAAGAGATCTACATGTTACTCACCTTCCCCAAGATCTGTTGCCTTCAACTATAAATAGACTGATAAAACAAGAAGAAAAAAATGTTCTACAGTCTCTGGAGATGAACAACAGTGAGAATTACGTGTTGCTGCATTCCTACTAAAGACATGAGTTCAGATAAAAGTGATCTTCAACTTAACTAATCAACAAAATCATAATTGTAGCTCTCTTCCAAGAGCTTAAAGCATGTTTCAGAGAAAATCAACCTACTCAGGATTATCCAAAAGAAGAAATACAGGAGAAGAATAAAACTTACTATAGATCTTCCTTTCCCTTTCCTTATTCTGTGCAAGAACACCAGAATGCTGTTGAAACACTTTCTTACAGTCATTTAGTAGCGAGCTTTGGCAAGTTTCATGAGGAATTGTTCTGTTCCCATATAAAGTGGTTAGCAAAGTAAAATAGGCTGTGAGAGGTTACACTAACTAAATACTGCTACACCAACATTACTACCACCAAGAGTAACAGGTTGGTCCTAAGGCAAGGCAGGTTGCCAAACCAGCATTAATTGAAGGCCAAGTGCTCCAGTTCACATCCTCAAAGCTACTGGACATTTTAAATCCCCCAGAGCAGTGGGTTACTGCCTTTTATAACAAAACAACCAAGGACTAGAAGGAATAAGTAAAATGCAAAACTTTGTCATTGGTATTTTCTCCAACTATATTTGTAAGTATGACAAAATAATGTCTTCAGACATTTCAGGGGAATAAATATGTATGTTTCTGATGCTCAACACTGAATTTACAGCAAATCAAGAGGAAAGCAACAGCTTAAAACATGTTTTTCAATTTAATTCATCTCCTCTACAGAGCTAGCATGATGGTATTGGACCATATGCACCATAACACATAGATTATTGTAGGCTGTTTTCTCAAACCATCCTAAAATCCAAATTAAGTATCCTTTGAATTATTGCAGAGATTTGTACCAAGAAAGCCTAGTCATTAACACCCTATGTATTAGGTAGCACAAATGAAAAATCAGAAATTCTCAGCCAAAATATTAAAGTTGAGCAAAGTCAGACCAAACCGCAAGATTCATAGCAACAGAGACTTTGTTTGACGTTTTAGTCATCTGTATCAATCAACCTTTTTTAGCTAATTCCCACTAATTACAAGAGATGGGCTTACCAAATGCTGAGTAACACAGCAGGCTGACAAGTAAAGAAAAGAGAGAAAACAGGAAAATGAAAAGAGAACCACTATTTTTTACTCTGAAGACAGGCAACCTTTGCATTACA
The DNA here is from genome assembly GCA_003676055.1 of Chloebia gouldiae. Classification (NCBI taxonomy): domain Eukaryota; kingdom Metazoa; phylum Chordata; class Aves; order Passeriformes; family Passeridae; genus Chloebia; species Chloebia gouldiae. Next base: position 6,696,665 of record QUSF01000004.1, read on the forward strand.
ACGCTCACAAAAAAGCAATTTGTAAATAAGTGTATATATCTAGATATTTAAAATAATCAGTTATCGAGGACTCTATCCTTCTCAAGAGTGAAGTGTTTCAGCCAAGCCATCAATCATCATCTTTTAACCTACTGTGTCCTTTATTGTGCAGAAAGATTCTGGGACAGCTATGCCTGAAGCTAATCACAAGTTTTCCATAAACCATTGACTCTAAGGAATATGCTCATATAGATCACATCCTCAGCCAGCTAAAAGTTATGAGAGTGACTAGGTTCTTCTGTAGCTACAAAATAGCAATTGTACATTCATGCTGGGCAGACAGTGCAAGAGAGTAACTTCCCACACACACCAAAACAAAGTGAAGAATTCTCATCTAGTTTGCAGTTAACCTTTAAGTGTTTTGTGACTAATCACTGCACTATGGCTAACCCTGTGGATGTTCCTCAAATGGCAAGTTCCTGGAAAACGCAGGTGAAAAGTGAAAAGAAGTTACAATATCCTCACAAATCAGCTAGTGATTCAAGCTATCGTTTGTTCTAAAATATGAAAAATCAGAATTATTTTAGCATAAGACAAAGCTAAGTATAGTGAATATACTTAAATCCCCACCCCTGCTGTACACTACATATCCACAGAAATGTACTTCAGATACATTAGCTACTTCACGCACAGCAGTGGGTGTGTTTGGGATGACATGGTTCAAGCAGAGCAGTTTGATGCACATATTCAAGTAATTCAAGAGAAACATACATTTAATGTCAGGTAGCTATTAAGAATTGCTTTTAAACTACTAAATTCTCTACTGCTGCCTGTATGTGGGAGAAGAACATGGCATAAATTTGGCAGCTTCTCATCAACTTCACAATGTAGTGTAGTGTGTGCGGTAGTGTGTTAAGAATAACATGTGCTCACAACACCTAAAAGCACAAACCCACTAGTGGTTACTAGCAGAAAGTACTTGTACCCAGAAAACACTTCAGCAATCAAGATCTTACCAGCAGGCAAAGAAGAACTTCAAATGTATTGCAGCTCTCCAGGAGATAATTAGCTAAATTACTATAGCCATTTATTAAATACTCTGGTTTCCTCTTCATCTCTATGAATCATATTCATTAGCATCAATCACTTCTTCAAGTCACAAACATTTATGCTCTATTAAAAGCGGGGATTCCTCATAAGTGCTAGACACCTCAATTTCAGAACTTCAGAGGCAAATTGACTTAAATATCTCAGTTCCTACAGGTAAGGAAGGACTGGCTACTTTCACAAGCATATCCCACAGACACTTGCATGCCACAGATTTGGAGCATCCATTACTGGTGTAAGAAGCACTGCTCTGTTCAGAACACAAGTCTTGGCAACTGCACTCCCAGCTCTGAAACACTGTGTGTCAACTCCTGCTGGCCTGTGACTTATTTCTGAAAACATAAGAGAGAATATCCTTTTAGTTTTATGGGGTTTTTTCTTAAGCTTCAGTTAAACAGTAGTTATCAAAATTCAAATCATAGCTGTTTGTAGTGTACTTCAATACTCTCATACTTTTTTAATATAAAACTGACTATCAGCTAAGGCTACTCATGTGCTTTACAGCTTTATATTGATCTATGTACATATATAAAACAGACACCATCTTCTTCACACAGTCAGTAAAACGAAGTACAAACAAAACAAACAAAAAGGAGCAATTAAACCTGTCTCATTCTTGCACATTATCCACTGGGAGCACCTGGCACAGCAGGGACAACAGCTATGGACAAGTTCTGGTGACCCAACCATCAGATGAGTGGTGATTGTTCATCAGAGCTGGACACTGCCAGCTGTGCACCCACTGACAGGGTATTTGTGCAATGGTACAGAGTAACCCATCACTGCAGCAGGTCTAAAAATAAAGGTACACAGTTGTACTTAGGGACTAATTTCTATTTGAAAGAAATTACCTAATCCAAATTTTCAGGCACATTCTATCCATCCCCAATGCTAACCAGGTGATTTTCTTATTTTAGAAGTACTTTTTGGAGTCTTACTGCCCACCCTGATTTGGAATAATATCTGAGGCAGTACACAGTTACTGATTTAGAACAGCTATCTGAAAACTGGAGCTTTAATGAATCTTGCATTTATCAGTCAGCCTGGGCCAGTTACATTTTCTTTACAACTTCATTCTTTCAACTAAAAAATAAACCATTTATTATTCCCAAGGCTATTGAGACTGTTAATAACTGGGGGAGGGAAAAAAAAAAAAAACACAAACAAAAACAAAGAGAAAAACAAAAAAAATATCAAAACAAAATATTAAAGATCTTCTTTTCTGGAAAATATAGATGCAATCCTAAACCCACTGATGTCAGTGACATAACCCAGTGTTAAACATGAAAACTAGTTATTTAATTATGGAAATAAACTATTAATTATGTCAAGCAGCTACGTGTTTTGCTAACAGTGAGGACATTTTAAGTAGCACCATTTCAGTACCAGCAAGCAGAGTAAGATTGAACTACCTAATTAATTTTAATTTCTTCTGCATTGTTAACACAGTGTAGCTTTAACATGTTTATATGACTATGTCAGCCCTAACCACCTGCAGCCCTAACTCCCATCCTTTCCATAGAAAACCAGCTGTGTCCCTCCCTTAGTAGATAAAAATACAAAATTCCATGCACTAGTCACAATGTTCAGAATGAGAAAAATTATTTTAAAGAGTAAATTATAATTTGGAAAGAGGCAAGGAGACCAGAGAAAAGGACAGATTCCTAATTCTGACTTCAGGAAGCAAGGTGTTACACAGCTGGCACAGGCACAACACACAAGCATGAGAAGTCTTCACTATCATGCCCAGTGTTCTTAATCCACCAACCAACAGAAACATCTGAAAAAAGCAGAAGTTTTTATAACAGTTTTTTTCAGGCATGTCCTAGAAGAAAAACAGCAGTTTTATTAAAAATAACATAAAACAAAGCCTCCACAAGCACAGTGAAGGTAAAGATCAGCCTTAACAATATAACCAGCCTGTCACCCAGCACACATGAGCTGGAAGACAAACCCAACACAATTCCACACCAGCCACTAAGTGCTTTTTCTTTGAAGAGACATAATTACTGCAATGAAACATGATATGTATGATAAAGGACTGTAAGTCATTAGCTCCATAGTAATGAAGCAAGTTCTTTGATGAATAAGGGATTTTCTAATGTTTCTTTTAAAGGGAATTTATAACTAACAGTTGTTTTTATAGAATAAATATAGGCATTTAATTGATGCAAAGGCATCAATTAAATTCTTTCAACAAGGCTTCATCCAAAGATCAAGTGTCAATAATCCTTGGTACATTCACTGGTATTATGACCTTAAAGATGCAGCCATATGACACATGCTAAAAATAAAATCTGCTTTATAAAAAGCAAGGACATGAACGTAGTGAAAATAATAGAAACTTCAGAAAAACTCTTTCTAGTCCTGATGCCAGATAAATCCTACACAAGTAATCTCTCTATAGAACCTGAAAAAGTAGAGCAAAATTTCTCAAAAAGTTGTTTCCTTGACAACATTGACAAACCAAGAAGGGTAAGGAATCAAAGTCATGAGATGCCTTGTGGCTTTGTTAGCAGATTTTTTTAAATATATAGCAGTATGCAAGATGCAGCTATAAAGCCAGATTTCTAGAAAAGAAGCTAAGTTAGATTGGTGTTATTTATATTTTCAAACAGCAAAAATATTCAGAATTTCTTAACTGTTACAAAAAAAAATGATACTCCCATAATCTCTTACAGTCACTTAAGAACTTAAAACTACTCTAGCTCATTTTTTTCCCAAGTACTAAAATGTTCACTTTTTCACCAGCAATCTTACTGACACACCCAGAATGGAGACAACACCATCACAGATCTGTCCCTTCTCAGGTGACATCCTGCCATTAGGCTGCAGAGCAGCTGCCCACCCAGGTGCTGGCTGCAACTGCAGAGCTCACTCAGGACATTGCCAGTTCAGCTGCATTAGAGGCACTGCCCCACTGACATCCCTAGCCTGGACCCTGCCCTGGCAGGAGCACAAGGTTGCTTTCTCCTCTGCTATTTCAGAGACACAGGAAACAACTGGAAGAGCTCCCAGCAGAAAGGAAGTGCAGAACTCACCCATTCGGGATAGACGAGTTGCTAAGCAAAAAGTCACATAAACACTTTAAATTCCTCATATTTCTGCAAATAATGATACAAATAACCAAAACTCTTTTTAGGTAACATGAAAGAACAGAATCCTTTCTTCCACATCACTTTTAAGGATATTTAGAAGTCAGTCTCCATGCTTTTGGATTTCCACAGAGGAAAGGTTTGTGAAATAATACTGTCACAACAACCATGTTATCCCGTGCATCTCACCTGTGGCCACTTTGCACCTGTTGATCAGGGTCAATCAAATCTCACAGAAGGCCTCAGCGTTTCTCCCTCAAGGCTTAATCAGGCTAAGCAGCTAAATAAAAGACACTGCAGAAGGTCCAAAGAAAGAAATTGAGGAGGATTTGTACTCAGGCTCAAAATACAGACAGACTTCAGTAACTTCCCTGCTCTTGGAAGAACTTTATTTTCAAAATTTTTCTTTAAATAATTCCCAATTTATTTTTGTAGGGGCAAGGGGGAACACAGGCATACTAGCTACACTGTGAAATATCCATCCCACTCTTCTCCCCCACAGCCACATCCTCTCACACAGCCACAACGCAGTCAAAAAATGTTTCACAAGAACACTGGGGGTATCACTCCTGCATTCTTTAAGGAAATCCTAAGTCAGGAGTCATTTCCAGGTGGAAAAAACTCATGGCATCACAAAGCAAAAAACCTCACCCAGAAGCTGAGAGGGTCACTGCATTTTTGCCCTCCCCCTTTTCCTCAAATGTCAGTCTTCATACAAGTGTTAAGTTAAATTCTAATCCAAAGCAGTACTGAATTTAGTTCCTGTTAGTGCAGAAGGAAAGAAACAATGGCGTATCAAACCCTATAGAGATGAGGATGGTGCTATTTATACTCAAAGAAACATACTCCCTTGAAAAAATCCTTTGAGGCCTAAGAGTGTGTCAAACACTCAGAACATAATAAAAACTATACAAGTCATCTCCAGCTGTGGATTCTGAAAAAGTGAACAAAGGCATAACAAGGATTGCTGTTTCCTTGACAACTGCATCACTGGAAACAAGGAAATAATTAAAAAAATATATCTCTCTAACAGCAATATCTAAACATTATCAAGGTACTAAAATACCAAACGTGAAACAACTCTTACCCATACAAACCTTTGGGATGAAGAGACCAAAATTCACCACTTTCATGAACTGCTCTTTGCTGATACATGTCACCAGCTTTTGCAGAACAATTGTGAGAGCTATCTATTATATCCTGACCTGGATTATCATCTATCCATGGCACAGCTAGAAGCTTTCACCAATGGTCAAGTACATTTCTTCCTGCATGATGTTCAAATTCTTACAAAAATAAGCATTATGAAGGATACTTCTCATTGAAGCATATGAAATCATTTTGTTGGAAGATGATCAAGGTATACAAAAAAGGTTGGTTATTACCATGCATGTGCCTATCACGTAAGTGTACTGCCATCTTAATAATCAGTCTTAATGTCACTGGAAAAAACATGCACAGTTCTAAACAGACAAGGGAAGGGCAGAACCTTCATAAAGAAAAGTCTGCTTCAGTATTTCTGCTAATATTTAGCAGCCTCTTCAACAAGAAAACAATGGGTTTGTTCCCACATCTAGGTAAGCAGCACACAATATCCAGAATATGAACACTTCCTTGTCACTTCCAAGATAATGGGGAGAACTATTTGTTATTTTTAATATATAGTATTAAAAATGTATCAACAGAAATCTTCAAAACATTTCACATAAAGAACATAAGTATCAAATAGGATCACTTCCCAATTTGTCACCTACAGTTAAAGGAATTTTGCCACAATTAGATTTTAAAAATCAATCTAAGAGTTGCCCTACTTAAGGTACTAGCATCATGATAGCTAATTCTGCTTAGTGAACAGTTTGAATCCAGCCTAGCTTTGACAGGGCTACAGCCACGCCTGAGTGTACAGGAAATATGCTGGCATCTTAACTGTGTTCCTTAATAAACAGACATGACTGTGACAGAACAAGAAACACTGCCTATTCTAAGTGAATTGTGTACAGAATGGTTGAAAGCAAAAGTATTAGATCTTGTTACTCTGAGACAGGGTAATGGCCAATATCTAGTAAATTTTGTTGTCACTACCTGTGCCACACACAGTTTATGGACTGAGGTTATCATCTTCTATAATTCAGTCCAATACAATAGGATCAAGAATAAAAAAATTCCTGGAATATACTACTGTGCTATCTCTCTCCTAATAGATACAAAACCACAAAATAATAAAATACTTTGAAAGTATAACTGAAAATTGTATTTATTATAGCATTTGACACACCCCAAGAACCAAAATTCATACATTAAATTCAATGAGTATGAGTAACATGCCACACTAAATCTAATGACCACAAAAGAGTCTCAGAAGACTGGAGAAGTATCTGGAAAAAATCTCTTGAGATAGCAAGTTACAAAGATTAACTACTTAGGAGTTCAGAAATCCCAACTTGAAAATAAGCACAGACCAGAAGAGGACTTAAAGGCACCACAAACCTTTGACTTGTTCTTCTTTACTCATTCACTTAGAGACTGTCTGAACTGCTAAGGTTGTTATGTTTTAAATCATGGGAAGTCAGCAATGCCCCTGTTCAAGAGGCTTATACTATTAAATTCTTTTTAAAAACTTTTACTTTACTTGTATGGATAGAGCTGTGACTAAATGACTGTTCAACCAGGCTAGTAGGGAAAAAATACATAAAAAACTTGCAACAAGGTATTAGAACACAAAGTGCTATTAATATACATTTTGCATACTCAAGAATTGCAGCACTTTCTTTCCTTGATCTTGTTTAACAATGGAGAGTGAAAGTGCTGAAAATTAAGAAATCCTCTGCAACAAACATAACACCTGCTGTGATGCTCTAAATAAAATATGAGAAACACAAAATTAACAACTAGCAGATGATTATATAAAGATGTTACCTTGAGTTAATTTTAAGGCAAACTAGGAAATACAGAATAAAGGTGTAATATGCTGAAGTTATGAACGATTTTTAAAAAGCTAAGTCCAGCACCAGTAACTAGTGAAAATGTTAACATCTTTGTGGCTCTGTTTAATGACAAGATCATCCAAATAAAAGGCACTGACAATGTGGATTCAGCATTGTGGTTTCTGCAATTGTTAAAGACACAACTTTTTAAGGTTCTCTGCTACTGAAGACAAAAAGTTGTATTCAATGGCAACCTGCCATTCTGGGTTCTGTATTTGGGGTTCTAAATCAGAATACCTAAACAAGGTCTGATGTTCAGAAAGCATTGAATAGCCACACTATGGAAACCAGGCACCTTTAACATGAGTGATAACTCTCAAAAATTGTGCAAAAAAAAAACCAGTAGATGAGATATTAAAATAATGTACATTATTTTGGTGTTCAAGTAGGAAAGCCCAAAAACAGCAGTAGATGCCTAAAATTCATTTACAGTAGCTATGCAAACAGAAGGTAGAGAAGGGTTATTCAAAGAAAACAAATTTCATCAGTTCAGATAACAATGTTTCACAGTCCTTAAAATACATACCTAAGCTAAAAACATAAGCCACTCACAATACTGTTACAGTGTAATTGTGAAGAGCAACACTGCCACAGTAAGAGATCCCCATTCCTCACAAATTTAAAATTTAGCATTAAATATTCTTCTATTAATGCTCCAGATTGGAGAACAGTGGATAATTTGCAATACCTATCACTTCCCACATGAGGTTCTATCTTATTTTCAGTTCTCTCCAAAAACTCAGGGATTTTCCTATACATTTAGCAGCACATGCATAAACTTGTAACTTTGGTCTTTCAACACACAACACAGAGGCAAATATTAAAGTCTTGGAGCCTTCAGAGGCAGTTTAGTTCCTATCCCTTTCTAGCATGCTGAGGTGCCCCATCTGCTGGCATGAGTGTTACTCTAAAGAATTCTGCCCCTGAGCTGAAAACTGATGCTTTTTCCAACTTCACCACTTGATAACTGTTTGAGGTGTTTTAAATACAGCAATACAAAAGAAATCAGATCAAATACTTCTACAGAAAACCATAAAATGCTCTAACACAGTTAGTTCTTTCCGAACTACATAACTTATTTTTACTAGATGCTTCTGATGATCTTCCAGCTCTAGGTTATTCTTCAGTCAACAGAAACTGAAAACACCAACTCATTTATTGTAAATGCTTTAGCACAAATTACACTGATTCATAAAGAAGTTTAATTGCACTTTTTAACCTGAGAGAACATAAATGGAAGACTGTTCTTTTCTCCTGATTTAAACAGGATACATAAACATACTTAAAAAGTAAAAAACCTACCTAATCAGTTCCATATAGACATTTTAGACATACATCTATGTGACATGAATAACTCAGTCATCAAAATTTAGACAGAAATAAAAAAATTTTGATCACTAAGGTAAGTAAAGCACATTTCTTCCCTCTCTACACCAAGTTAAAACAAAAACAAAAAAAAAAAAATCATTTCCCACAAAGGAAAATTCTTACTTTGTGATGAAAGAGGAAGTTATTAAGAGGAAATTATAAGAACAGATAAAATATAAAAAAGTGGCTAAATACTACACAAATTGAGTACAACTATAGAGCTCTGGTTCAAGCCCCACTTAAACTACCCACAGTCATCTCAACTTAGAACACTCAGTTCTGAGAAATCCTCACTAATATTGGAACCTTCAAAATATAAATGTCTTAATGCATAAGCTGGGTGTAAATATTGAATCCAAGACATTTAATCTTAAAAATAGTCACAGTTATTCCTGTGACTAACTGCAAGTACAGAGTTTTGAGGGTCTGAATTGCCTCTTCTCTCTGATCATACAGAGATTTTAGGCTTTTAACTGTGCTTTGAGTTTTACCCAAATCAGATGTTGAAAGTAAATCATGCAAACATCCTCAGTGTCTACATATTCCCATTAGAGGGAAAGAGGACACACATCCACTGCCTGGATTTAAATGAGCAATTCTAAGCAGGTGCTTTTGGAGGGAAAAAAAAAATTACAATCTGTGTGAAGCTAAAAGGACGAGGAAAAAGAGTATTGACCTGCATTTTCAATTAGTTGTTTTATGCCTATACCGGAAAATTGACAACTTCATGCAACAGTAGAGAGCCAAAAATCAATTCCCAGAAGGTAAAGCGGCGCTGCCACAGTCACCAGGGATTTATGTGCTCGCGATCCCCGACAGGGAGGGAATTTGGGAGCCTAAAACCCAGCGAATCCTCGGTGTCGCCGCGCCCTCTGCTGCCCAGGACAGCCAGCGCGTCCAGAGCTGGCTGCCTCCCTGCCAGCTGCCCTCCAGAACACAACGGCTGGTTTTCACATACTTCCCAAGAGCTACGTTATTCCTTCATTTTTTTTTTTTTCTGAAGTGTTTCCAACACTAGTATACTTAATTTATATTGAATTTCCAAGGTTTGGGGGACCTAACATAGTCAGATTTCTTTAAAAAATGGCTTTTCTGTTAATGACTGCTTCCAAGCAGGCATGGTAACACTGATTCAGTAAACTAATTTTTCTTTATGCTCAGAAGACAAAGCAGACTGGCCATTATTTCAACTTTTTAATAATTTTATATTGTATCAACAACTTAAGATTTTAGATTTTTATACGAAATTCAACACATCCATAACTTCACTTGTCAGTACAAATGAGGCTCTAGAATAGTCAATAAACATTAAGCAGACGATGTGAGAATTTAAGACAAAAGGTCAAATTCAGACATCCAGAATTTACATTGCTGCTTAACAGAAACATCCATCAGCACTTTTTGCATATCTTAACCCTTTACTTCTAAGTCTGTTCTTCAAACAAAAGCCAAGATATAAGAAACATACTAAAGATGACTTGCAAGGAGAAACAAAGTACTTTTTTCCTACATTTAACGTTTAAGAAAAAGGGGTTTCAAAATCCTGGTAATGAAGATGGAGGAACTGTGTTGGCATGCTGGTACAAGGGATGTTCTTAAGATTTATTAAATCCTAAATTTTAGAAGCTGGAAAATAATTGTGCCTTCCACAGTAAATACATGTTGGATGCAATAAAGCATGTCTTCCACCAGAAAGGACACTTTCTGCATACTCTTATCAAAGCTATGCTCCTGTGCAAGGCCACTTCAGAAGACTATTATTTGAACCCAGAGGCACAATCAACGCTGTATCTGAGAAAGCATATACCCATTAGAAAAACAAAAGCCTCATTGGACTGACTAAATTACCAAAGAACTGAAGACAAATTCATTAAAGCTTAGAGGAAAACTCACTTTAAGTATTGAGCAATTAACCCTTGAAAGAAATTAAAGTGGGAAGACCCCTTTGAATCATGACAAGACACAGTTCTGAGATATGAAATCCATCTGACCCGATCTACCTCCTCCAGCAGATGTCACACAGGCCTGTCAGAATAATTAAAAATATTATTCTAGTGTTGGTAGTTAGTTGCTTAATGACTCATGGCAGAATCCATGTGCATACCTTAGTGCTCATGGCCATTGTGATAAAACACTGATAGAGATCGTGAGAAATGGCCTAGCAGAAATCTAACTTAAGGTCTAAAACACTGTCATGACTAAAATTAAAAAAAAAAAATTAGAGAAAAAAAAATTAAAAAAAAAACAAACCACCAAATTCCAAGATAATGGAACTAACTGTGGGTATAGTGAAGACTTAGGCTGCAAGTTTATAATAATCTTATAAAGCATCTCATCAAATTCTGAGTATGTTGGAACTGCTAAATGCACACAAGCAAGGATATTTCCAGAAGAGCATTGAACAACAACATTTTTAAGTCTGGTGATTGAGCCACCAAACATCTTGTTTTACATTACCTTGACTGTTTTGTCCATAGAAGCTGAAAGAAGCATGTGACTTTGTTCTCGTACAGGACACCACTGGATTTCATTAACAGGGCCGCTGTGTTTAGACATGCAAAATATCAAGCTTTTGGGAACTTCAGTTACTTTATATTTAGATCCCAAATATGGCTTAATTAATTCAGAGATCTTTCTCAAAGTCTGCTCTCCTGATACGCTTAACTCAACATCACAATCTGAGCTACCTCTCTGGTCAGGTTCTTTTTCAGGCTTACTGGAATTTTCTTGACGCAATCGTTTAGGGATATATGGTCTAATTCCTTTGATGGCAGTAGTGCTGTCTTTATGTGTTCTCTTCTGGGAAAGGCCATTTCCAGAATTTGTTGAAGAGCTTGAAGCCTGTTCATATTTTCTGTGAGCCACAGATAATGCAGCATAGCCAGAGTACACCCTCTGCCAACAGGGAGGTGCCAAGTCAGCGTTGTTATTCTGTGCATAAAGCTCAGGGGGATCTTCACAAACCGTGCTCCTGCCAGGTCTGCCAGTGCTCCCTGCAGGGTGCATTTCACATGTAGATTTTGTACTACCAGGTGCAAAGTGCTGAACACAACTCACAGGAGAACTCAGCTGGTTTGTTTGTCTGCCAGAAGCATCGGGGGCTTCAGTCTTTTCAGTTTCTGTCTCGGAGTCTGAATCTTCATAAGCAACCAAACTCATTATGGCTAGACAAAGCAGACTCCAGAGATCTCAATACTGCAGTCCTCCAAAATTATGATCTAAAATAAAGAATTGATCATTCAGAGCACAATTAATTACAGAGTCTACAATTTGAGTAACTTAGGGATATAAATATGCTTTTCTTAAAAAAAAATCAAAACTCTTACTTCTGTTTATTAATGGAATTTATTATAACACGCTGTACATTCTATTAAGGAACACAATTTGCCTCCAAGCCCTTTGCATAGATTTTCAATGCATTGGAGAGGTGTATTTGCATACCACAAAACAATGACAATGAGGATGGAAAGGAAAACAACCTTATAATATAAATACAGCAAATTACTTTGCCTTACTTCCAGCATTACACACACACACAGAGAAGAAATTAATTAATTATGTAGTGGTTTTGTACATGTATAAGAATACAAGTACTACAACTGTTTTGGAGTCAATCTAACAATATCTGTTTCTTAACACTACAGATGACTTGAATGAAGTCCAGGAGAAAGAAATCTCATGTCAAGACTGCATATGTAACATGAAGAATAATTCACCTTCATAATAATCCCACCAAGATTTTCCCAACAATTTGTATGGAGTATGTACAGTATAGAGTTAACTACATTCAAAACTGTTGTGCCTGCAAAGTAATATTTCAACGTCTGTTGTTTATAGGCAAGAAGTACTGGTAAGATTGATGAAATGTGACATTTTATTACTGCTTTGCTTCCTTGCCAAGCTTTTAGCACTCATTACACTGAAGAGATTTAAGCCACTACAATTTCAGACAGGCTGCTGAAATTCCTTGTTCAGGTCAGCAAAGAAACTGTCCACAAAAGCATCTTGATGACAACAGGGAACACATGAAAGTCAGAATCTTCATAAGCATTTGCAGAATTGACACCACAAATGCAGGCACACCACAAACGTAAGCCCTACAAATACTGCTGCAGGAGCAGGACTCTGGCACTTGCAAAGATAACTCATTTAACTTCAGAATTAGAGCTATTTGAATCAAAACAACTCTGTTTCACATAACCTATGGGAGTGTTACATGCCTTTAGATTCTGTTATCAAATTTCTAAGCACAGATCCAGAAGATAGGTACTTATGCAGACACACACATTCATCATCACAGATCCTTCCCAAGATAAGCGATCAAGACATTTAACTGGAACAAGGTGACCAACGTTTCAGCACATAAAAGCAACAAGATCTCCCTCTAGAGGACATTTTGTCATTATCTGAAGTTTAAGATAGCTCTAAGTGACAGAAGAGAACAGCAAGGAAAAATCTTTTTTTAATAATATAGCTTCATTTATTACAACAATATTTCATTAAACAATGTCAAGGGAAAACAAAAGTAGTGTTTCCTGAAAACTTAACTAACAAATCAATTCAAAAACAGTAAATTGAAGTTCCTGGCAGTAAGTTGAAACATCAAATAAACAGGAGCTTTGAAAGGCTTCACTTCAGTAATTGTATCAAGTGGTTACTGTTTATATTGCAGTGCTAAACACATTTCCCAGCCAAATGCATCATGTCCAAAGAACAAACATAGTAAGAAGCTGACCTCTGGCTAAAAGCTATAAACTAAGATACACAAGTGGATTAGGTTAGACTTACAGAGTTACTTTAGTTTAACACAAAAGAACCCAAGCTGAAATTCAGAAGTGCCAGATAGTGCCTTGCAAACACAAGGTTAAAAATGTTTCCCATGAGAAACAAAGTGTCCCATTAGATTTGGTCAGCATAAACCCACTCCACTACACCCATCACCCATAAACCTCAGTATTTTTGTAACAACAAAGCATCTGTCTCATCTAAACACTTCCCATCCACTTTTCTTTTTAAGTAAATACCACCCAGAGTCACTGCCCTAACCAAAGGAAAATGGGGGCTGGGGGGAACCACAATGTACTTGACTGGAACCATCCTGTAACTAAACTGAGTTTATTCACGATGTGATGTGCAATGTATTGAGCTAAAAGAGAAGTTTGTAGCATTCTGGTTTTCCTCGGCTTCCACAAGGCTGATTTATCTGACGGCATGGAAGAAGTGTTCAGCCTGAGGGGCGCAGTGGCAGCAGAGGTGTGACAAGGCACAGAGCACCACAGGTGGCTCACGGCGGGAGGCACAGCCCCACAGCCCCCAGGGGGAAAGAACAAGCTACTGGAGAGGGTTCCGTGGAGGCCACAAAGATGAAGAGGGGTCTGGAGCATCTCTCTTATGAGAGACCGTGGGAGACGTGTTTAGTCTGGAGAACAGAGGGCATCGCATCGATTCATACAAAGGAGGTGCCCAGAGGATGGTGCCAGGCTCTTTCGGGGGTGCCCAGCGACAGGGCATAAACAAGGGCCATAAACTACAACACAATCATTCCACCTCAACGCGAGGAATCGCTTCTTTTCATGGAGAGGGGCACGGAGGACCGGGACATGCTGCTCAGCGAAGGTGCGAATGTCCGGAGACATTCAGCGCCCACCCGGGCGCGTCACTGCGGAACCTGCTCTGGGTGACCCTGCCTGGTTGGCCTGGATAACTCCAGAGGGCCCTTCCAGACCTAAGGCAAACCCCCCCGGAGCAGCCCCAGCCGAGCAAGCGGGTCCCGGGAGGGCCCCGGCAGCTGAGGCAGCTCCTTCGCTCTCCCCAGAGCCCCGGGCGCCGCGATCACCCGCGGTGCCGGGTCATGGTCCCCCGGCCCCGTTACGGTCCCCATTCCCGGTCCCCATTCCCATTCCCGGCTCCTATTCCCGGTCCCGGTCCCGGTCCCCGTTCCCGATCCCCAGTCCCGGTCCCAGCTCCCATTCCCGATCCCCGGTCTCGGTTCCGGCTCCCATTCCCGATTCCCATTCCCGGCTCCTATTCCCATTCCCATCCCCGCGGCGCCGCCGCTCCCGGAACTCACCCTCCGGCCGCCGCCTCCGCGCCGCTTCTAAAATCGCGCCGGGTGAGAACAAGGCAGCCCAGTCCAGCAGTTCCGCGTGTCGCAGCCCCCGCGCTGGGGCGGCGTGTCGGGAAGGGCAGCGGTCAGAGCGCGGCTCCGTGAGCGGGCAGGAGCTCCTCTTCCGCCGCTGCGGGCGGAATGGAGAGCGCTGCTTGGGCTGGGGACTGGAGCAGGAGGGCGGCCCGTGTGAGGCAATGGTTCCGGCGGGTTGTGTTTCCCGGCCGGGAGGCGCGGCGGTGCGGGCGGGGCTGATGCAATGGTGGTGGCGGAGAGCGGCGGGTGAGCGGCGCCGGGACGGGCACGGCACCGGGACCGGGACCAGCACGGGCACCGCAGACACCCCGGCCGGCGGGACAGGGGCTGCGTGGGTGCTCACTGCCGCCCTGTGGGCGCTGCGAGGCGCCGGGTGTGGCGGGTCTCTGCCGCACGCGTTTTCTCCCTCCCCCTGAGATGCCTCGATGCACTTGGGGGCTTTTCCTGCACTCCCTGCGGGGCTGCCTCGCCGCAGAGTCGGCTGGAAGTGCCCTTTTCCCTGGGAAGGGCGGCCCGGGGTGTGCAGGGCACTGCCGAGGGCAGCGCTGGGGGCGTTTGCGGTGCCCGGGCGGGGCAGGGAGCGCTGCAGGACGCAGGGACGGGGAGCTTTGGCATGATGAGGAACAATTCCCTGCACAGCCCTTCCCTGCACGGCAGCTTTGCTCTTGCACAGCTGCAGCATGGCCAACATTGATGTGAGGCGTTCTGATGGTCACTCCTCAGTTATCTGTCAGCTTGGGGAATCGTCCTGCACTCGTTTGTTGTAATTTCGTGCATAAATTGATGTTTGCCATGACTGGGAAGGTAGGTCTGCTATAAAGTGCAGCCTCTGTTGGAGTGCCTCTCAAGGCCTGTTTCACATGACATCTATGTGGATGCCCAGTTCTTATTTTGTACCTACTTTAATTTTACTTTTCTTTTTTTTGTTTGTTTGTTTTGATTTTTTTTTTTTACAGGAGGAAATACAGTTTTCAGGAATGTAAGTGCTTTTAGACTTAGTCTCACATCCTTTCATTTGCTCATGAAACCTTGTTCTGGTCTGATGTATTACTGTTGTCTCTGAAAGTCATGTACTTTCATGCAATGTTTGTCTTCTTAATTTAATATGAAACCCTGTTTTTTCATTCTCAGGTCTCTAACTTACCAAGTCAGACGGCAGACAGTGAAAATTATCATAGATCTGTGATGGTCAGCCAGTTGGAAAGGGAGGAAGATGCAGTAGTTTTCTGATATCTTTGCCAAGGACTATCTTTGAGCTTTGTCTCATAGCAATTTAATATTTTGAAATGGACACAGGAGCAGTACCCGTTATGAGTTTCCTGCATTTCATAGGTAGAAAAAGCACACACGTCTTGACTCACTGGACCATTCTAGACTCTGGTGCTAAATATCCTAATAGCTCATTCTCCAATTCCCATGCATCATTTTTTCCTTCAAATCTGTTTGCCTATGGTATGGAATTTGGGACTGTTCATTTTTATAATATCAATAAGAGAGAAAAAAAATCCTGATAAATAGTAGAATATCCAGACATTTTAGTGGTTCACAATTGCTTTAATGAATTTCAAAAGGTAAAGAGCTGCGTTCCACATTACTTAATTCCTGGCTTGAATTCCAGTAGCAAATAGGGGCAGTACTGAGGTAAATAGAGATAACCTTTAGTTAGCAGTCCATATGCTTTGCATTTTATAGTCACAATATCCTCATGTCTTGTTGCACCACCTGGATTACTTTTGCTACTTCTTAATGAAGATGCACCTTCATTTGAGATTCTTTTTTCAGCTTAAATCCATAATATTCCAGACATTTTAAGGAGTCTGGTTTGCTGCTTTCCAGTATATGTGCCAAGTGTCAGGTGTCATTTCAGCTTTTCTGAATGGAGGCAATCCATCAGTAAGACTGTACTGTAAGGAGTTAAGTTAAAACAACAAGTCACAATTTGTTCTACACCAAAGAAAATTCTTATTTATGTTTTTATTACTTTTTGAAATTTGAAACCAGTAAATATAAATGGCATGTTTCTATAGAAAGGGTGTGTGTTAATCTTCATAAACCTTTTCTAATATGCATTTATTCTATACTTTCTTTAACACTTAAAATATTCTCTGCTCATGGAGGAGGGCAATATCCAAATAAAAATATGTAATTAAATTGCAGGAATGCATGAAAAATTTGTTTGATCTGCTTCAAATTACTTTTTTAATCATGCTTTTGAACTGCAAAAAATCGAGTTATAAGGAATCAAATTAGGTTAAAAACTTAAGTATTATTATGTAATATGGTAATCCAAGGGTTAATACAGTAAACAAATTATATTAATGAGTGGATGTATCCCCTTCTCAGCTGAAGCTGAAATGTGGGAGTATTGCAGCTGACTGGCAAACAAAGCCTTAATGATAGGTGTGTTTTGGTAACCACCTGGTTACCAAATCGACCTTCAAAGTTTGCTAGGCAGGTGAAAGCTTTTTACAGTAGCAGCTTAAATAAGCACTATGTACATATAACCAAGGTTATGATTAGACTGAATACTTTGTAGAAGGAAGGCTTTGAAATACTGCTGAACAGCTAATGCAGCTATTATACTAGGTTTTGTTTCGCTTGGATTTTTTGTTTGTTTTAATTCTGGGAAAAGGGAGCCAAAGGAAAGTGTATTTTTACTAATACTCAATTGATGTGTGCTCCATGCACTGCAGTGGATCAGAAATTTGCTAGGGGGGTCTCTCCAGGGAGACAAGACCTTTGCAAGTTTTTTACATGGGCACAGCATGGCAGAGCGTGCTTGGGCAGACTGCTGTGTTCTTAGTGTCAGCCATCTCCTCATCTTAAACCATCTGCTGTTATTTTTCCTGCTTAGTCAGCCTATTGCTGACCCAAGGATTCTTTGGAAAGCAGCATTTCTCACCAATCAGCAACGTGTTTTGTAACTTCTGGAGGAAAACCATAAAGAAGGATTTGCTTTTGTGTATCTTTCTTTGGGCTGAAGTACTCTATTACAAAGACAGAATTTTTTATCATAATTATGAAAATCTAATAATCCAGAATTATCCAGGGTATCAGTGCAGGAACATTAACTAATCAGGAATCAGATAGCCTCTGCCAGGCTATCTGATAGAGGCTATCTGATTAGTTAATTCCTGATCAGTTAATGTTCCTGCACTGATACCCTGTCAAATTCTGGATGATAAGACCTTTAAACGCCTTTAAAACACTTTTACCTTTAAACACCTTTAAAAACACCTTTACTTTCACCTTTAAGAACCTTTTAAAAGGTGTTCTAGTGTTAAATACATAGACAATACAAACAGTGATGTCTAAATTTACCTGGTGGTCTTATCAGTCTCTGTCCATTTTTGTGTGAAACTGATGTGAAACTGAAGCTCACTGTGTAATGTCTCCACGTTTATCAATTTGATATGAATAGAATGTGGTAGGAATAAGTATAGTTTTTATGTTCTTATTCTATTCACCTAATCCTGAAGTCTTACACTAAAGAGTAAAACATAGTACTCTTTGCCCTACAGTTCTCTTTGTTGCTGCTGTTTTGAATCTCCGAGCCAAAGAGTTGGAAGAGGATAAATTCAGTTGAGTTGTACCTAAACAAATCTTTGTGCAGTCTGGCAAAATGGCTGACAGCCTGAACTGTGATTTGAAGTCTCTGAGTCCACTTCAGCTGTTTGAAAGAGTGACTGAACAAGGAGAGAAAGTCAGAGCCCTGAAAGCAGGAAAAGCACCTAAGGTATTTGCATTTCTTGTGTTGAACCCATTCTTTTTTAGTTTAGGTATGTCTTTGAGTGCTGAAGAATTCTGTACTTCTAAGATCTATTTTGCATTGTGATGAGAAAAACCCTTGTTGAAACCTGTTCATGTCCATTCTGTGAACTCTGGCGTACCTGGAGTAAGGCAGTCACTGGCAAGACTGAAGTTTTTACTCTTGAATTAAGAGCAGAGTCCTAGGCTTAGAAGCCTGCTTCATCCAATTGCCATAACATGTGACAGGATGCAAGGGATTTATTTCTCAAGTAAATGTATGTCACTTGCATTCTTCCCTAGTTTTAGATGGTTCATGAAAATCTTTTTCTCCAAGCATTATTGTAGACATAATCAAATATGTCTTCCTGTAATTGTACTGACAGTCCCTTCTTAATCTCCCTTAAATAATTTAGTAACTTGCCATTTATTTCAGATTCCCTATTGTGTCATCACTATTTTGGCAAGGAGAGCTCAGTTTTAAAATGGGTTTTCTCACTGTATTGCCTGTGGGAGAAAGCCTTGAAAACTGGGAGTAAAATAAAGTGTTGTTCTATTTATTGCTTGCATGAGATTTTACAGTAGCTTTATATTAGAGAGGTCATAACCATAACTTCTTGTTCTAGTTTGTCTTCAAGTCTGTCAATGAATTGTAATGAATAAATTGTTCTAAGGTGAGCCACTAAAAGTGTTGTAAATTAGATAATAATTTCTATTTTATTTATATACCTTTAGAAATTTATGGTAAAAGTGCTAAGCTTGTTATACCTCTGAAAAGCAAGCAAGCATTTTTTCCTAGGCAGAAATTGAAAAGCAAGATGGAGGTGCTTTAAATGTCTTAGCAATGATGATGATTTATATTCTAATGAATAAGTATTTGCTTTTCTTCTACATTTGACATTGATGCCAAAAACATTTAAATAAAATAGAGTTTAGGGTTTATTAATGATGCAGTTCAGATCAAAGCATGGATGTGGGATTTTGAGAGGTTGGGATATTAATGTAATTGTTTATTTTAAGTATGTTAAAGCAAACAGTTGTTTGGCTTTTTTCCTTGATTCAGGATGAAATTGATGCAGCAGTGAGGATGCTCTTATCATTAAAACTGTCATATAAAACAACAACAGGACAAGATTATCAGGCAGGCTTGCCTCCAAAAGATCTCATATTAATAAACAATGGTACAACTAAAGAAGAGGATGAGGATTTAGTGGATCCCTGGAATGTGCAGACATCAAATGCTAAAGGCGTGGATTATGACAAGCTCATAGGTATAACTCTTCCTTCACTGCTACTAAGGAATTTATGTAAGGTGATCCTAATGACCACAGAAACAGCAAGGCATCATAACAAATCCAGATCAAAACATCATAGGTAACATTTAATTTATGTCTAATCTTAGCATTTCCATGTCTAAAGAATTTGCTGTAAGAGATGAAAATGTCCCAGGTGGAGATTTCATATGAAAAACTTAAATACTTCGCAAAGAACTTTAAAGTTCAAAATCCAAGTTTTAATGTGGTTTGTTTTTTGGTGTAAGGACTGTTATTAGAAATTACACTTCTGAAGACACTGTGACTGAGAATTCAGTGACTGGAATGCAGAATTTTGACCAGCCAGAAAGATTCTTCCTACCCGCTCCTCACATTGCTTATAGATTAGAGAAGGCAGGAATGATCCAAAACTAATGCAGAAATCTATTAAGTCTAATGACTTCTTCAGAAGGTACACTTAGAGGCAGCCAAGTGCTGGCTGGAGTGAAGGAGTTGCAGCTCATTAAAAACATGCAGTGTAATGGAAAATATTTCAGATGGGGTTATTACAAAACTTGCAAAGTTTTGTAGTTTAACAAACAGAGCTCTAGGTAATTTCCATATTGATTTTACAGTTTGCTGTTTTAATAACTTTTTTGAGTCTAGCATAGAAACAAGTGAGAGAATTACTAATTAATTTCTCTGTTTTTCCTTTCTTTATTATTGTAAATCTTCAATTCATGTTTAGTATGTCAGTTGTACATTGCTGAGGTCTGCTTAGTAGTTTTTTTCTCACAATAGAGCATACACCCTTATGTTGCAGTAATCATATTTGCTTTTGGGACAGTTGCTTGTGTCAGCATTATTTTAATTCTTTGTGATGTTACTGAGAGATTGTGTCAAATGTATGCACACATTGGATGAGTCTGCAGGAAGTAATAGGAGAAAGAGAAAGTGGGAAAGGGAGAAGTGTGCAAAGAAAAATATAGGTCAGTGTGAGAGAAGGAAAAAATATTTATTAGAATCTGGAAGTGGAAAAGATCTCTCATAATCTTGTTACTTGCATAAGAGTTACAGAGAAGTGATTTGGGTTGTTTTTTTCTTGGAGGGAGGGGTTCTGAGCATTTTAGAAAATGATGACGTGTGCAATTGTGATGGCACAATCTCAGGATCTTCCTGAAAACTACTTACTATAAATCAGTTCATGCCCTTTTTTTTCCAGTAACTGTACCTAAGACCTTTCATCTTCCGTAGAGTGTGGGTTAGCCGAAAGGGTTTTTACTTCTTTACACTACTTTCAGATTAGTGAATTTGATAAATGAGTAATTTTGCTGGTTCTAAGTGCTATGTTGGAAATTTTTCAGAGAATGCTAGCTTAGCCACTTCAGGATGTGAAGCAGTTGCTGGCTGATATTGATAAGCTTCCTTCTTTTCCTTCCCTTTTTAAAAATAACAATTAAAGGTATTGTCTGACAGCTTGTTACGTTGGATAGCTCCTACCCTAAGGGAAATTTTTGTGCCACCTGTAATCTGTTCTGAACATTCAAATAGGAGGAAATAGGTAGGGAAAGATAGGTAGAGAAAAGGTGAACATGGGCAAAGAAAAGGGAGTTGTGCAGCCTGTGAATGTTTAATAAAAATATTTAGGCACTTCCAGTGAAGTTTTCTATACCCCAGAGAGCTTTCTAATCACTTTCCATGACAGTACATTAATATTTCTAGGGTAGCTAGTCCCAGTTAATCTGGGGCATTTTCATGTTTTCTGTTGCTGTCAGATTAGCCTCTTGCTGTTGATGTGCTGAATCATTTCCATGTTCATTTGATCTCTTTTTAGCATTCATTCAAATTACCATTTGCTATTTTGTGATGCATTTTGCATTTTATTAATGCAATGTTGAATAGTTCTAATATTGAATAGAGCAGAACAGTAGCAAGCAGAAGATTCTTACATAGATTTTATTTAAACAAGTTTAAATCATAGAGCATTGTCCTGATTTATTAGGATCCCAGAATTACTGGGAATAGGGAAAATACTGCTATTTTACTCTATCACAGCCTTTCCTAAACCACCAAGGCGTAAGTCTTGCTGATTGCCTGAAGAGCATTATGCATTTCCTTTTTAAGCCTCTTGAGGGGAGCAGTGTCAGTAATCATATACATATTAAAGAAGAATTAAGTTTGCAGAAGAGTATTTGGGGTTGGTGATATTATTTGAGTGAAAGCAAAAGAAGATGTTGTCTGACAGCAAAAAATTCAGACATCGAGAAAGAATCATTCGTCAATCATAAGGATTTATATTGTATGGCTTAGGCCAAGTTGGTGATCTGAATGTGTTTCTTTAGCATGTTTTTTTTGCTTGGAATATCAATGCTCCTGCTGTAAGGAGACTGCAGTTATAGTAATTTGTGGATGGAGAAATACTGCATGTTGTGAGTGAGCTGAGTCCT
Source organism: Chloebia gouldiae (assembly GCA_003676055.1). Taxonomy (NCBI): domain Eukaryota; kingdom Metazoa; phylum Chordata; class Aves; order Passeriformes; family Passeridae; genus Chloebia; species Chloebia gouldiae. The sequence continues at coordinate 6,718,787 of QUSF01000004.1, forward strand.
CTAGCATAGAGATAATACGGGAGGTGACTGCTGGGTCTTCAGGCAAGAGTCAGGAAAATTGACTTTGACTTTTTGACTTGAAGATGTCTTTTTTAATCTAGCCTGTATTTGGTATATCCTTTGTTTTCCAAGATCTGGTTGTAGCTATGCTGTGCTTATTTTAATTTTATTTTAACATTTTATGATTATAGTTCGGTTTGGCAGCAGTAAAATTGACACAGATCTGATTAATCGAATAGAAAGAGCTATTGGGCAAAAACCTCACCACTTTCTACGTAGAGGAATCTTTTTTTCCCACAGGTGAGTTTTCTTTTATTAAACTTCAAAAGGTCCTGTTGGGCAGACTTCCTGCAAGAATTGTTGGGAGAAGCCTGTAACTAGCAAAACCCATGTGCTTTTATGCCAAAGCAAACCAACTGTGCCATTTGAAATTAGCAACTATTGCAGATTTCCCCTGGCAACACTTGAAGCTCTTGATTGCGTGGGTTTCTGATGTGTCCTCAGGAACCCCAGGCTGAAGAAAATGTGCTCAGAGTGCAGGCTCGTTTTGACTCTGTCAGCAGCCAGAGGCTGGCAGAGAATTGCAGGTGCCCCTGTTGGTTTCAGCAGGGCTGCCAAGCATCTGTTTGTGGTACAGAAAAGGCTCAGGGAATAATCTTAAGCATGAGCCTGCCAGTGACCTTCACAGTTTAATTGTTAGCACACAGGGACTTTTGGGCTGTGGCACCAGCAGGTTTCACAGAAGGGCCTGAGCATGACTGAGGCCATGACCTCTATCAGAGGTCAATTTGAAAGCTTCAAATTTATTTTGAAACATATTATTGAAATGGAAACATACTACTTTTTCTTCTGTCTAACATTATATTATTTTCATTGTTCTGTATAACATATGAACAAATATATATGTGTGCAGTATGTAAATTATGAAAAATATATTAAACCAGCTAAAGTGTAAAAATATCTAAACCACCAAGAAATTTCCTGATTGATTTGCTTAAGATAGTATCAAAACCTACCAGAGGTCAACTAAGCTGCTTGGTTGAACCTGTTTGAGAAATGGTCCCTGACTGTTTTGCTAGGCTCTAGAGATTATTATCCAATTAAGTAATTTTAAAAGTTGCACAATTTCAACATTAAATTTTCACTTTTGATTTTATTTTTCTTTGAGTGTCTTTTGTCCCCATGAAGATTGAAGGAGACCATGCTTTTCTTAAATTTAAAAATGACTAAACAAGAACTTCCTTATTTCTAGGACACCTAACATACTGTAATTTATTTATAAATACTTTTGGCTTTAAAAACACTCTGATTTTGAATAAAGGCCTTTTTCTATAGATGTTTCTTGCTAAAGAGTTGTATCTTGTTTTCTCTGTTTTTTTTCTCTAGAGATATGGACCAAATACTTGATGCTTATGAAAATAAGAAGCCCTTTTACCTTTATACAGGCAGAGGGCCATCCTCTCAGGCAATGCACGTTGGTCATCTCATCCCATTTTTGTTCACAAAGTAAGCTATTTCTACCAGTTGTATTAATCAAAGCATTTTTTCAAAAGAAACATTGAACATGGCTTGTGAAAATGCCAAAATGATACATTGCAAGGAGTTCTGATTATGTGAAATGGATTTTAATTAATTTTATTCAGTCTTAACCTTTTCACTGAAATGATCACAATCCCTGCATCACCATAAAATTCACTTCCTTACTGCCTTAGCCACGTGCACTCCTTAGAATTTCTGCTGTTCCTAAATCCAGTTCCTTACAAGACTCAGTAACGTTACTCTGTAAGGGGCTGCCTGCAGCAGCAGGACACAGAGACATTGGGCTCAGAAAGGTAAAACCTCTTTGAGTTCTGGTTCCTTTGCAACTGGTGACCTCTGTCACGTGTACAGGAAACAGTAAGTGTGAGACTTTCTTCTAGGTATGTTGTCATTATCATCTGTATAGAACATTTTATCTGTTCACATAAATATAACTGCATATGCCTACAAAGAAAAGAGCAGACCTCGCCATATACTATTTAAATATATAAAAATATTTTAGCTGCATGATTTACATATTCATTTTAACTTAATTTAGGATAAAACATGTCTGATTCTATTAGGTGGCTTCAAGAAGTATTTGATGTTCCCTTGGTAATACAGTTAACTGATGATGAGAAATACCTTTGGAAGGACATGACAGTTGAGAAGGCATATGAATATGCTAGAGAAAATGCAAAAGACATCATTGCATGTGGTTTTGACATCAATAAAACCTTTATATTTTCGGATTTAGACTATTTAGGGTAAGTATGAATTTATTTTGTGCATTGTAGTGAAAAAAGTGTATTTTCTCTCTGACTTTGACTACCAGCAGTGTTTTAATAAGTGTGTCTAAATTTGAAAGCTTCAAATTTATTTTGAAACATATTATTGAAATGGAAACATATTACTTTTTCTTCTGTCTAACATTTTATATATATATATTATTTTCATTCTCCTGTATAACATATGAACAAATACATGTGTGCAATATGTAAATTATGATATATTAAACCAGCTAAAGTATAAAAGTACCTAAACCACCAAGAAACTTCTTGATTGATTTGCTTAAGATAGTATCAAAATCTCTCAGATGTGTTTACACTTAATTGACCACAACAAGTTGCTGCAATGCCTTCTGTTAAAGCCAATAATTTTAATTACTCAGCATTGAATGAAGTTCAAAGAAGAATGTTTGTAGTGATTATCAGGGGAAGGGAAGAATAAATTAAACTTTAAAGGCATAAAATTCCTGTTTATGCCTTTAAAGTTTTAGTGTAAGTTAAGTGTAAATGATTCTCTAATTATCATCTCAATAGGCCACAAAGAGTCTGAAACTGTGAGATTTAATCCTGCAGGTTTTTTGATGTTGTCAGCTTTTGCAATCAAAGTTTGTACATATACTCTCCTCCTCTTCTCATTTTATTTTTCCACTTTTATTTTCTTACAGGACAAGTGCTGGATTCTACAAAAACATTGTCAAAGTTCAGAAGCATGTCACATTTAACCAAGTGAAAGGAATCTTTGGCTTTACAGACAGTGATTGCATTGGTAGGAAATTGTATAAGTTACAAGAAACAGTGCTTGCTTTCACTTTCAATTGAGCTATTTTAAGTCATAGTTCAAAGAGATTAGTGTCTGCCACTCATGAAACAGACAGAAAAGTCAGGAGGATTATGTTTCTAGGCAGATTCTGATGTTATTGTTGTTCCTTCAGAATAGAACACACTTTACAATGAAATTTCTAGCATAACTTCTATCTTTTTAACTTTAGTAAGAGCAAAGTACAAAACAAAAATGTTAAGGAGTTCAAAACAGACAATGACTTCTATTTTCTTTTTTATTCTTTTGTTACAGTGCTTGGAGCTATAGGCAGTCTTACTTTCTAGAAATTTCTATGCCAAATTTCTAAAGAAACTTGTGAGAAGAAGTTGCATTACACATAGGCATTTACATATGTGAAAAAAAATTGAGTGCTGAATAGCCTGATTATCAAGGTGCTGGGTAACTCAAGTCTTCCATTTACTTCGCTGCAATTGCAAGTTTCTGTCACATGGCCAAGATAAAAGATTCTGTGTAAAAATGGCATTAAATCCTGGATGTTTCTGAGCATTCTTCATCCAGTAATTAGGCCAGTTACAACTTTCAGCCTTCACTGTAACCAAGGAACAGGTTTCCACTTGTTTTAGCAGTGCTCTGATAAAGGATGGTATCACTTCATCACATGCGTGTAAAAGTCCACCATTTGCTGTCTGTGGTGACTGTAGCAATTCTCTCACAAAGTGAAAAAAACTGAAAAGCCTAGTCAATTCTGTGTCTGGAAAGGGCAGATAGTTCAATGATCAAGAGAGTGTGCAGTGATGAACTTTTGCTGAAGTCAGTGTGGTCACAGCTTGCCTTTTGTCATTAATTTCTTTGTCAGTTGAAGGTTAGTTGACATTGCAGAAGGTAAAGGTGAAAAGGTTTCCTCAGATAAGGCAGCAGTGATGGATAAAGATAGAGCTTGGTCTTCAGCTAAGTATTTGGATGATTCACTTGTGCATTTTATGTACTGCAAAAACTTCTCTGTATTTATCACTGCTCCTGTTGACTGCTTAGCTTTTCCAAACATGTTTTTTAGGTAAGATCAGCTTTCCTGCTATCCAAGCTGCTCCATCCTTCAGTTCATCATTTCCACAGATATTCAATGGCAAGGAGAATATTCAGTGTCTTATCCCATGTGCAATTGACCAGGTAAGAAAATCATATTGCTTAATTTGGTTTTCATGGATTTGGGTCTATATTGTACCATTCAGGTTTCATGGTGGTGTCTCGAGGCATCTGTAAAACATTCCTGCAAGGACCTTTCTGAGGTAGAAACTGAAAGACCTAAAAGATGAAAAGATGAAGGATTAACCCAACAATCATGTATTCATCCACTCTTGTATCTCTCATGAGCTCAACTCCATTCACACTGAGCTGACATCTAGGAAAGCAAAGACTGTAACATCTATGCAAAAGCACACTGACATGGGGGTAGGAAGGAACTTTTGGCCATCTTCATGGTAACTTGGACAAGATGGAATGAGCTCAACTTGCAGCATAAGAGATACCTGTTGAACCATGGGGAAAAACCCTCATTTCAGTAAGAATAAAGAAGCACTGAAATAGTTTGCCAGAAAGGCTACAGAACCTTAACAATTCAGATTCAGAGAGAGAACTGAAAGAACATCAGATACAAATTAGAGTAATAGGGTGTTTACTTAGCAAGTAGTATTTCTAGGAATCACATCCTTCACTGTCTGAATCTTTAGCTATTTTAGTCACAGGGACAGACATTGGAAGATGATGTAATCATAATAATCAGCCACAATACTATGAAGTAAAATTTCACTTTGATTTAAGTCCCATCACCAGCACAGCATTACCAGCTTGCTTGCTGATTTAGTTCAGATTTTCTGCTGGTTGTTAAAATGCTTTGGGAGAAGGATGCAGCCTAAGATGAAAGCGATCTCCAGGCATAATTAGCATATTCAACTGTTTGAATTAATGTAAAATTTTGTAAATATGCCTATTATTTAAGGGAATCAGAGTGTACAGTATGGGACAGGGAAAAAGAAAGGAAAAAAAGGGGATTTTTTTTTCAGTTTTTGGTTTTATGACATCACTTCTCATGGCATGAATGAGTCAGCATCAATTGGAATTTATTTCAAATCACATTTTTCAACTTTATTCTGTGCTTTTATTGGTTGTTTTAGGATCCTTATTTTAGAATGACCCGCGATGTAGCACCAAGAATTGGACAGCCTAAACCAGCCTTACTCCACTCAGTCTTCTTCCCAGCCCTGCAAGGAGCACAGACCAAAATGAGTGCTAGTGACCCAAACTCCTCCATCTTCCTCACTGATACACCCAAACAAATCAAGACAAAGGTAAGGACCTGCCAAACCTGATAGAATGAAGCTTTACAACAAAAAGGAGAGGTCATAGAATCATAGAGTCATTTGGGTCAGGAAAGACTCTTAAGATCATAGAGTTCAACCATAAACCTATCCCTGCCAAGTCCACCACTGAGCCGTGTCTATGGGTACCATTTTAGTAGAACAGTCTCCAGCTTCATCAGGAAGTGCTGCAGAGGTTGGCCCACAGCTCCTACCTGACACTCCCTTGATATCCCCCTCAGCTGTCTGACACTACCTTCAGAGTTCTTTCTGGTTACAATGACAGTTTTTAGTGTTTTCCTTGAACATGTATGAATCAGGTTTTCCATACATTTCATGGCAAAGCATCTTCAGGAATTGACTGAGTTATGCAAATTTAGCTAGACTATCAAATATGATCTTTTTCCTTACCAGCTAGTCTGACAGTACAAATATTAGCTGGGATAGTGTACAAAAAACGTGTTTGTTTTTCTGATACCTGCAGAGCAGTGGTGTAAGAATAAGAGCTGTGGAGGCTCATGCTCTTAAAATAATTATTATGTTACCATAGTTTTGAAATCTGACAGGCCATGATGTAAATGCAGCTCATTCTCTTGACTGCCTCTCCTTGCTGGGAACACCAAACATTGCATGGTGTTAGTTACAACACAGGTCAGACCTTTCCTGCTGCTTGAAAATCTATTGCTGCCAATTCACAAAGAAATCTGTTCACTCCAATTTACAAATAACTGTTATGCTGAAATTCAACTCAGAAGGCTTATTTCCTTCTGAGGATGTTCCTAAATTCAAAGGAAGATTGCTCTTATCTTGTGTCAGATGGTCTAATTCTGCAAAACTTCACCTGTGTTGTGGTATTTAAAGAAAATGAAAATCAGTCCTTGGGAAGGAATTTATAGGCATGAAACCAGACATTAAATAACTGTCAAAACAAGAAGAAAATATGTTAATGATGTTTCTATTGGGCAGGCTTCGATGAATTCTCTTATGGTGAGACTCTTCAACAGCCACCCCGTAAGACTTCATTCTCTTCTGTAGAAACTGATTAAGCAGTGCTGTTTTGAAGAATTGGAATTCTTCATGTATTTGGATTATATTAATTCCAGTTTATTTGCACAGTTAGAGTTGCTATAAAAAAAAAAAAACAAAGTTGTAATTTCAGAATAGAGAATACATGGTTAATGGTAATATTGGTAACATTCTTCCATGTTTTTTTCCTGGCAAGTAATATGTGATCTGCAATGAGATCCATGTTCATAAATCCTAATTTTACTGTCTTTAAACTAGTTGGAAAAAAAAAAAAAACTATTCTAGCTACTTGGAATAGAAAAGACATACAGAAAAATCTGAACATGATGTAAAGTGTTGAGTAATGGAGGACAAGCTGAGATTTATTTCAGCTTCTGAAGCCCATCAGAAACAAATCTTTATGGAAATACAGCTTGAGTGAAATACTGTTACAGCAAATAAATTTAAAAATATATTAGGAAAGATGACTTCTGGTCATGAATGAAGATTAAAAAGAGAATGCTATGCTGGACAAAAAAGACTTACTGCTTACACTATTTTTGAGATTATTGGTACATTGCCAATTAATAAGGTTCAAAACTTGCAGATAATGGAAGATAAAAAATTACTATGGATTGGGAATGGCTAAGAGGATTCTGGGTAATCTAATGAGTGGCAGCATTTTAATCAAGTATTCTTATTGTACCTATCAGCAAATTACAACTCAGTTACTTGTTTGTTTTCTTTATATTTTATGTTTATAGACATATTGAGGGATTCAGAGAAATTCAGGGGGAAAAAATCAGTGCATCACTATGGATAAGTCACTGAAACCTTCAGTTAATGAGTAGATGACAGAATATGTAAAAAAATTAATTTGAGATTAGAAAAGGAATAATTTTGTGTTTCAACAAAAAATACTTTCACCTGGCATGTTGTATTTAATCCTTCTCCCTTTAGGAGGAACACAAACTGTGGAGATAAAGGGTATTGAAAAAATTTCATACAGGCTTACAAAATCTAGTAAGGAGGAAGGTCGGTGCAGAAGAGTATGTAAAAACTTCATTTTATGTATGCTGAGACAGCTGTTCAGGCTGCCCTACAATAGAAGAATACATGTGTGTGGCAGATGGCAGTTCAGTGCCTTAAAATATTCATCAGTGCCTGATTTCTGATTGTAGTTTGTTGCCACAAGACTTTGTAACTTGGTTCTTGGGAGAGGTTCAGAAAAGCACTAGACAGTCTATACAGATAATAGGAATGTTCATAAATTGTAAATATATAACAGCTCCTAGATACCAGAACTAAAAAAAAAACCTACTTCATATGCAAATGTGTCTTTTGGCAGGTTGATTATGGTATCTCAAAAGATACAAGAGCTAAATGAAAGCTCAGCATATGGTTAAGAAATATTTTTTTTCTTCCACTTAGCAATTTATTTTCTTTAAATTTGTAGGACGATTAGCATTCTCGGAGAGTTCTACATATGTATAAATGCTCAAAATAGGCCAGTGACTTCTGAATTTATTGGGAATGGGATTAGCAATTACATCAGTAGTGCTGTTCATCTGCCTATAGGAAACTGTGCTTAAAAAGAGGGAGGCTGTCAGCAAATACTCAATTTTTAGACTGAACAATTGGGCATTGGTGTGATTTTAAGCATTGTAGACAGACTTTTTAATGTCTAACTTTGCTTTCTCTTGTTTTTCTTTCCCCCAAAAAGAGATAAGGTTATCTCTAGGATTTCTGCAGGATTTTCCATGCCTTCTTTATGTCTTCCAAAATCAACTTCTTGATAAAGTAAATGCCTTAATTTTTGTTACATAAAGTACATTTTCAGAAAAAGGGACTTAAAGCTTTTTTGACTGAGTCTTGGGTAGATTATTTTTAATTTTCACTTATTTTTTATTCTGATTATGCAGTCTGAGGAGTATGTGTATAGCCATTTTTCCCTGCTGGGTTCTAATGACCTCCTTTTTGCAGTTCTGAGGCTCTGCTTTAACTTGTCCCACTCATTCCTCAGCTAATCCTTAGCGAAGAATTTGGAGGATCATGACACATCTCTGTTTGCAATAAAGTGATCCAGACTGAGGTGGGAATTACAGCAGGAGCTCCTGGTGTTGTTTCAGATTAACAAGCACGCCTTCTCGGGGGGCAGGGACACCATTGAAGAGCACAGGAAGTACGGAGGCAACTGTGACGTTGATGTGTCTTTTATGTACCTGACTTTCTTCCTGGAGGATGATGACAGGCTTGAGCAGCTGAAGCAGGTGAGTAACCAAACTGCAGACAGGGTTATTCATTCCCTGCTGTGAGCACAAAGCTGTGCCTCAGCCCTCAACAGAGCTGTAGCTCAGTCCTCCTGTGAACCTTCGCCAGGAAGGTGGTTTTGGTGTTAGTCTCATGCTCTCCCTCCCTTTCAAGTTTCAGTGTTAGTATCTCAGTTTTTGTTTCTTTGCAGTGTTCTTTCTCACAGGCCAATCTGTCTCCTTTAAAACAAAAAAAACCCTAGTGTTTTTACAGGAATCCCCAACATTCTGTAGGACAGCATCTTCCCTACCTTTCAAATGAGGTCAGCTTGGCATTAGTGTTATTTTAATTGTATAATACACTGCCTCCAAGTACCTAAACATTCTGCAGAACTACAAAATCTCATGTCTAAAGCTTTCTGGTTTTGGTTTTTTCTCATTATCACAAGAAATTTAGTAGCTCTGAGGAATAGATTCATTGATCCCAGGCAAAAACTGCTTCATGTGTGTTGCTTTTTCTTTAAGCCTGTCTGGCAGACTTCTGTCCCCAGGGCTGGTAGCAAGCCACTTTCCTTCCTTTCATCACCAGTACTAGGTGATGTGTTTTCTCTGGAAGGCAGGAGCTGCAGTAGATAACACCCATGTCACTTTGGTTTGTCAGCTTTCTCCTGCCGGGAGCAGCTGCAAGAAAAGCAAGAGCTGCAGGTTCTTCTCCAGCCCTCTACTCCTTCCCACACAAGTGCAGGGTTGGATAGCTACTCTTTGCTGTGCTGTTGTAAATTCCTTATGGAAACCTGAAGCACATTTGACTTAAAGAGATTTTTTCCATTGATCTCCAAGTGCTGCAAGAGTGTCAGCCTAAGTCTGCTGCAGAGCACAAAGCCTGGCCACAGCTTGCAGCTCACTGCAGTGGTGCCTCACAGCCTGGGTAGAAAACATGAACTTGCCCACTATAGCAGCATCAGTGCAGCTGCTTCATGTGTAGCACCAGAGGACACTTCCAGAGAAAGTAATGTTGGTGTTTTTGTAGCGAACTAAAAAGCAAAAAATAACATACACACCTCAAACCACACCATTAGACTTGCAATTCCATTTGTTCTTGTTAATGTATTTTACTCTTGCTGAGTGAACATCAGCAGCATTTATACCTTGAACAGGTGTTACAAATGGCTTGATGATGAGGAGAGGTAATCATGTTTATTATCATTTCAAATATAGCTGAACTGTCCCAGCCATGGTTGCTAGATATGGCTGAACCAATAAACTGTTGGCCTGTGCTTCTAAGCTAAAGCATTTCAGTATTGAGCAATGGAATGGATTACCAACTCTGAATATGACTGCAGTGTGAACATAGACTCTGAGTGTCTGTGCTATAAAAAGGATATTCCAATCACATCTAGTCTCTTACCAAATGCAATGAGAGAAAAACATGAAAATGTTCTCCTGTTACTGAAAAAAAAAAAGAAAAAAATGCTTAGGCTGTTTATTTTAACTGGGATTCTGGGGAGGAAAATTGCAGTTTCTTGCAAATAATTACAGGATTTCCTAACTAACTAAACAAGTGAATGTAGTTCATTCAGTCATTATAATGTCACATACAACGTTTGCCAGCTGTCTGAATGTTTTAATAGGCAACAAGCAACTCTGCAAGTTGCATTTTCATGGTGATACCAGATAATCTTCCAAGGCATGTACTTACTTACTTTTAAGTAATCCAAATCTGTCTTTTAAAGAAATACTGATGACCGAGTCTTTCTGTGAATGGCACCATGTTCAGCAACCAACATTTTCTTGACAGGCCTACACCAGTGGGGAGTTGCTCACGGGGGAGCTGAAGAAGGTGCTTATTGAAACAATGCAGCCCTTGGTAGCAGCTCATCAAGAGAGAAGGAAGCAGGTCACAGATGAAATTGTGAAGCAGTTCATGACTCCAAGGAAGCTGGCTTTTGAATTTTGAAGAAATGTATATGTAACTTAGCACTTCATAATCCACAGCCAAGTAATTGTTGTCTTCTGTTGTGTGTCATCACTCCCTAGTTATGTACAGCCTGTAACTGGTACTTTATAAATAATGAGTAAATTATCATGAACAGCAGAGTACAGAAAAAGTTTAAAATAGGACTTGTATCTATTTAAAATCAGAATATGCAAGACAGAATTGATCAGTATTGCAGAAAAGCATGTATGTCAGCCCAGCATTGTATTTTAATGTATTTCATGTTGAAAATATAAATAAAATTTCCATTTGATGATAAAGGCTAACTTGGAAATTGTTTTAAATATGTTGGTAAGAGGTCATATCTCAAAGTAATAAATAGTAGCTCAATTTACTTTTGTACTATGTACCTTGGTTTACTAGATTGTACATCTTCTTGGGCTGCTGAGAACATGCTGCACACAAAAAAGTAGTGAATGTTACAAATTGGGATCAATACAGAAAGAGTGGACATCTGTGAGTTGAACACTGGAGAAAGAATATCAGACTCGTCTTGCTGTCATCTTCTTCTTTGACACTGGGCAAGTTGCAGAAATCTCACTGTACTTTTTTCTGGAGCTCTGTACCTGATCTGAGTGGCTCTGGAAGGAGGAGGTCGTCAGGAAGTTGTCAGGTCCTTGATATTCTCAGGTGGAATATAGTACAGAAATGTAAACATTAGTTTCTAGGTATAAATAACAAGTGTTAAATCATGATGTGAAAATTGAAGTCACACTGGACACAGGGATACTTCTAATACTGTCTGTTCTCTTTCACTGCACCAGGAGGTTTGAACTAGGGATATTTATTTTAGGATGTATTCCAGTGAGAAAATATACTTTGTTGAAATACCTCATGTAATATTTAATTATCTTCTTTCTTCAAAAGAACTTCAATGTCTTTGCTATGATCCTGGAAGAAAAATCCATATTATTAGCTATATGTTTTGATCTGAACAGTGCTGAGTACAAACTGTTAGATCTGTCTTGTATAGAATAGAAAATTGCTATCCCAGGTATAATCTTAGCAAAGGTGCTTTTATTTGATGCAGATAACACAGGTGGGCTAACCTTGTTATGTTTGTTCAAGGAACCAAGGAAAAGGCAGAAGTGCAAGGCAAACCTAGGCTTATTGCATGAGTTTCAAACTTGTGCTGGAAAGAGCAAGGCTTAGCTTTTGTCTTTTTCTTTACAGTTTATGTGAGCTGACATTTCTAATCTAATGCCATTGACTTCAGTGAATTAGTGAAAATGTTTCCCAGAAACTGTCTCCATAACCCACAGGCAAAGTATCTCAGTGCTAACAAGGGCTTAACAATGAGTAGAAAAGCTTGCTTTTTTTTTTTTTTTTTCTAGAAGTAGTGCAGCAATTCTTAGGGGAAAAAAGCAGCTTCTCAAATCCAGTAATAAATAAGTCTTAATTACTTTAGACTTTAATGATGACCTTCCTGTTCTTGCAGTCTATTCTTTGTCATCTTTAAGCCATACATAAAAGATAAGCCTTAAATTGACTTTAAAAGTGCTTTTACAAATTTATAATGCAAATATATTGTTTAAAATACGCAGATTTGTTCTGCTAGATTTATTTCATTAGCTGAGAATTAATTTTGTTATTCAGCAAAGGGAAATATGCTGTAGGAGAAACAGTGCTGTGCTCTAGATAAGCAGATGGATTATTTTATAACAACAACTGAACTATGTTTTGAAAGCTCTAGAAAGGAAAGTGATAGTAAAACTATTTAGTATTTGTTTGCTGAACAAGCCCTGTTTTCGAGTCCTCTTAGGAATTCATACCAACATGCTTCTGAGATGGTAGCTTCTCAGAGGAGTCTTGATGAAATCCTGACTATTGTAATTATGGTTCATGTCCCAGGGGTCATTTTAAAGGTCAAGGCAAGGCAGTTTTCAAAAACACACTGAAATGTTATCAGACATTGTTTATTACATTTTCCTCAATTTGCTTATTTTGTCCATCTCACTGTAACAAAAATGTAGATTAAAGTCTGTATCAAACTTCTTTTGTTTTACTTCTTTTTTTTTTTAAACCTTAAATTCCATTACTCTGGTTTTGACCTCTCTTCCTACTTTTTTAGGTGTTAATTTGTCATCTGATGTAGCTGGTCCTTGTTTTGAAGTGCTGGAACGGGGTGCCTGAGAACCTCCTTCCAGGCAGACTTCAGACTGCTCCCAGACTGAGCTGGTAAGGGTCAGGTGTCCAGAGATGACCTGGTCCCAAGCCAGGCTGGATGTTGGATGTCCCTGTGCACAGCAGGCAGCTCTGGGATGGGGGAAGGTCAACGAGACCTGTTTACAGTGACACCTCAGTGAGTTTGCTGTAAATTGGTGCTTAAGTGGAAACAGTGCTCACAATTTCTGTACAAAAGCAAAGATTCTGAATAGCTCCCCACAATCACCAAGAGGAGAGCTGAAACCTGCCTGGATATTCGTGAGCATTGTCAGAGCAAACAGGAACTGTCAGCAACATGGAACCTGATCCTGAGTGTGACTTCTAAGAGTTTTTTTTCTCAAGGCCACCAACTTTGTTGCTGAAAGAAATTATCTACATGACAAGCTGCAAAGCAAACCCAGTATCAGCACAGCAAATGTGCTACCTTCTTTCTGTTGGTTGACCTTCAGCTAGCTAGTTTATCAAATAAACTGTGATCATTAGAGTAGCTAAAGGTCAAGATAATACAAATCAGAAAATAAAGCAGTCAAGCGCTGAAAACCAGAAGCTGAGCACTCAGCTTGGGGTGTGTGTAGTGAAGTACATAATGTGTCCAGTCAGTGAACAAAATTTGGTTCAAATTCACGTGCCTGTGTTTACAGTGCTCACACAGTCAGTTCCTGTACCTGTTGCTGTTTGTATCAGTAGCGAGTTCTTCCTCAGGTTGTCACCCACACACTGTGTAGATGGTTTTTTCCCAGTAGAGGGTTCTGAACAGGATGGATTGGGAAGCCCTTACCTTCCTGAAATAAGCTGGATGGAGATACAATTTGCCTCTCATGTAGCATTTGTTCAGACTACATGAAAGCCTGCTTGTATGTGGGGCGGAACACCCCGAGGCTTAGAATTCTCAGCCCCTTGCACTGGCTTCTGCAGATATTCCCACTCATATTTACAATTCCTCTGTAATTTCTCTCTCTTGGAATCAGCTGTATTTCAGTTGCACCCACAGGAGGAGACATTTTTAGTTAACTGAGTGCATGAGCATACTGGGAAAGATGGGCTATTTAATATTCAAACCTTGGGCTGACCATGAATGGTATCAGTGCTGCCTAACAATAAATGATTGTTTAGTCTGTTTTGCAGGCATTCTTTCACTGTCTCAGTTCAGAGAATGTAATGCCTGAGAACAAGGTTGGCTGAGAATAACATGGCATAAAGGAGTATGATTCCAAACATCCAGGGAGAGCAGGGATAAATCACCACCGAGTTAAACATTTTGCTTGTAGAAAGAGGTGAGGGTGACGCTTAAGAGGAATTCCAGACCTCAAGGACATAATTAAAATCTTCTGTTTTAAGGACTTTCTGACTAAGTGAAGTTTGGTGCTGACACCCAAAGCTGTCAGCAGGGTGGTAGGTTGCTGAGGCCATAAGCATTTTGGAGAGGATCTGGTTTAGTGCTGGGTCTTTCATTTCACTCGCCTTAAGACGACATAGAGTGCACCAGCCTGGTCTCTTCACCCTGCTCTTGAATCGGCTGCAAGAGCTGGGTAGACCTTGAAAGAATTCAGGTGCTTGTTTGATATGATAGCATGGCTGTGAACGTGATTAAAAGGCCAGTTAAAGGCTTAGATTTCAGGAGCTGTGGGGCTTTTTAGTTGTCTCTGTGTGGAGTAGAAGAGGTTCCCTTTATTCTTGTCTAGGAGCACCTGGATTCTTCAAACTTGTTGTAGTTCTTTCTGTATGTCGAAGGCAGCTGACAAGTCTGTCTGCTGCAAAACTGCAGTGTAGTAAAGCCATGTCATCAACTGGTGGGAGTGACTGCTGACCAGAAGGGTCCTAAATATGAGAATACATAAAAATCTAGTATACCTTTTAAAATACAGTATTCCCCCTTCCCTCCAAGAAACACATTTTTAGCAGAATCTGAGAGGTTGGATTCAGAATGCTTCAAGTGTCATCATCCAGGGATTAAATCAGAAGCATGTATGTTGTCTGTGAGGCAGAATGAGCAAACTAACATTTCTGGGTTTAGGGATTTTTCTTCTGAAGCAATAGCATGGGCGGTGGTTTTTCAACTGACTTTTTCATGAAAAACAAAAAAGTAGGGAAAAGTAATGAAAAATAAGTAGGAGGAAGATGAGAAAGAAGTAATAGAAAATCTGAAATTCTTTCAAAATGCACCTTTGGCAAAATACATTTAGCTGCACCATTTAAAGGGAGAAGAGTATGCACTTTAAAAAGCTGGGAATCTTGATTATGCTCTACAACTCTGCAACTCTCGTTAACTTGCCTAACCCCTCCAGTGCATGGATTTTATGGCAGCCTTTCCTTCGCCAGCAAAGAGGCTTTGCATCTATTCCTGCCCTCGCTCCAGGATGAGAAGAGATTGCCTCCAAAGCTGTGCCAAGCTGGGAGAGCCGCTGCTGCTGCATGGCCTGCGGAGAGGGCTGAGCCCTGTGGGGCTCGGGGACAAAATGACACGGGCCAGCCGGGCTGCAAGACCAATAGTGCAGTTATGTAAACAGAGCATGGCTGCCACTCATTACAGAGCAGCGGGGAACCAAAAGGACATTCCTGCTTCAGCTGCTGCCAAGGGAGCATAATTGGAGAGGGCTTTGGGAAAATTACTGCTGGGAAAGGGAGGCTGCAGCCTGAAGCAGCTCGGTGAGTCACTCGGTGAATGCAGTGCACTTATAGCATGTAAAGAGCACATGCTGGAGAGTTAAATCTTACACAAACTCCCCCCCAGCTCTACCTGTGCTTGTGAGGATCATTTTCTGTGCCAGTAGAAAAAAAATTACTTGATTTATCAAAGACCCTGATCAGACAAACAACTTATTAGAATGTAAAAATTCAAGGGCCTAAGTGGTGGCTACTGTCTGAATACCTTAATGACATAAAAGGGAGGTTTGATATGAAGCCAAGGCTCCCTGATGAGTTTGTAATCCTGTAAGAATAAAACAAAGCCATCAGTTGTCAGCTTTGGGCTGAAATGTCCATGCTTCTTATGCTGTCCATCAATTCAACAGTTGTTTGTGGATGTTGTCTTACAAAACAAATAAATAAAATACACTTTGAACAGAATGGAACAAGCTAATTTTTTTTTATATAATGATCCGTAAATCTCAGTACACCTTCGTATGTTACAAACACTACCATGTTCACAGGAAAGGCACGAATGCAGTTTAAACCCAGTCCTTTGAAAAGCACTTTTGCCCCCTCCTTTCTCACACTTTCCCTCACACAGTGGATCAGGCCTTTGTACTTGTGCTGGTCTGATTCATCCGTTTGCATGCGTGATTTGATGACATCCATGGGAGTAGCTAATCCCCAGGCCAGGACTCCAGCAAAACCCCCAGAAAGCAGCACAGCAAGGAAACCTGCAGGAGAGAGTGAGGGGAGAAGGGCAGTTCACTTGCATCTTGTTGAGCTACAGCCATCTCAGGTTTGATAACAAACTTTGGTAACTCTCATGCTTTTTGGGAGTTATTTTGTGCAGCTCTTGCAGTTGTGTGTTTCCAGTGATCTCAGAGAATTTTTGCACATGTGACACTTTGAACACCATGTGAACTAGATGTGGTACAGCCCGAGAGCACTCACATCCTCTTCAGATGGATCTAATTTTTACAATTCTTGAGGAGATGCTCTTTTGCTAATCTTACCTATTCAATCTTTTCTCAAAGTGGATAGTTGCTTTTTGGACCCAAATCACAACTAAGAATCTGAAGTGTCTTTACCTTCTCCACCTGGACTTCATATTCAGGAAACTGATCCTTGTCTGTGTTCCATGGCTCCCAGGAGCTTTGTCCATATTTAATTTCTTGTTACTCTGTTTTTGCATTAAGAGGATTTCATATCCGCATTCGAGGCAGCAGAGGGTGTGGTAAGAACCCCTCCTGCAGGAGGAGGAGGAGCTGCTTAGGGACAATGTGGGGACAGTGAAGCCCTGGCATGCAGGCTGCTGACACTAGGCCTGGGGCCAAAACCAGCACACACAGAGCAACCCCTCATGAGGATCTGAGTGAGGTTTTATGGGTGCTGGGTGATGTTTGCCTAGAGTCTGGTTTCCCTCTTAGGGTGGGACTAAATAAACCATATTTGCAGTAATGCCAGATGCTTTCCAGTACCTACCTGGTTTATTTCTCCCATCTGGTGTGAGCCAGTCGCACAGCGCAGAATAGGAAAGGAAATATATTGCAGAAGCAGAGCAATCCCTGCAGAGTAATGCAGAACAGCCCTTATAGAGACCCCCAAAACCTTCCTCCTTGATGATAACCTTCAGACAGTGTAGAGACCCTCGGTACTTTGGCTTGGAAACAGGCTGATGTGTGGTGGAAGGGTGTGGGTTCTTCTGAGTCTGCATCCGAACTTTAGCCACCTCACTAGGGTTTGTCAGCACAACCTGCAACACCAGAGAATGGCATTTTAACCCTCACAGGTAAACAATGTTTTGATCTTCCTCCTGTGAGTTCTTGTCTCCCAGCTTTTCAGGCAATAGTATCGTCTGTGAGCTCCAGCAAGCTCCAGCCTCCTCCCCTCTGCCTGTGCTGTCCCACCCAGCAGCAGCAGGACACCTGTGTGAGCTGCACTGGGCAGAGAGGAAGGCAAGGCAGAATACACAGAGCTATTAAATACCTGTAACTACTTGTTGAACTAGATGGGTGTGGAAAGAGGGATGTCCTCAGCCATAGGGAAGCATGCATCAGGGCTCTTATTTGTATCTGTATTTGAACCAAGACCATCCAGACTATAAAAATTTAGGCCATGTTGAGTCACTGGCTGCTAGGAAACACCTAGAAACCTGACCAGCTGGACTGCTCTGTAAGAGGATCGTGACCAGGCACGCGTTTCTGCCCAGCATGCCATGGCTGTGATGGGATGAGCATCTATGGGATGTGCACATTCACAGCACCTGTGCATGCTCACCCTCATCTGCTTCTGGGAAACTGCTCCTGGGCCCAGCCTTGCCCCCTGCCCCAGGATCCTGCAGGTTTGCCAGGCAGCATCACTTCTCCGTGGTACCCCGCTGAGTTTTAAGTCCTGGCAAGGCAGGACTGTGCTCTGCCCGTTCCTGCAGCGATGCTTGTGCTGGGAAAGCAGCGACCCGTGCTTTAACTCAGTTATGTCTGTCTCACATAAACACACCGTCGCAGCCACTTGGGGAGTTTGCTGCCTAGGCCGTGTTCTCCTCCTTGTGCTGTGTTTGCTGCCAAGGTCTGTGTCATGTTAGTGGCACGTTCTTAAGCGTTCTGGCACTCCAAACCAAATCCAGCACCAGCTGCCCAGCAGGACTCGGCCAAGCCACAGAGCTGACCACTGAAGGGGCAGCGAGGGCAGAGCATGACCTCCCCTGCAAAAACAAACCCACCAGACTTGTTGCAGGCTCCCCTGTGGCCTCCTGGACCAAAAAAACATTCCCTGCTTTTCCAGCCGCCTGTGTTTGTGAACAAGATCTCTTGCTGTGCTTTCCCTGTGGGCCGTTTACCTACCCGGGCAGCACCGGCAGCAGCTCCAGCGAGAGAAACATCCAGCTCGGAGGGCTTGGCATCTGCAGCCCCATATTGCAGCTTGCAGATGGCACTGAGGCAGTTCTTGTATGTGCCAAAGGAAACTGAGGAAACCACTGACACAGCGAGGACTGATGCAGTCACACCTTTGTAAAACCCGCCGACCTCGAGGGAAACAGAGGAGAAAGGAGAATTTTAAAGGTGAACGGCACGGGAAAGCATCTGCTCAAAAGCACTGGCTGCACATTGCTGAGTCAAAACTTAGTGCCATCTTACAGCTCAGCAGCAAAACTAAATTTCATCCTGAGCCCTCTCCCAGCTGATCCGTGTATGAAACTGGTGCCCTCCTCCCCAGACTGACAGAGGCAGCTCTGCTGCTCTGAAACAAGGCATGTGCAATTGGCATCAGCAATACCGCTGGGAGGCACCTACTTTTTCTGTCCTGTACGTTTCCTGAACACAGTGCCAAAATCCTCTGTAGTGGTTCTCAGTCTGAATTCTCACCTAGGAATACAGGGACAACTTTAAAATGCAGATATAATATTAAAATAAATAAAACAACAAGTGCCACAGTAGCAAACCAGATAATTAACCATAAAATAATATGACCAAACAATTTAATTTTTTTTTTTAGAGACAAACACAACCAAATACAGTGAGCTATGGAGATGTAATGCAGATAAAGTATTATCATGGGACTATTTTTCTGAAAAGGAGGGGGAAAACAAAAGGGCCTCTCTATTTTGTTCTATAGTCAAGAAATAAAGCTCCAACAGGTACCTTTACTGTGTCCAGTGGATAACCCACAGCTGTGCTTAGACCACCTGAAACAGAGAATATGTTGGAGATGGTTAACAGACCTTTCCACCCATCACAGAAGGGCACTGGGGAATAGCAGAGCCCAGCAGTGCCTGGCACCAAACTTCTTGAGCTCCAGTAATGATGTTTGAGCCATGAATGAGAGAAAAATGCACATTTCTCTGTGTGACCAAGGCTCACCCAGAGGAGAAAACAGAGTATTGGAAACTTATCAGGAACAACAGGACGGAGCAAGGTGAGACAGGGAGAGGCACTGGGAGCACTGCCCCCGAAGGAAGAAGGGAGGATACTGGGCTGTATTTGTTTCTCCTCTCAGCTCAGGCACTAAAGCATCTTTGAACTATGAGCAGGTGGTGCACAGCATCCCCACTCACACAGTCTGGAGCAACTCTGGTTTCCAGGGCTCGGTGGGATTTGGGGCAGGGAGGGATCAGCGCTGGGAGTGTCCAGAGGCGGCGGCTGCCGAGCCCGCCCGGCGGGGCCGGCTGAGCATCACATGCCGGGACAGCAAGTCCAGCTCCGGCCCGGTGTCAATCTGCAGCAACACCCACGCTCACTCCCAGAGCCTTAAATAGCTGCTGGATATCCACTAATCCTCTGAGACAAAGCTACTGCCTTAATGGCAAGTAAGGAGGGCTGAAGAGCTCCAACACGGATTTCTCTCTGTTGTAATAATAAATAGATCTCACCTCACCGCATTGTTCAGCTCTGAGCTAAGTGCTAGCAGGTAATAAAGGTGCTGACCAGCAAACTCCCTCCCAGTATATCACCTGCCAAGTCACCTGAGAGGAAATCAGGCTGGACAACAATGGATCTGTATCCACATGAGTTATTTAGGCAGAGATCAAGTTCACAGAAGTGCTGGATTAGCCCATCAGGCAGACAGGCATTCAGAGATACAGGACACATCTGCTGACTCACCTATTGAAAAGTGCCTCTCACTGAGTTCTTCTTTAAAAAAGAAAAATTAAAACCCAAGCTATTTAAAAATGTGTTAGTTGGTGTGGGCATGTTCACCTCTGATTACATGGCTGCTTGAGAGCTCTGGAAAACTCTCCCATGTTCCTGGAGAAAAGCAGCAGCTGCTCTTGTGAGTCACCAGGAGACAGTCCCAAAGTGCATTACTCAGAGGAAAACAACAGCATCTTTCTTGCAGAAAATTGAGGTTTGTTCTTCAAAAACATCTATCAAATCTGACACCAGACAAACAGCAATGAAGGAGGAAAAAGGGCCTAGAATGGAAGAGAGACAGTGATGGAAGAGAGAGGGCAAGGGGGAATACCCAGGCAATAATATGGCTTGGAGAAGCAATGGCTGAGGTCCAAGCAGAGAGTGACAATGCACAAAGTCATCTGGGGACACCTGTGCTGCCCCAGGTTCCCAGCCACCAGCCAGAGTAAACACGGGCCCTGCCAGCCGGGGAAGGGCAGCACATGGGTCAGTGCCAGCATGACAGGGCTGACCTCACAGCTGCAGTCCCCAGCACAAGCACCCCGTCTCAGCTGGGAGGTTTTGACACATCTCATCATCTTCAGAATTCCTGAACCTTAGAGGAGATGGGCATGGGCTGACCAGATGCTGGTGGCACAGGAGCACCATGCACAGCTCAGTCCTGGCTCACTCCACTGGATAAGGAAGGTAGGAGCTCTGGCTCATGCAGATCACATACCAAGGGTGATTTGGGTCAGTGTTTGACAAGAACTGACCTCCCTTCTGGAAAAATCATCCTGTTCACACAATAAGATACAAAGGCAGCAGCCCAGTGGGTTGCCCAAAACAGATTGTTTCAGCCCTAAAGCTTCCCCATGAACTTGGTTCCAGTAAGGGTCAAACATCTCCACTTGGGAGGAGACCATAAAAGCAAATTTTTCACTGCTCCCAGCAAAGACATGAATCCCCCAAACCTCCAAATAACCCAACCTGCCAAAAACTGCACTACTTAGGGGCACAAAGCACTCCAAGCAGTTGTCAGAGCTGAGGAGCTCGGCCAAGCCTATCAAAGGCTGAGGAATGAGGGCTCTGCACACTGTCACAGGATATAAATAGCCTGGGACTAAGATAGCATGACCCACACCTGCCCTGTTTGCGCAGCAAAATCAAAGAAGGCCAGCAATGAACAGCAGGCATGCAGGAGAGGGCTCCTGTGGGACTCCTGCTGAGTAACACTGCATCAGCTGTGACAAAAATAAAGAGCAAAACCAGGAGAATTACTTTCTTTTTATTTTAGTGAGCCATTTTTATGCCTCCTTTATCTGAGATATTCCCACGTATTAAGCAGAGTTTGCAGCATCCCACACACACACGGAGTGCACAAAATGGATCAGTCACAGTCCCTACACAAGTCAGGTCACTCTGGGCAAGCAACTCAACTAAGGAGAGACTCTGGTGGGATGGCAGCCACAGGGGAGCAAGTGGCAGCTGTACTGAGCCCACCAGGCTGCAGCAGCTCTGAGATGTTGGCAAACCTTGGCTGAGACACCCAGGGAGAAGCAGGGATCATTGTCCATTCACTGGATGGGCAGACAGCAACTTTCAAAAACCTTTGTTTTGTGCAGAGTTGGGAACATCAGTGCCCTAGACCCTAAGCAAGCTGAGCTTCATTCAGTCACACGACCGTAGCAGGTGCTGCTTTAGCTGTAAGGACACAGCATGTTCCTTCTATAGGGGGACTATTTTGTCTGCCCTTGGTCTGCATGTAACCTCCCAGCTGTGAAAAAGCCCAGTCCTGCTGCAGACCCTGCTGCACTACCACCACTGGCTAAACCTCGCTTCCCCAAATCAATACCCCTGACATAGGAGTCAAGTCACCCCAGCCATCAATCCCCATCCCCTGCCATGGCCCTGGCTGCTGCTGTAGCAGGGCTAGAAAGCATGCACAGGATCACAGAAAAATTGAAGTTAGAAGGCACCTCAGGAGGTCTCTAGTCCAAACTCCTGCGCAGTTTTACTGGCCAAGAAGGACTGCTTCCTAAAACACCCAGCCACATTTGCTGGCTATAGAAAGTCTCCACAGTCACTAAGCATGTTTCTCTCATGTTTTTTTCCATCTGGAGCCACAGCAGATCACTGTTTCTTGGGCTGAAGATGCTGAGTTTTTTATCTCATTGCCACAGAATCCATGGCCCAGAAGTGATGCACAGGATTTGTGCAGCTGCCTGAGTTGGCCAGAGGCTGGAATTCGAATGGGCATGACCTCTGATGTTTTTCAGAGGTGCTTAAGCCATGTTTTCTCCAAGACACTCTGAAAATAGATCTAGGTTACAATAATGTAATTTACTAAACAGAAACTCTTATTTTTAATGTTGCCTCAACTTGCTTGATGCCCCTTAGCTGGATTCACAGACGCCTTAGGAACATGAAAACTGCTCTAGCTCTAGCAAACATAAACCCCCAAAACAAGCTCAGCACCAAAACCATCCCAGTTCTTGCAGGATAGAGGTCCAACCCCAGGAGCTGTCCCATCTGAGGGGAAGGATGATGGCCCTGAAGCCCTGCCCAGGTGCCTCCCATGTGTCTATGGGCAAGCTCCCACCCCTGCCAGCCAGTGAGAATTTGCAGTATCCCTCCTAGAAAAGCTCTGAGCTGGACGTAGAGGACAGGCTGGGAAATCTTGCTCTCTGACACGCTGAGGTCAGTGAAATAAGGATCCCCTCAGGCTGAGCCTGTGTCCAGGGCACACAGGGGAGGTTCTTGCTGCATGGCTGGGCAGAACACGATGCTGGAGTCTGGACAGGCGGTCACAGCACAAACCCTGGCTTTGCATGGGAGCCAGGACAGAAAACCAAGGTGAATGACCATGTTCAAACTCTGTTTTCAGCTCTCCATGTTCTCTTGCAAAAGAAGTTTGTCCTTAAGTGACCTGTCTCAAACTGTGCTAAAAAAACAGAGGAGTCCAAGCAACAAATGCAATCATCTCTGCCCCACCATGAAGTCTGAGAGGAGGTTCAGTTAAGCCTTCTGGGATGGACATCCCACTGCCAGGCCTAGGACAGGGTTTCCTTCCCCACAGGGTGCTCTGAAGTCAGAAGGGAAACAAGAGGAGAAAGACAAGCTATCGTGGTGGGGCTGGTTATATCCTCCTCTCTCATGAAGGGTCTCCCAACATCCCTGGAAGACCAACACCCCAAGCACAGGCACAACAGGCACCTCCAGGGCTGGATGCTGCTGAGATGCCAAACCTCACCCCACTTGCACATATTGGGTGATGAGCAATTAGTGGGCAGGGTAAGAACACATCTGCAGCACCACCACAGGCTATTCCTGGCGAGGGAAAGTGCCAAATTTCAGCGAATGTCAAAGTGGCATCTGTCATGCAGGCTTGGGCTGGATGTCTCAGCCACCTGGTAGATTTACCTGGACTTTCTGTCAGTAAATCTGTCAGTGGTGACCCAAAAGCTTTTCTTGTGGTATTTTTTGGGTATATTTAACATATATATATATGTATGTATACAATATCTATTGGTATATATTATCTTGTATACTCCATTAAATCTAACAAAATTTCAGCGAAGAACTGAGACCAATGGGTTCATTTTGTCATTTAAAACAAAGATGTGTTTGAGCAGTGCATGCTCTAAAACTGTCTAGAATTTAATCACACTTCTCTCCTGTTACTTTTTTTATATACAGCTAACCTACTTTCTCCCAGATCAAAGCCTGCTGCCCGGCTCGCCTGCTCTGAGATCTCCATCACAACTGCAAACACATCTTGACCTAAGATAATGCAAAGGTCGTTCATCCAGACGTTCTGAATGCAGTAAGAGCCCCGTGCTTCCTCCCCTCCTGTCTCACAAATCACACCCTCAGCCCCCCAGAGCCACCACCCCAGCAGCCTGCTGGGACCACGAGATGCCAGACACGCGAGGGGCTCACGGTCAGGGCTGTACAAGCCGGTTTGTATCTGCACAAAACCTATTACACTCTGTCTCTTCCTATTAGAGTTTTACCCCGTCCCACCGCAGTCAGACTCGAGGAGACTGCAGGCAATGAGCTCAGCTGACCAAGCTGCAGCACTGCCTCTCCAGCAGCTCTGAGAACCTGCCCTGATGCCATTTCCCACCTAATGAGGAACAACACGCTTTTAACAAGCAGCCCCCATCGAAAGACCCTCGGCTCTGCTATTGAGACCTGCTCTTCAGCTGAACAAGAAGGAAACAGAGCTATCTGCCTTGGTCAACAAGCACTAATTCATGCATTTACCTCCGATGGCCCCAGCAATGAAATCCATGCAGAGCGCGGCTGCTGCCGTAATCACCCGACGAGCGCCGGGAGGTGGAAGGGACGAGGATCCGGTTCAGTCTTCCCAGAGCCCTGCCAGTCCTTCAGAGACACTGATTTGTAACTTGAATCACCTTCCTACAGTCTGCCCTTGCCTCTGGGGACTGTGAGCCTTGTGGGTACTTGATGAATTTGTAGGCTGGTGGCAGAGCTGGGAAGCCTGGAACTGTTCCAGGAACACAGTGAATAAATAATCCCACGGAGCCCTGAAATGCTGTGCCAAAGCTGCTGTCCCCAGTGCCCTTTGCCTGGAAAGTCCCGAGGGGTGCTGAGTGGCAGGGTAAGGCTGGCTGTGAAGGGGCCATGCCCTGCTGTGCTCACTAGCCCCAGAAGACAGCTTTGCACGCTCGTTTGCCAGAGAACACTGCTGGCCTGCACCACAGAGATGCTGCATTTGTGGCTATTTCCAGGATTTCTCCTTCCCCTATCCCAGCCCACTCTTTCTCCTTCTGATGGATCACTCACCCTTTCCATTAATGGAAATTCTTTCTGCCTTTACCAAGCCATTTGCTTTGACTTTCCTAATACATGAAGCTGACCCTAACTTCTACATATATCACCATGGATTATTACCCACTCATTATGCATACAAACTGTGAACCCCAGAAATTAATCTAACCACATCCAGAGTATTTGTTTCTATTTAAGACAGCAGCAGCATAGCTTTCCCAGCCCCTGGAGCAGCTCTTCTTCATTTCTTGCTCAGATTCCTAACCCCCTTTCCAATGTCAGCTCCTTGTAGAGAGACCTGATTATCAAAGGGAACCAAGAGTTCAAGGAAATGTCATATTGCCTGTTTTTGCACAACAGTGTCATTACCAAAGAGTGCCTCATCTGTGTGTGGGAGGTTAAGCTTTGCCCAGACTCTGGAAACTAAAGTCCTGATGCAATTAAGGACTTGCCAAGCTGTGACCTGAATTTTACCCCTCTCATAGAGGTTTTCCCGGGTCACAGCCAAGGTACATTGGCAGCAAAGGGAAAAGAAAATTTCACAGCTGCTGCTCCCTGGGTCAGCTATATAGGAGAGCTGAGCCATTTCCTGCACAGTTTCCAAGACCCTATTTCTCACTGAAGCATGTTTTTTGGGGCTGCTGTACCAGTGGCATATAGCAAAGCTCTGTGTGAGGGCAAATGAAAGTGAAAATGAAAGTATTTTTGTTAACTTGATTCCTGTGATGTCTTAAGCACCCTTCTCTGAATGCTTTCCGTTCTGAAGAGAACAGATTATTCCAGTTTAACATCATGCAAGGACAGCAAAAGCTTAAAACCAGAAGTAAAATATTATCTAGAGATGGAGCAATGTACCTGCAAAACCACACTGGGTTATTTAGTAGCTCTTCCTTGTTATACCTGGTGTCTGTACAGGAGTTATTAAGAGTTAATTAACAGTCTGTGCATGTTAAGTGCAGAGAAATCTTCTGGAAGCACACAGGAGGTGGGATTTTTCTACACATTACAGTGACTGGTGCCATATCAGCAAAAAAATAGAGGTTGGCTGGCATTTCACGCTGGCTGACAAAAGCATTGGGGCTAACTAGTATTTCCCATGAAATGCCAAAAGACCAAGCAAAATTCTTACCATCTTTAGCTGAGCTAAGCAGCTCAAAGGGAATCTCCCTCATGAAATATTCTGAGACTGTAAAAAAAAAAAAAACCAACCAACTCAACCCCCTTCCTCTTGTGAAAGAAAATTAATCCTTTGTTTATATTTTTAACATCGATTCACACCAACGCTTCTAGTAAAATGTCACTTGCTTTATATAGCAGGAATCTGACTCCATAACCTTTTGATAATGGTTTTGGTTGCTTCAATGGGGCGTACCAGGAGAGGTCAGGTTTTCCATTTGACTGGGATTGCTTTACAAGCAGAGGTCATTCAGCTAGTGTACATATGAAAGACAAATATTTTGGGGCTTGAACCGTTTCACCTTGCCCCATGAATGTATCACTGGGACAGCCAGCTCTGGAGGAATGCACACACACAACTGCTTCAGGGACATCTGCCCCAGCCAGGGCTTAGCAGGGTGACATGAGCCTCAAGCAAACAAACACAGCCACCACCACAGTACTCTGTGCTCCTGGTGTGCAGTCAGGAATTAGGGGAAAATAGGATCCACTGCCAAGCTCAGCCTGGCCACCATGTGATGGCAGCAAGGCAAGAGTCTTCTGGAAGAGGAGCCCCACACAAGGGTTGGAGGGCTCAGACGAGAGCAAGTACTGAGGAAGGTGTAATCCCGAGTGAAGGAAACCCTATTTGAGAAGTGAAGCCTGTGTTACTGCTGGTACACTCCAAACAGCACAGACCAACTCCCTGTGCAAGAGAGGGACCCTCAAGGCAACAATTCAACTTCCCTTACCAGGACTTCTCCCAGAGACAGTCCTTGAAGTTTCACTCTTCATACCTTGCTAATGGAGCTTCCTCCTCTATCCTCTCTTCCTAGATTTCAGAGATATACCAGCCTCATTAATTTACCAGAACCGGGTCCCCCAGTGCTACAGGTCAATTGAGACAGTCTAGAAAATCCACCCCAAATAAATCTTGAGTTATCCGGCATTTCTCCAAGATGAAATATGAATCATTCCTGTCCTGCTTTGAGACAGTGTCCAAGGACTGCAGATCCAGAGATCACTGCTAGTCTAGCTTGCAAATAAACACTGTGGTCCACATCTATGCAGGGAGGAGAGAAAGTGCCTGGTCCCAACCTCGGTGGTCTTCTCAAAGCAGACCCTAGGAAATCACACACCAAACATATTTTGAGCCTCCACAAGGGATAGCATTCCACAAGAAATAAGTCACGAGTTCTTTCCTCTAGTAGCAAACTGCTCAGGAGTGATTTGTTCAAAATGGGCCAATTTCACAGGTGGTTTTGAGAAAGCAGAGCATGGGAGGTGCCATCTGATAAAACCACAGATCTGACGATATGAAGCAATCTGCAGGAAATAATGAAACTGAGTGATAAAATTGAGGAAAGCCCTCATTTTTCCCAGTGTGTCATGGATGAAACACTCCATTGCTTCACAGGAGGAGGCAGCTGTCTGCCCACCCAGGCAGAGAGAACTGCTCCACAGTAAGAGGCAGAGGGTCAAGAGGACTGGTACAAGCAAAAGGAAAGGTTGGAAGGGAGCCTTTAGGCAGGAAATCAGTGTTAAGTAGCATCATGTAGGTGAGGCAACATAGCAGGGGCCTCCTTTTACAGTCTTCTTCCACAGCTCACTCATAGGATTTTACCAGCTCCATCCATCCTGCAAAGCCTGTCCTCTTTCAGCTCTGCCACCACCTGCCAGCTCATGCAGCCAGGTTTGCTGAGAAAATGTCCCTCCTTCCTTTCCTGCCACAACATATTGCATTTTCCATCCCACCTGCACTGTGCAATACCGCACTCCCATGCACATCCATTAATTCCTGTCCAATTTATTTTGGAAAAATCCTTGACTGGAGAGACTGTTCAAACAGCATTACCAGGCTATGTCACCGGGCTGTTTGCACATTGCAGAACAGGAAAGGGTGACACCAGCAGTGCCGAGCTGGCAGAGCCTGGTGCTTGTCTTCAGTGCTGGGGGTGGAATGGGGGGTGGAACCTCCTGGCTCCAGCTCTGTTAGGGATTTTCAAGTCAAAGCAGCTCGTCCTTTATCTCAGGTACTAAAGGAAAACGAATAATTCCAAGAAATCAAGGGCTTACAGCAGGAATCTCACAGCAAAGCAAACAGAAGTAGTAGGGAAACCACTATGAGCATTGGCAACTGCATCAGGTATAAATGATATGTGATTTCACCTCTGAAATGAGGTTGCAATGTTTCTACACACAGTCCCAAGGAGAGGGAAAATAGTACATTTCCAAGAAGACAGAAGATGACTGCAGTCATTTAAGGAGTCACAGATTTTCTGGCTTTAGGCAAGTCATTCCATCTCCCTATACCTAATCTTCTCATCAGCATAACTGGTGCGTCCACTGCCATGAAGACACTGCAAGGATACAGACACTTCTCAGAGAGCCACAAGTCTCTGTTAAGGAGTAAATAATGGGAAAAGGTGGAAGTAAAAATATTAGCACCCATCCTACACAAACACCCCTGTGAAATTATGTATATATTGAAAATTTAAAGTGTTACATAGATTTTTCTCCAAAATTATAGAATCATACAATCACAGAATCATTTGTGTTGCAAGGGACTTTAAAGATCACCTAGTGCCAACCCTCATGCTGTGGACAAGGACACCTTATTCTAGACCAGGGTGATCAGGGCTCCATCCAGCCTGGCCTTGAACACCTCCAAGGATGGGGCAGCCACAACTTCTCTGGGCAACCTGTGCCAGGGGCTCACCACCCTCACAGCAAAGAACTTCATCCTAATATCTAATCTAAACCGACTCTCTTTCAGTTTGGATCCATTCCCCTGTGACCTGCTGCCACATGCCCATGGTCCCTCCCCCTCTGTCTTGCAGGCTCCCTTCAGCTGCTGGAAGGCCCTGATTACATCACCTTGAGCTGCACAGAAAGAAGGAGGAAGTTTGACAGTGCACCACCACAGCAGGCTCTCAGGAAGGACTTTATGCCAACCTACACTGCAGAAGAACTTGCTGTGATGAAGGGAGGGGGTGTCAGGACTGTTACTGACTTTCTGACTGCTTTTTGAGGCACTTTCCAACCTCTTGCACATTTTCTGCACTCTAATGAACAGAAGATGTAGTCAGTGACTTGGCAGCAGGCTTGGAGAGCCGGGAGCAGAGGGAAGCACTCACCTTCCTGGCCTGCTTTTCCCTAGTGCAATAAAGCACTCTTTATTTCATGCTGATGTTCATGTGCAAGCCTCTACCTTTTCTTCCGTGGAGGCACCTCAGGTGTTAGACAGTAAAACATGGCTGTTGTAGTAGGAACAGTGCCATGCTCCCAGTCTATTTATTGATATTGCTGGTGCACTATCAGTGCTCTCTCCAGAGTCTGTGTCCCTGTATCTTTTTTGCAATATTCCCAAACTCTGTCTCCGTGAGATCTCTGCTTTACACCAGTGAAAAATCTAAGATATACGACATTATTGACTAGCCAATGTTTTTTTTTTCTTTATAACTAGCTGATTTTGTATGACTTAACAGCCTCAGAGCTACTAGGAAATTAGAAAGAAAACTCAGCTCTGGAACTATAAGGCATTATTGTCTGGGACTTGGAGATCAGCTGCTAAAGTCACATGGGAAAAGGTTACTTAACTGAAAAACCTGGCACCAAAGAGTTCAGAAAAAAGAACTTTTTCTAAATGCCAGCATTATTATGAGCTTATGTTGAGAGGGGATATATACAGAGGAATTTTATCTTGCAGAAATAGAAAACAACTGAAACTACAATAAATTAATTTAAGTCTTGAAGTGAAAGCTAAGTTTGTCCCTTAAAAATACTGCTACAAAGCAAGTTTAATGCTGGAGAAGAACCCCATGTTGTTGTTGTTGGGGCAGAGGAGGCAAGCAGCCTCTGATACCCATCCTAACTTGATCTCTGCTAACTCGGGGAGCTCTGCCATAAATTTTTGCAAGCAGTGTGCACTGTCCTAGTGCAGATATAGCAGCAAGTGTTCAGTCCTATGCCTTCAACGTTATCCTGACTTTTTCCATTGGCCCAACCAGAAGAAAAATTAAAATCTAAGCCAGAAGTTTCCATAGTATTTTCAGGAGCACTGTCAACATTAACAAGAGTACTCAGTCACTAATACTAACAGTTCCAGGCTCTAAGTATCATAGGAAGCACACAGTCTCACTTATCACCTGCCACCTGTTCAGGAGCCACAGGAGTGTCCAGTTCCCAGAGTTAGTGGGAAGTTTCTGTAGAGGCACAATGGTCACCCTGCCAAGCCTGTTCCATCAGTTTTGTTCACAAGTTTACAAGAAATGGGCGTCTTTACTATAAGGCTGTTGCAACAGCAAACATTCCTCGTAACAATTGGAAGCCCACAAATGACCCAGCAGGAAGTTGCCTTGGAGACAGACCAATATATTAAAAAATTGTCCAGACATAAACCTTAGTGGCTGTGTGCCTACTCTGTTAAATAGCCTAGCGCAGACTTAGATTTAGCTGGACACCTGATCTCCCAGTCATTGACTTTGCATGTGAATACAACTTGTGCCCAAGGATTTCAAATACGTGATGTTTAAAGTATATTTTTATACCTGTTGGCAGTGAAAAGCCTCTACCCTCCCAGAAAGATTCCTGTAAGAACAGGGTAACTTAAAAACAAAGCCATGGGGCAGGCAAAGGAGGTTGTTCTCCTAGTTCTGCCTCCTGTTCCCCTGGCCAAATCAGTATTACCAGTTTCCTTATCTATAAAAGAGGCATAATTGCACCTTTTTACCTCACAGAAACAGCCTAAGGCTTAGGTTATACTGTCTGCAAATTCAGACTGGAAAAATGCTATAAAGATGGCAGTTACTGAGCTTTTATCTTTCTTTCCTGAATGATTTCCCAACAGTTTTTGCTCACTGTCACCAATCACAAGCATATTTGCTGAGTGACTGAGCAACGTGCAGAGGAAAGATGGGTAAAGCTGCTGGGCTGGGAGATAGTTATTAGCTCAGGTGACTGGACTCAGTGCCCACTCTCTTATCTCAGCATGCCTCTTTGTGGTCCTGGCATATTCAAACTGTGATGCTAAATAGCATTTGGGTTCTGCTGGAGACCTGCTCTCAGTATCACTGGTTGCATGGGCATGCAGAGTGTTCTGGCCTTCTCCAAGGAAGGCCAGCAGCTAAGAAACCTCTTCCACCTGCAGCAAATATAAGAGAACATAATCCTTGTAATACTTCAAGTACTCTGGAGTCAGGTCCTTGCCCAAATACACATTAAAACAGTGTTTAAAACATTAATTATCATTTCTTAGCCATCATAGTACTATCACAGGCCAGAGGCAAAGATGGGATGTGTGATAAGAGAAGACTCAGCATGGGTGTGTGTAGGTCCACCCTCTCTGAGACTTCTTGCTGACTAGAAAAATGACAGAAAAGCAGAAAACTCAGCAGTTTAGTAAGAAAACCCAAAGTATGTATGATCTTTGAAAACAAAGACAATGCCAAGGAGAAGACTTTGGACTAATGCCTACAGGCAGCTTTTTCTGGTTTTTTTGGTCTGTTCATTTCCCATCTGCTTCCAGGGAAGCACTCAGGGGTTTGCTGTGGTTTTGTATTTCAAACAAAGCACAAGACAACTAACTATGAACAGAGATAGATTCTTCCTCAGAATGAACATAAATGGTGTGGACTGTTCAGTGTGCAGGTTATGCTCCTTTCTCTTCTCCAACACACCAGTAACCCAAACTAATCCACACACACGTGTAGCAGAGGCTGAGACAAACAGCACAAGGTGCATGTCAGAACTTGGCCACTTCTGCTTAAATTGGAGAGGGGCAGGCTTTCCAGAAGGCATGGGTTCCCAGTAATAAAAATGTCTCCATTTTACTAAGATAAAGCATGGAAAGTTGGAGCTAGACCCAAGGTTTTCAGGGCACCTTACAACTTAGAGCATACTAAGCCACTCCTGTCCCCCAGCACCTCTGTGCTTCTCACAAGCTCAGCATTTCAGATATTTGCCAAGGCCATTGTCTGTCTGCCAGGATTTCCCTGGGAGCAGAAGAGCCCTTACATGCTGGGACCCTGACCAGGACATTTTGGAGGCTCACAAAGCCTCTACCCATCAGCAGATCTGTAGGCAAGGCAGCTCTGTTTCAGCAGCACTCAGCTCTTGTGCAGCTGCATCAGTTGCATTTCATGCTTTGAAACACCAGTCTTATCAAGGGATTTTATCAGGTTGGGAAGTTTCAACACGATATACAGTACCTTTGAAGCCAGTGGGATAATGACACCAGAGAATACCCTAAAGCCACCCAAGGTCATAAAGTTAATGGATAATAAAGGCATCTAGTCCCCTGAGAATAATGCCTTAGCTGCTCTGCCTTCGAGTACAGCTGCATCCAGAGGTTCTGGAGTATCCCACTGATCTGACTCAATAACATAACATCGAGTGGGACAATGCAAACAACAAGCAGGACAGCAAACACAAGAATGTTTAGGATATCAATGAAAATGGACCTGGAAAATGGACAAGGAAAACGAATCCACACAAAGGTACCCAGTGAATTCACCTGGAGAAGATTATTTTTCAGACAAAGGGGTGCTTCTATACAGCAGCTCAGTGCTTGCTTGTTTCCTATGTACAATGTGCCCCAATATTTCTCTCATTTCACCACTTGGATTTATTTGTCACTGCTTTAGATGCCAGCCATTCTGTAAAGCACTCAATCATCAAGTTGTGGTGGGCTGCAGTTTCTGGGAAATGCAAGGTTTTCCTTCAAAGCAATTTGCTGCTGTAAAGAGAATGTTCACATTGCACATGGCCTGAATGTCACCCATGTTCACATAACATGGGGCACACAGAGCTGCCCCAAAGAGACTTTGAACCAAAGAAGATTCAGGGAACCAAAGAAGGTGCTAGGAAGAAGCTCAAAATCCAGTCACAGCTCAAAACAGAAACTGATGCATTTCTCTGGGTAACACAATGACAGCTGAAGCTGCGACAATGCAGCAGCTAATCGTAGAAGTTAAGGAAGGGTTTGAGGGCAGAAGGCTGTATGAAAGAGAATTCCCATGCAGGGTAGTCCCAGAGCTGAGCCAAGCCTCAGCAAAGCTCTAGGGAGCAAAGGGGAGGATCCCCCATCTACCACTCTCCACATTGTAGTGGGACCTTTCTACTGGGACATGGCCAATTGTTGATGCGAAATTCACAAGCAAACAGAAAGATTTTGAAACACTTGAGTCAACAATGTATATTTTACTGAATGCCACTGCCACCAGAATTACCATGAATTTATCACAACTCCACATTTTTGTTCCTTTCCTGCTTCATTCTGCCTTGCTGCCCTTCTGCTTCATGTTATACTTATCTGCAGTGTTTATTCTGTCACACTGCTTGCTCTCTGCCTTTTTCTGTTCCATTCCCTGGTCTTCTGATCCCTGTGAGCAGGTTTCAGTTTGGTGGCACCTTCTCACAGAATTCCCCTGTGTGCCATTGAGAGCAGCAGGCAGCCAACAGGGTCACTTCTTTCCACAGGAATGAGGAGAAACTTCCTCTGCTATCTCACCCCTCCAGCATCCTCTGCAAAGCCTCTTCCACCTAAAGGACAAAGGGACTAAGGTAAGAGGTTTTTTGAAGGGTTAGATTAAGTTATAACCTTTTCTCTCAGACACATGGCAGTGCAGCTGCTGTACATGCTGGTAGACTCTGTGTGTCTCCCAAGCTGCTCTGAGCTCTTTCTTTTCTGCCTGCTTTATTTGAGGGGTCCATATTTTGCCATGCAGAGAAGCTCGGTGGTCCCAAAGAAGAAGAAAGCAGGGAAAGCACAATCCCTCACTCCAGCACTCCAGGGGATGCATTCCAGCAGTTGTAAGTTATGTTTGGAACAGCCTTAGCAGAAAGAGAAGGAAGGCAGCCACAGCTGAGACTAATCCATGGAAGCTGAAGGGCACAAGAGTCCCAACAGGCATCTGAGCCATCACACTCTGAGCCAGAAGTATTACACATCAACAAGGCAGACACAAGATCAGACACAGCCTCTGAAAAATCTAGGAAAACAGCCTGAGTAAAGAGGAGAACCATTAAATCTGGTCTCCTTCTGTGTCAGGTTGCATATCTATACTGCACACATATGGCCCTGGATGAATACTCAAAACACTTGATCTAAGAAATACTACCACCTGTAAGAGCTCTAATACTTCCTTTCATTTATCACGGAAATACAAGCACCTCTGCTGACTCACTGTCCCACCCACACACAAGATTAATAAACTCACCCACATTCACACCGCGCTGACTCGTGAGTGTAACTTGAACTGAAAACAAAACAAAACCCCAAGCAAGAAAAAATGAACAAAAGACAAACTCCCCTGTGGGACTAAAGCCATGCTCATGTCTTAGTGAACCAGCCCTGGACATCTCAGACTTTACACCAACAAGCTCTTGATGTTCTCTGCTCTGGTACTTAAAGTAGCTGCCACCCTTCTGAAGTGCTCCAGTGGGGTTCATAGCATTGAATAAAACATTCTGTAATATTAAATAAAGCTTATTAGGAACAGCTCAAGCACAAAGGAACAAGACAGGCCTTGGGACATTGCAGCAACCTGGGAGGGGCTGCACAAACATCAACAGCAGGATTAGAATTCAAGTGATCTTGACAAACTGGAAATACAATCTGGAAAAAGCAATTTATCATGAACAGCTAGGAACGACTACAGAAAAAATCTGCAAGGTCAAGGTAGGGAACATTGTGGCACACAGCTGATCTACCAGAAGGGACCTGGAACACATCATGTGTCACAGCCTGCCCAAAAGTGAACAATATCATATCATGTTATATGTAATGTCTCTTGTGACTCTGATCTCATATTCAGATACATGAACAAGAGGGTTGTCTGCAAATACCCAGGGTAATCTCCCTGAATTCACTCAGCAAGGTCTTAGGGCTTGGTTCAATGAACTCCACATCATCTGAAGAAAGAGAGGCTAAGAAGATTCAGAGATGAGAAGATAATTATTAATATAACTCAGAGAATAAAAGACTAAGACTGAAACCATCCTCTGATAACCTAGAAGTGCCTACAATGAGACAGGAAATGTTTTCTCTGACCATTCTGAGCAAACATTAGAATTACAAAACCACTTCTAGTAGAGAAGGTAATTCCTCTGAGGCAGATTGCTTGAGAGATCAGAGGATTGGAATAACAGATTAAAAACAGCTTGGCCAGGAACCTTTTAGGCGAAGCTGTTCCTTCCAAGCCTTGTGCTACAAGCCAGACCTGTAACATGTGGATTTTCACCTGGAGAACTCTGCACTTGATTGTAGTTTCTCCCATGGATCCAGGGTATACAAGTGTCACAGAAAGTCACTTCCACTTATACTTACATAAAATGCTTAAGGAAAAGCTACTGGTCAGGGATTTGTCTCTGGTCTCAAGTACTGTCTGCAGATGTGTGAGTCCAGTAAGACCTAAGGCTCCTGTTAGGAGGTGGGTGACAGAGTAGGAGTGGGCACTCCCAAAGCCATTGATGCTGTGTCAGAGGGCAGGACCAGCCCATCCACCTGCTCTCTAGTACTAACTGGTCATCCCCAGGTAGGGCAGGTATGTGAATGAGGGAACCCAAACCATCCTAGAGACACCTCGGTGCTTGATTCGATTTGATGGGTTTTAGAGATGAGAAGGAGCCCAAATGAGCATTGGACTGGAAGATATGGGTAATGTCAGGGATTTATTGAATGTTTTACATTTACATCTTGTCTATTTATTAATTGTAATGATAGTCTAATAGCTGCTTAATCTGGGACAGATTCTCTTTTTTTTTTCTTCTACTAGTAGTTTCAGACCTCTTTGAAAGCATCCTTGTCTTTGTTCATTTGTTTGTGTGCTTTCCTTGCACAGAAGGTAAAAGCTGGATTGATTTTTAATATGTTATTCCACTGCAAGATTTTATTGATTTTTTTAATGGAGCTGCTACACCTAAAAAAACCACCCTGACATACCATGGAAAGCAATTAAAATTAAAAAAAAAAAAGGGAATAAAAATCCACCTATCTGCTTTTCCATTCTGCTTCTGGAATTTACTATCTAAAATCAATTTAGACTCGGCAGGCCCTGAAGAAGATCCTGTTACTCTAAGCAAAGCTGGAATAGACTACTTATTGTTCTAGGCTGCTGGTATTCCCCTTTCTCAGACATCGCCTGCAGAAATAACGAGCAGCTTAAACAGGGCTCCCTTTTCAAACTGTCAACAGCTTGAGCTCCCCATTTAAACACTCTGGCATCAGGGCACCCTGAAGCCAGGCAGTGTTAGCAGGAAAGCAGAATTAATGCAGAACAAGAAAAGCCTGCGGGGAGGGAGAGGCCCCTTGTGCAGGGTGAAGTGCAGCAGTGCTGTGCAACACTGAGATCCAGGGCTCTGCAAAGCCCTGGGCAGCAGGCTACTCCTTTGTGGCTTTCACCATCAAAGATAGGGTCTCATTCCCAGACTTCCCATTATGCCATTTAGCACAAGGCCCCTCTCTGCTGGTGCAACCATTCCTCCCCTTTCTGGGACAATATTTTGGGGGGGAGTCTGGTAAAAGAATCATAGAATGGTTTGGGTTGGAAGGGACCTCAAAAACCATCCGGTTCCAACCCCTCTGCCATGGCAGGGCCACATATCTCTCACTAGAACTGGTGGTTTGGAGTGCCATTCAATTTGGCCTTGAACACTTCCAGGGAGGGGCATCCAGCTTCTCTGACATGTTCCAGAGCATTGCCAGCAGGTCAATGGGGGGTGATCCTGCCCCTCTCGTCAGCCCTGGAGTGCTGAGTCCCACTCTGGGCTGCTCAGTACAAGAGGGACATGGAGCTCCAAGAGCGAGACAGCAAAGGGCAACAAAGTTGATCCAGGAACAGGAACAAATCTCTCAGGCTGATGGAGCTGAGCCTGTTCAGCCTTGAGAAGAAACCATTGAGAAGGGACTCAGTCAATGTCTGTGAGTATCTGAAGGGAGGGAGTCAAGAGGATGGACCAGGTTGTTATTGGTGCTGAGCAAGAGATGATGGGCAGAAATCAATGCACCTGAAATTCTGGCTGAACTTTAAGAACTCCTTCACTGTGCAGTGACTGCAGACCAGAACAGACTTCCTGGAAACGGTCTGGAGTTTCCCTTCAGTGAAGGTATTCAAGAACCATCTGGATGCAATCCTGTGCCACGTGCTCTGGGGTGACCCTGCTTAAGCAGGAAGGTTGGACAAGATGACCCACTGTGGCCCCCTCTAACCCAAGCTGCTGTGAAGGTCTCCCTGGAGCCTTCTCTTCTCCAGGCTGAACAGCCCCGCCTCCCCCAGCCTTTCCTCCTAACAAATGCCTCATGTTATCAGCTCCTCAGGCTTTCCACCCACAGCACCCAGGGATGCCTCTCGCAGAAAGCAAGACCCCCCCCAGGACAGCCTCCCCGCGCACCCAAAACAACTGAGGTGCTACTGATGTGATGCTCTACCCCCTCCACCCTCCAACCACCACCTCCCCTTGCCTCCCAATTTTTTTTTTCCGCCTTTCCTGCGGGCTCGTTGCGCAGCTGTTGCAGAGAAGGCAGTGACAGGTCGCGGGCGGGGGGAGAGGGAGGTGCCGGAGGTGCCGGAGGTGCCGAGGCCGGGCGCACGCTCCGCACTCGCGGCTGCGGCGGCGCCTCCATCGCGTCCCTCGGCGGGAGCCGCCCCCGCTGGCGCGGCCGGCGGTGCCGGGGGCGGCCCGGGGGGAGTTGTCCCTCCGCCCCCGCCCCCGGGCGCGGCCCGGCCCCGCGACGGTAGAAAGGGCCGGGCGGGGGGCGCGGCGCGGCTCGGGCTCAGCGCTGCCGGCATGGCGCTGGATTTCCTGGCGGGATGTGTTGGCGGTGAGTGTCGCGGTCTGCAGCCTCTCTGCTATCCTATAAACATATACAAAATAATCACTGAAAATGGTGGGGGACGGGGAGAAAAAGGGGAAAGGAACGAGAGGGAGAAGTGGGTGAGAGGAAAAGAATAATGATTTAAAAAAAGAGCAGAAAAAAAGGCTTAAAAAGGAAAAGGGGAGTAAGGGGAGAAATATAAAAAGGAAGGAAGTAGAGAAGAGGCGTAGAAGGGCACGGAGCGAAACGTTTTTAAAGCGCGGACGAGAGGCAGGCAGGTCGGCGCGGAGGGCCGGGCGCGCTGTTATTTTGGATGGAGCCGGGGCGGTGAGAGCGGCCCCGCTGCCGCAGGGCCGAGCGCGGCTCGGGGGTTCCCGTGTGCCCCGAGCCCCGGTCTGCCCCAGGGGATGGAAGGAGCGGGGGTGGCGCAGGTCGGGAGCCCCGACTGGGCACAGCGACCCTGGGCAGCTTCGAGATGGAGCGGGGAGAGCGCGGACCGCGCATCTGCGGCCGGCCTGCCGCCTGCTATATTTAGCAGTTATTAAATTGTGTTCCGGAGACTTACTCTCGCGTCTTTTCGGGTATTGGCGCTTGCTGGTTTTTTTTCCCCAACGTGGCAAACATTATTCTACATTCCTTTTTTCAGCGCCTCTCTGATTTCATCCTAGCGCTCCTTGCCTTGCCAGGGTTCCCCGCGGGTCGGCCGTACCGCTGGCTTTTCGGTGCCGAGCACAGTGCACATTGCTGTTTTTCTGTCTTGGGCTGTGTTGCTGCCGTGCTGGCCTTAAACCACCTGGACTGTCCATCCTGGAGCAGGCACGGTGCTGCTGGCACGGCTTCCCCGGCACAGGGAGAGCAGCTGTCCCCATGGCCGTGGGAGGGTGCGTGGATGCCCTTGGAGCTCTCGCTGTTGGCAGCGGTCATTGGGATTGCTGGTCCTCATTCCTTGCTCCAGCCTGGGTGTGCAGAATGCCTGTGTTCAGACTGGTGTAGCTAATAGGCCTGAAAAGTCGTTTGATGCTAGAATAAAGCAAAGTAATGTGTGGTCCCTCTGCAAGTGCTGCTGTCACGTCTGGAAAGGCTGTAGGCAGAAAGCATTAATGTTCTGCTGCCTTCAGAGATGTTTACATCTCTGTGCCTGCACAGAGCTATATGTACATGAAATACTGTGTTTTAGAGGAAACCTGCATTTTCTGCCCTCTGGACTTGCCTTGAGCTGAGGTCAGGAGTCATTCCATGCACATTCCATGTGGTGTTTCTCTGTCTGTAGTCACACAACTCAACCCCTGCCTGGGGCTCAGAGGCTTCCTGAGAAGCATAAAGGCACCTGGTATTGGCCTGAAGGACTGAATTGTAGATCTCTTATCTCCTGATTTGGTAGGATGCTCTTTAACTGGTTTGCCAACCATGTTGTGCACTCACACCTCAGGCTGGTGGTCCTGCTTGGGCTGCTGGAGCCCCAGACCCGGGAAGAAACTCGAGAGTAATAACCATGACATTTGTTTCATTTCAGGTGCTGCTGGTGTGCTGGTGGGACACCCCTTTGACACTGTTAAGGTGGGTTGATTATGAAATATATTTGCCTCTAAGTAGAAAACTTAGTTTCTCCAAGCAGTGGGGAGGAAAAAAAATCCCCAGACACTGTAGGAATGTAAATCTGCGTGGGAAAGCTTGGGGCAAGCCTCCACAACTACTGTCTTAGATTCTTCAATCTCCAGTTCTTCAGAAGTGAAAACTTAGTAACACAAACCTTAGCCTTAAACTGCAAGTTCAGTGCAGTAACAATGTGGTATTTGGAAATACAAATTTACATTGAACTAAATTTTGTTCTGAGCTTGCTTCTCTGCAGCTGTTCAACACTAACTGCTAAAACTGCCTCTCCCTGCATTTGTAACTCAAAACCACTTTCTTAGTATGTTGAAAGATTGGTGTTTAGTTTTCCCCTCAAGCTCTGCTATTACTCCTTAATTTGTAGCACTAGGTGAAAGTCAATAAAAATCTACAGCATGGAGCTTGTCTGGGGGTTGTTTCCTCCAAGTATTAGTATATATTTTTATAACTTTCCAAGTTAAAATTGGTTTTCTGATGGTTAGTTGTGTGTGTTACATATACTGCAGCTACTATAAAGACAAGATTTGAGATCTCCTGGAGGGTTTCTCATCCAGGGCTCTCAGGAGTCCAAGCCCATCTTTCAGAACGGAATGACAATTTGAGTCATCTTTTGGCAGTCTTATCCAAAGACTTGCAGTGAAGAATAGGAGAAGGGCTATCAGTGAAGTAAAGTAAAGCTAAAGTAATACATCAGGTCAGTTGACTGCAGCAGACAGCATGTCATGTAGTAGATCTATATTTGGAATACCTTTACCTTGCTGAATTTAGATATGCAAAGGCTGTGGGCTAATAGTGTTAGCCAGGACCCCACCACATTCTGTCTTCCAGCACATGGTTAATTCCATACAGAATTTCTGAGTTAATGGCTACTGATCCTCCTTACAAGCTTGCAGTGCAAGCTGCTCAGACAGTAAAATCTGTGTTTTTGCTGCTCAGAATGTGGTACATTTGACAGTTAAATAATTCATCTGAATTCTAGAATATATTTTCAGGAATGGTATCATCCAGACTCACACAATTTTTATTATGGTGGTACAGGGCCAGCTGTCTTTTTCTCTCCCATCCTGCCAAGTTTTACATGCTTAACTGAAGGTGATCAATCATTTCATTGAATCCAGTAAAACTGCTAAAATTCTATGCTCAGACTAAAGGTAGCCATGTGTGGATTTTAGTTGACGGTTTGTTTGTTGTTTTGTTTTGTTTTTGTTTTTTTTTTAACTGGAACAGCTTCTATTGCATGAAGCTAAACATTTAACTGTAAAAACTGGGGCTCCCATGCTGGTTTCAGCAGATGTGTCATTGCAAAATGGATGTATCAGCTTGGGAAAAAAGCACTCTATTTCACAATAGAGGAAATAATTTGTTTTTATATGTTTTATAAAATCCAGCATGACACATTATATCTTCATATCCTTTAGAAGGTATTGTACATGTTTATCTCTACTTTGTTAAAACAAATACTAATATTTGTATTATTACCTGGCATAGCCACCACTGTATGTGGAAAAACTAACCACCCTTTAAGAAAGAAAAAAAGACATTGCATAACTTGTCTATGTATATGTGTTAATTCTTAACTTTTTATTGTTCTGCAGTATTTAAAGGGGTAGTTGATAGTCACCTTAGACTGTGCATTTTTAATATAACTGAACAATGGGAAAGCTGCTTAGATAAGCCAAAATTTTACATCTGTCTTGGCATTTAAGCTCTCTTGGTTTTTTTTTGGCTGGTGCCGTGTTTCACAGAGCTGGGAGGGGGATGGTGGGACACGCAGGGAGACACTAAGCTGGTGAAGTCACCCTGCCAAACCTGCAACTGAGCTGATCTCAGAACTGGCAAACTCTTTATCCCTGGTTTGTTGATGTAATGTATAAAATTGCTTTTTTGCTTTTAACTGCCTTTACTTTCTGAGCTAGGGGCTGTCTTCATTAACAGCAAAAGTGTTACTTTGTTGTAGATGACAGATAAGCCTCATCACGGGAGAGTTACCTAGTAAGTATAGCCCAGGTGAACACTTCTGTTTCTCTCAGTCTTAATTTATTCCCAAATGTATTAATTCAAATAAAGAACTGAAAGACTTATGAAGCTTTTTCCCTTTTTAATTTTAAACTGCTGTGTCCTTCTTCTACAGCTATGGCATGGAGGGAGTGGGGTTTAAATATCCCTTTTTTAATGTAGTTTTATTCTGAACCTTCTTTCTACTATGCATTCTGGCTGTATACACTCCCACACACAGTGCCTCTAAAACTGAATCTCAGGCACACTGCTGTTAAGGTCTTATCCATTACATATTCCTGGATGATGTTTTCATTGCTCAAAAACTTCTGAAGTCGCTGATTTCCCACATTATTAAATGCTTGGACTGTTTTGAGGATGTAGTGCTTTGGGTTTCTTTATTTAGTCTTGAGTGCCTTTATGCAAGTCTTTAGTGATGTGAAATTACTGGTTGTTATTAGTGGACCTAAAACCTTAGCAACAGTGTTTTCCCATAAGAAGGACGATAGAATATTGGGCAACGAGGGGAACAGGTGGATAAACTTTGCACATGATTCATCTTTCCTATAATTGTACACTCTAAGGAGCTTGTTGAATATGGCATTCACACATGAAAATGAAAGTTTTACGTGCACTCATTGCCATATATTGCAGTTTGCTAATGTGGGTACCCTGATGTGACCAGCACTGTGCTCAAGAGAAAGAGGATTTTCATTCTTAGACCTGGGGAGTCAGTACTCTAAATATTCTACCCTACAACAAAGCTTAATTGGTTAATATTTTATAAATTATTTAGACAAAAATGGAGGGAGCTGTATGCCACTAGGAAATTCAGCCCATAGATATGGCTAACTGTAAACTATTAAACACAAGCAGAAAAGATTAAGTAAGAAGGTTTCTAAGCTGCAAATCCCCCAAAGCCCTTACGTGTGGAAGTCACAGACAAGGTTTGAAACAATAGCAGTAAATTCTAAATGGAGTAAAACCTTTGTGCAATTGTGACAGCTTGTTAAGGTTTTCCTTTGCTTGTGGACCTGCTTCTTTAACAGTTTTGACGGTCTGTCTACCCCCAAAAGTCACTTGAAGTGACAAAGGATTTATTTTCTGAATCCTACTGTAAGCCTGCTTTTAAATGCTGAGATGTTGCAAGACCCAAGGTGATCTCAGCCTCCCACTACGTAGCATACACTAATGTACATACTAAAATGACACTGAAAACTAAAGTTCTGATTTAAAAAGCATAAAATAACATGTTGTAGGAAAACCACTAAAACTGTCAATTTCTTTTGGCTTTGAATACAGGATTCTGACAAACCACCTCCATAAATCGATTTCTAGACACACATATGACAGGTCTTTCATTGCTGTGGTGGTTTTTTATTACTTTAGGCAACCATGAAAAAAAATTAAGAATCTTTCAGATGGATGTAAATTTTCTTTTGCTCAGAAAAAGAGACTGAAGTTTTTTGCCCTGGAGTTGCAGCAGCAGCATTACATGGTTGATAAGCTTCTTTTCTGAAGATCATTGCAGCCCTCCATGCAGGAGATCAAACACAGATTTATAACTTTATCAATCCAGTGAAATCAATCGAATTGATTGCTAAGTGTA
This sequence comes from Chloebia gouldiae, assembly GCA_003676055.1. Lineage (NCBI taxonomy): Eukaryota > Metazoa > Chordata > Aves > Passeriformes > Passeridae > Chloebia > Chloebia gouldiae. Next base: position 6,761,864 of record QUSF01000004.1, read on the forward strand.
GAGCTTTGCCAGAGTTAGGTAGAACTGAGACTCTTTTAAAGTGTGCTGAGGGCAAATAAGCATGAAAAAACAGAACTGAAATTTTTCATTATATGTTAAAAAGCATCCAGAAGAGGGATCTCCTAAGACCACCAGCTAAAATAGCATTTATCTCTCCAGCAGAACATACTCTTTCAGTTTTGGAAAGGTTAATTGATTGCTAACATTTAAAGGTTTGAAGCAGCTACACACTCACCAATTGCTTGCATTCAGCAGGCTAAAAATCTAAAACAGACTAAAATTTAAAAGGACAAATGGCTTTTTACTGCTTTCCTTATGTAAAGACAGACATCCTAAGAGTTACTGCCCAGCTACCCTCTGAAAAAAAAAAATCAGATCTCAGTGAATGGGCCCAAATCTGGCATTTAGAAACACTATGGATATTATAGAAACTTTCCATACCTTTAAAACTATCCTAATCTCATGCTTGACTTGCAAATAATTTTTTTAATTAAATTGTCTCAGGTTTGCAAAGGCATTCCTTAGTGTGAACAGAAGAATTCTTGGCAGCTAAAGAAAGTACCTATTGTAGCGTGTACTGGAAAGCATCTGTTTGAAATTCTAGATGTCAATGTGCCTTTCCACTTACTGGTTTGCTAATAGTTACAAGAAGTTAATGATCCTCTTCCCCTCATGTTTTCACCCCCAAACTTATTTCAAAGCACTTACACAAGATTTTTCAATCAACTGTGCCACATATGGCATTCCAGTGTCCAGCCCGTGCTCTCGCATACGCATTGCTACAGAAAATCTCCACATAGGTACAAGACAGTAGCTTACCCTTTAGGCTGTTCCTGATGTACAAATTGGTATCTCACACAACTTTTTATAGGTTCGTCTGCAAGTTCAAAATGCAGAGAAACCTCTCTACCGTGGGACTTTCCATTGCTTTCAGTCCATCATAAAGCAAGAATCTGTAAGTACAAAATTATTGCTTTGTGTATTTTTTTTTTTAAATCTTTGTGTATTTTGGCTCAGGAGAGTGGGAAAGCTGTTAGAAACAAAGCTGACAAATGTTGAAGATCAAGAGATAAAGCATGCTCTGAACCTCCCCTCACCGTAGGGCAGATATTATAGTCAGAAGTTTGCCAGAAACTTCAGGAAGAATATCACTAAGTCAGAAGATGGTATTTGGAGGTTAACTTTTTAAATAAAATAAGAAGTCATTTAAATAACTAGTTTTCTGAGAATCTAAGCAATGAGTGAAGAAATTAGTGAGGTGTTTTTGCTGCTGCTAAAACTGTAGGACCATGGTTAAAAAGTTGGCTTCAGGCTTTAAGTAAGTTATTTAAAAATAAAAATTACAAGATTTGCCAGAAAACATCTCTGGGTAGACTAAGATTATTTTCTGAATGTGTTCAACTATGTTTTTGTACTGCTAAATTGCTTAGATGTTTGTGTCCTAGGCAGAGATGAAATTCTTATTACAAAAGATATGGCCACTCTTAAAAAAGAGCCAGAAAGGCTGTGTTCTGCAGTGTGAGGAGGTTATCCACACCATTGCTAAAAAGGGTTTTCCCTCCCTTCTTCCCTTAGGCTTTTGGGCTCTATAAAGGTATTGGGTCACCAATGATGGGACTTACGTTCATTAACGCGGTGGTGTTCGGAGTGCAAGGAAACACCCTTCGTGCTCTGGGCAAAGACACTCCTCTGAACCAGTTCCTTGCAGGGTCAGCCGCAGGGGCCATCCAGTGCATCATCTGCTGTCCCATGGAGCTGGCAAAGACAAGAATGCAGCTTCAAGGAACAGGCGAATATAAACTAAAAACGAAGAACTACAAAAATTCTCTGGACTGTTTGATCAAAATCTATCAAAAGGAAGGGCTGAGGGGTATCAACAGGGGCATGGTTTCTACCTTCATAAGAGAAACTCCGAGCTTTGGCTTTTACTTCCTGACCTATGACTGCATGACCCGGTATTTAGGCTGTGAAGCTGAAGACAGTTACGTTATTCCCAAGCTGCTGTTTTCTGGAGGGATGTCGGGCATCGTGTCCTGGCTCTCGACCTATCCCATGGATGTGATCAAGTCGCGGCTCCAGGCCGACGGCGTCGGCGGCGTCACGCAGTACAGCGGCATCCTGGACTGCGTCCGGAAGAGCTACCATGAGGAAGGCTGGAGGGTGTTCACAAGAGGTCTCACTTCCACGCTTCTCCGTGCTTTTCCCGTCAACGCAGCTACCTTTGCTACTGTCACTGTGTTCCTAATGTACATGAAATCAGAAGACAACCTTCCTGAATGTGAACCAGCTCCAGTAATCCATCAGCCTTCCAGTTTGTGAACCTTCTCTCTTTGTTCTCCTCATCCAAAGCCCAGCTGGTTGGGTTTTGTGAGACATGAACACTTGACCCACACAGGTAGTGTAGATTTATGCTATCTGTATAAAGAATTCCTAAATGTATCAAATTAGGATTTCATCTCACTACTTGTATAAACAGCATCTTGCCTTATTCAGGACTCCGTATCCAGTAGTATTCAAGTAAGAGGGGGACCTGCCTTTAGAAAGCTGCTGTTGTGGTTCAAGAAGAGGTTCTGGAGAATGTTCTATCACCAGAAATAGTTTTCTTTCACTCAGGTTCTGAATGACTGAGGTGACTTGAATGCAGAAATGTTTTCATGAAAGAAGTATTCATTTTGTATGTGACAGGAGTAAGTGTACTCCTCTAAGGTGAAGAAGGGGGAAGAAGTTTAATGGTGGAGGCATTTTGCTGGTAACCCTGAACTGTAAAGACATGGACTAGCATTCAGCTAGTCCTGTGTTTTAGTTCTCCTTTGCTTTTATATGTCAATGGTTGTAGTAGCAACTTTGTTCATACTGATTTGTAAAAAGCAAACAAAAAAATTTGTACCTAAGTTAGTCCCTGACCTTTCAGTTTTGAATAAATACCTTAAGCACAAAGTTAGCATCTGCACTCAAATGCACTTGTTCCTTAAATCTCAAGGCTTTTAAGGATTTAGGGAAACTCAAATCTAGTAAGACTGGTGTTATTTGCCCTCACCTTTCTCATTTGGTGGGTGCACAGATTGCATTGAGTAGTTCAGTCCTGTGGACTTTGTTCTCTGAAGTTAATGCAGTGTTGCACCACTTCTCCCAACATGCCCCATGGCAGCCAGTGATGTACAGAAGTCAAAGTCCTGCCTGTGGTATTGCACAAAATGTTTGTGGGTGCAATATTAGCTTAGCAGCTTGACGTATCTTAGAAATATGTACATATTTAGGACTGGAGTTTCATACCTTTCCAGAAAATAGGGGTGTGTCTGAAATAGTTGCTGTTCAATACACTTGCATTATGAATTTAAACAATACTGATTTTTATGTATTTAGTTACAATGCTACTGGAAAGAAGACTGAAAAGGGTTTTAGAGAATTTTCTTGTTTCATTAATCTGCTGTATTTTTTTTACCAATCTGTTCAAGAAGAATTTAATTACCCAAAGAGTTACCAATAGTTATTTAAGATTTGAGCTAAAAGCGACACATATTGGGCACAAATAGCCAGAAGGAAGGACTGTATGTGTGTGAGCAATATTTTAAAACATATCAAACTAGTTCAGTAAGTACAACTTGTTACACTTTTGGTTGGGACAAGTGCAATATGTGTTTAATATATATGACTTTTCTAAAGAAGCATAGAATACTATTTCCTAGCATTTTGCACTCTAACAAAATATGCTGGAGAAACCTGTAAAATTGGTATGTCTTTTTATACCTTGAAGGTATGGTGGATGTTTTAGTGCCTAGTTGCACTGAGATTCAAATTGAATATTAAATCTGTCTACTAAGCTGCATATGCACAACAAATCACAGCAAAGACCATTTACACCTTTGTATAGGAGTATGTCAATTCTTGTGTATATATTGAGGAAATAAATTTTTTTAAAATTTTGCCTTTGGTTCTTTGAAGTTTGGGGCTTTTTTTATATTTTACTCAGATGCTTCTTTGTGTTAACTCAAGCTTGCATGAGGCTGGGGATTCTGGTCTTTGCCAAGGAAAACTTGCTCTGTATCTGCCTTGTGCGCACCACTGGGAAGGGCAGGGCCTTGCTCTGGCTTAGGCCCCACCAAAGAAAGAAAGTTGCCTGATCTCAGTTCCTTAAACTGACCTTTCCTCTACTGAAAGAACAATCCTACTTTTAAAGCCAAAGAGCTGTCTCTATGCTTAGTCACCTCCTATTCTGCATTTGTTTGGTTTAATCTGTTCTGATCAGCACTAAGGCACAGCTGGGGAAGACAAGGCTTGAGTCCCTGCAGGGTCACATCCAAATCAAGTAGCAGGTGTCCATTACCTCTCTGGCCAACACGTTCCAGCACCTCACCACTCTCCCAGTAAAGAATCTCTCCCTAACACCTAATCTTGACCTTCTCTCAGTTTGAAATTCTGCCCCTTATAACTCCACACTCTTGTAAAAAGTTGTTCTCCGCATTCCCAGTAAATCCCTTTTAGGTACTGAAAGGTGTCCCCAGAGCCTTCTCCTCTCTAGGCTGAACAGCCCAATTCTCTCAGCCTGTCTTCAAAGGAGAGGTGCTCCAGCCCTCTGATCATCTTGCTGTCCTTCCTCTGGACTCACTCCAGTAGGTTCATGTCTTCTTCTTCAGAGGTTATTTCAGGTACTGGCTCCACTGATTGATCTTCTTAAAGGGCAGACACACATGGCTGACACAAACCCTGCCAAGTGTCAGTTCGTGGCTCAGAAAACAGCAAGGTCATCACCTCTCCACCTGACCATGGCCAGGGTCAGTTCCAGTCACGTACCTTTTGTTCTCCCTGCAGGAACAACTCAGTTCAACATTGAACTATGGAATAGAAACAAATAGCTGGAATAAGCAAACAGTATCTCCTTAGAAGACTAATATAATTAAAACAGAAAAGGGCTATACAATGTTTTACTTGCAGTGCTTACTAAAACGTTCTTTCCAGAAATTCATCCATCTGGAACTTAAATGATCAGTAGCAGACACTGGATGTTACTCAACAAGCCTGAGAAGAGGCTAAAGTCAGCTTTCAGCCTAGTCTGATGCCACTTGCTTGAAATCCATGTGACTTCTAACTATTAAATCAGGCTAGACAATAGCTGCAGTCTTTTAAATCATGATACAGTTCTTTCCTGGTTTTTGAGATGCGAGCCAATTCAGACAGAACTACCTCCTGCCTTCCCAGATCCTCGTTTCCACACCATTATCAAACAATTCCCAAATAACTGAAGGGATTAAGAAGGTAAAAATGAAGCTCACTATCAAGTCCCTCTGCCCTATTTTTTCTTAAACTAGATGCATCATGTCAGTTTTAAAAGTTACAACCACAAACATGTCCAATTAGGAAAAGAGGGGAAAAAAGTAACCATGCATACTACTTCTTGACTAAGTTGCTGTATAAAGAACAACTAGTGTGAAATTTATTTATCAGCTCTGTAGCATGACAAGTTTTTTGTCCTCTCTGCCTTGTCTTTCTCTCCATATCTGCAGTGACAGGACAAGCGGTAAAGGCCTTTAGCTGAAAGAGGGGAGGTTGAGATTGGCTATTAGGAAGAAATTCTTCACTGTGAGGGTACTGAGGTCCTGGCACAGGTTGCCCAGAGAAGCTGTGGGTGCCCCACGCCTGGAAGTGTCCAAGGCCAGGCTGGATGGAAGTCTGAGCAACCTGGTCTAGTGAAAAGTGTCCCTGACCATAACAGCAGATGTTGGAATTAGATGATCTTTATGGTTCCTTCCAACCCCAACCTAGGATTCTATCATAAAGTTTTTCATACAGTTCAGGTAAAGGGGTAGCAAGACATTCAGGGGATGAAAACCTGTCCATTGTAGGTGCAGTACTGGCAGCCTACTGGGAAGAAGACTTAAGACACAAATGTAAATGTTGAACTTGCAAAGAAAAAAGGTGTTTGTTCTTTTAAATTAAATGTATTTATTATTATGCTGGACAACAGGTGTTTACAGTTTAATGTTAGCTGCTGTTAGCCCGACTTTTAATCCATGGATAGTTAAAGATCAATTTAAAACCCAGAAGTGTGCCAAACCATTAGATTAGCAGAATGGGCAGTTAAACCCATCCTCTGCCACAGAAACAGGCAGTGAAAATAGAAGCTTACCCAAGCCAACACACCCTATCAAACACCACAGCCATGGAGACAGATGAAGGCTCTGGGAGGCACAGCAAGAGATCAGGGAAGCAGAGAGCTTGCTGGGCCAAACCTAAGGGAGACAGCCTTTGATATCAAGGGGAAGCTAACTGTTGCTTTCCAAGTTCAGGAATTTATGCATGTCCAGGGGAGACAAGCAGAGGAAAATAAGCCATTTTCATCTTCCCAGTGCAACTGTTTTGAAATTTTTGTATTAGTGTTGTTCTCACTAATTGCAAAAGTGGTTATCAACAGAAAAAAAGTGACATATATGCACAATAATACATAAGAGATACAGTAAAAGCTTTCTACTTACAGTTTATTACTGGTTTTATCTGAGTTGACCTAGAAAGTGATTTTGATCTGTACAGATTCATCAATAAATAAACTGAAATCAAGGTAAGGTCTGCAGTGTACACTAATGCCCTACAGATTGATATAAATGGAAGAACATAAAGTTCTAATGTTCATGTAATGTTCTTAGGGTCTATACAGTCTAACAACTAACACAGTCAAATTGCTTAGTTATCATTAACTATCATAATTTATTATGACTGTTTTTCTTACTGAAAGAAGCACACTGCATATTTTTATTGACAGTAAAATAGACTTGTACCATTTTAGCCACATCCATGTGTCAATCAATAAAATACTAAAATCATAGAAGCCTGACCACATGGTCTGCACCGTTTCCTATATATCTCAGAATAGAAAGAAGTGTTGCTCAAGTAATTTGACTTGGCCAGATTAAAGTTGGTACGAAATAAACAGAATATTCTTCTTCTAGGATCTGATCTATTATTTTAAGCAGAGATTTATTGTAGATTAGGAATACTTCAGTGTTGCAATCAACCAGGTCATACACCTTCTTCCTTGTGCACTGAGGTATTTTCACTTATGAAGGTATTTTCACTTATTTTCACATTTAGGAAGAATCTGTCAGAGGTGCTTTTCAAACAGGCCAGTAATGAAGTTCAAACTTCAACTGCAGTTAAAAGAGGTAAATGTAAAAATTACTTCTACCCTTAAATTAATCCAGGCAGTTACCTGCTTTCCTGCCAATTCTTAACCAAGAGACTGGACACATTTTCATTTCACACTCTATTAAAAATTGTTATGAAATTCCCCATCCCTAGCCTATGCAGGAGGAAAAAAATAAAAACAAGCAAACCGATCAACCAACACAAGAGGAAAACCTAAAGACCTCCCATAAGAATTATTCCTTACAATCCATTTTCAAACCATAAACATTTGTATGCCCTTTGAAGCTATGGGAGTCAGTGGATTCATATAAATCCATTGGAGGTTCAGTCAAAGCATCAGGTAAGACTGAAAACTGAAGGATTCTTTATCAAAAGGCCAAATTTTCTGTTTTGTTGAGAAAAAAACCTCATGTTGAAAAATATGTCAAAACGTAAGCTGCATGATGACCCGTGTGTGAAGCAGTCAAAACCTTTGTAAGCCAAAACTGGCATGGGCAAGGTCAGTGAGGTCCTTGTTAAGTCCACCTTGCAGCTCAAGGACACCTGACTTTGTGAGCCCTTAAATCATAAGACAAACCTACAGTTTTCCACAGATTTTTCTTGCAACCAGTTCCTGAGATGAGCTTTAGCCAAAGGACATTAGGATCTACCTGGTCACCAAGACCTTTTGTGTATGGATTTGCCACTGTTTAACAAGCAGTACATATTATGCTACAATTTTCACATGCTCTATCATTTTTCTCAAAAATATTGGTTATTCACATTCTTTTGAAATACACCTTTTCTGTGGGCCTGCTCCAGGGAGGAAAACCAGTTACTTGAATCTCCGATTCCCTAAAGAGCAGCAATGCAGGACCCTGATGCAACATGGGTCCTGTTGTGCAGTCTCTGCAATGCCTTGCACACATTATGAGCAGAACAGACTGAAGCAAAGGCCCAAACTGCCTCAGAAGAGCTTGGGCATTTCGGGATGCCTCTGCTAGAGAGAAGCAGTGATGTTTTACAGGTACAGCAGTTAACCAAAACAGCCATTCACAGCTGAAAGCACATTCATTAACACCACTGATCACTGGATTTCCACATTACTCTCTACTTAATATTTGATGGATATATGTATATATAACCCATGTCACACTCAACAATTTTTATTTACAGTCATTTCAATGCCTTGCTGGTGCTTTAAATGAATGCACAAGTACACTCAGGACTCTCAGAAATCAGCACACAATTGTACTTTTTATTCTTCTGAGTGGTGTGTGGGCAATTTGCTCTGACACTGGCACACTCCAAGTCTGTCAAGGTGCACTGAACACCACAGGACAAACACCTGACCTCACAGGGGCACCCTGACACTGCCATTCTGTCTGCTGGTCATGCTATGCAAAGAGGTAATTCACTGCCATCTCCTGGCAAACTGCTACCCGGGAGTTTCTGAACTGAAACAAAGCATTGACACACACCAGCTGACACCAGAGCAATTAGAGGAATCACACTTAAACCTGCAACATCACTTAAGTGGTGGCATAGGGAGCGCCCATAAGTCCTGCAAAGACGCCACAGACTCACCATCCCTTTCTCTCCCTCCCAGAATCCACCAACATATGGACAGAACTCCAGGCTTGCTCCCGAGGAGAGCCCCCAGCAGACACAGGAACCTGGTGAGAACAGCAGCTCACAAGAGGGTGTCATGTCCACACCAGGACACACAACAGAAGCTGTGGTACCCAACCAGCAGCCAGGCTTAGAGCTTTTCTCTTAGAAGAAGTAACAGAAGATTTGGAAAACCCTAAAAGGGAAACTGTCTAAAACCCAGTTGCTATAATGAATCTTATTCATTTACCTACAGCAAAACAGTGTTTTCCTGCCACTGTAGGGGAAACCAGGGCCTGAAAAATTCACATTAACTCTTATATAGAATCTGATGTCCTTGCCTCAAAGGAAATTCAACACTTTCCAGACATTTCCAGAGAAAAGGACTGAAAAAAATTCTGAAGTTAAACTGCCTTAATAATATAGGATCATTGAGAGTATACATAAAAGCTGGTTTTGCTTTAGGCAAAGAGAATGAAGTTGAGAAAAGGATGACTGATTCAATTACCTTACAATATTAAACCAGTAGCCACCCTGGTGGCATTTCAGCATTGCTGTAAAGCCATTATCACACTCTTGCAACTTGACACTAGACCAATTAATATTATCAAACTGAATATTGAATATCATAATACAAGCACATACAGTCCTGCTCTGGTTCATGTCTACTTTTGCACACCACTGTGCAGATGTTTCTGCTTGTGTTCAGCAGCAGGGTTGCAATCCCTCTGCTCTACTTCACTTTCATTTCTTTTGCCCTGGGACTCTTCCCAAGGAAAGTGCTGCATTTTAAAGTATTCCATTTACACAGCCAGAAACAAGCATACTGAAGCCAACTCTTATTTGTATTCCTGCCTGCAAAATTCACACCCAATATTCACTTTTGAAATCCACCCCAGGTTTCCCTCAGTAGCTTTAAGTGCTCCAGGAACTTGAGTGCAGTAAAGCTCACTGCTGACACAAACATGCTTTACTCCTCTCCTCACACCATGATTACAAAGATTTTAGAAGGTGCTGTACAGATTAAAAACTTCTTATTCTGAAATGCCATAATTATGGATACACATTATAGACAAACCAATGCCAGTAGCAGCTGTCACTTGACTGATTAACACTTCTCAGACAGATTTGTCTAGCAGCCCTAATGAAAAATCCAGATTTTCTCTATTTCTTCAAGGTATTAAGGAAACACTTGGAAGAACGATATTCAGTGCATATTGTACTCAAATTTACGCACCAATTGAGTAGAAAAATCAACCAGCCCCAGTTTTTCCAAGGCATACTGACAAAATGTCCTGGGAGCTATATGATGAGCACATGGAAACACTTGTTATTATCACAGCCATGACACTTTGAAGGGATTCACTTTCTTCAAACATTTTAAAGCCTCATTACTTTTGCCATTTCTGGCAATTACTGCAACTTTTGCTTTTTACCCACTGTGGAATTAGCAGAGAGAAAGGATCTCCACCTGCCCTTAAAACAACATTATTGCTGACAAAGTGTTGTTAGGATGTGCTTAGCATTTGGCTTTGTTGATTGACAACTTGCAGCCATTACAGGGAAAAGTCAAAATGCACTACCCTCAATTCCACAGTGACCCTCTTCAAACAGAAGGTAACTAAAATTCAGTGCAGGTTCAGCTGAGGTGATGGCATTCTGTTTCATTAAGGATTTATTCTCCTAGCATTTCAAATCTGAACCTGCAGTCCTCCTACAACCTTTTCAAGAAACACTCTCCACAAACAACTACGTATTTAAGTTGTGCATTTTGCATTTACTGACAGACCATAAATAGACAGAGAAAAGTCTGGTCAGTTCTACCTTTAAAGTTGGTCTGTTTGCCTCCTTTCATTCTGACAGCAACAGAACAAAACAAGGCCTATGTACGATTAAATGAGAAGTAGAACATGCATAATGAATAAGCATGGAAACTTTCTGCCAGTTTTAAACCCACATTTCTACCACCCCTCATCTTCTCCTCCCCTTACCTGAACTTGCTCACAAATTGGTGGTGGAATGCAGGAACTCAATAGCACGACGGGAATGGAGGTTTCAAAGTTAGCTCTGTTGCTATTCTCAAATCCTGTAATTTCTTCGCTGAAAAACCTTGAGGAAAACTCTGGAATCAATTAAGCAGGATGTTTTAAGAGCAAGGTGTGCCAATTATACTTTAAAAGCTTAAACAAGTTATAGCAGCTGCTCAGGGCTTGTATTTATTCATACCCAGTATGGAATTAAGTACTTACAAAGCAAGACCTTTCAAGCTACTGAGTGTTGCTACTTGCACTCAGGAGTATATTGAGTGCTACTGATTTAAGGCCTAGATGGAAATATCTCTCTGTAATCAGATACAATATAACCAGAGGCAATAACAGTTACAGTTCCCAGTTGGTCCTCAAATCAATATTTAACATAGCTTAGTCTCAAATGTATGTTCAAAGTAACATAGTTCAGTCCCTAATGTATGTTCAAGGATGAAGTACGGATACCTTGCAACTCAATAAATGACTTTATAACACAAGAAAGCAAACTTCTGTGTAAGCCTAACACCATCACAGATACTGCTTAAGAAAAAATATAAGGTCAATTAGAACTAGACTGAATTAATTTTATTTCCTTCCAAAAAGAATAGACACTAATTTAACTGTATACAGAATTTAATTTAACTATAACTATACAAGTTTCAGTATATTGTCCTGTTCAAAAACTGCTTATATATAAAAGAAAAAATACTGCCAAAATTCTAACGCATACTTTACAATTAAATGTCCCAACTTTCTTTCTACCTCTAATAACCTCAGACTAGAGTTGCAGTGTTCAGATTAACTTATGTATGGATGAAAATGCCCTTGGTCTTAAGTGCAGTTTCTTTATTACCCATGTTTTTGCCACTACCACCAACACTGGACTCAAAATTAAATTTTACAGTATTAGCAATGAAAACTTTGATGAACCTTTTAAGAACAGAATTCAGAAAAAGATTAACAACATTTTACTGCATTAAAATATGTTACATGCCTCTAAAAATAACTTATGCATTTCTCTGCATATTCTTCTGTTTATTAATCTGTCACATTTTACTATAGTATCTGCTAAGTTTTCTTTGAACACGTGAACAAATGAGAAGTAACCACTCTTAGACCATCAAAACTCAACTCCATCTAGTTCTTAGAACTTCAAGTTCTTGTTTTGAAACAAAAGGTGTCCATCAAGGTTCCAAGAATTTTTATCATTACACTCAAGCACGTTAGACAAAAGAATAAAGTTTCTTTTTTTTTTCCTGGTATGATCACCCAAACCCTACCATTTTTCCACTTTCTATCGTTACTGCATTTAAACTGCCAACATTCCTTACCTTGACTAAACAAAGGTTTCCATTAAGTTATTTCCTGTACTGTTTTACCTAGTTGCTGTCCAGGCACACAGAACACTCCCCACTACACTGCCACATCTCCAAATCCATCGTTCTAGTTAATGGAAATCTAGGTCACTCAAAACCAGAATTACAGTCAGCAATTCTGTTTAGATATACCACCTGATGTGGCATTAACTGAACTACATCACAAATCACTGTAATTGAATGCAAAGTAAAGGAAACTTGAGTTTATTTAGCTTCCAATTTCTGGGAGGTCAAGAGGAACTAGAACTGCTCTGGACAACAAAAGAAAATTGACTGAGCTTACAGATCATTTTCTGCCAGATTCTTTCTTTAGGACCACTGTTTTATTGTTGTCCTTTCTATTACATGGGGGATGTACATATTATCAGGTGTTAATAAACGGTCAGTGCCTGTACAATACATTCTACAACTGAGCACCACTTTCCGTAACTGAACAGGCAAAGAAATTACACTGAACATCAGCATCTGGCAGTATTTCTCCAAAAAAAGTGACTAAAATGGGTTTAAATTGATTAACACTATTAAATCACATCTAATATTTGATACTACATGATTTCATTACAGCTATACGATACAATTATACAAAATGTGTTAACATCAAAGAATACAACCAAAATTAAGATAGCAAACAAAACCTATATAACTTTTCTTTCTTTACAGGAAAATACTTTTGAAGTATGCATGTAACTGCCCATTCTTTTAAAGAAAATCTACCGCAAGCAAGTTATCAACCTCCAGAAAATCACACATAGCATTACTACGCGTATCCCCAAAAAGTGTACAATATGCACACTTGGAAAATACAAAATTAAAAAAAATTGTAAGCAACAGGTGAGCTTCATATTTATAAGAATGTGAAAAGAAGTCCAATTTTAGCACTGTTGTATAAAGAATTGTCTTTTCTGATGCAAGTTCACAAGCTGACCCGTCCGGTTGGGGCCACACTTTACAAAACACCGTGTTCTTGAAACGGGCTTACAGAGCAAGGTGGATCATCTTAGCAATGTCACCTTCAAGTTTTCTGTGTGGCTTTTTTTTTTTTGCTTTTTATTTACTACTTATCAAAACACGTCCTTTAGTTTTGTAGGGTTCTTTTTTTTTAAAATTCTTTCCTAGAAACAATATACAAAGGGGAGGCGTATTTCTTTCCAATTGATTTTCCTGTAAGATGCTTTGAGTTCGAGAACGTTCTCCTCGACTTTCACTGGTTGTTTTTGGCCTTAGCGTGTGTTAAGATGTGAGATTTCAGGTTGGTTGATTGCGCAAACTTCTTATTGCAGCCGTCAAACGGGCAAACATAGGGCCTGTCGCCAGTGTGAATTCGCACGTGCGTGCGTAAATTGAAGTCCAGTGAAAAACGCTTTCCACATCCTTCAAATGTACACTGTTGGAAGGAAAAGGAACACTGTTAGCTAGTGGAACTCATCTCCATCACTGAGCAGAAAAGCAGTCTTCTTTAAATCACTAGACTGCACAAACACAAAGCCAGAGGCTGAAAATTGTTATGGGTGAAGCTGTGAGGATCCCCTAAGAACTGCACTGAACACTGCAATACTTCAGTATATAGTACATAGACAATAGCATATCTATTTTTGAAGACGGAAATAAATCATCTCCAGCTTGCAAGAAAGCACTTCCACTAAAGACACCTTCTCTGCATGTGAAACTGTATCTACACTCTAAGACAAAACAGAAACAGGATTTCACAGCAGAACTTCCCCCTCTGAGTGATCATCTGCAAAGACTTTCTCATTTTATCTGCTTTACTTTTAAGATGGACTTGATATAAAAAGAACAGCACATTTAGTGTTTCTTTTATTTACTACACAGAATATTCAGTGTATGCATCCAAGCAAATGCCTGAGGACTGCAAATCAAGTTTCTGAAATAATTTATTGTTGCTGATTACTTTAGAAAAATCCCACGTATGTTAAGTATGATCAAGATTAAGAATACCTTTAAAGATTTATAGGGAGTATCATATGAAGAGGGCAGGGGATCTCTGGTGGCAGACGCCCACGTCACGCCCACGTGACTCAATATAAATGGAAAGAGATTCAGAGACTCCATCATTTTGTTGAAAACTGATTAATAAACCCTACTGAAAATCAGTACCCTGAGGTAACTAACTGAGCAAGCAGCCCCAGGTCTCAGTTGTCCACAAGTACTAAGCTGAAAAGATGATGAGGAGAAAGAGACATTTTCTTACTTCTCTATTAACTGCAAATCTCAAAGAGGGTAACTTTACATCATATTTTGAAAGGTATTTCCCTTGTACATCCAATTTACCAATTTCTAAGAGAAGTTCATGTAAATAATTAAATGATAATCTAATAACTTAAGGGACTCCCAATTTTTCAGGTGCCTCATCTGACTTTAGCAGAGCCCTAGCATGCCCAAGTCCTGTGGAAGCCAGGTTACAGCTGGAGTCTCCAGGGCTCCCAGGTAAGTGGTGGCACTGGTGCCTGCAGGTTACCAGTACCTGAAAGGGTTTCTCTCCAGTGTGAACTAGCTGATGCCGCTTTAGTTTCGAGCTCTCCACAAAGGCCTTGCCACATTCTGCACATACGTGTACTCGAGGGCCATGAGTGTGCAGATGCTTCCTCATGGCAGAGTTGTCCCTGAACATCTTCGTGCAGCCCTTAAAAAGAACAGTGAAACTCAATTAGTAGATAAGCTAGTTCTCATAAAGGAGGTTTTATCAGCTACAGTGCAAACATTTAAAATGCTTTTCTATCCTGAATACTTTCTTAATAGTTGGCCCTGAAAAGAACATCCCTTACATTTACTTTTTAAAAAGCAATACAAGAAAAGCTAGTCATTTGAAAAGATGACAAAATAAAACCTAAACCCAATCCTAAACAAAAAGATCCCAAACCCTTTCCTCACACAGTATTATGAGCCATGTGCAGTCAAATGAATAATAGGACAGTCTTATGGAGAAGATGCAGACTCTGATAGAAGCAAATGAATAAACCAAAGCACTTCACAGGTTTCAGAGGAGAAAAAAACCCACAAAAATCCAACCAAAGAAAACAAAGACAGAAAGAGAGTTCATGGATACCTATGGTGTACTCTTCAAAGTGCTATATTTTGAGAACTACAGTATGACAATATATTATATAGTCTCTAATATATCACACATTATTCCCTAGTACCAGCTGGTATGTGCACCATCTCCCAACAAACATTCTGTCCTCTTCCTTCTCTATCCTCCCCATTTCTGCGAACAAATGGAGCAAGGTTTCCAGCACATAACAACTTACACGAACTACCTTGTCCAAACTGGCAGCAGCAGACTGATCAGCACCCCCTTGAGACAGAGAGTGCCACTGCTGCTGCACTTTAAACCTACAAAGTGGTACTGGGCAGCAGAATACAGCACGAGCTAGTCCCAGCTCAATCCCAAAGAAGACACATTAATTCAGGTACAGCATCAAAAGTCTTCACCTGGGGGTCACTCTGCATTGACAGAGGAATACCAATCTGATTCCAGAGTGGTATTCCAGCAGTGACTTGGGGCTCTATTTACCTAATCTTTCTACATTTTTTTCACTTAGTGACAATCAACAGGTATCTATCATATGCTTTATAAATGTCTTTCTCAAGGTTCAAAATCCCTCATAAAATCCTATTAAAAATCATAAATCCTATTTGTACTACTAGTGATGCTGTTATACAACACTAGTCTGCCAACACCACTGTGTTATGATGCATAAAGTTTAACCATACATAAAGGACTGTTAAATTGCTAATCTTAAATTCTGCAGGCTCTTTTTTTTTTTTTTTTTTTCCCTAAACAAATACATTTAAATAAGCTTTGTTTCTTACAAAAAGGGTGAAATGTCACTTTCAGGAGTTCTCTCTTCAGGCACTAGAACCTCTTTGGCTAATTTTGAAGTGTTGTGCCACCATTCCTTGCACAGAGCAGAAGTGGGTGGGGCAAAGCAGTGCCACAGTAAACAGACCATCCACTCTTTTTTTTGCATTTATTTCTAAGTCCCTTCTTGCCTCTGAGAGCAGCAGGTACAGCTACAGTATTTTTCTTTCATGAAACTGAATTCATAAATGCATAAAGCCTACAAACACTATAAGATAGAAAATGGAAGGAGAGAACGTTCTTTTTTCCCTCTGTTTAGATGAAGTTGAGGCTATGAAAAAGTAAATCAAAGAAATGAAGGTAACATTCCTCAGTATAGTAAAAAATAACTGTTCCTGTATCTCTGCATACTTTATTACAAAAAAACATGACACTTTTGAATGTGGAGAATTGGAAATAATCAATATAAGCACAAAGAGGAATTCAGAAAATTCCTTACACCATGGCTGTCAGAAAGTAGCCTTCTATTCATGCTCTCTAATAGATAACTCTAGTAGATATGTGCCCTGATCATTTGCTTAGGGTCACACTTATCTAGACCAGAAGTCAGCAAGATTGTGTTTGTCTTTTTAGTCACAGACTAAATTAGCTAAAAGAAGCACTACAAAAGCTGGATAATGCAGTAAAGCCACAGGCTACCAATCTAGGTGACTGGCAACATTTATTCAAGACAGAAGCTTCCTTGCTACCAGTGGATCAGAATCGTATCTCAAAGATGCCTGCCTCTCTCTTTCATGATGATGCACTTTCCAGCTCTGCGGAATGTAATTCAGAGTCTTACAATAAAGCTGACTTTGGCATCTGCACCATAAATTGCTGATTCCTGATCTAGACTCCAAATCTGTCATAGTTTCCAAGCAGAGGATATATAGATCTTAGGAACGTACTTTGAACAGCTTTCAGAACATTCTTTCAAGTATGTATTCTTGGGTGTCGGGAAATCACAACAGTAAAACCAGCATGTTAGGGACTGTGCATCATGGTTACCAGAAGATTAGGGATGCACTAACCTTAAGACAAGGAATGGGAATAATATATTATTCAGTGAAAAGTTTTAAAGGAAGCCTCCAGAGAATGACAACTAAAATACATTTAACTGAGTGTATACTATTAACAGTAAGGTATTTTAGTTATTCATTCTCAAGAGAAAACATCAATACAAAATTCTGATCTACAAATTACTATCTACGCAGAAGCTGAGCACTTCACTTACTTTGTGAGGACAAGCTATCGTTCGTGGAGCATCATCTTCTTTAATTTTTCTTGGTTTCATTCTTAAATATAAAAAAACAGTACAAAAAATGTTAGAAGAAACACATTAGTAGACAGCTCTTCTCCCCTAAGTGCCTATATAATGAGCACATTTTATCCCCCAGTACTACATGTGTCAATGGTACTCACTTTAATATTTTTAAAACCTTCATAAAAATATTACCAGTATAATTTAGCATTTGGAATGCTCTGCTTTCCAGAAGGACATCTCAAATACAGACTAAGACATTTAATACTATCTTCTTAATCCTCTGAATATGTGGAAATTGAGGGTTTTTTTCCTGACATATGCTAATTGCATTTACGAGGTTTTGTTTGAAAACTCCATTTGTGTTGTGCCAGTACCCATGTGGTCTATTTAGCTTCACTTCCTCTCCATCTATGCAGCAGGACATGAAGGAGTATAGCTTCAATCATTCTGCAGTATTTTCATCACACAAGACTTCTAAAGAAAACTCTAGAGAAGCAGGGAAAGCAGAATCAGGCAAGTTGCAGAATCTACACAGACAACACAGACACACATTTCAACCACAGAAATGGTAATTTTTCTTACTTTAAGGTATTGTGCACACATATTCCACTCTTGGCAACTGACAAGCAATCACCTATTTACTCCTGGTCACTGACAGGGATCTTCATTATTTTATGGGTGCCACTAATCTCCATTGCTACACAAGGAGCCCAGCAAACTATTGCTTGTATGTGTTAGATCTATTTTACATACAGTAAGATTCTGTACAAAACAACCTTAAAACAGTGTTATAACAACCACCTATCAGAAAGCAGAAGAGCCAGATGTGATTCTAAGGAACTGCACTGCACTTTCAGCTGCTTTCAGCTGTCTCTATTACTCAAACCTGTGGTGCTGTCTTCAAAAAATGCAAAAAGAAAAGTTTTATCCCCATCTAACAATAGCCTTAGGTGAGTGTAAATAAATGGACCCCCATACAGCTGAGATTCCCTTAGGTGAGCAATGAGATTTTGCACATTCCCAAACCTTGCTGTGGAAGCAGAGCTAGTGTATTACTGAACTGCTTTTCCTGGCAACACAGCACACGACAGCTCTGCGTGACAAGGTGCCTACATATCATACCTGTAAATTAATCCACAGGCTTGGTGGTATTCCCTAGTCTCAAACAGAATGACTATCTTGAAATTAACAAAATAATTGGAATTATCAGAATTCCAATTCTAGTACACACTCTTCTTAATGCTAAGAAGGAAAAGTGTCTGTTGCTATCCATGACAGTTTTAATCCACATAAGTTCTGTTTCTAGAAACTGATATAAAAGAACAAGGCTGGGAGAAGAGATTTCCAAGCAATGCATGTAGGTACTTTTTTACATTCCTTTTTATTAATCTATATAAAAATGGCTAAACAGAAACTCTTAAACAAAGTCTTCCCAAGAGCTGTAGAGAAAATAAACTAAAACACCTCCATTGTGACCACAAAAGCATTTGGTTTTTGCAAGCAGAATTCAGACTTCTTTGGTACTGTCACACTCCTATGGTTGAAATCTGCTTTCACCTGCTTCCTTCACATGGACTGCTGAGAGAAGAGGGTGAATTAAGGCAAGAGCAGGGGGAAAAAAGCCCCTCAGAAGTCCTGAAGACCCAGGAAAATCATCTTACAACTGCCAGTGGAGTGATATGTGATGGACAAGTCTCCTATGGCTCTGTCAGCTATCACTGGTCCCTTACTCTGAGTCCTTTCAGTACTGCAGATGTAGCAGAGTTCAAGTGATCATCTGCAGACTAAAGCACTTGACAGCCACTTCACAGAAAATACTAAACCCCAAGGATTTGGAGGTTGCTTTTGCTCTTTTCTGAGTGGGCACTTGAGAAACTCTTGCTTGCCTCAGCATCTCCAGACTACACTTGGCAGGTACAGAGCTATCCTGAAGAACACTACAGTCTCCTGCAGGGCTGCAAATACATTTACAGGTATTAACAGTGACCTGTGAATCGGTGTAAGGTATTTGTGTTGATGTGCACCACAACCAGCAGTACAACTAAGACTTCATCAACCTAAGGGCAGAAGCATTCTGAATACAGCAGACTACATCTGTTCCTGTACAGCAGTCTCCTCATTACCTTAATTTTCGTCGTAACTATCTTTTTCAAGACTACAGACCAATTCAGTTGACCTTATTGATTATAATTTATTTATACAATCCAACTAGAATACAGAATAATTGTGCTGTTTTTAGTTTACACAGTCTCTTTAAGTAAAGTATTAAAATACCTGACTCCAAACAAGTGATTGGGATTACACTGATTGACTGCACTCTCCAGTGAGGTTTCAGACTCAATAGTACTGTAAGTACTAAAGCTCTAGGAAAACACATACACACAGAAGATCTCTTTGCAGTAACCCTACAGAAAGCTTTCAGCTACCTTTAGCATGGGATTCTCCTTATTATGTCTCTGATTTTAAAAAACAGGAAAAGGGACAGAAATGAGCAATTGTTAAAATGGTCTCAGAAGAATGATTTGACAAGATGGGACATGAGAGAACAGTGTCATGATTTAATTCCATTAGAGAACAAACATCCTTAGGAGACAAAGCTGGTGCCAAAAACACCTCCTCCTAATTCAATCAACTTGTTAAATGTTGGCTGAGTCATCCCCCAGCCCAAAGAAATGAAGCAAAAAAAAATTTCCTAGGTCTGAGATCTGTGTCCCTGACATGATCAGAATGAGTAAAACCACTATTGTTCCAAAGTCTTAACTGGCCACCTGTAAAGGGAGTGACTAGACCAAGAGAATTGCTAACAAGAGACGTGGCAAATAGCTTTAGTGGGCAGTGCCTGCATTTTCAAACTTTGTGTTAAATCCTTTTTCTGACTCTTGTATCTTACCTCTGGTATTACCTCGGTGTTTGAGAAAGAAATGCTGCTCAACAGTGTCATCCTAACACTATTGCTCAGGTAGAGTGAGAAGGAAAATACCCCGGTCCAGTGCAGTAAGGAAGCTTGAGGAACCAATTGCAGGTGAACTGGATGGTCAGATATGGGACAGACTGCAGCATCAACAAACACATTACATTTTTCAGTTCAGTGTCTGAGCAGGCATAGAACATGAATGTCCATCCAGGACATTTTAATTTTCAGGCTTTGTTTCTAAATTAAGCAGTATCAGCCCAGTAGTATACTTGAACATTTGGATACAAATGACAAAAGGTTTCAGTAAAAAAAAAAAGAGTAATTTTACATCTTCTCATATTTCATGGAAGCACAGCAAGTTAAGCCTAAAATGTGGAACAAGACTGTACTTATACACAGGGTTCCACAGATAACCAGTCTTACCAACAAAACAGCAGCAGACAATGCAAAAGAAAGAGATGGCAAATGGTGTCCAGGTTGTATCTCAGTGCCACAGGCAGGAGGAAGCTGCTGGGCCTTTTGTACACCTGGATTAAAGGCATGAGGGCATCAACTCCACAGGCACAGCTACAGTACATCATTGTGTCAAAAAATGTCATCCTGCTCACAAAGCTGCAGAAGCCATATGGACAATTTCTCAGAGAAGAATTTAAAAACTTATATATTTAATGCATTAGAAAAAAAGATTTTGATCTTACATAAAATTAACTTTCTGCAAAAGGAGACCAGACTAGAATCTGTGCTGTTGATCTTAATTACACTGGTGCAGGTAGCTCTTGCTGGTGGTGGTTAGACTTTTGGCTCCCACCCAGTAGAGCATCTCTACCAGCTCCATCCAAGTTTTCTTAGCCTGAAATATTAATCAAAAACAGAACTCTAACAAATATCACTATATAACACTACAGACACACACATTAATAGTGGGGTGGAACTTCAGAAACAGTTGCCTTTGCAGAAAGTCAATTTATATGGCAAAACCAACATTTTCATTTCTGTGGTGAGTTTACATGTGTTGCACTGAGTAGAGGCCAACTGCAAATCAATGAACTGTGACAATCACAAAGGTTACCTTGTACCTTTTGGATCCAGTCACTGGGACACTGCAATTAAAGGCTGGGTCTTAACTTGCACTGGGGGAGTGGAAGGAGGGAATGGGTGACAGCAGAGGAAACAGAAATGCTGCAACCCAATAGCTTTACAGAATGAGCTGCATAAAAGCACACTCCCTTATCCATGCATAAGAAAGACTGAGTGAAATCACATGTATTAAGCCACTCAGTTTCTCAAAATAAAGAAAGCAATATTGTCACTGTGCTGTATCTGAAAGTTAAACCTAACTACCTCCTTTCATCTTATAGAGCTGAACTGGGAGTACTTCACCCTAAGAGAACCTTAATCCCCACCCCAAATTCCTGTCCAACTTCATAACATATAGACTTGTCAATTGATGCAATTTTGTACGTCAGCCATAAAAATGATGTTAAAGCTGGGAAGAAATACAATTCAAATAACAGTACAGAATTTCCCCCTTGCTCCACAATTTCTTTTTTTTTGCCACTGCTAAGGAGTTTTGTGTTCTCAGCTCCTTTCTGCTCCCTCTGTACATAAAGCTAATCTTAATAGCTTTACTTTCTCTCAGGCAACTCCTTTAACACATCCTAGAAGTATCTGAAGATCAGCAATGATATTCACCTGTGCTGATGGCCACCCCCCCACCACCTCCCCAGCAACAGTCAGAGATGGAGGAAATTATTCTCTCTGAAGTGTTACTGGCACTGCTGGTGCATTCCCCTCACTGTGCCATTCCCCTTGCACTGCCCTGCTGAGCAGAACCAGCTTGAGCGTCACAGCCCTGTGCTGCTGCACGAGTTTATTTGTGCTGAACTCCTGGAACTGGCTAGACTGGCTTTTGGACAAACAAGATGAAGGGGGAGTGGCACAAGGTGTCCTAGGAATCTATCTACATACAACCCAAGAACAGACAGTGTCTTACCTGCTGCAGCCACAGCTAGGAACAAAACTGCCATAAGTTCTTTCACTCCACGATTCTATTCCTAGGTTTGTCCCAGTTACGAGGAATATCATATATGTGAACAGGGACATTGACATATGCAGTGTGGCACAGAGATGTCCCTTCCCCTAGAAGAACACTGGGTAAAGCAATTATCACTTTACTGCCCTTTAAGCTTCTCTGTAACAAGAACAAAACCAATACAAAAGCATATACCTTACAAAGAGGCCTAACTCATAAATCTGGATGACCAGAAGGCTTTGTCACTTCCAAAAAGGGTGTCCTATTTCAAACTCTAATGCAGTTTCCTCTCCTTTGTTTTCCATAGGTCTGGAAAGTGGATAGAAAGGAAGGCACTTCTCACAATTGCTCTCCTTCAAAAAAGATACCAAGATCAGCAGAAAATAAAACCACTAAGAATAAAGTTTTTACCACCAGGACCCATTACTGTGCCAATTTCCCAGCTACAGGATATTCCTTCTTATTTGTTTTACTGATGTCTGTGTTCTGCTGTCTTCAGACAGTTCAGTCATGTATTTGGAGGACAAGAGGGAGGGAGGGGGCAACCAGGGAATATCCTTTTTAGTGGCTTGCTTTGAGGGAATTTGCCATATGCACATTCTAGAAACATCCCTGCTACCTTCCTAAGTTTTCACTACCAAGCAGCTATGATTTCTTCAAAGCTAACTACTAAGCTGTCATCAATTTAGACTTGGATTAAGCATTTTATTTCACTTGAAGGGACTTCCAGTTCCCCTGTCAAAGGTATCAAATAAAATCATGGTAATTTATTAGGTTTTTTCCTTCAGAGCAGATTATTCACTACTAATATTTCACATTTTGATATGACTGCAAGAGAATTCCACCTTTTTCTTTTTAATTGTGTTTTCAGAGCATGCTAGAGAAAATCCAAGACTCTTAAAACAGAATAAAGCAACTTGTAAAAAATTGTAAACTGCCAGCTAGGCATAACTTTTGGTCATTCATCTATGCATTACTGATCTATGCATTACTGTCGATGTTCTGACACAGCCTATTTATTCACTGTTTTCAATGGAATCATAGAATGCATAAAAGCTTTTCCAGGAAAAACTGCCAGAGTTCCAGTGAAAGGATTCAGATTCCTGCTCCATGACTCAGTGACATATGCTCTACAGCAGGCAGTGAAGGACAACTGCATCGCAGGAAACACCAAAACCGCTCACTCTGCGAGAGCCACCACGCTCTGAGCACTGGTGGCCACTGCAGCTGCTCAATCACTACAGTTCTGAATTCTTTTTTTCAAAGGGCTGCAGAGCTACAAGCAACTTCAAGCATCAGGTTTGTCCCTGTATTACCTTTCACTAACTAGCTCATGATCAGAATACCAGAACCTTGCTCAAAATCTACTACCACTAGAATTCAAGCTTTTTCTGTTTAAGCCTAACCTCAGAATCAATGCCAGTATTTTGAGTCAATTTATCCTTAATCTAAATAAGCTGCATTTGTTATAAATAGTGAATCTAGCCTGAGGAGGAGGCAATTTCTACAAATGTATGGTGAGATTCTTTCCTACTTTAATGAAAACCAAAAAGCAAACCTACGTAGATTTCTCTCAACTAAACACAATGTACTTAGCATACAATTTTACTAGCCAGTTCAGTCTTCCTTTTATGTGGACAGTCACAGCTCTTTTTTTCAAGTAATCTAAATACAAATTGTAATTCAAAACCTTACAGCACATCAAAGCTATTTAACTTTAGAAGCAATTTTCAACTTCATGTGCTGCTAGAACTTTTCAGAATACTGCTACTAAAACTTTTGAGCTTCTGAACTGTAAAGCTACGAGCAATGTTTGGCAATTTCACAGAACTTTATACTAAACAAACACATTCTTTTAGCATGAAAAACTGTACTCCTTGAACCTCCAAAGCCAATTCCAGCCATGTAAACCAATTTTTTTCTTCCAGCTTGCCCTGCAAAGTTCCTAGTGATATTGCACACAGCAAGGTCACTAAGACAACTGAACAGTAGTCTGCAGGTATCAGTACTTGAATCCATCTTATTTGCTAAGGAGTCCCTTTAACACACTTCACTGCAAGAGGACAAGACCATAACAAGAAGTATTTAAATTCTAGTACACCCATACGCTTCAGTCTCAAAAGAATAAACAAACACAGTAATTTAAGACATAACATACAACTGTAAGGCAAGAGTAAAAGTTTGACAGTCACCAACTCTGACCAAGAAATCAAATAACCTTTCTTAGAAAATGCGTTAAATTCTCATGTATCTACAGTTAAGCTACGAGAACAATTTTTCCCAGGTTTTGAGCAACTTGGGGATATTACTAAAGGTGATATCCAAGCAAGGTGTTTCCTCTACCATCACACATTTATCTTCTGACTGAAACGGATTACTTTTTATCTGCCGTGAGAAAAGAGGCTGTACACATAAAACAGAACCTTTCCACTACATGCTAGAAATTCCAGCTCTGGAACTTCATAGAACATTGTGAAATACTATAAATATAGAAAGTAATAATTTTGAAATGTTGCCAGCAGCCACTATTTTCTCAATAGAAACCTAAATAAAACATTCCACAATATTCAGAAATATGCAGACACACCTGATAGAAGCAGGCTAGTCATTTCAAGAAGCCCAAATCCTGACAACCATTTCAAGTATTCAACCCAATCTGAAGAAAAAATATTCAGTAATTGCATGGAGAATACCCTGCAAGAAACTTTCTGCTTCTAACAAAACACAGCTATTCAGTACTTCAGTCTCTAATAGAACCAGAGTATATGTTTTAGAGTAATGGAGAACACCATTCTAAACGCACGACAAGTAGAAATATGTAAGTAACAGTTTAGAATTTAAACACTATGTACAATCAAGAGTATCACTTAAACATCTGCTTTCAAAAAAATCACATTAACTCCTCATCAGGTCCCAGAGAGCATTACAGTAACTTTGATAAATGATAGTAAAACACAAAAGGAGAGTAGCAGTAGCTAATATCACTTCAGAAAGAACCCTGTTTTCACCTGTTTGTGATATGCTTTTATACATTTCCTGATCCGTCTGCAGTCTGAAGCAGGAAGCAAGACCTACAGAACTATTTCACTAGGAGCCTTCAAAACTCATAGTTCAATGGCTTTAGTGAAAGTAATTGTGGGATGAGGCCATGCTGTTATTCCTCCAGCACAAACACACTACAGAGTAACAGGACAACACCTGTCAAAAGCAGCAAGATCAAAAAGGTGAAACAGGAATAAATGCACACATTGAACACCAAGATCCAGCAAACCAAGAAGCCAGACCAGAATCGTATCAACAGCCCCTGCCACCCAGCAACTACCTGGAAAACGGCACACAAGGATAACAACATGCAACTGTCTGCCTGCTCTGAGTGTCAGAACCATGCACCCAAGCTCTGAAGACCAGCCAGCCGCTACAGAATCGACAATGAACGTGGCTTTACACGTTTTGCTTTCAGCCCGGGGAAGCGTGGCAGCAGCAGCAGCAGCAGCAGCAGCAGCGGCAGAGCCCGCCCGCAGCCGGGCTCCGACAGCCGCGGGGCGCCGGGGCTGCCCCGCCGCGAGAGCGGCGCGGAGCCGCTCCCCGCCCGCCTCGCGGCTGCCCCCTGCCGGCCGCGGGCCGCCCAGCACCCGCTCGCCCCGCCCCGCCAGCGCCTCCGAAAGTAAAAGTCACCTTGTCACCCAGGTCAGCCTATTGACACGCAAACGAGCCACAAGTCCGACTCACCGGAGAAAATGCAAGCAGTATAGTTACCGGCTGTGAACTGCAATTATCAGGGGCACTTGAAAGTGCAGGGCACGTGATTTAGGATCTTGAGCTTAAGAAGTAGGTGAAAAAGGACAGGAAGCTGCGTTGCCAACTAAATCCTGTAGCCTTACTATTTTGTACTGAACAACCCGAACGCAGCATTTCACTAATTGGATCCTTTGGTGCTCAGGAATTTAAGGCTACTCACATGAAAGAAATATTCTGCCATGTAAAATCACAGAATTCTTGGGCTTGGAAGCGACCTCTAGAGACCATCTAGTCGAATCCCAAGGCAGGGGTACTTAGCAATGAGTGACGCAATCTATCAATAAAAGTATTTAAGTCCTGTGGAACTGGAGGTTGGAAGACACTGAAGAATTCACTACTGAATATAAAACCCTGTTATTTTAGTTCAGAGCAGAGTAGCTGATGCTGTGTTAAGCCCCTTGTTTAAGAAGATAATTAAATGGAATTATAAGACATACTAATATACCGTTTCGTTTAACAGTTTCATAATTAAACCAGTGAAAAGAATACAATTTTAAAGCTCCTTTCTTCTACTTACCTAGCAAATTCAGCCAGTTGCTTGGGGTCTGAGAGGTCAATGCCAGGTATTCCACCAGGAGGAAGTTTCTTCCCTGTCATGTACTCTGAGTAATCTGGAGGAGAATTCTCTCCAATAATCTGCTCTTCCACCACTGTTTCATGGTCAATATCCTTTTTATCATCTGAAATACACAAAATACTGAATTCAATACATACTAAAGATCAAAACAGCATACAATTTATTAGCTACCTCTCAATACAAATTCACTATTGCTGCACATTTAAAAGAATACACTGCACTTCCAGATTCCCACACTAATTGTGAAGAGCAAAACCACACCCACACAGTTACAGCCTGAAGAACACAAAGAATACAGTGAGTGAGGGAAAAAAAGCAGAAATTGCGTATCTACTTCAAGCACAAACAAATACAGAAATGAATATAACAATCCTGTAAGTGTTGGCTGCACTTGAAAGATAATGTACTTTTCCTGAAACAATGCCTAAATATTTATTTCCCGTGACCTCCTCAGGACTAATCTTCACTATACCCACGCTGATACTCGGCAGCAGTCCCTAACTGCGCAAGCCTATCAGAAGGGCAGCAGACACTTACCCTAAGATGCCAGGACTACTGATCTTTACTTCAGTGTCTTAAGACTTCCCTGACCTCCAACAGAAGTGTCATGAAGACAAGAATTTTAAAAATAACTGCTGATGGGCTTCAGCATCTGCCTGTAGAATTAAGTTTTTCTCACACTTGCAGACAGATCTCAAAGAAAGCAAATAACTCAAATTGTGTGTCTCTCTCCCAAGGGGGCTTCTTCCTTCAGTGGCAAAGGCCGGCCTAAGCTCTTTCCCACTCCACTATGTAAACAGCAGACTGGGATTATTCAAAGCTTTTATTTGCAAGCCAGTTAAGATACTCTTGTTTTCTCTGCTCTAGAGCTCCTCCTATGAATTTGTGCTCAAGGACTGCAGTGAAATCAGGTGGAAGACCTGCTGTTGCTATCTACTCATATTCATACCTTAAAAAACATTGTACCGTGCATTCTATCTCCTCTTGCTATTTTATAACAGAAACTGAGAGACACAAAAATGAGAGAAAACAGAAACATCCATCTATGTTCCTCACTGCAGTGTTCACAGCACCTACCCCGTCTTTCACCCTCAAATACACCTGGGACAACAGATGTATATAAGGCTGTAACTACTCAGCTCAATGTAATACAACTTGACAGTACTTCTCCTACTATGTGTATGGGGAGAAGATTCTGGAAATTGTTTTATACACAAGAGGCTATACAAAAACATCAGGAAGTTTTACTTTACAGATATTTTTAAAGAGTGGAAACACAAGGTGGTAGGACAGAAATAGTATTTCACCAAATTAAAAAAAATAGGAAAACGTAAGTCAGAAAAAAGAAAGACAAAATGTTTGCGGATTTTTCCTCTAAACAGAAACACAGGAAATAACATTAGTCATTACTCAGTAACTTAGACTAGGAAAGAGAGAACAAGACAAACAAATAAAAGAATATACCAGACACAAATTTCTATTCAATTTGTAATGCCTGCTTTTCATGTTTGCCACCAAGCTATTTCTAGAAATGTTACTGCTAGTTTGAGGTTTAATCTGATCTACCAGATCAAATAGCAGTTCATGTATATTCCATGGTGAAAGAGGAAAACAGACTCCAATGCTGCAAAGACAGAAGTGTAAATAAGAAAATACTATCTGCAGCATTAAACTCAAAACAAACTACAAAACTGACTACTGACCTTTTTTAGTTGACCATTCACCACCACACTACCTTTCAGTCCCTACCAGTGCTTTAAAAAAGCAATTGAATTTACCTAAAGCAAGGATTATCTGTTAAATTTTACAGCAATTGAAGGAGTTACAAATTCAAGTCACTAAGCCTCTAGTTTGGCAACAATTTGTTCTTTCTAACAGAAGCTTGAAAAAAGACTGGGAGCTCAGAATGGCAGAGAATTTTTGCAAAGTTAAACATAACACCTTCTCTATGCTGCAGACTAGAATGAGATCAGCTGCCCTCAACGTGGCCATTTCAACAGCTACCTAGAACGTGCAGTTTGACTCTTTGATGACATTCATAACACAGACAAGTTTTCATTTCCTGCCTCACACCAGATGAGTCAACTAGGAAATTCTGTATATATTCTTAAAGATCTTCTTTCCTTCCCTAGTGTAAAGGTTTGCTATTCCACAGTGCTTTCTTGCTATTTGAGGACCAAACTGAAAGGCAGCCTTCACTGGTTTTACTTCCCAAAAGCCTGCCAACAGAAGTCCATTTCACTGCTATATAATTCCACAGACTACTGGAGCAAAACACAAAAAATTATAAACATATTACTTGGATAGTATAAAATATAAGAGAAATTACTGTTTAGTATATTAACAGTTATAAGAAAATTTTAAAAACCACCACATTTTCCTGTAACAAAAAACTGCATCTCTACAGCAGCACAGATCTCCACTTCTAAAAACAAATTCATATGAAAACAAAATACAAAACAGTTACCCCGAAGTGCAATATTAGGCTAATATTTCTGAAAAAGTAGCAGCAGACTTCAGTACCTCCTTAGTATCATGACCATCCTGTGGCATGATCAGGTCATTGGGAAAACAAAACAAAAACACACAAAAGAAACCTCCCCATACTTCTTTGGAGGAAGTCTGGAAATGGAAAAACTTTACCCATGTCCTCTGTGCACAAATATACTTTATTTGTGATGGCCTAGCAACCTGGACTAGGCAACTCAAAGTCTGGAGGGTAAAGTGCAAGCAAACTTTCACTCGGGCTGAACTGATCATTCTCGCTGTTAACTGGGCAAGTTAACTGTTTGTTGTTTTTTGCATTCAAGCAAGTTGTGATGTCCACTAAAGGCAAATTACTTCCCCCTTTTCTTCTCATGAAGCATTAGAGAATCAAACATACTGCATCCAAAGCAAAGCAAAACACACACAGCCCTAAAATTACAGTGACACCTCTGGATGACACCCATACAAGCTACATACGGAACAAATCCATGGAGCCAGTCAGGTAAAGGAAATTAAGTACTATATATACTATCTGATCTACTTTGTTTTGTCCCTTAAAACAACCTGAGAGTATAGCAGATTCAAATATAAGGCATTTGGCTGAAGCACCATTCTTATAAATCCAATGCAGCTTTCTGTAATGAACTTGGAACAAAATTCTAATGGCCTCCCCCTACATCCTTCTACGGTAACTTGCAATAAGGTAGATATTTAATCTAAAGTGGGTTGTTCTATGCACCTTTGTAGGACATACCCTAACACATCTTCATGTCCAGTGTCCTTCCATCTGCACGGCTCTCACTGCCCCCTAAATATGGGCAATACAGATATTGAACTGGATCCACTTACAGCACTTCAAAGCAAGTATGTCAAACATTTTTCTGCTAAGATCAGTGAACGTTCAGTGTTTAGCCAGTTTTATCTTTTAAATGCTGGTGAAACAACCTCAAGTTTTGAGAGAACTAAGCTCAAGTATAAAATGAAAGTGGAAGAACCAAGATTACTAGAATAAAACTCCATGCAACAAATCAGTAACAAAACATGGTAGAATTTGCTTCCCAATACTTCATTGATCACATCTTGCTCCTAATTACCGTAATTTCTCCATCTCTTACAGCCCTTCAATTACACAGAAAAATCCACCCACCTTGGAATTCCTTTATTTTATGCATTTCTTAAGTTGCAGCTGAAAATTCTGGAACTCCCCAGCTTACTAAGATGACCCTCTTAACTCTCAACCCAAGAAGCTCCATCATTATTTTTCCTCAGTTTTATTCTTGATTTTCCTTGTTATTCTGGATTTTATCTAAATTGCCAAGTCTCTGGGTCATTCTCCTCTTCTATTACTGAGCAGGGAGAACGCAATGATGTTCAATCAGTTTTCATCTGAGGAAAACAGGGTGCAAAAGGGAACTTTTGAGATACACCTGGTAGCAAAGCAATGACACCTGATCATACAGCTTCTTCCTCAAGGCACCAAATTAAAATAATTCTACTTAGCCACTAAAAGGATGAACATTTAAGCTTAAAATATGATCACACCGTTAAATACATTTACTTTTAGGAACAGCTGAAAAGCAATTACAGGATAAAGGATGTATTCGGCAGCTGTGCAGCACACCAAGGCACTGTGGTAACAGCTTGGTTATTGCTACCACATTGCAATCTCCTCAGGCAAATTAGTTCATTGGTCATGTTTGGAAGCAAAGAACTGTAATTAGCTTGTTAAATAATACAGTTATTTAGCAGACACTTCTGAATGTTAAAATTCCATTTTGCACAGTATGTCATTTTTTAACCTAAACGGCTGCTAGGTTACTTTCCTTCTGACGTGCCTTGCACACAGATGGAGAACAGGTTCTTCTTTCCCTGTGTCACCCATCTCTTATTTCACACCACTGAGACATGAACTGACAAAACCAGTGCATATATCAACAGTCATCATCTGACTTCAGCACTTATGAGACTGTGCCGAAGCACTATGACCTTCTGAGTCGTCAGCACAGGAGTGACTGAGTGCCAGGGAAGGCAAGTTAGAGGATTGTGGTCTGAAGGTGGGCTAAGAAGCAAATTAACTGAGTAATTTTAGATGGTGAACCACATTCGTGTATTTCACTTTCAAAACTGAAAATACATTTAAAACAAACACAGAACAGTCTACCTTATCACTGGAAAAAATGTCAGGGCAGATTCAATACTTACAGCAGAAGCCCGTATCATTGTCTTAATCAGAGTCAGAAATATATTGTCATCTTAATATTTTATACCCGAGAATCACTTTCTGTCTCCATTATAACAAACTTTAAAAGAAGCTCATTACTTATGTCATTGCAAAGCATTTCAGCCATCTTTGATACAGCCTCACAACTGAACTAAGTGACTCATCTATCATTTATACTACATAGACAACTGGTCAGACAGCAGATGGCTATTTTTCTCACCCATGCAGTCTCATGAAGGAAAATGAAAACCTTTCTATTTTTTGAGTCATTGAAAGTTTAAGAGATTTTTGAAGAACCTTCTAGAAACCCAACATGAACTCCCAAACGTCCAAATAAGGGTCCAAAGCACAGACTTCCTGTATTATCGAAAATAATTTCCCAACTATACATGTAACCTCTGTATCTTTGTCTTTCCTATCTAGGGATGGGACACTTAAGCAGTTTCACATCTGTGGGCAGTGTTTGGTTATGCTACTTCAGCCCTTAGCTTGCAGACTATGCTTACAATAACCGTTTAAGCCAACACCTATTTCAGGTTTGGAAGCTTGACTATCATTACCTGGAAGATTCAGTTAGCACTAATCCAATTTTTTGCCTTTGAATTTAAGCTCCAACTGCTTGAAATTTCCAGCATTTGGTGCAACCAGCATTTAAGCACCACCTTCCCAAATGTTCCTGCATGCAAGAATCAGTTTTGCAAGCACCATCTGACAAAGCGATTTCTCACGATCTTTCCCCTCCCCCTACACTATTGTGCACCCAACCTGGAAAAATTCACTAAAGACAATGATTCAAGCAGGATGCAGCAAAGGTACAAATAAATTCCACTTGATAAGAACAATTTTTCTAGTACCAACTGGGGTGTCTCACTTGGACTACGTGCAATGTAACTATATGCAATTTTCTGATATATTTCATATAAAGTAAACACACTACAGGAACATGATTGAACTATCCACCATATGCCCTCTTCAATCCTTTCAGAAATACACCTTCACTCACTTCTTACTTTCATGAACACATGAAGAAAGACAAATAATTGTATTCTTAAGAACTGAAAAGCTGATCTGAACAAGAACAAGGCATTCATGTTTCCAACGAAACACTTTAATCACGGGCCACAAGTTTGATATCACCATAGATACCAAGGTGATAAGAGAAGTTATGGTAAGTCGAAATTGTTGCCAACAACAATACTGCAATTTCTAAGAAACCACGTAACAAGACAAGGATTAAGTAGTCCCCTATAGTCACATTGCTATATATTTCACAGATTATTTCTACACATTTCAAGAGGTGCTACAAGACATGCTATACTCATTTATGGAAGAAGATTTATGATTGGTTAAATTTAGTACCACCCCTGTACAAGCCAATGTAGTAGCACCAGCAAACAGTAACAAGGAATTAATTCACATCATCTTCCCACACTGTGGTGAGCGAAGTGTCCTTCTTCCCAACTCAAAATCCCATGCACAGCAATATAGGACCCATTGTTCTATCTTGATGCATGGCCTTATTTATGACTTGTCTTTTGATTAACTTTTCACTTAGCTTTTAAAACAGTCAACTGAATCAGCATGCAAGCAAATCTTTATGTCAAAATACAGATTCAAACCTACTATATTTCCTCAAAATAGTTTGATTTTTTAGGGAAACTTTAGAACTACCCTTTTGCAATCCAGTGATTCTAGGTTTTTTTGGCCTTGATTTAGGATGAGGTTTTTGGAGGGAGGTACTCAGGCTGGGGGATTTTTTGGTATGGGTGTATATGCCTCTGCCTCAAGTTTGTTTGTTTGTTTTTTTTTTCTTTTTCAATTTTTATGGCAATAATTCAGCCTCTGATGTTTCAGGAAAAAAAAAAAGGGCACAAAAAATTTAAAGAGAGGAAAAAATCCCCATCATTTGACCACATCAGACCCCTTTAAATAAATAAGCTGCATATGAGGTGTAAGAGCCTGTCCAATATTCTCAGTAAAACTTCACAACACTCTCAGCTGAGCAGATAATTACCAAGGCTGTTTGAAGCTGGCAGGTGGTGCCTGCATGCGCAAAGGGAGGGGAAGGCAAACTTTTTCCCTGTATCTTTGATTTTGCTTTTGGATGGGCGTTTTTTGGCAAGTCAAGTCAGACTAGGTATTCTTTATTCTTCTGCATCATGGCTATAATTGAGTTAAATGTAGTAATGCAATTCAGTGTCCAGTAAATTATAAGTGGGCATCATTCCCACTGAGCTCCATGGTCATGCTCCTAAACAAGAAAAGCACCAAAATCAATAAGGCTCCCCTGATATAAAAGCTGTGTATGTGGGAAGAGAAGCAAATTTATTGATTATACACATGCTTCACTTTGGCCAAACAATAATCAGCATGCGGTCTTAAGGAAGCATCCTATCAGGAACTCTGAATTTCTGACTGCAAATGCATGCTAGAAATTGTCAATTGATCTCAGCAAGGTCCTGTATCCTGCCAGCTCATGAGTCATACAGCCACTTGCATTCAGCTACCTCCAGCAGCTTCCACAAGCCAGCAGACTATATTAGTTTCTATTATCTTTTATCTTTCTTGGATGGTCAGTTCTAATAGAACTACTAGCAAGGGAATTTATTCATACGGTGTTACAGAAGCACACAGAACAGCATTCTACAAAATAGTATATGGAAAACTCTTCATCAAGAAGTAATGAACTTCAATCAAACACATCGGGTTGTCAACTGACATGCCAATGGTTAGCGTCGGATAACTCAGTGAAACTTGCTAAAGTAGTCACCGGTATTTAAAAAGGGAGTAAAAATCCATACCACTGTGCTTTCCATCTTTTCAGGCAGAACTCAGCTGTCCAATACACGTTCTCTTCTACACCGCCCTTTCTAACAACCTCTAGTCATTTGCAAGCATCACAAAGTACAAGCATTATCGACTACATCAAAAGCTTCAAGAGTATCTGTTACTAGACTCCTTCTAAAAAATTCGAAAGAGCACAAAAATTATGATATGCGAGACAGATTACCAACTTACTATACAAAAAAACACCCACCAATTTAAATATTATGTGAACTGTATTATTCGACCTTTTTTTCACATTTATGTCATTTACGGACAGAACTCTGATTACAGAGCATTGCTGTCGGCAATACATTTTTTGTAAAAATAAAAAAAAGAGAAGGATAGGTGCATGTCAGTTTTACTCCAAGTCCCACAAGATACTAAATACCTTCACAAGATTTTACTGCCTTTAAAAGACACTCCCACACACACACCAAAAAAAAAATCCTCAAAAAACATAGAATCTCCCACGATAAGGTCTCCCTGTGCCTACTTAAACAGCTTATTTAAAGCTTCAGACCTAGTCGAGGAAAAGCCCGACGGTTTCCGAGCGCCAGCCAGGAATTGCCCCTTTCCTCCCCGCGCTCCCGGGGACGGAGGTCAGCGCTGGAGCCGCCCCTCCGGCCGTCACCCCCGGCGCCCCTCGGGCTCTGAAGGGCCGGTTGTTCGCGGCCGCCCCCTCCGAGCCGGCGGGAGGCGCGGGCAGCCCCGCGGGGGCCAGGAGCTGCTTCCCCGAGCCGGCACCGCGGGCTCCGGGCGGGGACGCCCCACCCACCGCGGCGGGCCGGGGCCCGGCGGCCCCGGGCGAGCTGCACACGGTATTTCGGGCTTCGCCGTCCCCGGGCCGGGGAGGGCCGAGTTTTCGCCCGCGCATGGCGGTCACGGCCCGGCGCACACGCCTCACCCACCCTCGGCCGCGGGGCGGGAGGGACGGGAGCGGAACGGCAGGCAGGGAGCCGGGGAGGGGCGGCGGGACGGGACGCGGGGGAGAAGGAGGACAGAGGGCGGCGGCGGCGGCCGGGGGATGGGAGGGAGTGCGAGGGGCAGGCGCGGAGCGGGCCCCGCGGGGAGCGGCGGCGGGGCGGGGACGGGGGGAGCGCGGGGAGGTTCGCCCCGCACCCCGCCTCCCCCTGCTGCAGAAACTACGCCATTGCGGCCTGGCCCGGGAGCCGGCGGCGCTGCCGCCCGCCCGCGCACCCCCCGCCGCCGCCATCTTGGCGGCCGCCGCCATGTTTGCCTGCTTCCCCCCGCCGCGGCCGGGCAGGAGCGGCGGCGGCAGCGCAGACCCCGCCATCTTTTCGGGGAGCCGCCATACTTGCCCTGGCGATGAACATGGCGGCGCCCATCGCACACATCAAAACATGGCCTCCCTTCAAAACAAAACTGTCCCGGCCGCACCGCGCGGCCGCTGGCGGGGCCCGCGGCCCAGGGAGGGAGGGGTCCGGCGCGCACTTACCCGAGGCCCACATGGTGACCGAGAACTCCCCCTCCAGGGTCTTGATCTGCACCTGCTTCTGCTCCCATTTCCTGCCGCCGCCGCCCTCGGCCCCGCCGCCGCCTCCCCCGCTCAGGTAACTCTTCTTGCTGCTCTTCTTGCCGCTGCCGCTCTTCTTAACGCGGCCTCCTCCGCCGGCCGAGGAGGAGCCGCCGCCTCCGCTCTTGCTGCCAGCGGCGGCCACAGTGACCAGGGTCTGCTCGATGTACTCGTCCTCCCCGGCGGGGGCCGGCACAGGGATGAGGATCTGGTCCTCGAACCCGTCGTCGGCGCGCAGTCCGTCCGAGTCGTCTCCCCCCACCACCTCCTCGCGGGTTTGCACCAGGATCACCTCCTGGTGGTGGTGGTGCAGGTGGAGCTGCCCCCCGCCGCCGCCGGCCGCGCCGCCGCCCGCCCCGCTGGGGTCCCCGTCCGACACCAGCGGCTGCAGCGCGATCATGGGCTGGTGGTGGTGGTAGTGATGGGGCGGGTGGTGCGGGCCGCACTCCTCGCAGCACTCGTCCTCCTCCTCTTCCTCCTCGTCTTCCTCGCCGCCCACCACGGTGGTCTCTATGGTCTCCACGGGGATGGTCTCCACCTCGATCTCGTGCAGCTCCACGATCTCGGCCGGCATCTCTGAGCCGTCCGTGGCGATGTACAGGGTGTCTCCCGAGGCCATGGTGAGGCGAGGGGAGGGAAAGAGAGCTCCGCGGGCGGCGAGGGGCCTCCGGTCCGCTCCCCTCGGCGGATGGTGGGGCTCAGGCTCCTTTCGCCTGCCCTCCTTCTCCTCCTCCTCCCCCTTCCACACAAACACCAGCGCCTCGCAGCCAGCGACAGGCAGGGAGGGAGGAGGGAGGGAGAGAGGGAGGCAGCGCCGCCAAATCCCGGCCGCGCTCCCTCGCGAGACTTCCGCCGCTGCCGCCGAGACGGACCCCAGCCCCGGAGGCCGCTGCCGCCGGACTCGCCCCCCCCGCCGCCGGGCGTCCAATGGCAGCGCCCGCCGCGCCCAGGCGAGAGAAGCGGCCAACGGGAGCGCGCCGTGCCGCAGCGCCCCGCCCCCTCTGCCCCTCCTCGCCCTATCACGGAGCGCTGCGAGCGCGGGGCGCACCTCCCGGCGCGGAGCAGCCAATGGGCTCGCGGCGCTGTCTCCGC
>QUSF01000004.1:6823597-6986674 GCA_003676055.1 Chloebia gouldiae
GAGGAAATTGTTTCCATGTGAATTTTGCAGGAGCGATCTGTCTAAATACATTATGTACTGGATCACAGTGGTATCGTTACAGCAGCCCCGCATTTGTAAACCTCTAGACAAAACATTTTTAACTTCCTTAAGGCCGTATTTCTAAAGGAAGCGAGAACGCTCGAGCGCTACCAAGCCGAGGACGGAGCGGTGCCGGTGCCGGCCCGCGCTGGCGGCGCGGCGGCGGCAGGGGGCGCGCTGCGCCGGCGGCGGGGCGGCCGAGGCGATCCCGGCGGCGCTCCCGCTCCGCAGCACCCCGGTTTGGTCAGTCCATCTCACAGCTCTAGCGTAGAGCTAACCCAATGGAAAGAGAAGTCCAGGATGACCCCAGGAAGGACCAGCACAGGTGAGATGGGGTCTTATTGGCAAATTCTTTCTCCTGAGCTTACTTCGGTGTGGGCGTGTGCTGTCATGGCTCATCTACAAACTATGAAAATTGCTGCCTATGAAAATTTGACTTTGTTCAATAAAGTATGTCACGTTGTAAATGTTGACAGTAGTTGCATCAGGTCAGAGAGTTATACCCAATTCAAAATGACAGCAAAATCTTCAATTAAAAAAAAAACCACAAATGCTATAGCTGTTCTTTCTTCTGGCAGTTAAAGAAGGTCCAGTTTATGCAGACAGAGAAGCAAATAGGTAACGCAGTAACTGAAAATACAAGTCTGTCATGGGACTTGGAGCTCTTACTTCAGAGAAAAAAACAATATATTTAGAGAGAAAATTCCCAGACAACTTTATTTTAGTTCCAGAACAGCAACTTTAACAAAGATTAGTTGTTGGCAACTACAAGAAGAGGAGTTAAGACCTGCGCACCAGGGCAGAATTAATGTACCTCAAACTCCCAAGGCTGGCAGTAGTCACTAGGAGACATATGCAGATGTTCCTGCTGTATTTACACTGTCACCTGTCCTTTCCACGAGCAGAAGAAGGAAGTGACTGGGTTGTATAGCAGAAATACATTCATGCTGGGAAGCCAGCTGATGGAGAAACACCATTGGGCAAGGAAGGGTGAGTCTGCCTGGATGTGTGGAACTGTGGACCAATATGTCTTGCTTCAGAGTTGTATATTGTAGGCCATGTCCTCAGGGGAGCAAAGGATTTTTGTCTTTTTTACCCTGGGATGCTGGCGATTAGTGTGATGTGTACTTAAAACTATGTAAATGGGATATTTTGATGGTACCTTGCACAGAGTCAGCAATTGTGCTCTTCCTCCTGAGTGTGTTAGGAATTTCTCTCAGCTAGGCTTCCCAATCGTTCCCAGAAATCCTGGACAAGTATGGGAAATTAAATGAGAAAGGGAGGCTACAGGTGAGAGAACCCGACCATGTGAAGCACATTTGAGCTGTATAAAGTGTTGTGACTTTGTGACTCTATAGAGTTCACAGTCATTACAGTATTCATTAAAATGGCTATTATTGCTAGGTGCCATTAACACCCTTCCCTCCCTTTTCCATTGTGAATAATTTTACTAGGATGCTGTAAAACTAAGGATGCCAAGTGGTCAGAACTGGGTAATACTTTTGCCAGTTCTAGAAGATGATCTAAAGCTGGTGTTTCTTGTTTGGCACCCACAATTACTCTTGAATTAGTATTATTTGTTTGGCTTTTTATAGAAATAGAAAGCATTAAATTCATCTTTCAAAACCAGATGCCAACTCACTGGAGACAGAAAAGTTTTCTTTTCTTCTTATGTGGTCACGTTGAGTCTGTAGTAATGAGCTACATCAAGGAGAAGCTGTTTGCCTACAAAGGAGATATTAAGTTTCCATGTGTAACTTACCATAACGCAGTAGCACTATCCTATTGGACAAGCCTTGGGGTGAAGTCATTTTTTTTTTTTTTTTGTTACTGCATGGACTGCCCCACTAATTTATTTTTTAGTCACCTTCAGCACACCTGAGCAGGAAGTGACAGAAGGGTGTCATCACATTTAGTGTCTTTGGCTTCTTCACAGGTACTGTCAACACACCAAAACATTTGAGCCAATTAAAGATTTAGGCTGAGATAACAATGCATCTGCTCTCTGAACAATCCATTTCTTCTGGAAACGTGTAATAACCTTAACTTGGTTTAACAGTCCCTTATCTGGATTGGACCCTGCAACTTCATGAGCAAGCACCACACTTGTGCTGGAGCAATAATGAAGAAACCATTTTACTTACAGGGAGCTGAGCTGTAACAGCAAAATGGTTAAACTCCTGCTCCTGCTGCGGGTAAAAGTGTTTATCTGTATACCACAGTCCTTCCACTCAATCTGCTTTGCACCTTTCATCATTCAAGGGTTTACATTTTAAGCTAGAAGAGAGCATCCAAAGGAGGGCAACAAAGACGCTGAAGGGCCTTGAGGGGAAGCTGTATGAGGAGCTGCTGAGGTCACTTAGTCTGTTCATCCTGGAGGAGACTGAGGGGAGACCTCACTGCAGTTACAACTTCCTCATAAGGAGAAGATGAGGAGCAGGCACTGATCTCTGCTCTGTGGTGCCCAGTGACAGAACCCAAGGGAATGACCTGAAGTTGTGTCAGGGGAGGTTTAGGTTGGGTATTAGAAAAAGGTTCTTCACCCAGAGTGCAGCTGGGCAGGAACAGGCTCCCCAGGGCAGTGGTCAAAGCACCAAGCCTGGACAGAGTTCAAGAAGTGTTTGGACAATGCTCTTAAGTGCATTGCGTGACTCTTGTGGATGGTGCTGTGCGGGGCCAGGAGCTGGATTCAATGGTCCTTGTGCATCCCTTCCAACTCAGCTTCTGTGATTCTGTGACTTAGGGGAAAAAAACTCCAACTCTCAAAAAAGCCTCCTAAATCTTCCTAGCAGTGAAGCATCAGGGTTTTGGGTTTGTGGGTTGTTTCATTGTTGATGTTTTTTATCCCTTGGTGTAACTTCTAACAAGACATCTTAAATAGTTCTACTTGGATAATATAAGAGGTGACAGTGTTGCCACTGTTTGTAGGCAAAAATTCTTGCTGAAAGTATTTACACCTCATTTTTTCAAGGCTGCTTTTTTGTCCCTTTTAATTTCCACTTGCAATAATAAATTTTTAAGGGTAGGATGGAATGGCTGGTTCTAGAGACTTTCATATTGTAACAGAATGAAACAAAATTGGACCTGATCCACATGTGATGTTGTTGGAAGGACTAATGATAGGGATATGTATGATGAGTGAAGATGGACAGGAGGTCAGGTATAGACTTGCAAAAGAACATAGTGGGAACAAGGGCAGCACTTTAATTTTAGGTTTTGTGTGTGGAAACATCACTGTGTAACGTGTAACTCTGTGAATCAGAGAGGCTAGAGAGGTACATAAGGTTACCTTAGTTTTCAGGTTAGCAAGTCCTTTGCCTGGTTTTGTTACCAAGGTAGCAGTGTGATTTCCTGCTGTTCCAGCAGGGACAGCACCTGGGCGATGGTCTGCAGACTACCAGGAGTGAAGTGTTATGCAGCCAAGGGCTGGATTCTACCGGGACAGCTCACAAAGATTGTTAGGGCACCAAGGAAATGTATGTCAGTCGTTGGTCGCCTTTGCACTCTTCTAGGTCTTTCACCCCTGGGAGGAGCTCGCTCAACTGGGCTTTGCCCTAATCCACGGTTCGTCTTGGGGGTCTGTCTCTGGATTGATGGCCTTTGGACTACTTTTGCTTTCCAAAAGCTGTGTCTGGAAGTGGCAGGAGACCTGCAGCGCTGGAGTTCCCCTTGTGCTCTGGAGCTGCCCGAGGCAGCGATGGATGTAGTGCTTGTGCCAAGCCCCGATGCTGGCAGCGGCACGACAGGGATCGCCGCTGCCCTGCAAACGCGCCCACCGCGCCGCCTCTCCCGGCTGCCTTCGAGGTCCCTGCAGCACGGCGAGCCTCGGCCGCCGTCCCCCGTCCCCAGGGTCAGCCCCGAGGCCGGACTGCCCCTGACATCCCGGCGGGACTCCGCGGCTCTCCCGGCTCTGCCCCCCGAGCGAAGCCGCGGAGCTGTCCCGGTGCCCGCCCGCGGCGGCCGCGGGGCGGGGGCGGGCGGAGGAGCCGCCCCTCCGCGGGCGCGGAGCTATAAGCACGGCGCGGCGCGGGGCGCAGCAGGCGCCATGGGGAACCGCGTCGCCCGCGAGGACTTCGAGTGGGTCTACACGGAGCAGCCCCACACGCAGCGCAGGAAGGAGATCCTGGGTACGACGGGGAGTCCGGGATGGGACTCGGGCAGCCGCTGCGGCACGGGAAGGGACGGGCGGGGCGGGAGGTCCGCGCCGGGCAGCCGGTGCCGGGCTGGGGGCAGGCTGCGGAGAGCGAGAGCCGCAGCCCGCTGGGCTCTTGGGTGCGCCCCCGAGGCGTGTAGCGCTCCCAGCTCTCCCACCCGTCTCCGGGGATGCCGCGGCCGAACGGAGCCCGGCTGCGCCCAGCCGGCTCAGCGGTGGCAGCGGCGACGGGGCGCCACGGGCTGTGCCCGCTCCGCGCCCGGGAGCGGCGCTGCCGTCGGGCGGCTCCGCCGGGCGGGCCCGGGCGCTGCCTCCTGCGGGCCCTTGCTCCCGGTGCCGTGGTGGGGCATCAAAGCAAACGGGCACGCGGGTCACATCTGCTGGGGGACAACAGCTGCTTGTGGGGGACAAGGTACACTCCTGCATTTTCGTGCTGTACACGCAGCGTTTAACTGCTCGCAGGAGTGTGATGGATGGGGAGGCTTATTTTTGTGGGGGGTTTGGGCTGTTCTGAAGATCGTTTTTGAGAATAGCTGATAATTCAGAATTGTCACAGAGTATTGTTGTGTATCTCCTAAAAATACATTTTCAACATTTTATTAATAAAAAATATTTTGATTTTCCCTCCTCTTTTCATTTGGGTGGGTTGGTCGTTTTGTTTTCTTCTCTCTAATGAGTATGATAAAGTTTTCAAAGAATTTTTATAAAATGGAAATTTTTATAAAATGCTAAGTTTCTGACTGAGTTGCTGCACAAGGTATATTGTAATTAGGTGCAGTTTTTTTACCTCCCACACAATCTTACAGATTAATCCAGGACTAATCTAATTTACAAAATCATTTCCAGTATAGTTGCAGTGGTGAAATATCCATGTCCAGGTGTGAATTACATCCAGGAAAATAATAATTATTTTACTACATAATCATGATAGTCAAATTACGTCAGTATAGCAAAGGATGCTTCTTGGTGTTGAGCTCCTCACCCTTTCAGTCCAAGGGGCTACATTTTGGAGAGCTAAGGGTAGGAGGGTGTATATTGGGTTTCTGCCCTTGCTGCTCGCTTGTGTTTTTGGTTGTGCTATAGAATGGGGAGGGCAAAGCACGATGAAGCTGTAAGGAGGTACTTGGACTCTCTTGTTGCAGCAAACTCTTTTTAGGGATCTTCAGCACACTTGCAGAGGTTTTGCCCACCC
The DNA here is from genome assembly GCA_003676055.1 of Chloebia gouldiae. Lineage (NCBI taxonomy): Eukaryota > Metazoa > Chordata > Aves > Passeriformes > Passeridae > Chloebia > Chloebia gouldiae. Next base: position 6,829,003 of record QUSF01000004.1, read on the forward strand.
CCTCTTTGACTTAAGAACAAGCAATTGGAATCAAGGTCCACCTCCTTTACAGCTTCCCCTGCCCAGCTGTGAGAGTGGAAGGAAGGGCAGAGAGAAACACAACATGGAAAGAGAGACATGAATGATCTGTGTCTGATGAGGCAGAATGGATTATAAAACTAGTGTCACAAATACCAAAATGCTACCAAAAGCTACGGAAATTATCATAATATCCCACACAATATTTGTATAATGATACTCACTCTATTATTCACAGCCTAAGGTCACCTAGTATTCAGAGTATATAGTTACCAAAGTGTTTAGTGTCTGCTAAGCTGGGGTACACAGTAAGAATCTTAAATACATATGACCAAATATCTGGAAAAATCCATGTAATTTACATTTTTGTGTACAACGATGCCTTGGGGACAGCATTCCATGCTGGTAAAGGAACTATTTCCTTCCCAATAGGTTAATGATTTAGTTGTTAAGCACTGAAACTTGATTGTTCTCTGGGTTGCAGCTTTTTAAAATGCTGGTTTCTCTCAGGCATGGCTACTTGGATCAGGTTGCTCAGAACCCCATCCAACCTGTCCTTGAACACTTCCAGGGATGGGCCATCACAGCTTCTCTGGGCAACTGGTTCCAGTTGAGCTGCAGAACTGTGAGCAGTGTTTATCAGCTGGGCTGGCTGGAAACTGGCTTTGTGGCAGGACACTTCTATTGATGAGGCTTGTGATTTCCTAAAGTCTATAATTATACCAGAAAATAGATCAACATTTTGCATAAGGGAGGGGAGATATTTTCTCTCTTATCCTTTGTAGTATCAAGGTATTAAAATGTGGCTTGTGCTCAGTACTGTCTGTGTGCAACTGCTTCCAACTTAGAGTGGAGATCTCTTGCCAAGCTGGCACTTCGACCCTGATCACGTTATACATGTTCCTGAACACGTTATTCACGCTTTTCAGTTTATGAAATGGAATTGTTTCATTGCTATTCTCTCACTGTCTTGTTTATGAAAAGCCTGTCACTGCCTTGTGTCAGGACTGGGATTTGTGTAATGCTGCAGTAAGCTCTGTTAGGGAAAGATCTGGTTAAAACCTTCCTGATGGAAAAGTTTGTTCATCTAGATCTGCTTAGCCTTTCCGTGTAGTTACAAAAATGCAATTAGGGGGAGATATAACATAGAGAGGGCATCTAGTAGAAATAGGATTTCTACTTTTTGTCAGTAAGGATTTCTCGGACTGAAAGACTCAGAGAAACTGAGTGCTGAGTGCTCTGGTTAGTGGGAAGTGTTGATGGCTTTTCACTCTTGAGAGGTGAAAAAAATCATTACTTAAATGCAGGCAACACCATAATCATACAGTGTATGGTCATTTCACCTGCAAACAATTTCCCAAATGCAAGCAATGAGCAATATGTTGTGACATGGGAAGAGTGAAATCAAATTTGTGCCATGGGCTGGATCTAACTTTATAAGTTAGACAATGCCTTGTCTCACAGGCTCCTTAGGAAAGCACTTGTTTGATGCTGAGGATGAGAGTTGAATCAATGTTGCTCAGGATCCAAGAACATCTGAATATGAGCTAACATCCAAGAATGCTTAATAGTTATGTAATTAGTTTTTGGTAAGTTGTTTTGGAGTGGAGATGGTGCAAGTGTTTTATATGTACTTTATCCTGTAGGAAGGCTGCCACGTTAGCCTATGGGGATAGGTAGAACAAAATTAAAAAGCCAAAATCCATTTTATTTTAGCATTTAACTGATCCGAGTACAGCTTCCAGCTCTGCTCTCTTATTTAGAGATTAATCTGCTATTTCTCTCAGCTGTCTCTTCTGTTGCCTTTTTAAACCTCACATTTATGAAAACTCTGATAAGTTGTACCTACTGAAATATGCAATATATTATGTCCCTCGATTAAATCAAAGCTCTGAAGTACATGTGCTTCTGGCAAAGAAACTGTTTGCCCTTTATGCTGCAGTGTGTGGGCACAGTGCTGCCCCTGATTGTGAACATCCTCTGATGAGCACAGAGAAGAGATGCTGTCCCAGTGCTCATGCCACTTCCCTGTGGGCATCACCTTTGAAATAAATCACATGGGCACAAAGTGACTGATTTAGGCATTTGTGGTCTTCCATGGGAAATGTATTAAGTACAACCCAAGGCTTCAGCTTAGTCCCTACTGCAGATTTTTCAGAAGGAGCTGGAAGCCCTCTTTCTAGCATTCCTACATCCTTTTACTCTGAACTAGCTAATAAACAAATGCAAGCAAACAGGTTACAGCTGCTGACATAGTGATGTGCTGAAATCCTCCACCTCTGTTGACACTGGCAGAGTGGCACCACTGTGGTACTTTCCCTCTGGTGGCCACTTCTGGGTGGCCCACTGCCCTTGGACCAGCTAGCACTAACATATTTAGAAGTGGATGACAGATACAAGATTAAGGCACTTGTCCTTGCACAGTGGACATATAAAACTTCAATGAAATTAGCTGGGCCAAAAATGTTTTTTATTATTTTGTGTACTGGATGGGCTTTTTCCTAGGAGACTATGAAAAACCAGAAAGTGTTGTCATGCATATTGTCCTCTGTGCATCCTACCTGTGTCTTGACTCATGCATTTTTTGAATTAATAATAGAATAATACAGTATATTGAGTACCAGGTACATCATCAACTCAGCTTGTTCAGAGCCCCAACCAACCTATCCTTGAATGCTTCCAGGGATGAGGCACCTGCAACCTCTCTGGGCAACCTCTGATAGTGTTTCACCACCCTCATTGTAAAAAATTTCTTCCTTATGTCTAGATTAAATATCTCCTCTTTTAGTTTGGAACTATTACCCCCTGGCCTATCACAACAAGCCCTATTAAAAAGTCAGTCCCCATCATTCCTAAAACTGCTATTAGATGTTGAAAGGCATTCACTGAGCACTTAGGTGTACTGTGCTTTTATAAGTAGGTTTTTGAGCTGAGCTTCTACAAGGCAAAACACTATAATGTTAGTAAACTGTCTTCTTTTGTTTTGTTTATTTATTTGGTACAACTACCAGCTCCAGCATAGTAGTAAAGCTTACATCCAGTGCCTGGCATTTCTTTTATCTGTTTTGGCAGGGACTCATAATCAATAGAATGCAGTTCAAGGCAGCAGTATCACAGATTTTTTTTCCTACTTCCCTTTAACAAACCTTCTAAGTGACTTATGCTGAGGAGTATGTCCACTTTGACTTTATCAGTATGCTGCACTTGGGGCGGAAAGAAAGGAAAGCTAAGAAATTAAATTTCTTCTCTTTTTACTACTAGTTTCTCATGAATGTGGGCAAGGCTGCTGCTCCTTTACACCTTCATCACCACTGTCCCAATGGCCAGCTTCTGCTTTTGTTCACTTTCAAATCTCATGTTTGCCAAAATGTGCAACTGTGAAGTATGTAGTGTCACATCAATGAGAAATTGTGTCTGGTGCCATCATTGGCACTTGCCTGAGTTATCTCAGGGACAGGATCAGTAGGACAGAGGATGAGTGAGAGTTCAGAACAAGGTATTTGCTGTCTCCCTAGGAGCAGGAACAGCAGGGCCTGGCAGCCAATGGCCTGTCCAGGGACAATTGTTCCAACCCTGAGGATCACTGTAGAGCTATGGTGAATGTTCTTGGATCTCCAGAGAGAAGCATCAGTGGAACAAAATACATAGTCAGATTAATTTGTCATTTTAGTCACTTGGTGAGTGAGACCTGCCTCTTGAAAGATGTGTAGAACAGTGGAGTCATCTGTGTGAAAAATTAATTTAGTAAATGGGTTGTTTCAGAATTGTGAACCTTTCTGAAAATATACTTGAAGCATTTGTTCTCTCTTGACTTGTAAGAGTGGGGAATGCTGTCTCATCACCGTGCAGCAGAGAGACTGTGGAGCTGTCTGGGCAGAGTTACTAATACATTTACCTACATTTACCTACTGTATTAAAGTGCCTGTGCTGCTTTGGCAGCGTGCTGACCTTGGAGACAGAAAAGTCATCCTTGTGCTCTGCTGTACATCTACACCAGTGTCCCCACCCTCTCAGCAGTGCAGTGGCTCAGCCTGGACAACTAGAAGCAGCACCATGGATAACCTGTCTGCTGGCCTGAGCTAACAGATGCCCTCAGTGAGCTGGAGGCTGGAAGATGTGCTGTGCAGGCACCAGAGCAGCTGGGAATCTCCTGTTCTCATTGGACTGTAAAGGGCAAAACTTGGTCCTATGCAGTCAGGTAACTGCAGGTGTTGTGTCCTGTCCTGTGCTGTGTGTCCATGCCTTCATCCAGCCCCTGCCCAAGCTCTCTGTGAGGAGAAACCTGAATTTTTCCATGCCATAGTTTCAGGATGGCTTTATCAGTATTAATGATAAACAGACACAGTGTTGTGGTTTGACTAGTATGCAAAAGTTTACCGTTGGAGTTAATCATGTGTTGAATTTAATATTAAACCTTGGCAAGTTACTTAATAGCTGTCACCTGTGATAAGTGTAACCTGCCTGCATTGCTGCTTGCACACACTGTTGCCATTTGGCAGCGACCTTTTAAATGGAATCTGCAGTCCTTGTTGCCACAGAAATAAATAGGTTAAAAACTTCCATTATTTTCAAATGACAGTATGAAGCACTTCTAAGCAATTTTCCCATCTCATTAAATTTTTTTTATTGTTGTTTTTGGGTTTTTTTTTGGGGGGGGGTGTCAGTGTGGCCTCAATTTGACCAGGCTGAGGAGCAGATTTGGTTATTTTACTTTTAATATCTTCTGGTGACTGCAGTAACTTATCTCTACCAGCTGCCTGATGTGACAACATTTGAAGTAGCTTGACTTATTAAAGTGTTTTCTGGCTTTTGGACAGATGCCCCTAGGAAAGAGATTAAGCTACATAAAACTATACATCTGTAACAGTCTTTCAGATCGAGTTATTCTATTCTTGTACTTTAGAGCAAACTTTGCATAAGCAGCACTTGATGTAAAATTTAAGTACCTATTCAGGCACTAGAGACAACTTTTCGCATGTTAACTTTATTGGTGTGAAATATATAATTTCAAGAATGGTGAAAACATCAACAAAAAACAAAACAGCAAAACAAACAAACAAACAAAAAAAACTCCTGGAGTTTCTGGAGATATTTGTCAAAATATTTCTGCGACTTTAGAAAGATATGAACTTTCACTACAGCTTTCCCAGCACTTAGAAAATCTCTCTCTTGCCTGAATACTCCTCATGGTGACCTTGGCCTCCTTTTCCTCAGGAGATTTGAGTATATCTGCTTTGTCTTCATCTTCCACAGCACTTTTCTAATCTTTGTAATCTTTAGTTTCTGTCAACATGGGCTGAAATTGGCCAAGAGGCTCAAGGGTTATTGGAATGGTTGCAGATCATGACCATATTAACCTGCTTCTTTAAGTAGCACTTCATCATTCTGAGTTTCTGTAAACTTCTCAGGGTTCACTTCTACAAAAGCCTTCTCTGCATCCAGCACTCAATATCTGCCACTGCTTTCAAGGTCATGTAAATTACATGTATTGTCTCCAGCCTTTGTTTATAGTAGACACAGCTGCATAGATGCAGATCATTGTAATCTGATTTTATTGTATTGGTATTATACTGTGACAGTCAGATGATGTTTACTTTTTTATTCATAAAATGGGCCCATGAAACTCACAGGGACGCTGTGTGACCTCAGGGTTCAGAATGAGTGACATCTCTATGCAGTTATATGTGTAAGCTGCAATTACTGAGAAATGCAAAGTATGAGTTAAAGGAAGGAGGTCAGTGCATGGCTAAAAGCCATAAGGCAGCAGAAGGAATCATGTGCAAGTAAATATTGGAAGTGAGAAGTGTGCATTTGCAAAGAGATGTGAATCAGTGAGCAGCACCTAGAGGATCAGCTGTACTTATTTTCTTTTTAAAGGACAGATGAATGGCTGGTGGTACTGAGGATCAATAAGCTGGTCCTGGCCTGACATGAGTCAGGCTTACAGGCTTAGCCCAGGTCTCTACTGTGCTGCAGTATTTGTGAAGTCTCATGAAGTTGTTGTGTAATAATCTATGTGGCTTTTATGCCTGCTTTTGGTATGTGACATAGGAACAGAGAAAAATTTGCCATGCTGTACAAAATCCTGATAGTATACTGTGATGTTACTATGTGTGAAGAATTGTACCTGTTGTGAGTACTGGTAAACACTCAAATAATTAGGATTCTTTTTTTAAATGCTGTGTTTGTCATCTAACCACAGAGAAAAACCTGGAGAGCCTGTTGCTCATCTCTCTCCTCTGCTTGTGTGTTTGAAACAGCAGTGTGAAAAGGGCTACAAAGAAGGCAGTTTATTCCTTTAGTGGAAAATAACATCTGAGCAAAATACGAAAGGACATTAAAAACTTAAAAACATGACTGAAGGTGTTTCTTAGAGCTTAAGTCCTGTGGGATTTGGCATATTACTACTCATCACTGTGAATCTATACTCATTATGGGAAAGGCCACAGAGAGACCATCAGGGTATGTTTTTTATATGTCTTTATATATCAATATTAATCAGAATGGGACATGATGCTGGAACTAGTGGCAACCCTACTTTGGAATTAACATTTTATAAAACCAGGGCCTCAAACATAGTGTGATAAAACCACAGAGTCACAGTGGTGATTGTGTTTGCCTAATTATGATCTAAACAAGTTTTTCTCTGCATTTTTCCCTTTAGCAAAGTATCCAGAGATCAAGACTCTGATGGGACCAGATCCATATTTAAAGTGGATTGTATCTGGAATGGTTTTCATGCAGCTGCTGGCATGCTACTTGGTGAAAGACTTATCTTGGAAATGGATTTTTTTCTGGGCTTATGCTTTTGGGGGTTGCATCAACCATTCCCTGACCCTTGCCATCCATGATATTTCACACAACGTGGCCTTTGGGAACAAGCAGGCCAAGTGGAACCGATGGTTTGCAGTCTTTGCCAACTTGCCCATTGGCATCCCCTATTCTGCCTCCTTCAAGAAGTACCACATTGACCATCACCGGTACCTGGGAGGGGACAGCCTGGATGTGGACATTCCCACAGACTTTGAGGGCTGGTTTTTCTGCACGCCGCTTCGGAAGCTGCTGTGGCTGTTCCTCCAACCTCTGTTCTACAGCCTGAGGCCGCTGTATGTGAACCCCAAAGCAATTACACGGATGGAAATTCTTAATGCTCTCGTCCAGTTTTCTACAGACCTCATCATTTACTACCTGTGGGGGCTCAAACCTGTTATTTACTTAATAGCAGGTACTATTCTTTGCTTGGGTTTTCATCCCATTTCTGGGCACTTCATAGCAGAACACTACATGTTCCTAAAAGGGTATGAGACATACTCTTATTACGGACCTCTGAACTGGCTCACCTTCAATGTAGGCTACCACATGGAGCACCATGACTTCCCCAGCATTCCTGGATGCAGATTGCCCATGGTAAGTATAGCATGAGCATGAGTGTGTTGGATTTTTATGAAAGCTGCCAAGCTGTGTCAAAGAAAACACTGCAAATCATAGCAATTGATGAATTTAAGGGAAAACAAAGGGGAGAAATAAAGGAACAACTTTTTGGATTTGTTTCTAATTAATTTTAAGCCAAAGATTGAGAGAAACTACTGTCAAACTGCTGTAATACTTAGTTTATTCGATGCAAACTAGAACATCCAGTCCTCAGAGGGCTTGAAGAATACCTTTTGCATGATAAAATCCTCCAACAAGGCTTTAAATGGCTTGATTTACATCCCTCAGTCACTAAGTTTCAAATTTTTGGAAGTTTAAAGACCCATCTAAAGGGAGGCAGGTGGCAATTGCTATTTGAAATTTGTCTAATGATCAATCTGCTAACTGTATTGTTTGATTAACATCAAAGAAAAGTTTTTCTGTTTTTGAGATGACATAATTTTTGGGGCATGTTCCAGCCTGGCACTGGAAAATAAAGCCACACTCTCTGACTCCTTTTAGCTCTTGTGCCCAGCCCACAGAAACTGAGGAGGCCTGGTCTGTCGTTGGGAAAGTGCTGTGGCTTTCCTCCTTTGAAAGGCAAACCCCTTTTTGTTTATGTTTTATCAGTTGTGGGAATCAAATTTGCAAAGCCCAGGTGTCTAGGAATGGTTTTCCATCTCCCTCCAGGTGTGTAGCTGCTCCTGTGTGTTTTAAAGCAAGGGCTCCTCAGCAGGTGCTCACAGTGTTAGAGGTACGTGACTTCCAAGGATCACTCCTACATAGAAGTTCTCTGATGTAACAGGAAGGAAACATCTTTCTGTGGGCTGATGCAAAGCTGGGAACTGCTACTGCAATATCCATATGAGGTGGAGGTAGAGCCTGAGTCTCAGGAGCTGTGACCTCCCCACCACTGCTGATACCAAGTGCAGCTTCTGTGCTGGCACACCAGGGCAAACCCTGCTGTATGGGCTCATGTTCTCCATCACAGAAACACTCCCCGAGAGGAGATTCAAATCAAGGGGAGATTTTCTTGTGTAAAAGAGTGTAGGAAGCCTCTACATAGCCTGCAATCGTGTTTCATTCACTCCTTTGCTGCTGGAGTTCTGTCCTGGCAGCACTGCCTGTTCCAGGCCCAGAGGAGCTGGTGCAGCAGCCCACTCTTGGATATGAAGTTCTCCTGTGAGGCACTCCCATCACTGATACACCTGATAGCTCAGCGGGGAAGTGCATGTGCTTAGGTTTAGTTTCAAATGTTCAAACTTGTTAGATGGGCTTAGATACTTAGATTACCAAAATGAAAATAGAAGAGAAGGAGGTTAGCTCAGTATCCTGCACAAGGGAGGTGAGTGACTAATTGAACTTGCTGGGACTGTTGCTCCAGCCCTGACTGAGACCTGAAAAGCTCTTCTCTACCCACACCACAAATAGTTCAGCCTAATTCCTCGAGGCAGTGAAGCTGCAGCAAGTGTCAGCCCTCCTGCATAAAGACGATGGGGTTATTAGCTGAATTTCATGGGCTTGTGTTCATGTGTGTTTTGCTCTTTGGCAAATGAGACTTGCCCTGCTGGTCGAGGAGAGAGCAGGCTTGTCAATCACTGTTGCCTGACAGAACTATAGGGAAGACTTGGAGTTTGACAAGAGATCAATTACAGGTAAAAAAATCTATTAAAAATAATTATATTTTAAAAATTTCTATTTTCTTTGGCAAAACAGTTCCTGTAGAAAATCCTTTGACCATTAAAACAAATTTGTTACTCTTTTCTGCAAAATGAGAAAAAAAAAATCTCCTCTGATGAAAAGAGATAAGGAAACAGATCCTCTCTGATTACCTCACCGTACTCTACTTTGCTTAACCTCCTGGCAAATTCCTCACTCAGCAAAGATCTTTTTTTTTTTTTCAGATTTAGTCTATTAGACACTTGAACTTCTAATAATTGCATTCTGTAATATGAATGATCTCTCCGCGAGACTATTTTTGTTTTTAATTATTGGCAAATAGAAAGTGGAGTAAAGAGCTCTATTTTTAAAGATCTATCCTGCATGATTGAGATCAGGGGAGAAATAGGATTTGAGAGGAACTGGATCTTAATCTTGGAAAGTAAGTAGCTTTTCAGCTTGCTTATCAGGAAAGTAAATTCAACGTTTTCCTTTGTTACAGGTGTGTCATTCAGAACATTTTGAGTAATGTGTTTGCCACTGGAAAGACCTTTACCCTAGGACTGTGACAGATTTGAAAGAGGAAGAAAATTAGGCTGTGAGCATAAGTTTGTGGATATTAAAGATGAGTGATATGGGTGCACAGTAGTATAACGAGAGATTACACAAGACACCATGAAATTTAACTTTGCAATGAAGGACCTGCACTAAGAAAAACCCCTGTAGACTTAAGAATAGATTACTCTTTGAATGAAGTCTTACAACTATAAAATATTGCATTGTTAACCAAATGAGTAAAGAGATCCATTCTTCATTGTATGAAGGACTGAGTATACTTATGGAGAGAGGAGATTGGAGAAGGAAGAACTCTTCTAGAAGCTACAATAAAAGTGGCAGTATTATCAGGGGCAAACTAGTTACTCATTAAGCTTGTGGGAAAAGGAAAAGACATGGTATGAAACCAGATTTATTAGACAGACAAGACTGGAAAACATGGTAGATGTGCTGGTTTTGAATTGCAGATTTCATTAACCCTATGATGGCTAGGAGGGCTAGCTTGAGTGCTCACAATCCTGTGGTGGGGATGTAGGACTATAGAGGGAACTTCTTGTAGTAAGTCTTTGAGCATTCTAAATGTAATTTTGCAGCTTTGTGTCATAAGTATCTTCAGTTTCTGTATAGCCCCAGGACAAAGAATGTGTAACAGCCATGCTGAAATACTAGGCTGCATTTAACTTTTGTACCTATCAGATATGAAGACTGTGAGTAGGATCCTGTTACTGTGCTCTACAAGCACAGAACCAGAACAAAAGTTTCAGTCCAAAACATGTGATTTCTTGCCCTGCCACCTTGACCTTCTTGAAGAAAAGCCTCAATATACCATGTGCCAAGTGGCTAGTAATTGTCCCGCAGACTTTGCAATCTCTTGTTATCTTTCCATGATAACAGAATCACAGAATGGGTGAGGTTCAGCTTCCCTGCTCAAACAGGGTCATCCTGGAGCACATGGCACAGGATTGTGTTCAGATGGTTCTTGAATATCCCCAGTGAAGGATATTCACTGCTTCTCTGGGCAGCCTGCTCCTGTGCTCAGTGTCTGCACAGTAAAGAAGTTCTTCCTCATGTTTGGGTGGAACTTCCTGTGCATCAGTTTCTGCCTGTTGTACCTTGTCCTATTGCTCAGTAGCACTGAGAAGAGTCTGGGTCCATTCTCTTGACACCCACCCTCCAGGTACTTAAAGGATTGATGAGGTTCCCTCTCAGTTGTCTTTTCTTGTGGCTGAACAGGCCCAGCTCCATCAGCCTTTTCTCTTAAGAGAGATGCTTCAGTCCCTTGATCAGCTTTGTCACCCTTCAGTGGACTCGCTGCAGGAGCTCCATGTCCCTCTTGCACTGAGGAGCCCAGAACTGGACAGAGCACTCCAGGTGTGAGTCAATTTTCATTTACAAACTAGCAATGAGTTAAGACTTACAGTTGAGATTTGTAAGGAAGAAGGCAGGGAGGAGTTGAAGAAGATGGATCACCTACAATGCAATACATGGAGAACTTGAGGAGCAGGATTTTGGAATACTTAATTACAATGCCATCCTCCTTAAGACGATCGATCTGGCCACAAAACTTGCTACTTGGAAACTGCCATATACAGGTTTTATACTGCAACCAGAATGTAACACACAGGATGACTCTTCCAGCCTCAACCATACTTATTAGAGATAGAATCATTAAAGCTGGAAGAGACCTCCAAGATCATCACTGAGTCCAAACTTTGATCTAATACCACCATATCAACTAAACCATAGGATGAAGTGCCATGTTGAGTCATTTCTTGAACACTTCCAAGGGTGGTGACTCCACCACTTCCTTGGGCAACTATTCTGATGTTTGACAAGTCTCAGTGAAGAAATTCTTTGTGATATCCAACCTTCTCCCTTGCTGCAGCTTGAGGCCTTGTTTCTCTTGTCCTGCTGCTGGTTGCTTGGGAGAAGAGGCAGAGCCCCACCTGGTTACACCCTCCTTTCAGGGAGTCCTGGAGTGATAAGGTCTCCCCTGAGCCCTTCTCTGCAGGCTAAACAACCCCAGCTCCCTCAGCCACTCCTCATATGATGTTGAATTTAAAAGGGAGCCTGCATTAAATTACTTTCTGCACTCCCACTATCCAGTTTTTCTGGTAGATAAGGTGATGATTCTGTTTTATGTATGGAGATGCTGAAAGAAATAATGAAAAATAAGATGGTTTTGCTGGAAAACTTTTGCTTAGATCTATTTATTATTAAAGAGAAACATATTTTAAAATTCTTTCCTGCCATGTGTTAGCAAAATGGGAACGTGTACCTAACGAATTTCCTTCTTTTCCATAAGAAAATCTTTCAGCAGACCCCCCTCTAACTGCATCCATTGAATTTTCTCTTTCCTCCTTTTCTTATTGCAGTTTCACCTTCCCTTTTCCATATTTCCTATAATCTCCTACAGTTGACCTGCCCAGAGACCTTGGAGTGGTGCAAGTGGTGCCTGCCTTCCTGCACAAGGTGCTGCTCGTGTTTGCAGAAGCTATTGGGCTGAACATAGGCAGGCTGTTTATCGGCCTCTTCTCTGGGCCATTTTTAACTACTTTGTCACTACTACTTTTCCTTTGGAGCCTTTGGGGCCAGAGGATGCAGCCTGAGACATTGCTCCTAGGAGCTGAATTGGTTTCTGTGAATCTCCAGCCTTCTACTTCCATGTGCAAGGGGCAGTATAGGAAAACTTCCTGAAGCTCTTGTAGTGGTCAGAATATAACATGGTCAAGAGCTTTGCAGGATAATGTAACTACTTAACAAAACATGGTGTGGTTCAGAGGGCAAGAAATACATGGGGCTCTGGAGAAGAGGGTAATGGTATTGCTATATGAACTTGAGTAGTGTAGATGAGGGCTAAACTACAGTTGAACAGCAGAATTTTTAAAATAGAGGTAGGAAGGAAGGTCTAAGCAACTGTGTGCTAGGTAATAACCATGTCAGAGCTAGAGTGAAGCTTTTGAAGCTGGGTACCTGAGCCCCCCTTTGTGTTTGCATCAGGCCTCATGAGTAGCCCTCATTCAAGGGAGCTTACTGTTGAAATACTCCTCCCTCTCATCCTCTGGCTATTTCAATTACCTAGCTGGGAAAAGGGAGGATACAATACCCAGATTAAATTATTTCTGACTGGGGTACAGAAGGAGCACAGGAAACCAAATCTGTATCTCCAGAAATCTTGAAAACCTGGAAAGCACCTCTCTTCCAGAGGTTCCTCATTAATAAATATCTCTAAGGAGAAATCCTGATATTGTCTGAATATCATTGAAAATGAACCATTGAAAATTAACTACTTTGAACAACAAACCAATGCTTTAAAGAAGGATAGAGAAAATGATTATTAAGTTGGAGGTATTCAGTGAAGGACAGAATACAGTCAGAGCTGAACTGAGTATTCCATCTCTAGCACAGCACTACCATGCCAGGAGCACAAGGAGTGTGCGAGGTACAGAGGTAAAAGATCTTAATGATTCTTGTACATTATCCAACCTACTTTACAGACAAGTGTCTACTAGGAAGCTGAATTAATGAGGTAATTAGCAGGGAGCCATACTAGATTATAATTTAACTTTCACTTGAATTCTTACCTTTTCAGTAACAGTCAAATGCTGTGTTAAGGTTGCCCCGTTATACCTCGGGTGGTGATGAGACCCTCTTCCTGCACGACAATTTCTTTCTCTCTTCACTGGAAGTCTGCACTGTGTAGTGCAGTGCAGTATAGCTGGCTTTAAAATTCTGCAGGGTTTTAAAGAGAGAAGTCATGCTGTTCAGCAAGACAAACTACTCTATTCTAGAGCTTTGTTTGTCTAGGAGGTGGAGCTGCAATAAAACCATGCCCAAGCAGTTATGTGCAAGCGTACTATAGTTAACAGATTTTGTTTCATAAATGTGTTCAAAAAGCAAAGCATCTAGTTGAAGCAGGAATAATAACTGGTAACTTGGGAATCTTCTTGGGACTTGGGAGTCCCCTGAACCTGCCAGCTTTGAAACCTCTTTGTCCTCTGGTTCTGGCCTAACTCCCACTACAAGCACCACCCCAGTGATGCACAATGCTTCTCTGATGGCAACAATCTTAACACCTTGGGAATTGTAGCAGTGATGAAATTTTATTAGACTTGTGACCTAATAATGAATCTCACAGTATTTTTAATATCAGACTGAGGAGAACCACCCCTGTAATTTTCTTTGCCTGCTGGAGGAACCCATCTCTTGGATTTGCATCATGGTAGCAGAATGCAGGGTAGAAAACAAAGCGTAGGCAAGGCCGTGTCTGTCATTTTCTCAGCTGGTAATTCTCTCTTACCCAGAACCCTCAACAGAAGAATATTATGAGTGGCAAACGGGGCTTTAAATATAGTGTGCTGGAGTCTTGTCAATTGATAAAATGGATAAAGTATTTCATTGTGGAGATCCCACCACCTCTGAAATGAGACAAAATAGTTCTGACTGAAGGCACCAATCTATTGCCTTTCAAATTATGACACTGTGAGGCAAAACTTACATCAGAAATCTGCTAAGAAGTATCTAAATGCATTTAAATACATCTCATTTGGCTGAACTTCAGAAGCTCACAAGCAGTAACAAGTAACTTCAGGTAATGGCTGTGCTATCAGATCTGAATGTGAAGGTTGAAACACACCTGACTCTGTTCAGCCAAACAGCTCACTCTCTCTTTTCTTCTTCCAGGTGAAGAAGATTGCAGCAGAATATTATGATAACCTCCCACATCACCAGTCCTGGATTCGAGTTCTGTGGGACTTTGTTTTTGATGACACTCTTGGTCCTTATTCAAGGGTTAAGAGACTGTGCAAGCTGGCAAAGGAAAGCTAACAGGGTAGTGGTGTGTGTTTGTTCATTCCCATGACTTCAGTTTTCTGCAGAAATAGAAGGATCTTTGTGGGTGCTGAATTAAAGTTGGTGCATGCTGCTTATGCCAAGAGGATGAGTGTGAAAATGAAGCTGTCTAAAATTTTAAACAACTGATAGTTTTTAATAAAGGATATTTGTATATTCAACCCTCAGAACCTAGATTAGAGTGAACTATGATTAGGTGAACCTTTGGTCTAGGCTTAGAATTAACTTCCTGGGGCACAAGTGCCTAAACCTAAGTTTTAGCTTTGTCTGTGGGGGGAATGTTTGTTGTGTGTTATGTGTGAGCATGTGTATGTGTAGTTCACATATGTGGTTTCTCTTGATGCCAGATTGGAAGTAGATGCTCTGTGTGCACAGGACTGTGGAAGCAGGGAAGACTGGCATGCAGAAGTAAATGATACTCTCTGGAGAACACAAGGGTGCTTTTAGCTCAATGTCTTGTCTAATCTATTATCTTCTGGTAACTGCTAATAGCAGATATTTTATATATGCAATGGAATATGTTTATATTTTTGTACATCTGTAACATTATTTCAGTAGCTGCTGTTTGATCTTTATTCCAGAGCTTTGTCTAAACCTTTTCTGAATGAATTACCATTCTTCGTATATAATACTATTGCTAACTGACAGATCTGAACTGTGGCAAGGAAAAATCCTTTTTTTAGTGTTCCACCTACTTCCTGATCAGCAGCATGGATATGCAGCAGCCTCTGAGGAACTGGGTGGTCCTTCCTCACTCACCTTTTCAACAGTATTCATAACTTCATGTATCTTACCCTTTTCCCTACTGTAAGTCCTCTGGGGAAAGAAGAGGTTCTAGTTTTAAATTTTCCTTGCCAAAACTATTAGCATTCCTGATCACCTTTCTTAGTCTCCTCTGTATTACACCCCTTTCTGTGCATGGGAGTTAGGGGTACATATCAGTGAAGACATGGAGATGTCTTCATCTTCATGGTGGTATTTGTTCCTATCTTCTTTCAGAATAATAGCAATTCTTTTCCTCTGTCATTCAAGGGCATAACTTGACATTTGGGAAGCACATGAGACTCCAGCTAAATAAAATTGCCACTGGTGGTGTTAAGGGGATGTCCCTGGAACATGGGGATGGGGCCGTTTCTCTCTCTGTTATCTCTTGCTTGGTGCTATTGACATTAACCTTCATCTCTCATACTGGCATACTAAAAGTCTTCCTGCCTGTCCGCTCCAATTATAAACTTCTGGCTACCCTCAATAATTTTGTATCATCAAAAACCTTAATCAACATAACCTTTTTCCAAGCAGCACAATATCTTGGGGGTCAGGAATTCAGATGCCATCTAGTAAATTCCCTCTACCATGGAAAGCTGGCAAAATATTTTTGTTCTTAGAAAGTAGTTAAAAGAGAAACTATATATATAATTTCTGTAGCCCTCTAACAGTTTGGTTTTTTTCTTCTGGAAATCCATGGCTGTAACAAAGAAAAAATATTATTGTGCAGCCTCATTGGTCCCTCAGAGTACATGATTAGACCTGGGAAGCCTGATTTCCTCACTAAACATGATTTTATTCCTTCCTTCACAGCACTGGATCCAGCGAGCCAGTCTGTCTGTTCACTAGGCAGCTGAGCAGGGTTTCTCCTGCAGCTATTTGGGTTCCACCTTCATTTCCCCACTCTCCATTTTTCTTACCCATGTTATTTTGGCACTTGGGTAAATAAATACCCAGGTTTGCTCAGCAGATCAATATCCTTTGTAATACAGGAGCTGAACACCAATTATTCACCAATACTGTTTTGTGCTTTTGGATGAGAAGAACAAGAATGAGGCTTTGTCCAGCCTTTACTGATTCCTTAGTGATGAACATACCTAAGACATTATATCTTAATTATTAAAGCTGCTTTTCTCTGGTGTGGGAACTTCCATTACCTTTGTATCAGTGCTCATGTCAGGGAATTTCAGTTTTTTATTAATTTACTTCAGATTTGCTGGCATGCTGATCACATATTCAATTTCCTTTGTCTTTAGCAGCTGTTCCTCAACTCTCTTGTCCAACTTAATAAGTTAATATAAAAACCACAATAAAGATTATGCCATTTTCCTCAATATGACTGTTGTCTTTATCCTCTTTGATGTGTGACCTTATGCTGTAGTTCCCTGACTCAGCTGTTTCATGATCTGGTCCCACATCTGCTGTGGACTACTAACCTAGCCTGACACAGAGGCTCTGGTGTAAATGAGCCAACCAAAACTGTCAGCTGCTCCTTCACCTGCCTCCCATCGGTATTTCCATCATGGTCCCAACTTCCTTAGCCTGGGCAGCCCCACAGCCCTCCTGCTCAGCACTGTCCATCTCAGCAGGAATTGCTGGAAGCCTGCAGTGCCTGCAGATGTGCAGTGGGAGCTGAGTTCCAGCATGTGAGGTGCTGCTGGAGAAGGCTGTGGTCCTGTTCTCTACATGGGCATTTGTGTTTGCTACTACCAGTAATGTTGGCAGGAGGGGTTTTTTTTTCATAACCACAGGGCACATGGTTAAAAGTGTGTTTGAGCTATGGATAGCTTTATTCCCTTTGCTTAAGAATTGATCAGAATCTCCTTAATTGTTTGGGCACACTAAGGCTCTGGCAAATAGCTGTATGATAGGAAGGACTGGAGAGTGATGTCCCCTTAGATTTCTGCTATGTAAGATGCCTGTGGCCTGCCCTGTTGCAGTGGCTCAACAAACCCAGTATGAAAGGACACCCTTCTCTGCAGAGACAGCTGGCAAACTGAATTACTGTCTGGGAGGAGAGAATCCTCTGGTAGTGCCACTACTGGAAATAATCCACCTTGCACATCCCTGTCACTGGAGCTGAAGGCTGGGAACTGGCACAGTGCTAGTGATGCCAGGACTGCTCCCCTGCCAAGCTTCACTTTCCACCCCACACACTTTGCTCCCACTATTAAGTGTCCCTGTGCAAACTTCAGCTTATTATGTCGTAATTATATGAGGCTTGCAAAGGTAATTGAAGAAAGTAAGAAAATCCGATTTACAGCAGCTGGCTGATGTTAACACAGGGGCACACCAGGCTGTATAACATGGTTATTAGGTGACCTTAGGCAGAATGCCACATTCCAAGGAAATACATGAACCATGCCAAGCACCAACCTCCAGAACCTTAGTTAAGATTACAGGAGAGCTTCACAAAACAGATGTGATCTTGAGAAGCAGAAGTTTTGAGGAGCACTTGCCATTATCAGGTATGCTATTAAATGGATTTATAATTAGGAAATGCATGAGCAGATTTATACAAGAGAGCATTCTAATCTCTGCTGTTACTGATGCTCGTCCAGGTTGTTCATAGATGGCTCCTTCTTGTGGTCCTGGGGTTGTTGCAATGTGGCACACATCAGTGTCTAATTGCTTTAGTTCCCATGTGGAAATCTTTATCTTGCTATTCAATCTCTCTCTTGCATTCAGCTGGCATTAAACAGCTAACAGACATCAGTCTCAGTCTGGAGCTCACTGTTGCATTAAACTCAGATTTCTCCCCTTTCTTCCATATTTAATCTACAGTATAACCAGACTGTGAAACAAAGACTCAGTTGCAAAAGGCATTTGGGTTGCTTTGAAGAGTGTTGAAGAACACCCCAAAACAAAACAGGTAACATTTTACAGCTGACAGCCAAACAAGACTCATGTTGCCTCCTTTGCTGGGTCTCCTGGAGAAGGCTGGCTGTCCCTCCTGCCTGCTGCCACCATTCTTCTGGGCTGCTGCATCAGGCTCTGCTCCCAAAACCAATCCTCAGGGCCCAGCTTTTAAAATAAAATCTTTATGGAAGCCTGAAGAAATGAAGGGAACTTGGAAAATACTTGATGGATTTCAATAGCTGAACTCTAATCCCTTGGCTTTTGGACAAGGTTACCAGAATATGGTATCAAGACAACTGCCATGCAAAGCTTGCACCAGACTAAGTCAAGCAGAAATTCCCAAGATTGCTCTTGATGCCTCAGGTTTTAGCTTTTGTATTTTTCAGATTCTGTGCTGCTTTAGTGTGTAGTTCTGAGCTCCATATTAAGGGATGGTGAGCTCTCTTCACAGAGTAGGGAGACAAAACAATTCCTTCTCTAGCTGGGGACCAAGGACAACCAATCCGAATTCCAGGCCCAAGAGCATAAACAATGTGGACTGAAGAGAGAAAAACAAGGATGGGACTCCATAACCTAAAGCTCTAATT
This sequence comes from Chloebia gouldiae, assembly GCA_003676055.1. Classification (NCBI taxonomy): domain Eukaryota; kingdom Metazoa; phylum Chordata; class Aves; order Passeriformes; family Passeridae; genus Chloebia; species Chloebia gouldiae. The sequence continues at coordinate 6,847,707 of QUSF01000004.1, forward strand.
GGGCAATTAACTCCAACATGCAAATAAACCAGAACTTATAAAAGTGAGAGACCTTGTAACCAGTAATCCATTTTTGGGACCATTTTGGGTTCCTCCTGGGTGTAGCCCTGGCTGGGCTCTTGTACTGCCCAAGGTGTATCCACTGAGGCCTTTTAATAAATACCTACTTTATTCTTTAACTCTGTCGAGCCTCTGTTCTAGGTCAGCCTTGACAAGGCATCACTCTGGTGGGAAGAATGGCTGTAAAGGAAACAATTTCATGGCCTGGATGATTTGCCTGGCTATGCACTGTTAAGTGTTCAGTGTCATGTACCAGTAAAGCTCAAGACCTGCACCATTAACAAATTACTCCCCTTAAGTCCCTGGTCAGCAGTGCTGTGCCTGGGATTTCAGTTTGCATCCACCTAACACCTTTTGTAGCCTTGTTCTGCACAAACACCTCCCTTTTATTACTGAAAATCTGCAGGAGCGCAGATGATGGGACCCGTGGTTTTTTTCAGTGACAGCAGGAGATGTGGTGGGACAGATGGTGGCCTGAGAAGAGCCTTAGGCCACTGTCCTTCACTCACTTGGGCAAGAAGTTGCTGAGGTTGTGGCAGCCTGAGTGCAGGACTGGTGCTCAGCCAGCCAAGGGAGAGGGCTGGGCAGGTGAGGGCCAGGCCTGCCTGGGAGAGAAGGCAGGAGGCAGAGCTGCCACCCCACAGTGAGTCTCAGTCACCTTCCTCTTACCACCAAGTGACACAGAAGTGCAGGAACTGAAGGGACAAATGAAACAAAGAAAGGCAGGGCCGTGTGGACAATAAACAGTTTATTACCAATATGAACACAGATACTGTGATGCACTGACGTACCATTTTTTAATATTGTGATAACTCTGAGACAAAGAACTTGTTGGCTGACAACTAAACATGTCTCTTTCTTCTGGTGATGCCTCAATACATTTCTGTTGGCAAAGGATCTTCATTTACATTGCAGACTACTAGTAAAATTACTTTGAAGTAATCTATCAAAAGCAAATGGTTCACATGTGTTCTTATCTACTACTAAAAAGAAAGGTAATACATTTAAATAAGCAAATACAAAATACAAAAAAGGCTGACAAATCCAATGTGCAGTGTCAGATGAAATCTAAAAAATCCAGAAATTTAAAATTTAATAATCTTTAGATTAAGACTTGTAAAATGAAGCGAATCCAAGGCAGCAGCAAGCTTCAAAGTGTGCTGAGTCTGCTAATAAAAAGGGTGTAAGAACAAAGACAGTGCCGGTGTCCTCTCTCACCATCTTGCATGACCTTGGTACACTTAGAAATGATCCAATCTTCCTAGCATTCTTAGTACCGTCCAAATGCTTTGCAATCATTATGTTGTACTGATTCTACTCAACTCCTGCCGTATGGCTAGAAAACCAAACCAGAAAGTTAGTGCATAATGTTATATCCAGTGTGATGGAAAACGCTAAGTGCAGAGGTTGCAGAAAGTACACGCCGGAAAAAGGATGAGTGGAGGGTAAAAGGATGAGTAAGGGTAAGCAGTCAGCTGCTGGCTTGCAAACTGCAGTACTACTGTGAGAAGTTGCACCTGTGGTGTATGTGAATGCCTTGTTTTGCACTGGAATGAACTAGGGAGGCTCTGAGGGCCAAGCTGCTGGGACAGTAGCGTATGGACAAGGGTCTCTCCAACTGCACACTGCCTCGGAGGTTTGTGAGCACACAGATCTAGGGCAAGGGCACAGGGAATGGATTTTAGCTGTTTTAGTCTCCTCTTTTTCCCCTTCCCTGTGAATCTGAGGTGGGGAGTGCAGGGTGTGGACATGCATCTTCCTATGCCCTAATATGGCCTTCAAATGGGAATTTTGCTGTGCATTTTAATAATGGCCCTGAAAAATACCTTTAGTTGTGAACTGCAGAGCAATTTATTAAAAAGTACTGATACATTTGGTACAGCTGCTGTACTTTTCAATGTATTATAAAAACATATGGCTATTTGGAAATCTGTAATTAAGTGAAGGTCTGAAATAACTCTTCAAGCATAGGAAACCATAGGAAATTTTTGGGGAAGATTTTCAGTTAGTTTCCTTTGTCCCCTCCTCATCCTGGACCTGGATCAGTAAGTGTGTGTGGTCAGCAAGTTACAAGTGATTTCACATTTCACGCTTGCTGATTGTGACAAATTGATGTGCCATGGGCTACAGGCAGGCCCTTTCTCACCCTCCCACCTGTGAGAAACACCAGCCAGTGCACTTCTCATAGGCTGGTGGTAAAAATGCTCATCAACAGCACAATAAAGGAGTGCAGTATTAAAGTAAGTGCAGTATTATGGTCAGAGCTCAGATAAGGTAGATGCTTGTTCTTCAAATGTGTGTATAAATCAGAGCTGTTCAGAGAAGTCTGAAAACACCAGGAAACTCTCTGCAGTTCCTATCATCTTATCTATGGAAAATTAGTCATAAAGATGAGAAAAATAATAATTTTTCTCTTTCTTACCATCAATTATCTCCTCTTTCACTTTGTGTAACTCTCTTACAACTTCCTCCAATATTTCCTGATGAGACAAAACACAAGTCAGCTGCTCAGAATTTCCTTCTAACTGGTGGAAGAAAATGCAAGTTTAACATGGTTGTGCTTGTCCCCCACCTCCATTGCTGGTCAGAGCCTAGCACTGCTAACAGCTATGTCTGCACTCCCAGGCACGGATGCAGAGGATGCTGGCATATTTACTTGCACATTTCTGTGCAGACATAATGATGAAATAGCAGTGAGATTGTGCTCTCTTGCTGCTCACCAGCTAGCCCTTCTCTAGGCACCTAGTTATAGAGGAAACCAGAAGACTGAACAGCCGTTTTGCTTGTACAGCGCATGCATGGGGGAAAATGGGTAGCTTGCCAAATCTCTAAAAGTGCAAATGACATTTTCACTCACCTGTTTCATTCGATCAAAATCTAAGGCATCCATAGCCACATCATTGCTGCTGCTCACTGGCTTCATCCTTGAGAAATGGAAGAAAAGCATAAAAAAGGCAGTCAGTTTCCTGCAATGAGTGCTAAGCTGCACCTACCTGATGGTGTGGATGAAATCCACCCCAGAGCAGGAGCACCTGTGCTGGACAGGAGGTTCCCTATTGTGCTGCTCAGGAATATTTGGCAGCCAGAGAGCAGCACTGCTCCTGTATGCACAATCTGACCCTCAAAGATGCTGTGTATTTTTTTTTTTTTTTGTGTGTCTTAGGACTCTCAATGATTTCAAATTAGAAAACGCTGAGGGGATAAAGCCTGTTGAGCACTGTGTTTTATTATGTCATTTGCAATTTGCAAGCTACATGTCTGGTTTTCTCTCACAGTCCCTTTTCCGTACAGCAGCCCTGTCCTGGCAAGCTAGGCTTTCACTGGGTGCTAAAGTAATAGTAGATTACAGCTTAGAAAAATTTTATTGGGAAAATAATAACCCACTAATCCTTTCTTTGGAAGACTTCAATGAGTCAAGTGTGGCTTGTTGATAGCATTATGTATCACAGTCATTTTTTATTGACTCAAACAAAACCAGTCTGGCCTTAATGGCTAGTGCACCTGAGTGTTATCAGTCTTTCTGCACAGTATTAGTCAGTGGGCTGAGCCATGATGACATCTGATAAAATAAACTAAGCAACTAGAAGCTGTTTGCCTTTCACTTTTAATCAGTAACTCTAAAACATTAAAAAAAACTAACCATGCTATACAAAGGCTTCAGAAAACTTTGCCATCATCCTAAAGCCCAAATTGGGGGCTGGTGGAGATGCTGCTGCTCCTGAGGGTTGCTTGGTCTCACAACCCTTCCTTGGGAAATCTTGACACGTGTCCTACCATCTCACAGCTAATGGAGTCCAAATGCCATCAAACTGATCAGGAATGGAAACAGGTCACCACAGAGAGCTTTAAAAAACAGCCCTGCTCCCCTCACAGAAGCCTTTCCAGCAGGCACTACTACTACTGAGCACTACTCCAGGTGCTAAATTAGGAAATATTTTTTTCCCACTGAACTCCTCCTCCCAGGATGCAATGCTATTATAAAAGATAGCTACTGAAATGTGATGGCTGCTTTAAATAGCCCATGTTTCATTCCCCTTTGCAAGGAGGAAGAATGGTCTTTTTCTATCTATTGAAGCTCATGTATTTCCTGGAACCTACACGTTTCACTGGTTTTAGGAGAGCTGGCAAAACTATATTTTGCTATAGTAACACAGATGTATCCCTCTGAATGTTTGAGCAGAACATGTTGCAGCATTTTAAACAAAGCAGCAAGTATGTGCAGATAGTTGCCATTGGCAACTTATCTCTCTCCAGACTACCAGCACTGTTGTATACCTAGCAATGTAAAATAAGTGACATCTCTTGCAGTAAATACTAAACATTTCTAAGCCTGTGTTCTACCTCCTTATTCATCTTATCCATTCATCTCAGTGTTCAGTACCACTGGGTGGTCCTGGACCAGCACAGGAAGCAAGCCTCTCTAGCTGTCCAACATCAAACTTTATATCAATCTCTGTGATTAAAAACATGGGTGCTGATCATGAAGCTTGGCTATTCTGACTGACAGAACTTCTGAAGTCCTACTTTAGATGTCTTGGCTTTTGACACCTGCTGGTTTTTGTACCCATGTGTCTGAAAGATCTGTCTGTGGTGGGGCCTTTTAAAATCTTGATTTTATTACCCAGTTTCACTCTCCTTTCTTATACAGCCACTGCAGTGGCATGGGTAGAAGAAAAACTTCCCTTATCCCAGCTGCAAGCTCTTCAGATAATTTCTGCTTTTGCTTTTTAATTTCTGCAGAGGTTGGGCAAGGAAAAATTCACCTATTGGCAGGGTCACCATGAACCTGCTGTAGAAAGATGGTCCAAAATGTGGTTGCCACACAGCAGAGCCCTGCCAGACCCGTGTCTCTGACTCTCACACGTGTCTCTGACTCTCACACACACATGGATGGTTTCAGTGATGGTTCCAGCATGATTAACAGCTGTAATGCCCAAGTGAGCAGGGGGCTGTTTCCATGGAACAAAGCTCTGACATGACACCTTCACCCTCTGAGCAGCGACAGACGAAGCAGATTGCAAGAGAATGAGTCAAAGGTGCGGCAGAAGACAAACACTAGTGCTGAGGGATGGGATGAGCCCAAGGACAAGCCAAGACAGTTAAGAAGCCAGGCAGTCAGCCAGTACCTAGAAGACACGTGGGATTGTGTGGGGCTCTTAGCTTCACAGCTCTTCACCACTGATGGATTTCTACAGCAATGGAATGAAACGAGACATGAGTCGTGCGCGTGCCACAGGGACAGCGTGACCATCCCGCCCGCCGCAGGGACACCCCATGCAGCTCACCTAGAAAGTAATGAAGATACAGGCTTCTCAACAGAATTGCTCCTTTCCCATGGCTTCTTCCCAGAGTCTGAAAAACAAACACGAAAAGTTAGTTTATTATTTTTGCTCTATAAATAAAAATATCCTGAAGTTGATTGTCTTATACAGTTGCTTTCATTCAGTGATGATGAGGGACTTAGAAGAAGAATCAGGAAAATGAGATTGCTGAATGAGTGCATTTGCCCAGATTATTGGGAAAGCAGTAGCAAAAATCTACTTAGTGATCCCTTTAATTAGGGACCACATAGTTAAACAATACTAAAAAAAATGGAACTGGAACAGCAGGAGGAAAAGCATAAATAATTTCTATTAGGAAATACAGGCTGATTGCTGCAAGGCTTACTTAATTCAGTACAATATTTATTTATATTTTAAATTAAGAAGTCTTAGGATTTTTGTCTGCATAGTTGGCAGAAAATGTGGGTGTATGTAAAAAAGGGCAGTAAGAGCCCACTATTCAAATCTCCACAGAGAATTTATTTAATGTTGTGTGCACTTCTAACTCACAGAACATCCCCAAAACTGTACTACATAACCCTGGTTGCTTAAAGTGCTTCCTATCATCCCAGTCTCCTAAAATGAACTGTTGCAGAGATTTGACAACTTTATATACAAGGATTTCCTCCTCTGTGAGGTCCTAAAAACCCTTTTAAAAGAATTACAGGCCCTCCCAGAAAATGGCTAGATCTCATTGACATACACCTTTCTCCTGGCTTCCTCCCCTTCCCTTGCAAAGCACACAAGTCATGGCTTTGTTCCAAAAGGAAGCTGGAATGGTTAAATAGTCATTCCCTTGGGAGAGACTTCTCCCAGTATGTGTGAAAGCCAAGACTGATGCAGGGAGGAATGTGATTGCTTGCAGCTCATCTACTCAGATACAGTTATTCCAATAATTTTAGGAAAAACAATTTAATTTAGGAACTCTCAATATCAGCCTTATTGCAACAAACTGAATCGCAGTTTGACATCCAAACTCCAGCCAGTATAAATGACGACATCTACACTACAAAAAATGAAATAATACAGCTTTTTTCTCTTAAAATATTTTAGGTGTGTAATGTTGAAGACACAGATCCTCAGCTACATGTCTAACTAAACTGTCTTGCAATTTTCTTGACTGTGAAGCATATAAAAGTCATAATTTCTTACTGAATACAGTTTTTAAAACCACAGGTGCTTGGGAATTTTTTCTGTTATTTACTCTTAGTTTCTGCACTCAGAAGTAGGACAGTGAGTCCAGAGTCTAGAGGTGGTGGAGAAGACTAGATTAAGAAGACAACTACAATGCCAGTAGTTCAACTTAATTAATACCTGATGAATTTTGCTGCTGCTGGGCAGAGCCTCGTGTACTGGTTGAAGGAGAGGTGCTAGCATCATCCTACAAACAGAAAAACAGGACATTACTGAGTTTTAGAGATGAAGTGCAGAGTCCTCTTCTACTCTGGAGACAGCTGCAGCACATGTGGTACAAAAGCAAGTTTCCTCCCTGTCCAACAAGCTCCGTGCTTTGCACGGAGGCTGACAATCCAAAGTTACATTGCAGGGCTGATGGTCCACTTCAGCTTAGCTCAAGCCCCAAATATAAAATAAGGAACATGAACTTTAACTCAAGTTAACTTGCCATAAGGTTTAATGCACCTTCTTACAGGGCAAGAACCTCCTGCTCCCCACAACACTGGGATTAGACCATGATAAAGAGCTCACTAACCTGATTTAGACAATACCTCCCTACAAATAAAGCAGCTGTTCCTATTTATAGGGTGCTGTTCTCAGGAAAGGTGGGAGCAGTTACATTTGGCTTTGGATCGAATGTGCACATCTGTCCCTGGACCAGCACTGCTTGTTACTGCCTGCCAGACACAGTGAATGAGCACAGGACTGCAGCTTACAAGGAATCTGCAAGAGCACAAGAGGGAGGAGTGTTTCACTTACGTTTTGGCTTTCCTCTTCCTTTTTGTCAGCTGGCTTGTCTGACTGTGACGCTGCTTTCCTCCTTTGCAAAGGAACAGGAGATAGGACACAGTCAACCCCCTAGAAACAATCCTCATGGGAAGACAAGATTCAGGCTTTGGTGGAAATTACTATTTATTTAGCTTATCCCAGGGAACATAACAATGGCTGGATGGGTTTGGTTGTGTAGGGCTGGGGTGGAGGTGAGGAATTAAGCAGATGATTTTTTAAAACACCAATCTGACAGGTTTTTCATTTATTCTTGGTTCTGAAGTGAACAAAATTCAACTCAGGAAAAAAAAAATCTCACAAAGCACTATGAAGGCTTCTGAGAAAAGCCTCACTGATATACAACTTGGAGGATTTGATGAAAATTTGACACAAAAACCAAACAAACTGAGCAGTATGTGTCTGTAGGACACAAGAGTCTGTAGGAATTTCCAGATATTTAACTGCATTAATAATTGTACTAAATCAGTAATAATTTTTTGGTCTTTCTCTAATATTTACTTGATTTGTCTAACAAAAAGAAGTTGTAATTATTACAAATCTAAGTGAGGGAAATATTTGCCAGGGTAAGAGACGGGTGTTAGATTTATGTCCTGCAACAAACTTAACTGGGTTGGGAATGACAGTGGTCTGTGGGTTCATTATTCTGTTTGTACTTTAGTCCTGAGGCAAAGGGCTGCTCTCACAGGGCCCACTGAATCTAAAGAGTGATATTTTATAGCAACTGAACTCTCAGAAATGTTTTCCTCCATTACTTACCAAACATTAGACATATTCCCTGTTTCTGAGCATGGGGTTTACTGCTCAGAAAAGGGTCCCTGAGATCCCATGCTCATAACTCTGATTTCATGAATTGAACATGCTCAATTTAAAACCAAACTAAACCAGTATTTTTTTAACCTCCTGGTAACAGCAGGCAAGTAAGGCAACCTGAAACACAGTGCCAGGTTCTCCCTTTCCCTATGCCATCACACACAAAAAGGGATTTGCAGCCAAAAGAAATCCTCTCAGTATCAGCTTAACAGCATGTGCCCAGACTACACCCCTGAATGGCACTTGTGTATTTCCAGGTACCTCCATGGCTTTGTGAAGAATAATTTAGTGGATATCTCTGTTGCTATCAGCTCCCTGTAAAAGGATTTGGAACTCAGTTTTTTAAAGAGTAGAGGTAGCACAATGCTTACAGCAGTGCAAGTGCTTTTGTGAAGAGGCATGGGGAATTCCATCCTAAATACCTGAAGACACAAGATCCTACTGCCAAAAGCCATATTGGAGTATACTTTAGACTAGAACCACCCAAGTGTGCTGAATTTCTATGTCCAAACACATGAGATGTCCATTCAGCTTGCATGCTTGAACAGAGCTAGTTACCCCAGCATCACCAAACCTTACTTTGTCTGTAGACAACTTCCAGTTAGGGAGGGTCATTCTTGATACAGAACACGCCAGGAATCCATAAAAAAACTATTAAGAACTGTCAAGCTATTTTAATTCTGAAAAGAAAGAAAATTATCTATTTGCTATTTTATTGTGCTGGGAACTTTTTAGAGTGTTGTGTATTTATTTACTGCTTTTCAAAGGATTTCACAAGGATTTTCAAAGAATCCATAGCCCATGTTCAGAATTTCTTCTGAAATGAACAGGACATGGACAGAAGTTAAAATCAGACCTTCTGAGCTGAGAACTGTCTTCGTACTAAGGGAAAATTATTTTAAAACTCCATCTCTGTGCACCCTACAACTTTACCTACCTTTCATTATTTTATTAATAATTTTTTTCATTATTTGTAAGTTTAAAAAATTTAGATCTGAAAGTATATCATCTTACTCTAGGAAAAGGCAGCCTATTTTTCCAATGCAACACATTTCATTATTGCATTAAAAGTTGGGCCATACTGGTGACCAACATCTATGCAAGACCTGTGAAATTGCAAGGAAACACCTACTGCTAACCACAAAAATGACAGTGTCTTGTTCCACAATTTGCTGCAGATCTCATGGGGCTTACTAGAGGTGTAAGTACAAACCTTTTTGCCAGTAATTTATTCATTTCTTCCATTAGTCCTCCTCCTCCTCCTCCACTACTTGTTCGATTGGCATCGCTCTTGGAGATCCCACTGGGGCTGGACCCTCCTGAACCATCTTCTGGCTTAAGAGAGAAATCAAGACTGGAATTAATGAAAGGCTTGCTTTGCAACCACACCCTTAATGATAAGTTTTCCCAGGTGTTAGGAACAACGATCACAATCACAGCCCAAAACCAGAGATAGGATGTGTTCTGCCTTGGGAAGAAGACCCACAGGAATATTACTAAAACCAAGACAGATCTGGGTGACGCAAATAAACAGGCAAATGATTAAAAAATCATTAATCATCACAATCACCACAGTGCTGCTTGTTCATAATTATTTTTATGCATGGTTAAGCAACCTACATGGACAGCTACTGACCAGGCCTCAACAGACTACACTTTTCTTTGTAAGTATAATGTAGTTTTAACCACTTAAAACAAGCGAAATCACTAATGCATAGTACAATAGTGGACTATGTGGAAGTAGTGAAATCCAGGCAATATGAGAAGTCACAGCCATTTGCTAACTCATATGTTCTGAAGGGAGTAAACCCTACCCAACATTTCCTGCTCAGCTTTATTTGAACTGCAAAACCACATTTAGCAGTTCAGGTCAGCTGAAGCATGTTTCACTCTGGGTTTGCTGACCATTACACCGAGCTGTGTCAGGCTTTCCTGCAGCAAAGAGCCCATGGGGGAGTCGCAGTGCCCAGTGCCGCCTCCTTACCCGCTGAACTCTCCGCAGTTTGGCACCAGCCAGGGCTGCTGCGAGCCCTGACACCGACCCATCTTCAGCGCCAGCCCCCTGGCCCGCGGGCAGCGGCGGCGGCGGCGGCGGCGCGGCTCCCATGGGCGGCGGAGGGACTGGGGGAGGTGGAGGAGGTGGGGGCCCCCCCGATGAAGCAGGGATCACAGCAGCACCACTGGGGTGGCCAGGTGGAAGTGCTGGGCCTGAAATGCAGAGAACAGGAGTTAGATGTGAAGCACGATCTCCTCCAGCCCACAGACGAAGTCCCGCTCCCAACACCACAGCCTGACTCCAGGACAAGTGGTTGATGCAAAGGAGCGCCATGCATGTGAAGAATGGGAAGAGGTGCTTGTATCAATGGTCAGCTGGCTACAGTTGTGTCCTCCTGAGAGACCCTGTCACTGACAGTCTTCTCCCTGGCTGGGCTAGTGTTTAATTCTGTGTCAGAATCAGAGCACAGACAATGCTTCCCAATTCATAAGTGGCATATTCTCCTGCTTCTCCCACGGCTTTCTGTATGGAGATAATAAACTCCACGGACTTTGGCTGACATCAGCTTTTCAGGAGAGCTGTGGGCTACAGTGACACATCCTCCTTTCTGTCATGCAGAAGGTGTGCCCTCAGCCAGTTTTGCAGAATTACCAGGGCAGACTCCAGCTCCAAGTACCCCGAGGCCCTGCAAAGCTCCTCTCAGCAGCAGCCTGTAGGAAGGGCTGATGGTGGTAACTCCATTGCAGCGTTTCACCTGTCTCTAACAGGTCAGTTGAACAAATACACCTCCCCAAGGGTATCTCCCCATGCACACTGTCCTAACAGGCTGCTCTTGGTATGTATTCACAGCTTCAGTTGTTCAGTAAGTGTTACTTTGAAAGACAGTTGGTTTTTGACAGAAATATTTGGAAGCCATATTTAACATTAAGAGCTTGTTTTTCTTATCTAGGTTTTCTTATAATATTGCCTTATTTCTGTGGTTACTTCTGCCATTATTTCACACTCCCAATTCCATTCTTGAAATGAACCATAGCTGCTATTAGAAATACTTCAAACATTTCAAGCCCTCTTTCGTTCATGAACATAACAGCTAGTAATTCATTGTGGGTACATTTAATTGTAATTGCAAAACTACACCCACCTAATTAGAGGGCAGCCTCAGGCAAAAATTGAACTGAGTCAAAATAATGGAGTGATCTGAGTTTAAAATAACTGTATTGAACTAAGTGGATTTCAAGGACTTACATCAGCTGAAGGACTGAACCTCCAGTGGTTACAGTAATACTTTTAGCAGAAAGTAAAAGGAAATGTCTGTTTTCTTCCTTTTCTAGGCACACCACTTTAGCATCATATGTGGTTATAAACCTGAATAGATCCAAGTCACAAAACATATGCTCTGAATTGCAAACTGGCATTGCTTGCAAATTGTCCTCACTCCTCAGGCTTCATTGTAGATGGGCACAAGAAATCAAGACCATATACAAAGTGGCCAGACCCAGGCACTTGATCTGCCTTCAGTGAGAAAGGTTTGCTGGAATAGTTACAGTGACAAGCCCACAATTATACATGCAGTGAATACCAGGAACAGTTTCTTGAATTAAATAAATTGCAAACCACAAGGAATTCTGGGTATCTTAAACAAAATTCATGTTCTATGTTTCACTGGTAACAGAAATACCACTTAACAAAAAGAGTAAAAATCACAACCTCTACCAATATCCTACACAGACAAGAAACCTACTGCAGACCTGGCCTCCAGCTTCAGAAGAGCCCATCTGCTATGTTTGGACCAGCTGAAAATATGTTCTATATGAAGGTCTTTGAAACAATTTGACTCTGCTGAATGACAAAAATCTCAATCTGGGATAATGCAGTAGGAATAAGCATTGTAATAACCCAGCTATGGGATCCTGATTCTGTAATTCTTACTTTTTGCCTGGGCCCTGGACCTGTCTGGAGTGATTTTGATATTTTTCCACCCCAGTTTCAGAAATTACATACAGCAGCAGTAGCTTTGGGTCTCTCAGCCCTTTTTCTATTGGTCAGGGACAGTACTAACCAGGCTTTTTGAACAGGTGACAGCACAGGTCACAACTCATTCAAAATCAGTACTTACTCAAGTGGGCAATGGCTGATGATGTCATGTAAGGAGGGCTCCTCCTGGGCATAGCCACCTCAGACACAGCAGCGTGAGGGGGAGGCAATGGAAGACACTGTGACATGGGCTGACACCACTGCTGTGCAGGACAAGATGACAAATGGGAGGATGGGGAGGGAGCCTGGCCAGAGGAGCTGGGGGGGCTGGCGATGGTGGGCAGCGGGGAGCAGGGTGCAGCTCCTAGGTGTGGAAAGAAGGACCCATCCACACTTTTCACTTGGGTTCCAGGGGGGCCTAAAGCAATTTGTTCTTCAGGATGGCCGTTCAGGGGTACATTTGCTGAGGTCTCCCACCCTGCTTTATCTGCGGGTGCCTTGACCCTTTCAGGTGGGACAGGAATCATGGGCAGGATGGTAGGACCACGTGGCTGCAGGATGTCAGCCCTCTGCAGAGATGGTGCATATCTGGCAGAGGGAGAAGAAGACTGAGGAGAGCAGGAAAGGGAAGAGCCCCTGAGAAGCTGGTGAGAGGAGAAGGGAAAGTGGGAAGGATGGAGAGGCGGTGGAGACAGCGAGGTTCGCCTGATGCCTGGCATGACAGTCCTGCCATTTGGGCAGGGTGGAGGGGAGGAACCTGGGGCTGATGGCAGCTCAGAGGCCGAGTGCCTGTGCAGGAACTGCGGGGGCTCTCTGGCTCTCTGCTGGGCTAGGACAGGGCACTGACTAGCGGGCTCAGGGACAGCGGGTGCTGAAGAGACAGCGCTGGCTTGAGGCAGTGGGGGGAGCACAACACCAGGGGCAGGAGCACTGCAGTTGTTAGAGGCAGGGGGAGGAGACTGGGGGTGAGAGAGGGGAGAGCATATGCTTGGTTGAAGGGTGGAAACTAAAAGAACAGAAAAGACAAAAGAATAAGGTGGGTACGCAGGAAGGAATGAAACCAAGGCAAAGTGGAACGGAGGAAAAGGAACCGTGAAGTAAACGCAAACAGAAACTCAAACAAAGCAAAGAGAAGATGGTGCAGGCACCAGCTTGGGGATTTCCTGCCCTCAGCAGAACTGGAGGGGTGTGCAGAGCAGAACCCTGGCAGCACGGGATGGGCTGCATGCTCTGGTGCCAGTGAGGCTCCTCCAAACCCCACGTGAATCTGAGTCAGGATCACGAGCATCACCTTTGCACCAGGGACAGGTGCAAGGGACATGCTGAACACAGAGGTGGCCACCTTGTAGGCAGAGAGGGAACAGCCAGCACCCCTAGGAGCCACATCCTATTCCTTGTGGGTGCCAAGGCAGGATTTTGGCTAAGTTCCCTATACAGAACAGCACACTAACCTCTGCTGAAACAAGAGTCAAACTCTTTCTGTCACCAAAGGCATGTGTGTGTTTGAGCTGGTTTCTAGTCAAAAGTCTTAACAGCTGAGGAAAAACATTTCACTTACATGGCCAGATTAACTGAAAAAACTTTCCCAAATCCAAAGCCCAAACACAAGATGGCCATCTCAGCTTGCTTGTTCTGCCTCCTTTCAAAGAGACAAAGCCATACTTCGTAAGTAAAACCAAACTATTCCTGTAGACTACTCCTGTCATCTTTCCTCTCAGTTTAGTGCAACTTAATATATTATAGAAGATTTCTGTAAGCTCATTAAATATATATACTTTTCCATTAAGTTCACAGAAGATGTCATGATCACAAACTCCCCAATGAAGAGCATCCAGAGCTGTATCTTCCTCTGTGCTGTAGTTTGTTTTGTGCTGCAGAGCAATGGAGAGTGCCTGAACACATCCAGCACATCAACCCCTTCATGCTGACACCCCCTGGAAACATGGAGTCACTCTGGTGGTGGCTGTGCTACCCGCTCTCCTTGCAGGGTGTGGAAGAAGCATGGCCAAGCCCTCTTGGTTACACCTAAAACACGCCTCAGCTGTACAAGTTTTGCCAAGTGCAAAACCTGCCTAGCTCCACCTGCATGCCTCAGACCTGAGACACTGCAAAACAACACAACCATGCCCAAATGCATGTACGTCTCTAGCTGAAAATCTAATCTTTAAAATGTAACTGTAACTATAACCACTTTCAGCAATCTAGCTTTTGTACAGCACCCCACAGACCCCAACAACAGCAAGAAGAGACAGTCAGGGAGAGCAGAGTGTATCTGCTTGATTTGATACGTGCCTGTGGTAGAGGTTCTTCTTTCCAGAGATTCCTGGCGCTGTTGCTGTTGCTCCATCACTTGTCTAAAACATCAATGGCAATTAGGTCATTAGGTATTCCTTAACATTTTGAGTAAAAGCTTTATACCCTGAGAGGCACTGTGTGTCTGGGGGAGAGCTGATCCCATGGGATGGAGGTGGGTCTGATTTCACTTGTCCTGCCCGCAGCAGTGCCAGTTCCCACATTGGGAAGCTTAACCAGGACATAGCCCTGCATGCACCAGACACTGCAGGGGTTGGTTGATCCATTTAAGATAACTCCTCAGTGGCTCTGCACAAGGAATAGGCAGTGCCCAACGCCCAGGAGAGCACAGCAAACATGCATGCTGCTAACCTGAAGTGTATCAGCATTGCAAGGGAAGGGTAAGTGGCGTCCCACATAAAATCACAGAATCATCCATTGGATAAGGTTGGAAGGGAGTACTGGGGGCCATCTAAATTGAACCTCCCTGCTCAAGAAGGATCCCCTGGAGGACACAATCCCCAGGATTCTCTCCAGACAGCTTTTGAATATCTCCAGGAAAGGAAATATTCAAAATTATGCAGTCCAGAGCACTTGTAGAATATTAGCACATTAGAATGAAAATATAGCAAAGCTTCATCTGTGTTTTGGTGCCTCTGTTGTCCAGGTGCACATCCAAGCCCGTTGTGGCACAGCTGACAGCCCAGCACAGCTGTCCCTGCGGCACCAGCAGCACCAGCACCGCTGTGCTCCCCCTGCACACCCGAGCACAGCTCTGCACTGCTGCTCTTCCTGCACCTTCCCCCAGGAGCTGCCCGCTCCCGAGTGCCCAGGCCTGGTGTCCAGCAGGGAGAGGCTCGGGACAGCTCTGCAGGGATGTGCAGTTCCAGGGGCCCATCAGCAGAGTCTGCTCTTGCACGCTGGACTGCTCCTGCAGGAAGGGATGTCCCTGACCCCTGCCACAAACCCACCCTCACTTGGCTCCTCCTAAAAAACCTGACAGCTAAAATCCACCCTACTTGCCAGGCTTCTTGGCAAGTGCATGGACTTGGAATAAAGATTTCAACAATATTAAAACACAACTCTGAATTTACCTTGCCGAAGCATCTGGTAATAAAGATTATTACTATTTTCCTCCACAGTTTCTAGGTCAAATTTGCCTTAATTAGTTTCATTTATCTTTAGACCAGTCTTCACTGTGCAGTTTTCTCTTTTCTCAACAGCTTTACTTCATGGTCCATACAGTAAAGGAAGCTCAACTCTAAGCAACATTTCTATTTTGACTCCTTGCACAGTATTTTAAGACACTTCCCTGTTACATCTTTACTTGTACTTTCCAGAGTCTGCAATGCTTAGCAATTCTATCTTATTTATATACCAACAGAAGCTTTTAAAGTAAAAAATAGTCCATAAAAATAAAGTTATGTTATGTGGAAAATAAAGAATATTTTAATTTGCAAAACAAATCTTCTGTGTTTCTTACCTAGTTCAATTTATGGTAAAGGAAAATACATGATTTTGCTATGTAGGGATCAATCCTAAAATGGTTTTATGTTCAGGACATGCAATCCATGCAATTTCTAGAAAATTGCAGGTTTCTGAGAAAATTATCAAAGGTGAATCACTTTTGAGAAAGTCTGACTTGGTTGATTCAAGTGGTGTCGTTTATGTCATGACATTTTAGAGCAAATAAATGAAATATTTGCTTCAATACATACCCTAATTCTTTCTTGATTGCTATGGATGCAACAGCATCAACTGCACTGCTAAAATTTCAATTGTTAACACATGTACTAAGAATTTCCTAAGCATACTGTCCCCTACCTTAGCTTGGCATTTATTAGCAAAATTTGATGATGAAGAACACCTTGATACATACATCTTCCAGATTAAACCTGCGGAAAATTCTAGTTTTACACAGAGAACCAACCCGGAAAATTCCAGTCTGACAGAACCGGAAATCAATATGGGTAAAACACCCCCAAATCATTAGAGCTGCTGCAGAACAGATTAAGGTGCAGGGTGCAAAAATCCAAAACAGGGGTTAGCCACTGCTATTTGAAGTCATTTGGGTTCATAGTAGCCCTTTCTGCCCTTGGTCAGAAGCAGTTTATATGTGCCAAATGCACCCTCCCACACATGCTAAAAGGAGAAGTTCTTAAACCCTTAGAAAGTCAAATTTATTCCAGTCAAACTAAATAAAGCCTACAAGGCTACTTAAGGAGTATGCAAGGAGAAAAGTTCAAGAGAGGACAAATTACAATCTGACTTAAAAAGATACTCTTTAAACATTTGTGTAAAGATTTCTAAAAAACCTTTTACATAGACAAATTTGCAGGGTAGGTACCATAACTTAATTTCCTTGCTGCTTATAAGATGTTAAAAAAAAAAAACCCAAACCAACAAAAAACCCTAGTCTTAAAATTAGGTCTTCTCTATGCTTAAAGAATGCATCAGCATTATTAAAGCTGAAAGTCCTCTAGTGCAGATTCAGTAATATCTAACTTCATCTACTGGCATATCTTATTCCACTCCAGTGGAGCAAAAGAAGCTTTCCTAGGGCCATGTGCCCTGTAGCAGTCAAATAATACCTACCCAAAGGGCTTTTACTGTCTCTAAACAAAAAAGAATAAATAAAATATTTTTATTCTAACATAGTTAAGCTGCTCACATCTTAAAGGTACAGAACAGACATCTGAACTGGAGGCCTGAATTACATATGCAGAATGAGTGAACTCCACTGGTTAAAGGAAGAGCTGGATCAGGTTTTTCAGGAAGACAGTGGGAGAGGCAACATCTCCTGCCTTGGCATGAGCAGGGGCTCTCTGACCTTTGTGATATCTCTGCTATCCCAAAGTAAATCTCAGGTGAAAATATCACTGCTGACCCAGTCATGGATAAATCCCTACTAAACCTCAGGTCCTTCACAGCTATTCAAAAAGGTGCAGGAAACTAGTTTCCCTACACTTTCCTTATAGTTTTTGGAGGCAGGAAGACTCCCGAGCACCTACCAAACAAAGAATTTACCTACAGTGTCAACTTTGGCTCACTTCACCCTTTAACAGTCACTACAGAATCATTAACAATAAGCAGAAAACGTTCAGAACCAGCTTAAAATATGTACAAGTAAAAAGAGCAGTGCTTACTGGTGAACAAGGACTGCATGTTCATCCAAGTCACAAACCAGAACTCTGCCACAGCTGATTAACTCACCTTCTCTGTGCTTCCATCTCATCTGGAGATGGGCCATTCTGGATCTGGCGCTGGGCAGCTGGACCTACAGAAAAAATGAAAAGTTACAATTAAGAAAGAAAGCAAATGGTTGTGACTTTGAAAAAACAGTGCCACTCAGATTGTTTCTCCACCTTACTATGACAGATAAACCTCAAGCATTATTGTCTTCTCTTTGCTTTATTATTTTTTTAGCTCTTTTTTTTTCCTATTGGACAAATCATTGACTCCTGTATATTTTTAGTCCCACTGGGAGAATCCAGGGGTTAAATGTGGGAGCAGATTTGTCCAGAAACTTGGCACCATGGGTTCTGTAGATAACACACTAACCCCTTGGTGATGTGAAGGCTTGCAGTGTTGCAAAAGTTGTCCTGCAGAGGGACAGCCCACTGCACTGGGATGCGTTTTTATCTTTGGCATGGTTCAGCTGCATCCTTCAGGTATTATTCTGTGCTTGCACAGAAATTCAACTGCCTGAGTCTGGGAGTAACATTGTGCTAACTTGGGCTGCTCTGATGCTGAGCTGGCATCAAAAGCTGCCTGATGGAAGGTGCAAAGAGATGCAAAATTAAACAAGACTTTAAGAAAGGTGACTTTTCTTTTTACAATGCTGTGGTCTTCTGTTTCTGGGGGATCCATATCAAGCTGAGCTTTCACTGGCATCCACCAACAAAAGCTGACTGTGCATGTGACCACTTAAGTCACATCTCCTCTCTTGATTATTTAATCTCTCTTCTCAGACATTTAATCAAGGACACTGACACTACATGCCATTTTCAGAAGGAAATAGTTATTTTGAAAATAAAAATAACTATTGGTAACATAAGTGGTCTTGCATTTATTACAAGGATTGCTCCATTCATTTGAGGAGGTGGGATTCAACTGTGATTAAACAGATAAGACTTCTATTAATTCCAACAGCAATTTTTCTGATAAACTGGAAAGGAGGTCAGTTATATGTAAGAAATTATTATGCCTGCCTTATTTTTTCATTTTCAACTGTAAAACTTCTTTTAAAAGTTATCCAACAAGAGCAAATCAGAATTAAATACTTACAAACCTAAATATGTCACTCTCAAATTGTTACGCATATTTATCTCTATATTCTTTATGTATTACTGCCAGGCTGAATGTTTTCTGAAAACCAATTAAGAAAGTATGAAAACAGGAAAGATGGCAGAAATGCATCGTAGTCAGAAATTCCAGACTATTGACTGATCCTGAGGAAATCGTGCATATTTTTGAAATGTGTTTAAGGACTAACATTTGAAGTAAGGGTACACAGAACTTTCTGAAAACCAGGCCTGTGTATTCTAATTTTGGGTCTCCCAAAAATGAACCCAGTCACAACCACTAAGCCAAAAGCTTTGACATTTAAAAATATCCTATGATTTGGCATGAAGTGAAGACAGTTCACTTCAACGACTTGTGACTGACAACTTAGTGCTGTTTATCACAGGTCTTTGGCAAGCTATTAAAGACAGCAATGTCACGTTTTGTGAAGATCACACGAAATAATGAACGTGGGGAAGCGGGTGATTGTTCTGGGATGCAAGCCTCAGGGAAAAACTTGGGAACCACCCAGCAACTGCTCATGCTAAAGGAGTTTAAGGGGCAGCAAGGACCTCGGAAACCACAGGTGAGGAAGGCAGGGACAGCTCTCAGTCTCAGCCACTCACGGACACGGAAGTCGGGGATTAATCTCATGCTCCATTCTGTACACGTATCCTCTGCTGTGCACCTACAGCACACAGCTGTGAGGGGTTTCAATTCAACTGGATTTCTAGGCTGAATTCCCCTCCACATTTTTAGGCATTTCTCAGACAGAAGCGGACAGGAACAGGGGGTGCTCTTGGTGATGCCACGCTCATCTGAAGATGCTTCTCTGGTTGCCCTGTGAGCTGCCTCTGACCCTGCCTCACAGAGAAGAGCAGTTCCCAGCACAATGACCAGGAGAGAGTTTTGCTGCTGACCCGCCTGCAGCTTCACAGCTGCTGTGAGCCACATTTTTAGCAGCTAATTAACGCAGGAGATACTCTGCGAATGTCTGTGGTTCCTCGCTTCAACGCTTTTATAGAAGCATCTTGTGATTCAGCCGAAGGCAGATTTTGGGAGTACACAGATGTTTTCCGTGTTTATTTTTTTCTCCTCCTACTCAACCACCCCAGCAGCCACTCTGCCCTTCCCCAGCTGTCCCTACAGACAGCAAGGGAGAACTCCTGGCACGGGGCACTGCTTTGTGCTGGGTGTGGAGCTTTCCACGTGCTGGTGGCTGCTCCTGTACCTCGGAGGTGTCCACGTCTGGAACCAGCCAGAAACCAGGAACAAAACTGTCCCTGAAGGAAAAACGCCATCCTTTCTCTCCCACTTGACAAGCTCCAAGCAATGTTTCTTCTCTCTCTTCTACTTTGGCTACAAGTGCAAGCAACACTGACTGCATACCCTTAGAAAAGTATCAAAACCATTTATTTCTCTGAGCATTTTGTGCTTCTTCAATACAGCAGGTCCAATCTAACACACTTTCATTTATCATACAGAATGGAAGCAGCTTCTCCTTGGGGTTTTTGCAGCTCTTACAGCCTCCATGGTGCTTATGGACCAGTGTGGTGACAGTGGTGGGCTAAGGAAAGGGTTCAGAGTCAGAGCTGAACTAGAAATACATATGGGCTTTCAACTCATGATATTGATATTGCAAATTTTTGTTTTACATATGAGAAAAACATGATGATTTTGTGCAAAAAATATAAAACCCTCAGACCACAAACAAACACACACAAACCCCCAGCAGATTTTGGGAGGAAAAGAGGTGTCAGAGAGACAGACAGCTCTCCCTCCTTGTTTGATGATTCCAGCACATGCTTGGATTGTGGGAGACTCTGGTTCAGTCATCATGTCTGATGTGTCATTTTTTATATTCTGACAATGTGACATAAACTCCTGCTAATCCTGACAAGAACAGAAGAATTCTTTCCATGTTACAAGTTTCTGCAAAGCTTTTTTTTCCAACAGCAGTATCTTTCACATAAATTGGCATTTTCTGCCATAAACCCCCAACATATGAGTTGCTGAAAGCATTTCTGACTGATGCTGATCCCATCATCCCTGTTCAGGTACAGCCTGGGCTGGTGTGCAGACCCATGCTGGGACTCAGCTGGGCAGGGTATTTTGTTGGGTTCACCATAACCCCTTCTCTTTTCCCCTGGGTGTGGGAATTCAGGACATCCCTCTGGCTGCCCTAGCTGTCTTGAGACCCTGGCAGGGGGCTTGGTGACCTTGGCACAGTCAAAAACACCTGTGGCTTCAATTTCATCCCATGGAAAAAAACTGCCAACTTTGTAAGAGGAAGCCACAAGGGTTTGAGTAGTGTGGTAGTTGGATTAACGCAGGGTGAAAAAGTAGAATTTAGGGTTTTAAAATAAGGGGTTCAAGGGGTCAAGATTTGGGCACGTTCTGACCTTCTCCTTTTTCTTGCCCTCCATGTCTTGCTGTGATGGTGACACTTTTTTATTGGTTTAAGGTAAAGACACACTGTCCAACATAAATGATAGATAGTGGCATGTTATTGTAAACATAGTACACATAGTTTTTAGTATAAAATGGTAACACCACCCCAAGGGGGTGGGAGTCTTTCACAGACTGACCTGCTAGACAGACCGCAGCTCCGTGAGAAAGCACATTATAGATAAGAGAAAATAAACAACCTTGAGAAGCCGACCCTACTCATTCCGACTCCTTTGGCTGCATGGGCTGGGAGAAGAAGACTTTTTATGATCTTGGGGTCACCTCGACCTCCAGACCCCCAAGATCTGGGCACCTGGGGCTCTTTGCTCCTGGCAGTGCTGCTGCACACTGAGGTGTGACATCCCTGCTGCTGTGACATCCCTGGCTGCTGTCCCCACTTCAGCCAGAGCAGGAAGCGCTCTGTGTCCCCATCACCACTTCCCCATTCACAGCCTGCCTGTAATTTTAGCTGTCCTGCCGGCAATCACGCTGCTGCTGCAGAGCCTCCATAAGCACTTCCACACCTGCCCCTGCCCGCAGGACCTCAGCCTGCTCTCCTGGTGGGGACTGCAGGGCTGGAGATGTCCTGGCACAGCCACACTAGAGTGGGAACTACAGTGCTGGTGACTAGCTGCGCTGCTGACGCTCCCTTAAATCCATTAGTAGAGACAATTATCCTGGACAAAGCACTCATCTAATTAGCCTAGATAAAGCCCTTAGATAAAGCAGGGTGCCTGCCCTGGGCCCAAGTGAGTGCAGCCGGAGCTGGACAGTGCGGCAGGTCGGGCTGACCTGACTTTCCGTGGCGAGCTGAAGAACTGAGAAGTCCTGCTCCTGCCTTGTTTGCTGTGATGTGCAGCAGTGCCCATCACTGAGAGAGGGGGCACAGCCCACCAAGGGTGTCAGTGTCACAGAGCCTGATTTCAGACAGTGTGCCTCACTCCTATTAAACATTCACTCGAAGAGTTTCAGAGACTTACTCACAGCCTGGGTGCCTCAGCAGCATTTTAACAGAGTGCATTAAATACCTTCTACAACATCATTTGCACATGGACCAAACTTCTCCTCTGAGAACTGCAAAGAACTCCATCAGACTTAATTAAGCTTCACCGATGCTGTGAGGCAGAAGTGACTTGATTACACCCGGGCCATGTCTGCACAAATAAAATTTGGTTGCATCAATTTACCTACAGGTGAGATGTGCTACTGACACAGTCAAAACTATGTAAAAGGTCACCTAAGGCATTCTTACTCCGATGCAGAACAAATTTGGTTTGACCTGAGGCAAGTAGAGTGCAGGGAAAGGAGCATTTCCAGCTCTGTGCCAGAAAACCTTCTCTACCACCCTTCCTTGTTCCTTGGTGACCAACAGTGCTGTAAGTCTGTGGCAGAGCAAAGTAAAACACATCCTCCTAAAACCATCCCCAGCAATGCTTTACATAACCTCAGTTTACCTTATACCATACTGGACAAGAAACAGTGTCTATGAAGTACCAATTCTCAGCTGAATTCTAGAAATTCCTGTCTTAGAAGCTATTAAAAGCACCATTCGCAAGATTGCAACTGCTTTGCTTTTGCCTTTTACCTCGAGGTAACTTTAATCTAACATGAAACAGGCCCTGCTTAAACTGAAATAAGGGTGTGAGCACAGGGGGTCTGTATGAAGTCTGTTCATTTGAACTAAGAACTGATTTAACATTCACTGCTGAAACTTTCTGATGCAGATAAGATTTAAGGACAATGACAGCTGGAAAAAACAGGCCTTGTATGTAACATGGGAATGCCCTGCCCTTGCATTAACTCACATCTCTTCAAGGACTTAAGTACAGGTGTGTATGCTGTGCACAGTCCTTTTTTTCCTGTTTTTTTTTTCAGGAAAAATCAACAGATGGAATTGCAAGGGTCCCCACATGCAGAACCACACAGCTGTGCACATGCACTGAGCAGGATGGAAAACATGAAATCCAGAAGGAAGCTGCCAAACAAAAAGGCTGTGCAAAGATCCAGTGCTGGAAGATTATTAGAAAGAAACCATCTTCAACTCACTACAAGTGCTACTGAGCACACTAACATGAAGCCAGTGCCTTTGCCTCCAATGCTAAAGCTGGTAATTCCATTATTTTGCATAAAATATGATGGCACTTGTTTGATCCTGACTCTTCATCATGGCACTGGCACAGCATTTGGGAATTTTTCATGCTTCTGTCTTGGTTGGGCTGGTGGAGAAAAACATACTTTTTTTCTCCTGTATTATGTAATACAGATAAGGCAGTGCTAAAGCAGCTCCTGCTGCAAGCAACTCCACTCTGACAGCAGGGGTGACAGCAAATATATAAAGGACACGGCTTGGCTGCATTTATCTCAGCACTGCTGCCTCAGCTCAGCAGCACAGCTTGGCTTACCTCTCAGATAAGAAACAACACAACCAGCTTTAAACAAGATTTAAAAATACACATAGGTAACAGTGCAACCTTTCACAGTGAGGTGGCTCCACAGCCATTTGGGTCAGCATCTCCCCCAAAATGCAGCCTGGAGTGGTGGGAATGCATCCCCATACTTAGGGCAAGCAACAGGGAGGGGAGCCCATTGTGTTCTGGTATGGGACTCCCTATATTTTATCTGGTGACTGATCAACATAAAATAGAAGAACTGTGTAAGAACTGGAAATTATTTTCCCCCTAGGAGCTCAACTCTAACAGGAAGACAAAACCACACACTGATCTAGAATAGCACAAGCTTTTTGGGGTGGGGGAAGGTGAGCAAAGAAAGCTGCAGTTCTGCCTGAACAGGGGAAGTGGCTGAACCTTGGTTCCCCACTTCCCAAGTGTGGGTATTCTCAGTTCAGTCAGAGAGAAAATGAAGGTTTCTAACCAGGCAGAAGCCTGGGAAACAGTTGGGAAAAAAAAATGTAAATAATTCTTTATCTCTCTTGTTGTTCACATTGTTTAAAGATAAGTTCTGCCACTGTGTGTCATTCACTGCACACTAATGGTTGAGTGAGTTGTTTTCACTCTAGGTCCAACAGAATAGATCTAGACAAAGCTCTCTATAAAAAGAGCGGTGCATTTGAGATAAATCAGAGTTCTACTCTCTCATTTCATACTGAAATCAAGTGAAGTCATTTCATACTGTCCTGCCTCAACAGCATCACCCAAGGAAGTTCTTTGAGCACCTGACCTTGAGGATGGCAGCCCAAGGGAAGGTGATGGCTCCACATCCAACTGGATCTGGCCCCAGTGCCACGGAGCCTGGCGCATGTGCCTGCACCTGTGCAGCGCTGGCTCTCCAAGAAACAGAGAGAAATTCTGGCAATGCAAATGCCGGAAACCTCTGTGCAGGGCAGAAAAAGATGGAACTCGAGCATCCCAGGGGGGTTCTGTTTACTGTGCTGAGCTCTGGGCAGAAGAGGACTGATTTGGCAGTGGCTCGGTTATGTGATGATGGAATGGAGGTGGGTAGGGCAGCCACCTGCCAGGCAGCTCCAGGGGGAGACTGCCAGCACCTCCCTCCATGGCAGGGCTGGTGCAGGGGCTCTGATGCATTTAGAGAAGCAGCCTTGTTTCCACAGGCAATTTCATGATAAGTAGGCATCCAGCTTAGTTGATGACCAATTGCTTTTGTTAGGGGACATGCTTCTGGCTCTCAGAAAAATGTTATGTGCATAGAAAAATATAGGAAGAGTAATTTTACTTTTTTATCATTACAAAAAGGAAAAAAAAAGAAAAAAGAAAGGACATAATTGAATTTCTAAGGGTGTACTTTCAATATTGGTGGCTTTATTAGCACACTCAGGGAAGGTGATGGGAGTTGTCATCAATCAGTGCCAGAAGTAAAAAAGTAATCTATAAAATTCAGGACCATGAGATTATCTTAAAAAAAAATAAAAGAAACTAAATTAACCCCACAATTATTAGTAGCAAGTAAACAGCCCCCAAGCACTTCTGTTCCCTCCTTTTCCTGACTGTTTTTCAGAATGTGCATCAAGCCTATTTTCCTGAATATACAGGATTGAAACTTTTCAATAAAAGGTGAAGATTAGCTCATAATTTTGTGCCTCTAGGCAGTACTGGAGCTTTAAGAAAAACACCAAATACCATCAGAATCTCATTAAAATCGAGAGCATGGGCCGTCCTGAAAAGCTGGCACCCCACCACCACTGCATGGGCATTCAGGCAGTGAATGATCCAAAGAAGCTGAGAGTGGAAATCAAAACACACCATCTAAAGATATGGTTTATACTGCAATGATATTTTCCTGAATTTGGTTTTAGTGAGGACATGAATTGTTTCACTCCAGACTCTGTCCCAGCAGAGACAGGGACACTGCAATGCTGGCCTCGTGTTCTGCAGCAGGAGTGCTGCTGAGCTCAGAAAGCACTTTCCTTTGCATGTCTCAAACCCCACACATCTGTTCTGTGAAATAAAAGCTGTCTGCTTTTAGCTAAGTGTGACTCTGTGTTTCTGCACCCAATATACCTGTTTATACCCACTTCACACTTACATTTCTTTACATCAAACAAAAAGCAGGGATTTGATCCCTTTTTTTTTTTTTATTTGACAAATAGAATTTTTGAAAATTTCTGAAGTCACAGAGGAAAAGAACCCAGCCACTAGCATGGACAGCAGTTCAATCAGCTGATATTTACACACATCGCTGGTCAAAAGTAATCGCTGGTTTTGCTTAACTGTAGGATTTATGACACATTAGATCAGAAATGTGTATATATATATATATATATACCCACACCCACTGTAGCCTGGTGCAGCACCCAAGGCACCAAGAGCAGTATGGTCTATTCTTGGCCTATCTCCACACACAGCCTTGCAAGGCAAGGCTCTCCATTTTCAGGTGTCTCTGTCTTGTTTCCCTAGTGGTAGGAGAATAAACCCCGCAGGGCAGTCTTTTCCAGCACGTGGAGAACAGCAGGGCCCATACATGCATTGGAGCACCATACACACATAGAAAACACCATATTATCCATATTATAAACACACAGTTTGCATCTAGTTAATGGCTAAGATCCAGACAAGATCCATTTTACCGAGATTTAACTCCCACCAGTGCTCTAAAGCAATTATGATGGGTACCTGTACTGGGGTAAGAATACTAGACTGAAGAGGACTTTTCTACAAAACACAACTAAATGGAAATATAATTTGGGATTTATGAAAAAAAAACCCAACCCAACAAACCACATGAAAAAATATCATTAGAAATAGGTATGATTCCTTGAAAATTAAGTTGCAGTTTTAAATAAATTCAACAGATAAACAAAATATTCAAATACAGCACCTGATCCCATTCACACTTATATCCAAAGCCAAGCCATCTGCTTTAGGGAAGCAGAAGTCTCACTAACTAGGAAGGCCCATAGTAAACCCACTCATCTCTGCAAATCCTCATTTCCAGAAGAGCTAACAGGAATTGACAGTCACAGGTAGGTTATTATGGAGAAAACAAATAGGCAAATATCCCATTAATTATAGCAGGTATGAAATGCTGCCCTTTTTCATATCTGTTTTTTAAAACCATTATCTATTCCATGAGTACAGATGCTATTCACTAGCAAGTTAAAAACAGAAACAATCCAACACATTGATCCACAAGTCCCACTTTCTTGCTGTAATGACCTCTCCTGATTTAACAGCCCTGACTAATGCCCACATCTCCTCAACTTAATGGCTCAATTTTCAAAAATATTATCTTGGCCTTCTACTGCCCGCCTGCCTGAATGAAAAGCAAATTAAAGACAAACGAGCCATCTGTAAGTGGCTTCCCAGCACAACAGGATGGTGGCACAGACCATCTCCACGCACAAAGGAGCATCCCTCCCCCTTCCCGGGCTCAGCAGGAGCACGGCATGCAGGGGACAGGACGTGCAAGGCGGCGGGGAGGTTTCCATCACCTACAAGACATTCGGCACAGGACGATGCAGTCACAGTGGCAGAGGCAGAAGCAGTGCCAAATCCACTCCCTGCTGACCATAGCACGGCCCGAGCGCACTCCCCGGGCGCCCTCCGCATGCCCGGCACTCCCCGCCGCCGACCGGCTTTCACCAGGTGTAATCGATCCCCCGCTGCAGCAGCACACTGGGCCCTGCCTTTTAAATATTTCATTGGACCCTTTTCCTCACCTATCACAACACTTTGGGGTGTCTGAAGCCAGGCTTCATTGTCTGGACTTTTCACGTAATGCTGCGAAAGAAAGAAATTGTATTTTCTGCCTCCTGCCCCAATCAGAGCTCCCTGTGTTCACCTACACGCAAGCAATTACACTAAAAGTAAAGTGTGAAAAAACAGAAAGTTCACTTGTCTTGGGGAAAAAATGGCTGCTATTGAACGTGCAGGATCAAGTTCACTGGTAGCTTCTGAAGTCAAAGGGGTTCAGTGATAAATGTTGAGCACAAGTCTTAAAATGTAAGTGTCAACAAGGCGGTTTCAGAGATATGTATATATGGCTAAAGATCCCCATCTGCTATTAAATTTTCTCTTCATCATCCCATCATACCTGATCTCCTCTGATCCCAACACTTCACCCTTTTTACTTTGCTTGCTAATCACTTTCCTCTTCTATATTTAAGTGTGGCAGGTCTTCCAGAGGAAATCCAGTTGAAGTTAATGGACAGTTTGTATGAGGAGGCTAAACGGAATATTTATTCACTCTCTACCTCTCCCTTATCACCTTTGATCCATTTCTTTCCTTTCACCTTGCCTGTGCATTATTCTGTCTGCTGGGGACCTCACACAGCCTAATGCTCTACTCCTCAAGCAAATTCATAGCTGATTTAGGGGATATATCTCCACAGCCTCAGTGACACTACTCTGATGTAGATCAATTGCTATTTTGACACACTGAACTCAGCAACTAAATCTTTTATCTAATATCTGACTTTCAGAACATGCTGAATAAAAATTTGAAGTTTTTATAACTGTAAGTCACACCAGGTGAAACCCAGATGGAACAAGTTCATAATTAGCAATGTATCAGAGCCACTCCTATCCCTCTCAGGCAATCCTTACTCATCATAACTGAGTAGTTGTTCACTCTGTACCTGCCTCCCACAACATTCTCAGAAAGACTGATATGTAGATACTCTAATAGCAAAGCTGCTTATCGTATGTTTTCTAATGTTTGCTGCTATGAATTATTTATGTCCCATTTTAAGGCTACACTATCCATACCTCTCAGGTATTCCCCACTATCAGATGGAGCACAACAAGC
Organism: Chloebia gouldiae; assembly: GCA_003676055.1. Taxonomy (NCBI): domain Eukaryota; kingdom Metazoa; phylum Chordata; class Aves; order Passeriformes; family Passeridae; genus Chloebia; species Chloebia gouldiae. The sequence goes on from QUSF01000004.1 coordinate 6,876,078, forward strand.
ATTAACCAATCAATATCTGAGACAGCAAAAACTCTGTAATAGCAAACTATCCTTTTCACTGTGGCACACAGATGGTGAGAACTCTACCTGTACATGCTCACTGTTTTCTGCTTGCTGGCTTATAAAGCCATTAGAGGCACACCAGAAACAGGAGTATTAAATACAAACCTGAGTATAAATTCAGGGTCTCACAGCCATAAATGCCAATGGTTTTATGTAATGACATTCTGAGAATGTAAGAAGATTCAGGAATATATTTAAATGAACAAAAGTGGCATTATAATTGTAAAATTGTAGACCATGTTTTATATTCAGGACTCCAGTTTTCCTAGAGAACATGGTATCATCAAACCATTTAATTCTCAGTTTTGAGGGCACTTAAAATCCTTTTTGTTCTCTTGTGCTTTCTTCCTATATCCCACACTGAAGGACTGAAGGGAAGAATCTGGTTGATGCAAAATATCAGCTAAACTCTCCAAAGTGCTTTCTTATCCTGCAATACCATTGGAATCACTGGCTCTCTCTAAAGAAAACGCTATTACACAATTGTAGGCAATTTAAAACACTGTATCAAACTAATGACAGAACCTGTAAACCCAGAGATGTACAACTTAATTCTGTCCTGATGATGCATCTAACTCTTTCAGTGACTTATTTTGCCAAGATTATGTATACCATATTTTCTTTATTATTTTCTTGCACACTTCTCTTAGACAACGAGGTTGTGGTTTCTAGAGGGTTAAATATGGTCATGACTAATAAAAAGCTAAAAAACATCCTTCAAGGCCAAACAGCATGCCAGAGACTCTCGAACTGATCTAGCAGAGATTAACAAATTCCTACAGATCCTTCGGCAGATTTACCACCTGCACAGCAAACCCGCTGCCAACACTGCCGTGGAGCCAGAAAACCAGTGAGTGGGTGTGGAACTCCTGCTGCCACCCCAACTACACCCGGCTCCCTAAAACTGACACAGTATTTTTCAACAGCTCATTAAACACAAGCTGGGGCAGCACAGCCAGGGCCACCACGTGGCTGAATAAATGGCAAAGCAGGAGCTCATATGGATGGGGAGCAGGTTCTCTCAGAGACTCCACCACCACTTCTGATTCTGAAACAAACACTGCTATCCACAATCCCGCCAGCAAGAAACTGACCCCTTCTAAGTGGAACTAGCAGCATGGCCCACAGGAAATAGTAATTAAAGACCCTGAGAGGGCAGTTGTCCCAGACAATATGACATGAGCCACCACCTCTGCTTCTACTTTGGATAAATAAAGTTATGACTTACAGGACGCTATCAGTGTTGGTCCAAGTTTGGTGGAGGGGAAATCTGGTGTGGCCAAAAACATTGTGAAAATACTTTTTTAACACCTGCACTGGGATTCCTAAATTTTGGTACATGTGCCACCAGCTGCATGCAAGTAATTTAAAAGGAATGCTCTATCATGCAGCACTGGAGATAACCCCACCCCCCAGAAATCTTGTAATTTCTTATTAGCATTACTTGACCCTCACAAAGGTTACAGTTCAGCTTGCCTGTGGCAGCACAGATGATTCCTGAAAGAGGAGCACTTGAAGATGCTGTGCACCTAAAGAGATTTTAAGTAACAATTCAACTGACCACCTCTTACTCCTGTAAATAAAAACCCTTGACCTCAATTTGAACATGAAGCAATACCGGCTGGCTGGAAGGCAAGCACTCCCTGAACAAACTGCTCCTGTGATCCTTGCAACAGGAAATCAATTGTGAAAATTGCATCTGAGAAAATATAAATCATTACTGACAAAAAGGTGGACAAATCCCTCTTGATGTCCAGCACTTACCTGGTGCAGCAGCGTGCTGGAAGATGTGCTAGAAAAATGCTTCTTTTTTAAAGAGAAGTTGGAAAACAATTCCAAAATCTGTAGCAGTAAAAATAAAGAACAGCTCTGATCCTTCAAGAGGTAGCAGGCAGGCAGGTTACTCTCCTACATGAAGCCTTGTGCAGGAAGGCTGTAATTAGCTGGTTGAGCACCTACTGATTGTATCTGGAGACTGTGCTCTAAGAGCCAATATACAGCTGATACAACTCATGTCATTTCACTTTCTGTACATTTTGTCCTTAATTGAAAAGGTAGCGTTCCTTTTTTATTCCTAATATCTATTATCCATGCTTGAGAAGGCACTTAACAGCACATTAGACAGCTAAGAAACCAGAGGCTGTGCCAAAACTGAAATTACACTAAGAAATAAATCGAGCGCTTGGTTTCATTTTAGTAGAGACTTTATCAATTGGCACTCTGAGAAGGTTTGTACTTTAGAGAACTCTGGAAAACACTCAAGGAGAACAATGAGCTTTTAAATTCCTCGGCCAGACAAAATATATTAAAAAAGCTATTCTCATGCCATTGACCATATCTTTGTAGTTCTTAGGATGGAAACTAATTTCTGTTGTTAAGGGTCAGTGTCAGATGTTTTGTTATACCTGTAGAAGCTGTTTATACTGAACTAGCCTTAATTTTTAATATTGCCATTCTCTGCTCTCAACCTCCATTTCCATCATCAGTTCCTAAGGGCTCCTGGGTTCTGTGCCAAGGAGAGCTGAAGTGTTTCCCACTAGAAGAGGATGCTTTTGGGATGGTTGCTATTCCTCGGGCAATGCAGCCACATACCTTAGCAATTAGGCTGGGCTACAGAGCAGATTTAAGACCTGGGAGAAATCAGCCTGCTCATCTCCACACTTGGTCTCTCTGGAGCTGCTCCCTGCACAGAGGCTTGGCTAAGTCCATGCCAAGCTGGGACACTTGAGTTGATGGATCCCCTCCCAAATTTCAGTACCTGCTGTACAGGCACAACCCAGTGAGACCAGCTGAGGAATACAGCATGTTACCTTCAGTTCTTGCATGGACAGCCTGGATTCAGACTGAATGAAGACTCACCCATGGGAGTGAGAAGACTCATCTGGCACAGCACCTATTTCAGAACTAGCCCCTAACACATATTTCCAGTTACAAACCATTTAAAATGAGATGTAAGGCTGAAAGTTTCTGCCAAGAAATAGAGAGCAAGTCTCACAGACTAAGCCCAGAAAAAACCTGTCAAGTAAAAAAATTACAGTTACCAGAAATTTACCTGCATTAGAGCATCTTATACTGATGCCATTCTTTAATAATATGCTCTGATTAAATCATGTCAGTGTTTGTAGTACTAAATTAAGCAATATTTAAAAGGTATGCTTACACTTTACATGCCTTTTCTTTGCAGGGCACTGCTAAGAGCAAAAGAGGTGCACAGATGAAGGAAAGACGAAGGCTGGTAAGCCATTTCTCATGACAGTTGCCCCACTTATAAGTTATTTAAGCTGCTGTCTGCCAGTAGCCTGTAGTATTGTAACAATTAAATAGTCACTACTAACATACCTATATTACAGTATATTGCTTTCTAAATTGCCTTCTACGAAAAAAATTCAATCAATTTAACTGATGGGGAAATTTGAAGTCTGCTACACTGCTATTAGAAACATTTGGTATAAAGGAAGTGCAGGCATGCATTTGATACCTCTCAGAGGGCTTGACTTTAATTAATTTAAACTTTCAAATTGATTGTGATTCACATGAAAATGCATTCTGTTTCCTGAGAGTATGAACAGGTGCTTCTTGGGAAACCATGATGAATTTCTCCTCTGATACAGAAAGCCTGACAGCCAAGGAAAAGCCCCAAACTCCTGTAAAGAGGCTAGCAAGCACAATTCAAACTACTTCAGCTCTGCAAACTTCTAGTTGCAACACCACTTTCTTCAGTTATCAGCACCAATCTAAGAGAGGGATGAATCCTCCCTGGCCGTGTGTCTCTCCAGTGATTACAGGAGAAGCCTGGGTGAGACTCAGTCCTATAAATATAGCTGGGATGAGTCCAATCCTAAGAGACTAAGCCATAAACTCTACCCACAGATTCTGGGAGGGTTTGGAAAACCCAACACCACTGCAGCTTGGCTCAGCACTCTGCTCACTGCTGTGACTCATGTTGGGTGTGCCAGAAAAGCCTCTCGGGGGGCACAGTGGGCAAACGCTCCTTGCAGTGAGGAACAGACACCTGTTAGGCTCTGCCTGACCTTCCATAATGGGGCCCCTCCAGATAAATCAAACAGGCTTTCCCCCTCCCTGTTCATCTCCCAGAATGAGGAGTGGAGGTTTATTCATCACTGAGCTGGGGTGACCAGCTTTCTGTCCTATTATCTGTCTCATTATTGAAAGGAGGCTGGTGAGGTAAGTGGTTGTGAGACAGCTGTGACACAGAGCACGTGTCTTTTCTCCCAGTATAGAGAAAAAGGACTTCCCAGAATGAGAGTTAAAAATATCTGGCTTGCCTTGGACTTTGAAACACAGAACACAAGTCTAAGATGACACCTCTAATATGACAGGCACCTTTAGCATCCTGCTTTCTGCCAAAATACCTAAATCCCAGCTCTTTCTTCTCCTTAAATTTTTTACCATTTCAAATTATAGATGCTTTTCAGAATGCTTTGGTGGAGAGAGGGCAGGTGCAACCTTCTAAGTTACAGTAAAACCATCCTTTTTTTTTCATAACAAAAAATACCTTCAAGATTATTTCTTAAAATCTACTGCAGTCCTGCCTTTATTCCCACATTTCTTATACCAGTGGTGTTTCAGCTCCCCAGCATCCTCTTTTAGCCCTGCTCAGTGCCTGTCTCCCAGGTAGATTGAAGGCTGGCCACATTCCACCCAGGGCTGAGAAGTCTGGTTTGGGTATCAGCATCAGCAAGGCAGCTTGATGCTTTCAGAGTAAAGTGTATTCTTTCAAACACAGTATTTTTTTACCAGTGATGGTAATGAGCCACTTGGACAAACTTTATTACATCAAGACAGTGGCTTTCTAAAGTACGTCTTCTCTTGGTAAAGGATTTGTGTTCAGAATACCAAAGCTTTGAACATGAGGTTACAGTGGATGGCTTTAATGATCTCTTCTGATTCTAAAATTCTAAGAATCCAACATCATTGCTTATGGACATCTTTACACCAAAGATTTGCTTGACTCTTCTGGGAGTACATTAAAGCTTAAAAGCTTGCCAAGCTGAGAAAATAGCCCTGATATTTTTAATAATAAAAATCTGCTTTTCCCAGAATGTTACTTTAATTTTTCCCCTGGCCCTGAGCAAGCCTTGCCATTTTTCTTTTGAGCAGTTTGACAAAGGAGCACAATTGTACTGCTCCTCTTTATGGCTCTGTAAGGGCTCCCCTCTGCCCATTATTTTGCTCTCAGATATTGCCAAGCCACCAAAGGATTTGGGAAGTTTTCCTTGCTGTTCCCTGACATGTGTATAAGCATTTCTTCCAAGTCTGGAAGCCAGCACCACAATTCACATTGATAACCAAGCAGAGCCGGCCAGCAGCAGCAGCAGATTTAAGTGATAGCCTAAATACGAACTGCTCAGAACATCATTCATCATAAAGCTGAAAAACTAGCAATGTCCCACACTTCTCCTGCATGCTGAAGTGGCAGACAGCAGCCAGGGATTGCTGTCCAGCTGCCAAGGAGGGGACCTGGCTGAACACCCCCTCTCCAGCCCCAGAACAAGCCCACCTGGGCACCTGAGAAACATGAGCAACTCTGCACCGTGCTGATGAAGTTCTTAAGTGTCACCCAAGCTGAACTGCAAAGCACGGCTGCCTGCCCTAGTTATCAAATGACCTGAAATTCAGCACGATTATCTGCCATAACAGCTGCTTCACTGACAATGAGAGAAACTCCTGCCTGGCTGCTGAACCAGAGCCAGCAGCGGGAGCCCAGGACCCAGCACATGCAATCTCCCACACCGAGATGCTGCTCCCACCCCCCTGCATGGCACGGCCTCAAAATGTCTTGTGTTCTTCCAATTCTGCATGCTGGCTCCTTCCTCTATGCATTTATTTTGCATCTGTATCATTAAAAAGAGATTTCAGAGACCTGGTACTTCAAAGAGGGGGAAAATAATGAAACAAACTTCCCAAGGATTTAAAATGAAGGTAAGGTTGGATGTTGTCAGTTTTCTTTCTTTCTACTTAGGGTGCTACATAAATAATACACAGCACCAGCAAATTGACTTCTTTTTACAGCAGCAACCTATATAGAAACCAAACATGAAAATGATTGTATGAGTAAGACTTAAGTGCTCAACACAGGCAAAGTCAGGGAGCTAAATAACTTTGACAGATGTTATAAATTTTTTTAGGAATTACTTATGCTTAAATACTCATACCTTTTGAAGCAGTTTTGATGTACACTAAAATATATTTTTCTATTCCACTGTCTAAAAAATCCTAATAATATATTAATAAAATTTTAGTTTTATTAATGTGAAAGTTAATATTAATGATATTTACTTCTCCTTAATAGTGAAATAAGCAGAATCAAATGTTTGTAGTATATCTTAAGATAATTGCTTTTGCACTTCTTCCCCAATTAGAAATTAAGAGTGAAAGCTGTTATTGAAGATCAGCCCTTCAGGTGGAACCCAAGTGTTACTCCATTGAACCCAATGGACAAAATTTCCTGCTAAATTGGATCTAGAAGATTATGTTTTCTGTGTGGATCTGTCCTCTTGGCTAAATACATTTTCCCACTCCCTAGCTGAAATGGGAAATGAGGGCTGCACATGTTCATGGTGTTCAGTGTCTCAGTCCTAGAAAGTCCAAGAGGTTCACAGTGCTAATGTTGTGCCTCAGCAGCATCTGTCTGACTTTCACACATCTAACTGGTTGGAGCTGTTGCTGGAGCTCGCATGTGCATGAGCAGGAACAAAGTTTGGACTGAACATATGCCTTGTTCCCCGTGTTTACTTCAAGGTAGGCTTTCAGAATCCTTTCTGTAAGTGTGAATACAACCATGAATATTTGATTAGGGACACATGGAAAGAATCTGAAATCATATGGCACCAAAGCTTTAGCTGAAGTATGCATGAACAAGCAAAGTAGCTAATATTAAATGTATGCTTCTCTTTTTCTTGTTCTGCAGCCTTGTCTGCACATCAATGTGAATTAAACAAATTGAAACCCCACACTGAGCAGCATCAGATCTACTTGCAGTGCAAAATGTTTCCCTAATGAATTTCAGTTTTCATATTTTCTCTTACAAAGGTGTTATTGAATAAAAGTGCTATTGAATAAAAGCAGTTTACTAATACATATGGATATATGTGGGTAGATAGGGCTAATTAATATTAAGCCAGTTTTTTTTTTGGCTAATTTATAAGAAAAGACTGTGCAAATAAACATTTTTATCTGTATTAATTTTACTTGTGAGATGTTGTCAGTAATGCCTTGATTTTATTTTTTGTTGCTGTTTACCAGGTGCTGACAAATGCATGAATGGAGTTACTCCCAGTCCTGTACAGATCCTAATCTAGGCAAGAAACTCTCCATCTGCTAAGGGAGTCTGGGAGATGGGAGTCCCTTAGTGAGGCAGGGACAGCCTCCACCCTTACTCCATTAGCCGAGATCTCCCATCAGCCAGATGGGGAGGAAGAGGAGCACTGCTAACCCTGAGCCTTGCAGCGTCCTGAGCCTTGATCTGTGAGACAGACACACAAAATACACCACGGATATCTCAGTGACAACAAAACTCAGAGCCTTCCTACTAGGACTGCTTGACTGCTTTTGCAACTACAGCAGAATTCCTGTCTCTATTAAAATCTTTGCTTTTATCTCTTGGAAGAATGCAGTGGTTAACACACCTTGTTTAATAGTCACGAGGTTGCCTGATTTGGGACGATAGGCTTCTCAAGTGGCTGGTGGACCCGATTCTGCAAAGTGCTGAGCTCTGCATAAGAGATGCCAGCTCGCTGCCTCTCCTGGCATTCCAAAGAGCCAAGAGCACATTCCTGATGTGTGTGAAGTCAGCACCTCCTGTATCAGTTCCACCACATGTCCTCCTTGCCATTCAGCTTAATTCTATCTGGAATTTTTCTAATACCTGGAGGATGCTCCTCAAGAGCCATTTCTTAAGCCCCTCTTTCATTCATTAGCTGTGCCAGAGCAGGGGCAGGACAATTGATATTGGACAATTTAAAGTATCCTGAAGGTTTATATTACATTTGCACCTTCTTGGGCCATTTTCTAGACCCTTTCTTTCACAGATGAAGCCAAGTCAGCATAATTTTCCCTTAGGAAATTTTAAAAAAGGCTTTTTTCGGCTGGCAATAATAATACCAGTAAATTTATAATAAAGCTTCCTAAACCAATAAGCTTATCATAAAACAAAATCTTATTCAGCCACATGCAATCTTAAAAGTGTTGCTCTGAGAACTACAGACAGACTTCTTGGGAAATGCCAGAGGAGGTGTTTGGCTTTCAGCTGTAATGCAGAGACAGCTAATTAAATGCTTTGCTAATCATAGCATCCTGTGCATGAGGAGATAAGCTCAATTACTTAGTGAATTTAAGTGGAGTTTTGAAGACATGTTGGCATATTCCTGGTAGCTAAACCAACTTTTTTTAGCAATACAATTCGCTTTTCTTTCTGTTTCTCTAGTTTAGATGTATCATTAATGAACATAAAATGTCACTGATGGAAAGAAATTAACAAATCTGACATTTCTCAGTGAAAGCTCCATTACTACATAAAAAATAACCATCAACCCAATACAATAATGACAGAGACTCATCACAAAAAAACTCAAGAGAAGTCAGTGGAAATCATCTAGTGACTTAAGGCAAAATTAGACAAAATTTAGGATTGTTGTCATCAAAATATGTTTGCAGTCTGCATGTAATCCATGGACCACACAATGCTGTGAAATTCAGTACTTTCAGCACATAATCATCAACACTTTACAGTGAGCAGGGAAAATGGAATGCTCTTTGCTTCCCAGATTCTCTGGGAAAACACAGTTCTCCCAGCGTCACAACTCTTCTTAGATTAAGACATTGGACTTTTTACTCTTCACACTCCATACTCTCAGCACAGTGGTGATTTGGAGCTAGAGTACACAGCCTAAATGAAAAGAAAAATTACTGTTCATGGAGCAATCATGCTATTTGTTTCATCTCCTTAGAGCATGCCTACCCAGCTCTGCAGGGCCATGCAAGACAGCTATTGACACAGTGCCATGATCAAGGGAGGGGATTCTTCCCCTCTACTCTGCCCTTGTGAGATTCCACCTGGAGTACTGTGTCCAGCCCTGGAGCCCTCAGCACATGGAAAACATGGACCTGTTGGAGCAAGTCCAGGGGAAGGCCCCAGAGATGATCAGAGGGCTGGAGCACCTGTCCAAGAAAGAAGGTTTGAGGTGGCTTAGGTTGTTTAGCCTTAGAGATGGCTCTGGGGAAACTTTGTGGCACCTTCTAGTTTCTAAAAGGAGCCTGCAAGAAAGAGGGGCTTTTTACAAGGGCATGTAGTGATAGGGCAAGGAGAAGGGCTTTAAGTGAAGGACAGTAGGTTTAGATTGGATATTAGGAAGACATTCTTTACTGTGAGGCTGTTGAGACATTGGCACAGGTTGCCCAGACAAGTTGTGGATGCCCCATCCCTGGAAGTGCTCAAGGCCAAGCTGGATGGGGATCCAAGCCAGCTGTTCTAGTGGAAGGTGTCCCTGCCCATGACAGGAGGGTTGGAACTAGGTGGTCTTTAAAGTCAGCTTCAGCTCACACCATTTCATGATTTCATGATTCTGTGATTCTGTGATCCCCTGGAGGGCGATGAAGATGACTGGAGGCTGCAAATGGCTCATGAGGAAGGGGCCAGGGGAGCCATCTTCGCTGGCTCAGAGAAAGGAGGGCTGAGGACCAGTCTCACTGTGGCACCAACATCCAGCTGGTTGTGATGGGAAAGGCACCCTGGAGCAAGGGTCTGGTCATATGGGGAGGTTTCCATCCTTGGTGATTCTCAGAACTCACTGGATCAAGGCACTCAGCAACCTGACCAAATTTTGAATTTAGCCTTGCTTTAAATAGGTGCTTGGACTAGATGTTCTCCAAAGATCCCTAAATAACTCTGCCTGAAGACATTGGGGAAATTAAGGAAGCAGGTATCATTTCTGCCCACAGCATATGGAGAGCAAATAAAGGAACTTCATCTTACCACAGTTTTTATTACAAAATGTCTTCTCTATTAATGGCATAGGGTCCACTAAGCACCTTCTAGATCTTAATTAAGGTTGTTATTTCAAAGATATTCACATTTAATACCTAAGTATACTTAATAATCTAAGTGCTGCCTGAATTTGAGCTCTGCTGTAACAGATGACCTTGTATGAAATAAGGAACCAAAAAGCAGAAGGGTGCTGACTTAGTATTAAAATTCCCCACAGCACCAAGCCTCTAAAAGACACAATGCTATTCTACACACTACAGCAAAATAGTCTAAGCCAAAAGACTTATGTTAATTTAATAATAAATAATTTCATGAGACTGTGAGAATTCAGGAACTCTGTCCTCGAACAAAAGGCTTGCAGACTTCAAAATTTCCACGTGAGGTCAAGTGAGCTAAATGATGCCAACTCCTGCAGTGCTACTCTATTCATTCTGTGTCAAGGAAGAGTTGTTCTAAGTTATGATTTCTCTTGTAATTAAAAGTGGGGGAATGGTACAGACAAGGACTTGTGTTTCAAAACAACACTTGTATTTGGAAAGGAAAAGAAAAATGAAGAGCTAAAAGGGATGGTGGTAAGAAAAGGAAAAGAGAGACTGAAAAATGAAAACAGCCAGTGGCTTAATGGAATTTGATTTTGAGCTGCATAAATAAACACAGCTACAGCTTCTTGCAGAATTTAGGAAAATGCCCTGAGCACATGAAATGTGGTGGTTGCCACAGAAATTTACATACAGTCACACATAAGACAAACCCTAAAACTTTTCCAGTTTAAACTGAAATTGAAAACATAGGATTGGGTACAAAGAACAAATCTCTCATCCACTCTGGTTGAGACATTATCCACATAATTCCACAGCTCACGCCCTGTGAGGAGTGACCACCCTCCACAGCACAGGGCTTTGCACTCTGGGAGCAGCTGGCTGCTCCACACCTCTGTTTTGCCTGTTAAAAATGTGTGTGTATATGGGGAGTAGCACAGAACAAACCTCCTTCATCTAAGGGATGTGACTGGATACAACAGAGAGCTGCTCCTTCTACCCCTGCCACCTCTTTGCCATCCTGTTCCGTGGCGGTGCACGGCAGCTCCTCTGAACCTGCCTACTGCACTGCTGTCTCCAGGACCCACCACTGCTCTCTGCATCAGCCACCTGGCATGGGAAGATCAACTGCTGGTGCTTTGTGCCCACCTGGATGCCCAGAATGCCCAGCCTTGCCCAAGCCCTGCCTTGTCTGGGCCCAGGTGTGACCAGCTGCGAGCAGCCCTGCCCAAACAGGCGTGTATCAGGTCTGCCTGGCGTGGGGCTGGTTTTCTTCATAGCATCCCACAGCATGGGGTGCCATGCTTTGAGTTTGTGTCTAAAACAGTGATGCTTAAGACACCAAAGTGTGTTATACTCCTTTCCAATTCCCCAAATCAGGAAAGATTAGGGAAAACTAGGAATAGTAGAAAAATGGCAGAAGCTGAGGAGAAGCTGCCAGGCTGAAGTGGCAGAGGGACCTTCTTGCCCTGCACCACTCCCCTTGCATGTCCTCCCAGCAGACTGTGGATAACATTGCTGCCTGTTTGGAGGTGAACTGAGGATGAGGTAATCATGTGTCTGCTCTTGGAAGGGACACAGGCTCTAGGACCAAGAATGGCGACAGGCAAGGCAGCAGGCATCCACCACCTCCACTAGCAGGTGATGATGCCCCACTGATTTGGGTTGTCTGGGAGCCTGCCTGGATGTGTCACTGGCATTGCTGGAGTCCAGGCAGCTCAGCCCTGAACACCCCAAGCAGCCCTGCAAGAGATCAGAGAGGGTGCATGTGAGAGACTCATGGACAGCAAAAGAAGGAGTCAATACATCTGGACAGGCTCTGAAAGGATGAAGAGGCAAAAAAAAAAAATTGTTCTCAGGTCCATGGCCAGAGGGAAAGTAAGGAGCAAAATGGTGAATGAATCATGGCTCTCAGCTGCCAGAGCCATTAACAGAGGGAGACAACAGGATGGGTGAGGGGTTGTGCTGGAGAGAGTGCCTGGGTGCTGCAGATGGGAACTGTGGCTGCACTCAGCTCTCTCTCAAGGGCATTCTTCCTGGAGGTCTTCTTTCCTGGTGGATAAACACGCTGCACAGAGCTGTCATGCTGGAGCTTGACATCCTGATGAATAAACAAAGCTGCCTTTGACTGGAGATGGGAATGACAAGAAATATCATAAGACAAGGAAAGGCAGAATCAGAAGTTCCCTTGATGATAAAGGTCTCTCCCTGTCAGAGATCACACTCTCCTCAGGAACACCCACAACTGCTGAGGCTACAATTTCACTTTCAATAAAACATTTTCATAAACTACTTCTTACCTGTGATAATGCAACTGTGACCTGAATGGCACAGCTCATGGCAGGAGTGTGCTGTACAGACCTGCTGGAGACGAGGCTTGTCTCCTTCCTGCCCTGGGGGTTTGGAAATTTGGGACAGAAATTGGCAGCTCGGGGAGTCCTCTCCAGCCTCCTGATGCCAACACTTTGTTCATCTGCACTGCAGTGCTGCAGTGCCACTTGGGATCCTAGCTGGACAAGAAGGGAAGCACATGCTCCAGCATAAAGCTCTGAGCCATCACTTTTGACAGCTGAACTGGTCATGGCCAAGCACCATCAGCTGCAGGCTGAACCTGGGCTGCAGGGAATAGACAGAACTGATGCATTGTAACAGCAGACCTGCAGAAATCATTCTATTGTGTTCCCACTGTAGCAGTTGAAAATAAGTAGTTTTCACAATATGGATATGTGAAAGACTTTATGCTGCTTCTGTGCCAATGCACAAGGTGTTCTGTCAGACTTTCTCCACCTGCCATCCCTTAGTGTCCTAAAAAAGGATGAAATCAAAACAGGATTTTTTTCCCATCAGGATCTTTACAGCTCACAAAGAATTTTCTAGTATCACTTAGCAAATTGAATTATGCTTCCTTCCCCTCAAGCCCTCCTCTAAGTGTAAATTTTAATTCAAATAAATCTTGGCAGGATAATAAATCTATTTAAATGTTGTATTTTTTTCTGAAACATCCATTGTTTCATGCAGTGCTTTTAGGAAGATTGAACTGAAAGACTAGAAACCGAAACCTATCCTTTCCTCATTGAAAAGGTTTGATTTGGACCAGCTACATACATTTCTGCTTCCTGACTAGATGATGTACTTTTCTTATGTTTTCCACAGCAAATAAAAAAATAAAAATCAATCGCAACAATGAGAAATCAGGACAACCCACAGGGCAGGCACTCTGGTTTCTCTTCTGAGACCAACAGAGACAGATTTTTGGATGTACACTCTGGACCAGCCAGGGGCAGACACAGAGCCAGTACTCATGGGCTCTAAAAAGGGCAGACAGGTTTTGAAGGACATGGAACACTTTTCACTCCCTGAGGCAGCACAAAGGTGCTGAGCTCCTCAGGCATTCTCACGTGGCTGCACAGCCATCACTTGCTCACTCCTGGACTGGACTTCTGGAATGAGAACAAGGAAACTAAGGACAAAAAAAGCACAGAAAGTGCCTCATCCTCCTGCTGGTCCCCTCAACAGCTCATCACTCCATGCCATAAAACCTGACACACACTTAACCAATACTCTACACATACATCACCGAGATTGCTTTACATGGTACCACGGACTAAAAATCTTCACTTCTCCAGAAAGCACCAGGAAACAAAATTCTGCTGCAGCCCACAGCAGGTCTGCTGCCTTCTTGCTACAAAAATATAATATCCTAATAAACAAATTATTAAATCCAGCTTGTCCCATTAGATTTGCAATATGCACTTGTTCTAAGATGGCACAACAAACCACCACCACCAATCCTCTTTGTTGAAATATGCCATCCCTTGTGTCTGGATCTTCTCAGGAGAAAAAGAAAAGAAATAAGCATAAATCTCACACTTCACAACTGGAAAACAGAACAAAATATAGATGCAATTGCAGATCTGCCTTCTTTTACGCTGAAATTAATTTTCTAATGGCTCTATGAATGTCTTCATGCAGCTCAGCTGCAAGAGAAAGGTGGAGGTGACCAGACAGGTCAGCTGAGTTAGCAAGCAGAGAAAGCCTCTCATGCAAGAAGTTTTAACACAGGTCATTCAGGAGAAAAACTCGCACACTATGATCATCCCACATCCTACTCTCACTCTTCAGTAGGAATAAATTACATTTTATAAACATCTGGGCTTCTACCAAATGTGTATATCAGAGGTGACTGCATAAAGTCAGTGTATTGTGCCAAAGCCATGAAAGAGAAGCAGACCTGTAAGAGTTATAATAAACAGCAATTGAGATTCACACATGAAAAAAATTGCAATTTTATTTCTGGTTACCGTGCAACTACTCAGAATTAACATTAACTAACTTCTGGATGTACAAATATTTTATGGTCCCTTCCAACCTTATCCATTCTGTGGTTCTGTCCTTCTGTGATTCCCTCTCTCAATCCATCCACTGAAAGTACTGATATCTGCTTTAACAATCATGTAGCTGTCTAATTAATAGTTATCATTACTGCCTTTAAAAAACTAATAGTTTAAAGATATAAGCAGTAGAGGGCTACATGCAGTTATTTTATTTTGAAAACGTGGCACTGAAAAACCCAGACCAGCTGTCCAAGGCAGGACTCAGCAGCACTGAGGGCTTTTTAAGCACCACTATTCACATGATTGTTTTACTTCCAGTGAGCACTTTGGCTGATGGCAGCCCAAATCACCCCTTCCAGAAGATACAGCTGAGCCAGCTGGACTGGTATTTTATAAAAAGCTTCCTAAGGGGAACATGAACAGAGACATTGACTTAAGCAATCAGACACAATGTTCAAATGAGATGCTGGGGAAAAGCTGGCACCTAAGCACAGACCCAGTGAATCCCAGTGTGACCAGGGGCATCCCATGGCATGAACAACACTCTGGGAAAAGAGTGGGATCTCACCTCCAATCTGTCACAAAACTTCACATCTCCTGAGGCTGGTTTGCATTTCTGCTCACACAGGAGCGATGCACCCAAGCCCCCCTAGACCACAAATCCAGGGATCTGGCAGATCACAGCCTGAGGCAGGAGAAGGCTTTACCCACAGCCCATGTCACCCATCTGCCTGGCACCACAGTGTGAATTACACCTGTCTGCTATCAAAGATTTGCTAAGCAGAGCTTGAAATACCAATGTGACACATAAAACTTCTCAGTTTCAATGTTAAATACCACTTTGCAAGGGGTAGTACCTCTTGAAAGTTAGGAAAGTGCCCATCCCACACAAGGAATGGGCATAGGGGTATGGCAGAGAGTGTGGGGCCCCACAGGAGCAGCTACACCAAACACAGAACACAGAGGCTCTTTTGAACTTCTCACTCAGATCAGATGTCCTTTGCAGCAATACTTACTTAGCTGGTGAGATGTGAAAGGTTTATTAACTCTTTGCCTATTTTATCAAAGCAGCTCTGAAGTCCAGGTGTGGAGAAATCTCTGAACAGCAGGATGGGCTGCTGTTGTCACTCCCTCACCACTGACACCAGCTGGGCAGGTATTTACTTTTTACCATTCAGGCCAAAGTAATACAGGTTCACCAAATATCCACATCTTCTGTAGTAACATGACATATTATTAAAACACATTGTCAGAGGCAAGCACTACTTTGTATTTAATAACTGGTTTGCTTTTTTCACCATATTCTAATACATAAATACAAAGGCACTTGCTGAACAGCTTTTGTCAAAACTCGTTTGCTTTTGGAGGTGATCTCTTAAAAGAAATTTTAAAAATGAACCATGTCTTACAATCTTGACATGAACATTTCTGTAGAAGTTTATATAATTCCAGATATATGATGGGCTACACTGCAAGAGAATAATTGTGATAAAATTTCTTCTCTGTTTCTTTGGGCTTACCAGCTCAATGTTAATCTTCCTCAATATCTGGTGAAGTCTCCCTTGCTACATCCCTCTCACAAATGCTTATGGTAGCAGCACACCTCCTCCCAGGACCAAATACATACATAGCAAGGGTAAGAAATCAGGCTACAGCAATTCAATGGAAGAACTGAGCCATGGAATACCTTTAAGGCAGTTGTTCTATTTTTAATCAATCATCTTAGCTGAGATGAAAAACTGTGAAAACAGCCATGAATAACACCTCAAGGAAATTTGGGGGAACAGACTCACAATATTATGAAAAAGTGATACACTGACACTTTAAATAGAGATGTTGTGAAGTAGCAGGGTCACAGCAGTCTATTACTATCATCAGTCACAGCGAAAACATCCCTGACCGTATTCATAAATCCTACAGTAACTCACATTTGCTGATATTGGAGCATTTTATCTCCTTTTCTAACTAGCACGTTTTACTGGTGACAGCTAACCTCTCACTGAAATACCATGAAGCCCATTTCATACTATCAGCACATCCCATTACCCTCTGGCTGAGCATTATTTTCACAGTTTAATAATTCTTCTCAATGTGATGTCCAACAACTGAAAATCCACCTCCTTCACAGAAATTTTCTTTCCTTGCCGAAGTATTGCATGAAATAGCTCTTCCCTCAAAAAGCTTCCTCAGAAAATCCTCCTGCAGAAGAGGAGGCTGAGCTGGGCACAGAGCAGGAGAGGGTTTCCATCCTGCAAAGCAGCACCTGTACCTGGCACTCAGCACTCAGTGCTCTCAGTTCATACTGGAGTAGGGGCTGTGGATGCCCCATCATGGGAAGTGTTCAAGTCAGGCTGAATGGTGCTTGGGGGAAACTCGGGAAAGGTCACAGAACCACAGAACCATTTCGGTTGGAAAAGACCCTCTTGTGGCTTCAGTTGGGATAATTTTCTTCCTAATAGCTGGTGAAGTGCTGTGTTTTAGATTCAGTATGAGCATAAGGTGGATAGCAGAGATGTTTTGGCTGTTTGCTGAGCAGTGCTTACCCTAAGTCAAGCACTTTCCAGTTTCCTGTGCTCTGCCAGTGAAGAGATGCACAAGAAGCCAGGAGGAAGCACAGCCAGGCCAGCTGATCCAGACTGGCCTAAGGGATATTCCACAGCAAAGTGTGTTGTGATCAGGACATAAACTGGTGGGGTTGGACTGGGAGGGGCTGATTTCCCAAACTCCTTTCATACCCAAGCTGTGATTCTGTGAATAAAATCAGTGTATGTGTATGTTTGTATGTTGTGTTGGTGTTCTGCAGATTTTTAGGAAGAAACACACCAACGTGTTTTGCACTCCTGGTGTGGGTGATCACTTTGCAGAAGGCTGGTGTGCTGGTTCCAGCTGCAATCGAGGTAATTTTCTTCACAGTAGTTAGTATGGAGCTATATTTTAGATTTGTGCTGGAAATGATGTTGATAATACAGGGATGTTTTAGTTGTTGCTGAGCACTGCTTACACAAAGCCTCTCACGCCACCCCACCAGTGAGCAGGCTGGGGAGGGGACACAGCTGGGACAGCTGACCCAAGGAGTGTCACACACCACCTGGTGTCACACTCACCAACAAAACCAGGGGGAAGCTTGGCCAGGGGCGGCTTCTGGAGCACTGGCGGGACATCCCCACACTGGCAAGCAATTGTTTTAACTTGTATCACTCTTTCTTGTGTTTTATTTCTCTCTCTGTGTCATCTTTCCCTTAATTTTTTGAGAGACAGCTCTGCTCATGACTGCAGTGATGGGGTGTGGCATGGGAAGCTGGATCCACACACACCCCTGAGGCAGGGACATGAAGCACCATTTCCTGAGGGGACCAGTAACATTAAAGGGCAGGCAGCTCTGCTTTGTCGTACCAATTGTAAACTTTATTCCCTATGGAGTCAGAACGACCTTTAATTTCTTTGAAATAAAAATCTGTGCAAATATGGTGAGTAATTTGCATACACAATGTGATATCTATTTTTGTATCGATTCCAAATATGAAAGGATATTAATGTGTTGGAGTGGGCACTTCCATCTGATAATATAAAATTTCACTTCAGCATAGAAATCTATCAGAAAATTTCATAACTCTCAAAACTGTTATCTGTGTTTAATTCACACAGGGCATGGCATAAAGCCTTAATCTGACATGTGAATGAACATAAATCCCTGCATAATACTCTCTCCACACAATCATCATTGTAAATGTGCCCTCATCTTTAGTGCCCCAAAATAAAGATCTATTCTGACAAGACAAAGCCCTGCTGATAACTTCTGGAAGTCAGTTAATGAAAGTCTTTAATGAAAGCTAGGGTCATGACAAAGGGCTTCTTTCGCTCTGCAAGGCATTTCAAGCCCACAAGGTGCAGCTGTTGGCCCTGTTCTAGAGACAGTTTCATGCCAAGGATTCCCGGTTATTAGACTGGCCACAGTCCTCTAATTCTGTGGCTTTAATTCTTATCTCATGCCCTATACACGGAGCTCTATAAAAATGCACCACCTGACTGGTTCCCAAAGCATCTCCTTTCAGAACTGTATCTCCTGTGAAAATACACCATCCCAAAACAGCTGGCTTGGGGGTAAGGGACGAGTTGGTTGTTGTTCTTGTTGGTTTGGTTTAGTTTTTGTTTGGTTGGTTTGTTTGGGTTTTTTGTTTTGTTTTGGGATTTTTTTGAGCTGTGCACAAAGAAGCCAGCACAGACATTATGCTGCACCCTATCAAGCAGGTCAAATTTTGGGTTTGCTCTTTTTTGAATGTAAGTCATTGATAACATGAGCAGAACACTTAAGTAAAAGCTCTGGAAGACCATCCACTACTGACAGGGAGGAAAAAAGATTCCTTTAAATTTGCTCCAGCCAAACACATCCACTGCAGAGGACAAACCCTGACCAACTTGGGCCACGGAGGAGAGAACCCTAGAGACTACTAGAGCTCATCCTTGAACACTCTCATATCTTGTATGAGGGAAGAACATGCTTCAGCTGAAAAAATGAAAGAAACTAAGATTTAACTTCTGTAGGCACTGAGCTCAGTGAGAAGAATGAAATGTGGTGATGAAAGCCCCGTGAAAAACATTTCAAAATCTCCAAGCAATATTAACTGGAAGAAATAAAACCACCTAATTTTAAGGCACAAATGTATGGAAGACATCATCACTTTCTCAGTGCTGTAGAACAATTAAAATAAAACCCAAAAATCAGCTGATTAGCACAACAGATAATTTCAGAATCATGTGATATGATAAACCCCCCAAATATCCTACTGTATCTATTTCTCATGTAATATGAGAAAATAACAGTTTAATTTATGTAGTGTGAAAGCTGACAATATGTTCTGCAGTTTTGTTTAAATAGCTAATGTTCTCACATTAGCTGTAAATGAATTTTGACACTAAAAATAAATGTAATAAAAATAATGTGAAATCCAACAACTCAAGATGCTGCTGACCAGGATTCACTGCTGCCTTACTGTTCCTAGTGCAGCCATGAAAAATGAACTTTTGGTAGAATTTTGAGGTTTAATTAAAAAAATTAGTTTAAAAACAATGTTTGAATTTGCACAGAAATGTATGGAGGTTTGATTCTCATTAAAAGACATTCCTTTTCTTTAAAAATATCACAATGTTTCAACTTTAAAAATAAAATGTGTGTTTTTACAGTTTTGTAATTTGCCATGAATTTGAGCTTCAAAATGGGAACACAAAAACATGTTTAGTTTGAATTTCTCTTTATTTTGAATTAGAAAGCTGGGGCTTTGTCATTGCCTTCATGATAACCAAATATGGTAATTTACATGATGTGTATTTGAAAACCAAAAGTGAAGCAAAATGTAATTTCAGAATGAAAGATACATACTTCATCTTTTCAGGAATGTTGAAAGTTCAATTTTGATTTTAGCAACATAAAAACTGCAACCGAACGTAACACATTTCTGGTGGAAAAAAAATTGGTTTCTATGAAAAGAACCTTGAAAACCCTTGGTGTGGACCTCAGTGAGATCCCCAGGCTTGAGGCACTTTAGGAGCGCTCCAGAAGAAAAGCCCAGCTTGTGTGTCTGGTCTGTAATTTAACTTCAGAAGCTGCAGAGGCACGACAGTGACTGGAAGCCATGGCAGTGGGACGTGTGAGCAATGCTGCCTGCACAGCAGACCTGCTGCAGCTCCTGCACCCTCAGGTTTTTCCAATGGTTTCTCACTGTAAAATAGTTTCCCTGTGTGTTACAGCCTGCTGACCAAAGCTCCAGCCCCCAGCTCAACAGCTCACTTTGGTGGCTGCCTGCCTCTACAATGTTCTGCACCATTTTGCAGCGTCAGGGAAAACATTATTTAAAAATACGGCGGTGCTGAAAGATCTGACTGCAATATAATGTGATGCAAGACAAGAAGTATATTCAGCATGACCCTTGTTGGGCAATTTCTGGACACACCAGTAAACTCTGATAAGGGAAAAGAGGTGCATTTGGGGGTGCACTCACAGGCTGATGAGATAATGTAAAGCCACCCAGGGGCAATGTCGCCTGTAAGAAAATCATTGCAATAGCAATAAAAAACCCACAGTTACTCTGTGATCTCACAGGAATGTTACAGCACAGACCAAAAAAAAAATTAAAAAGGAATCAAATGCCAGCTCATGTATCTGAAGAGCCAAATATCTATTTTCAAGCTTTAGCTATGAAGCTGAAATATCGTATTTAGAGTAATCAGAAAGATCAGAGAGATGAGAAATAAAACAATCAGCAGGAAGCATAAGGCACATTTCCCTTTGGATCCTCACCTTTGTTACACTTTTAAAATCCCTCTTCCTTCCACAAACTAGGGATAAATAACTAATTTATCTGAGTCAGGAGTTTTCCTGCTGACTTTGCCAGAGCAAGCTTTCTCTTGGTGCCTTCTGCCTCCACTGCAAATCCATAAACTTGTCCACACACTTGGGCCGTGCATCTCCAGAGCTTCTGGCTCCCTGCATTCCTCCACCTCTCCATCCTTGATCGAGGGTGCCCCTCCTGCTGCACTGTGCATGGAAGCTCCTGCCAGCTTTTGCATTAGATGTGCCACCCTTGCTGGTCATCACCAGCACTTAGTGCTTTGGCAGGCTCCAGAGGACACTGAAAGGCTCTTTCTTTTTGTCCAAGTTCAGTTAGCCCTGCTGTTTTGCTGATTCAAAGTGTTTTCTTTTGCATTGAGCAAGGATCCTGTAAGATCTGCTGGCAAAGCATCTTGAGAAGGGAAACTGCAATGTATGTATTTGTAAATGATGCAGGGGAACCTGGGGACCCAGATTCAAATCTGCAGAGTCATTTCTTTTGTGGATGCCAATGGTAAGCCAAAAAAAGAAAAAGCAAATACTCCATAATCTAAAATGCCTTAGAAGGGATATCCATTACATTTCAGGACAATCCATATTCAAATGGATTTCTGACAACATCCAACCTTCTGAACGTCCTCCTGCTCCTGCCTGCAAAGCACCAGACCAGCACACAGGTACCTGCAGCCTTGCTCCTCAGCCTGCAGGAAATGCACCTTCTCTTGACAAGAACGAGCAACCCACACTTAGCAAGTTCAAAAAGTCAAAAGAGGTGATAACCTCAGTGATTTTGACCCCAAGTTTATTTTTAAAGGTGCGAAAAAAGCCAAAATAGTCTTCAGTTCATCTCTCCCCCTGTGCTGGATGGCACAGCTGATGCTCACACAGCTTCCCAGGCGCTGCTCTCACCACCAGAGGGAGACCCTGGAAACCGACACTGGAGGAAGCTGAATTAAAATTCATGTTTTCTACAGAGATCTCCAGAATACTAATCAAGACCAACAGATAAAGCAATCCATGCAAATCTGATTGACGGTGATTGCTTGGCAGGGTTTGGCTTTTTTTGTCAGTAGAGGTGGAGCAGAATTTCAAAGGCACCATCAGGACGTGAATCACGCTGTGCCCTCCTCAGCTGGGCAGCTGAGCACGGACAAGGGCAAAGGCTGGATGCTTGGAGGACTAAAATCACCTGTTAGGAGATAACTTCCTCCCTGAACTGCGGTGTGGCCCCACGCTGCTCCGTTCTATCACAGCCTGCTCCCTGCTCTGTGGCAGGGACTGTGCAGCCTGTTGGGCCACCAGCACAGGACTGCAGCCACTCACCTCCAGGTGAGCCCTCCTCGCCCGTGGAGAGGAAAGGAAAATGCACAATCATTGTAAACTAGCTGCCTAGCATTTAATGGCTGAACTTCAGTTAAATAATTCCCTTTTTCAGCTGTGTTGCTTTAGTAGAATTAACTGGAGGAATCGCGAGTCATTGCCACGAGGCTCTGAGATTCTGATTGCAGAAGGCAACACAACCTAGAGCTTTCGAGTCCCTGACTTGGTGAAAAATAAGATCGTGGATGACCACAGAGAGTCACCTAAGAAGGCCATTAACAGACTGTGTGTGAGCTGCCCAGGGATTACCAGCCAGCAGGAGAAGCTGCTCTGCATGCTTTGCTGGCAGCAGCATATGGTGATTCACTTGGAGGATGGAATTAAGCAGACTTTCCCCTCAGCTGAGCCCTGAGAGGGTTCCAGAGCTCTGCTCCAACCCCCCAGCTGCACCACTGGCTGTCCCTGCACTGTCCCCTGGTCCTAAACACTGCTTTGACCAGGAACACCTTTTTAGTGAGTGCTCTTTGCACACTGACCTATGGCAAATAATGACAGCATAGTTAAAAAAAAATTCAAAATACTACCAATTTTATCAGTGATAAAATTAGCCCTCTTACCCCAGCAACTTATTCCTGACTTCAATCTATATATGTGTGAATATTTTCCTAAATTCACTTCTGGTATAAAATAAAAAACAATTGCATGCAAAAAGCCCATGTGTTTGCAAAGCTCAGGCAGTCAGAAAAGTGAAAATCTGATATGCACTGCTCATGTGAATACATATATGGACATGCACAACACACATGTATTCCTGGGAGTTCTCATTACCCGTCCCAGGGAAATCCACAGAGCCTCACTAAAAATACACCTTATGCACATTAGTTTTCAGGTCCCTAATTTATTATTGTTAAACTAGAGGTTTAATTATCATTGTAGTTACTAATTAATTACACCATAATTAGAAATCATTAATTCATTAATTTGAAAGTTTGGAAGAAGATGATAGTAAAATTGTCAGGGACCAAAGAAGGGTTCTTAGCATCAATTCTTTACAGTCAGTGATGAAAAAGAGAGGGAGAATGGGATGAATTTTGCCTTTAGGGACACTAATACATAACTGACTGTACCAAGAGCACCTGTTACTATTTCTTGACCACACAGCCATCCCAGCTCAGGTACAAAACCCACTGCTACAGATGCTTATAATTCTACTCCCATTAACAGGAAAATCATGGTCACACAATTACTAACTGCTAGGAGTGGGATCACAGCTAGGGGAGTAGATGAGTTACTGTTTAAAGACAAACTCTCATAGAGTTTGGCTCTTAGCTGAGAATACAGAAAGTCTATTAAATAAAAAGAAGCAGCCAAGGCCTGGCTGGATGGGGCTTTGAGCAACTTGATCTAGAGGAAATTGTCCCTGCCTATGGCAGGGCACTGAACTAGGTGATCTTTAAGGTCCCTTCCAACCCAAACAATTCTATAAATGGTCTCGAACACTTGCCAAAGTCTGGTCTATAGTGCTTGCACATAAATTACAAGTTTATTAATAATAACATAATTTAACAAGTCCATGTTAAATTTTGATAATTATTTTCCTAAGCTAATATATTCTTCTGCCACTAATTACACTCTATTGAAAAAGCCACAGTGAATTTTCTATCACTGAGCTCCGGAAACTTCTCCAGTTTGCACCACACTCAGAAAAACAGGGATTTGAAGGCAATGGTGCAAGGGAATCTTGCTAGCACAAGTGGACATGTGCAAGTCTCTCTTAAATCTCTCAACAATTTTTTTTTTCCCACATGCAGTTTCCTTCCTGAAGTGTTTTTGATTTAGCGCAGAAGAGCTCAGCACAGCAAAAAGCACCAGCAAGAGACTGAAGAGCCTTTAGGTTTATAAAGCTCTCCCAAGAACAGAGGCACCTTTTGTTATTGCAGACATTGGACAGCAGCTCTGGCTCTGAGCAGGGCTACAAAGGAGTCCTGCAGGAAAGTGGCTGAGAGGCACACAAGCAACCTGTCACGGGTCTTTATCTGCATAATGCTGTGAGAGAACTTCAGTGCCATGGAAAACTTTCTGCTGTGGATCCCTACCATCTGGGAGACTGAGAAACTGAATTGAAAAAATGCCTACTTCTATAGAGCAGAATAATTAAATAATGGTTTGATACTTCCCGACAGATGAATAATAGCAATGATATTTACAGTTCTAGCACTGAAAGGAGTCTGTAATCCCAGTTTATATATTCAAGAACGAATCAATTCACCTCCTGTGCACCAGTCAGCTGGAGCCAAGGTAATAATACAGAAGGTTAACCAGTTTTACTCACTTCTTCTCCTGGTTGGGCCAACTTCTTCCTGTTCTGTTTTGAAACATGTTTCTCTTAATGTGATGTGTACCCAGGTTCCTAGAAGTTAGTTAGAACCTAATACTAATAATGCAAGGGCTATGAGCTCAATCTCTGTATGGGCCATTCACTTCAGAGTTGGACTCGATGATCCTTGTGAGTCCTTTCCAGCTTTGATCCTGTGAAATGTCATATATCCAATTAGAAAGCCCAGGTTAACCTGAGAAAAGAGCACCTGAGCAGTTTGGCAGGCAGGGGAAACCTGCAAGTAAGTGCCTATTCTTCCAGGAGAAGTTTGGTCTTGTTTTTGTTTTTTTTTGACGAGCAGAGGGCTTGCACAAGGACTGTCATCCCCCTCAGCACAGGAAAAAGAAGTTTTGGGAACTAAACACATTACGTGGTCCCTGTGGCAGAGCTGATATTTTACAGCTGGGGTCACAGGGAACTCCTGCCCTCAGAGCCTTTCACTGGCTGCTGCAGGAAAATAAATTAAATAAATTCCCACCTGGTTTGCTGGGTAACAGCTCATCCCTGTCCAACTGGCAAAGGAAGGAATTTATTTCTATAGTAAGCAATATACTAAAAGATTCTGTATGTCACGTGGACTTTTCTGGAACAGTTTCAGTGACAAAGCAATGCAGCAGATGAAAGGAAAAAGCTCATCATCTTATGTGAATTTTCCCTCCCTCTTCATTGACTTACAAAGCACAGCAATTTAGATCAGAAACCCCCCTATCTGCAGAACATTTCTGAGTGACTGAAGTTGATACTGAAACTGGTGTGGGCATGAGTCTGGAAACATTGTGAAATTTATTTCTCTAAACCCTTTTCTAGTGTTTTTGAAAGATGTCAGTCAGTAAACAGTTATTCCCCTGGGAAACTTTTGTGTTTTAAAGGAGTAGATTTTTTTTTTTTTTTCACACGCACCCAATTAAGCATTGCCTGCAGGCTGCTAGTTTGGCTAGCCCTGGGTGTCTGATCATGTGGCTTATATTTACACTAGTGAGTCCAAAAGTTTGTTGTTTACAAATTCTCTATGCCTAGATTATAAATAGGAACAATGTCTGGAATGACTTGATTCAACAACCTGCAGCAGAATGCATGCTTATGGTTCTGCAATGTCTATGCCATCTGAAGTTACACCCATTTTTAAATGTTATTGACACTCTGAAAAGTAAAATTTGCACAGGATACACAATTTTAGGGCTTTATAATCTGCAACAACACACCTGATAGTGTGGGAAATGAGTCCACAGTGCAGCATGCAAAGCACTGTGCATGGAGCATGGATCTCTTTACCCCAGCACAGTTCTGGAACCAGCTGGCTGCAAGTGGGCATTGTGTTCTGTGGTAGGTCCCTTCCATTATTGATGAGCTATTTTATGTATTATGCAGTGCTGTAATGAAGATGAAGTCTTTTGTCTTCCCACACTGTGTCCTCTGTGCTGCTGGGAAGTCTTGGGGCAATATTATCAAATACAACAGACACTGCTTTGTAGAAGATGAATTTAGATGACTGAATTTCCCAGAAGTTACACTTTACTGCCACTGAAACACTGAGGGATGCAGGACTAGCTGTCAAAATGTTAATGAAAAAATAAGCTGAATATAACATTAGAAAAAAATATAAAAAACACTGTGTACACTTTTGGCTGAAATCCAGGGCATCATAATCTTCACACACATCCTTCACTGACAGAAACCTTGCAAAGACTTAGGGCATCTAACTAGGAGAGCGAATGTATGGTACATTCTGTCAGTTTATCTGCTATTTGATGTATCAAAGCTTTATTCTTTTATTTCTCCAAAGTGTTTTTCAAGGAACTTCCTCCCAGCAATACAGACACATCGTCACTTCTGCAAGGATAAGAGCAGAATGACTGAAGGAATGGAAAAAGATCTCAGAGTCCCAAGAACTTAATAAAATCAAGGAGAAATGCATGTCAAATAATCCACAGTGGTGGAAAAGGCAGCAGATCTTCTAACCAGAGCAAGAGGAGTGAGGAGCAATCCTTCTGACTGCCAAAACATCCTCCCTGCAGAGGTAAGGCTGGGTCTGTGAAGCTGAAGGCACAGGGCTGAACTCTGCACTCTCCATGACCTCTGTCTGTATTGTGTGGTCTCTAAGACACTTAGAACAAGAAAATGGCTTTCTTACAAGGAATGAATAAAGAAATAAATCACTATTAATTTTCTTCAAACCTCTCTCCTATTTCAAGCTTTCCTCCAACTTCTCCCTTCTTAGTCAGATAAGGCAGCTGACCTCTAACTATGATTAACTCTGCAATGAGCTCTCTGCATAAGGCATTTCAGCATGTGGTGTTTACATTTAGAAATGGAGTTTTCATGTATTATAAGTCAACAATAACTATCTAAGTCCCCAGGGCATAGACATCAAAAGAAAAGCAGAAGTTCACAAAACATTATATTTACTATGTCACAGGCAGCATTTACCAGCAAGACAGATCAGAGTCCTAATTCTTCTCCAAGAGATACCAAGTCTTTAAGCCATGGAAGCCCAAGATGCCCTCAGAGCTGGTCATGCCATGCCACAAAGCTGAACCACTGTCCCCTGATGCATGGGAACATGCATTGAATCCTAGCAACCAGCTGGAACTAAATGTCTGAATGGAGCAAATAAGGAAAGAAAAAGATGAAGAATTCCTTTGCCCATCCCCAGAAAATTGGGGAACAAGAAAGGAGAGAAAATAGTCTCATTTCCTCTCTCCTGGAAGTGTAAGCACTCACTGGGAGAAGCACTGAGAGTACAGGCTCCATTAAGCCCTGCAGAAAGTTACTTTCCTTACAGGCACCACTGGCTTTCCTACAAAATTATGGCAGGGAAGAACTTGCCCATTTTAGCTTACTAATGTTCTCACATTATGTCCTGCTCCAGTAACTATGCTGCCACCAGTCACTGCATTTGGTAAATCTAAGGGGATGTAAGCCCTCAAATACAGCAAACATCAAACAGCCTGTGGGCAGGATCCATGCAAAATTCTTCCACAGTCTCCTGGGGCAGGAAGGGCTGATGCTCTGCCCCCAGTGAAACCTGGCAGCAGATGACAAATTAAGCTAGTGACACACTACCTTGTACCAGGTAACTCATGCCAGAGAAAGGTCTGACTTCTCAAAGTGGACAGCCATGAAAGAAAAAACATTAAATGGGAAGCTGTTTGTCATATTAATGGTCTTACTAAATGACACCATTAAAGCACTGTAAGCAAGAGATTATTAATGAGCAGGTCAGTGTTATCATTTGCTCTCATTTTGCAGGCTGGCTCAGAACCAACATTTCTGCTTTTATTTGTAAGGGAGAACAGATTAAAGAGATGTATAAGGAAATCAAAGTAATTAGGCACAGAAATAAGATGGCAGGTAAACAACAAACTAATCTAACCATCAGCATCCTTACAAAGCACAAGAATGAGCCAGGTATGTGTTCACCTCTTTCAAGGCTTGCTTTGCCCACCCTGGGGACATGCACTGGGAGAGGCTCCCACCACAGCACTGAGAACATGAACACCTGTAAGGTGGCCAGCATCCCTATGGGTAAGGGTATGGGTACATCCACTGCAGAAACACAACCAGCAGAGAGTTTAGGCTATGGCTTTTCTCCCAACTTCTGCAAACTCTGGGGTGTCACACTCCTGGGAAGACACCTGCCCCGACACTGATACTGACATGTAACATGGGTAAACACAGTCTGGCCACAGGATCTGATCCAGCCCATTTAACCTTTGGCATTTAACAGAGCACTTGGTTTAGTTTTCACTTGTGTCCCAAGCAATTAGAAGAGAAAGATCAGTGCTTGTGGTTGTTCTTGAGCATTGCAGTTTCTCTCTTGAAGAAGAGGGACAGTACAGTAATTCCCATCACTACCTCATAATTGTGTGTTCATTTGAAGTGTCCCAGTCATTTGAAAGTCATCACTACCTAAAAATTATTTCCAACTCCCCAAAACGTAGCCTGCTACCATTTTTTTGAACTAATCCAGCCGAATGCACCGTTCAAAACCCCATGCCATTACTTTGTGCCAAGACTAGTTATCTTCCCAAATGTAACAGTACCCTGACTCCTCGACTGCTGAAAACATGATGCAGTCTCACATCTACTGCTGCAGTCTACCATGATTAATTTTAGTTTACAGAAGTGGGTGGTAGAACGAAGAGAGAAGCCATGGAAGCATACATGAATCTATTCAAGTATGGGAGGATCAGCAGTACTCAAATGTAATAATGTCTCAGTGGGGACTGTAGTTAAAAACTAAACATTAGAAACAGCATGTGCCAAGTAGTGCACACAACATACTCCAAGCTGCAGAACAGCAGATAGGGTTTGCTGCCCTGTGAATGTGGCAGGGGGAGCCTCTGTTTCACCCTGTGGTTTTGGTTGAGCTTTTTATGAGTGTATGAGCAGTTCTGGGCATACAAATGCACCCCTTAAAGCTGCCATCCATCTGCATAAGCACATGGGCAACTTTAATACATGGATGCATAGATATAATAAACAGAGTTTTTCCCCCTAATGATTTTTCCATATGACAAAAGCAGACCCTAATGCAGCATGCAGGCAGCAGAACGGATGGAGAATGCAGGAAGTGGCAGTGCCTGAAAAGATATATGGATATGTGTGTTTGTGTGAATTCCTACCCACATTAATTCATGCCCACAAAAGCTTAAGGGCTATAGAAGCCTGGAAGACCAGATATGAAAAAACATTTTATACCTTATATCCATTATGTACTTTTGCTGTCAATTTGCATGCTGAGATCACTGCAGTAATGGGAAAACTTATGATGATATAAAAAGCTTCATTCTAATCCATTATCAATGTGTAGTTAATATTAAATAGAAATACCGCTGCAAATAAATTTCATAATTAAAAATAAAGAAAAATGAGTATTTCTGGAATTTGTTTCAAAAAATCAGAGTGGTTTTTTTTTTAATAAAAGCTGAAATTCCCCTTAATCAAAATTTCAGTTTTTGACAAGTTCAGCTGTAAAGAACGGGACATCTGGCAATCTTTGAAACTTCTAACACTTATGTATGAGACAAAAAGCATTGCTGAAGACTGAATGTTTACCAGACCATTCTTTTTTGTCCAGAAAATAGTTTTTTATCTGTGACCCAATTCATATCTTTGAATGTGACAACTACAAACTCTAAATACAAGCTCTTCAGCATGGACTAGATTTTAAACCTGTAAAGCATCTAAAGTAAACTTTTGGTGTGCTAAGGAAATGAATTTAAAAATACCCAAAAAAATCAAAATGCAAATTATTGCTGCCTGTATATGCATAAGCTTCTCAGAAATTTAACAGGCTTTTCAAGTACTCAAAAATACTTTCTTAAAAATACCTGATGTTCATTGCTAGGTGTAGCTAATATAATTTAAGGCAGTTTCTTGTATTTTAGCCTACAAGGAATAAATTCTTACACTGAGACTTGTGTTTCCACAAGGCACTCCCTGAAGCAAACTCAAAATCCTGCAAAACCTTTACTCCCTTTGATGGGAACAGACAGGGAAAAAACCCAACCCAGATTTAAGGGCTTTTGGAAGAAAGGCAGACTCATCATGGCATTAAACCGATCACTAGACTCAGACCATAGTAAATTTAGTACCCACATTTGGAGGTCTAAAAGGGGTGGGCACATCTGAGCAGCCAAAGAGCTCTGTACTCCAGACTTTCATGAGTTTAGGACCGGTGAATCATGGCCAGATTTCCTCATGAAGTCTCCTGCTGTGGCACAACTACAGCTGAAAATGTTCACGATGAAGAAAGCAGAATTAAGTCCTCAGTACTTCTAAATATAGCTAAGAATTTGAAATATGTCTTGATTTTTGATGAGTTTTGCATTTGCTAGCTTAATAGAACAGAAATAGCAAAATAAAAAATCTGAACTCTTGCATTACAAGGACACCTTTTAGTAAGACACATTTGTGTATTGAAGGTTGTCAGGAGACAATCTCCCTCTGAAGAACTGCTGTCCATCACCAGTGAACTCTGCAATGAAACCTGGATGGCAGCAAGTGATGCAAACCTTGACTCATCATGTTTGCAAAAGGAAAATAGAGCTGTGGTGTGTGTTTTTGTAGGAACAAAAAAAAAAAAAAAAAAAGAGACCACACAAGGACTGCTCTGTTCCCAGCCCAGGAGCTGCAGAGACGTCATAAGCATGTAACTGAGGGCAGTGCTTCATCCAGATACCACAAACCAGAAACTGGTTTCCACTGAGAAATCAGGACTTTATTTTGGCACCAGTTCAAGCTAATGCAATGACAAATTCACAGAACAGCAAACTTCACCACAAAGTTCTTTTACAGTCAATACAGTATTCAATAACCAAGGTGACCCACACTCCTCTTTTGGAAAGCTGACCCACAAGAGCCAACGACTGAAGCTGGCCCAACACACTGGAAACACCAGCTCTGAGTCTTATCCTGTCAGATTTTGCTAATTTTACTCTAGCTTCTGTTGAAAGTTTTATTCTACCATCTCATATGTAAAACAACATATATACAGATCCACATAAATCAGTGGGGCTAGCTGCCTGCTGAGGCATTCCCAAATAACTATTGATTTCCTATAGTGAGTTAAGGCACCATGAAAAATTAGCAGAAAGGGAAATAAAATCTGAAAACGTGCAATTCATACCACAGCAAACGCTGATCTAAAGGCTCAGGTTTTTTATTACCATGTGTGTTATAATGGCATAATATTCAATACAACTGCACTAGGTGATTGGTAACAAGCATGTTAAGATTAAGATTAAGAGAGATTAATTTACCTCCATCTTGTGAGTTCATGATATTCAGAGCAAACAGCATTGCATTGGAGAACGTGGTAGCCTCTTCTTTGCTTGCAAAATTCAAGCCATAGACTTGCCGTGCGTCGCGCCATTGATGAAAGGTAGGTGTTGCTTGATTGTACTTCAGTCCTTTCACAATTGAGTAATTAATCACTACCTGTGATTTGAAACAGAGGGGTAAGGATTAACAGTAGCTCTGCTTTCAGTGAGAAAAAACCCAGCCAACCCTTGTGTGAAGGTCAGCTCAATGGGTAGAGGCAGCTCCTACATGGCTGCACGGTGAGGCAGTGTTTGTTTCAGCCACAGAAGACCCACATCTGGGCGTGAGATTGACAACAGTTCAGTTCAGCCTCCGGGACTTGCAAGCCAGTTTTGCAAAATCTATTACCTGCCCGTGTTTTCTACAGCACCTCCACAGGATGCAGCTGTGCAGATGCTGCAAACAGCTGTCAGGAGCCAGGGCCAGCAGCTGTTTCCATCTTTTGGAGGATGATCATGCACAATTGTCAGAAAAAGAGCCAGACAGAGCTCTTGGCACTAACCTTGCCCTGTGGCACATAAATGTTTGACTCATTGTACCAGTTCTGCTTTCCTCCTCCCATGTGTCTGATCATCACCAGCTTCTTGTGCTTAATTTTTTTCTTTAGAATCAGGCAATGACAAACCCAGACAACCATTCTTCTCCCACCTTCTCCCCTGCTGTATGTGTGGTGTTTTCCAGGTAAGGGGTGACTTCAGCAGAAGGCTGGGGTTTTGTTTGGTTTGTTTTTTTTTTTTTAATTTAATCTGCTAAATACAATGCCCTGTTTATCCTTGGGCACTGGGACACCCAGCTACACCGTAGAGCTGGGATCCAGACAGAAAACTCCACTGCTAAAAGTGTAAGCTGCTCTAGGTAAGGGTGGAGAGGCAGGAGTGGCCACTGCACCACTGTACCACCTTGTACACAGAATTAAAGGTGGACCCCACAAACCAGAAAACCTACCTTTTTTTTTTTTTCTGTCTGACCAGCCTTTTGGAAAGTCTTCTATTAACACTATGATTGCAACTAAATAGCTTCAGTGTATTTAATTAGTCCAACAATATTTTTAGTAAATGACTAATAATTCTTAATTATACGGGCAGACTTTAAACACTAAAGATTCATTTCAAAGATTAACGACTCCTAGCTCTGAGTTTTGAATTTTCAGTGAATTGCTAGTTTAAACTGTCAGAGAAACATTAGATAAGCACCTAATAAGGAACAAATTGTTTAACACACATCAGTATTTTTGAAGGATAGCACTGTCTCATTGGTACAGTAAACAGATGTCTTATAACTTTACTATATTAATATACAAAAAATTATGGAAACCAGCAAAGAAGCCACTAGACCTCAAGATGATTACAGAAATACTTTTATTTCTAGGATGCATTTACTTACAGAGCCAGCATTAGAGAGTGATGTAGAAGATAGTCTTTGAATCCTTGGTCTAGCTTTAGGCACAAATATGATGGTGCAGCTGCTGCACTCAGACCAGTATCATTACTAAGGCTCCATGAAAATGCACTGAGAAGCAATCAGAACTACATTGCTTTTTTTTTTTTTTTTTGACACATTTCATTGAGAAATTCCTGGCCTATGAGCCAAAGATGCAGCCCTACACTGGGTATGGAGTCTCCCAAGAATTAGTCCCCTGGAAATGGGAACTGCATCACCAACATGCTGTGTGGGAAGATACCCACACCAACCAGAATGAAGTGGAAACTGGTCACAGCAGAGGCTTTGAACTTTCTCTTGTATCTGACAGCTTGGAAAGCCTTTTCTCCTTGAAAACTTGTGACATCACCCCCATTTTTCTACTGAGCATTGGGAGAGCCTGTACCAATGTTGCTCACACTCAGTCTCTTGAGCATCAAGTAGACTCATGACTGGATTTCTAAACCAACAGTTTTAACATGGACCAATTTTTAAGTCTTCCAACCACTTTTGAGTAGACCAACCAAGGGAAGGCTTAGGCAATATCTTTGAGGAAAAGTTTAGGAAGACTCTGAGCTTCTACCAGACTTTCAAAGTGATTCTTTCTCACCTACTAACAGAAACCTCTGTTTCAAAGGACACCACTATCAAAGCCCACAGAGCACCAGAGGGTGCAGTGCAGCTGCATAATGAAAGGCAGAAATTGTAAAAATCTATGCCAAAAATTGTTTAATGCAAGTCAGGTAAACTGTTCAAAACCTGCTTCCAATGAACTCCAAGGATCTTCATTGTTCTGAGGGTTAGATCCCTTTAATTGAATAAAGACAGAATTGGAATGTTGACCTTCAGTAATCATCAGGATGCCCACACATGTAATACCTTGTCTTCAAACTCAAATCAGAGTTTACTGAGAAATGAATCACTGGGAAATGAAACTTAAAATAGCCAGAGTTTCATTTTTATCTCCTTTGGCTTGTGTTTATAGAAAATGGAAAAAAAAGAGGAGGGGATCTCCTGCTGTTGTTAAGAATGAGTGCACAAAGGTGTCTTGTACAGATGGTGTGGAGACTTTACAAGGCACGTGATCAAAATGAAGTGCTTCAGAGCAGTAATTAAAATAAAGGCGGTCTCCCTGTTTGAAGCACAGGGTTCTTTTACAGGTGTTTCTAAGAGATCTTTACTCTAAAGCTTCGTATGTCAGTAAGAGAGCACATCTGCCAGGCTGAGCAGACCAAGAGTTCATGTTTTAATCTTCACTTACAGTCTACAGTAGGTGAATTGGAGAAGCTGTCACTGGAAATTGTGAATAAATAAATAATGGATTTTTCCATGGCAAACAGTTCTTCCTATAACTCTTCCCTTAGAATTTGACTTAAATGCTGAACCATGATATTTTATATGCCACTTTATTTTTTCTTTTCAACCCTCTTTTAGTATTTTATATCCTGAAACAATGTAGTCCTAGTCAATGTGGTCTTACTCTTGTAGTGTGTTATATCTTACTGATATAAATGTCTGTGTTGTTTTGAAGCCTGTTAAATTCTGTATTTCAATGATCTTATATGGCAAAGAGTTTCACAGACCACTCATGCATAGCATTATGTTGACATGTTTCAATGTTCCCATCACTGTAATGTTTAAAACAAAAAGATTTGCTTCACTTCTACCCCAGTACTCTCCTTCACCCTTTCACCTCAGTTTCAGGGGTAGGTAAAATACCCTGGGACCAATAAGGAGTTTTACAAACTGTACAAAAGCTCAACACCAAGAAGCCCTTCCTTTTGACTGTGGAGCTGTGAGTTATCAGCAGTGACGATAGTGGTGGCTGATGGGACTCCCAGGAATGGGGCTAGAAGGGATGGAATGGGTTTCAGGGCAACACCTGAGATGTGAACACAGCCAGGATCATTGGAAGAGTTCCCACAGAAGCCTCACCACCGATACTCTTGCTTATTGAACCAGGACAAGACAATTGCTTGTTTCTGCAGAGCATGCAATGGTTCGGCAGCTTGGGCCCTGCCATGCTGCCAGCACTCAGGCTCAGCTCTCAGGGAGCAGTCATGACTGCTAAACCAGCAAGGATATAAAAACTGCTACAGCTGAGGTCAGATTCTTTATTTCTGTAGGCAGGCCTAAACCTGACGAACTTCTAATGAGTTACAACATTGATTAATTGGTTCTTTCTTTTCAAATATTGTGGTTAGCTTATATAGTAAGAATCCCATCCTTGTCTGAGTTTTGGCTTGGGTTCACATGTAAAATGTCTCACCCTCCCCAAGGCCCTGTTTCTACATTCACTTCTCAGCCACATGAACACACCAGCCCCTCAGGAGATGTGATTCACTTTTGAGTTGCACTCTCCTCCCTGCCTGTTTGTTCAGCTCATGCCTTTGGGTGATGAGATCATGTTGAACTGATATCACTTGATGTAAAGTCCTAATTTTAAACCTTCACTTGATCGGGACTCTGGAATGGGGAGCTACTGCTTTTCAGCTTTGTGAACTTCGTGCACAGTGACTGAACTTCACACATGTCACCTTTACAACAGGCCAGGTAACAACAAGAGCTGGCAAGTTGCAACATGGGTGTTTTAAAAGATGTGATTGCGACTGTTGTCTTCACGAATTACAGAATCATAGAATTGCTCAGGTTGGAAAAGACCTCAGTGAACATCAAGTCCAAAATGAAGGCCTCAAGGAAACATCAAAGCTTATGACGTTAAGCCATTTTTACACTGATCCGGCCCTCAGCTTCAAATCCGTTCTGGCCCCTGTGGCGACTTCAAAGCTTCCAGACTGCTCCT
The DNA here is from genome assembly GCA_003676055.1 of Chloebia gouldiae. Classification (NCBI taxonomy): domain Eukaryota; kingdom Metazoa; phylum Chordata; class Aves; order Passeriformes; family Passeridae; genus Chloebia; species Chloebia gouldiae. The sequence continues at coordinate 6,911,588 of QUSF01000004.1, forward strand.
GTGGTTTTCTGAAGGCTCCTGCTCAGGCAGCACGAGGCTGTGCAAGGCTGCACCTTGTGCAGAGCAGAACGGGGAGCTCAGATATCGCGGTGAGCACCTCCCAGACACACGGAGGGAACCTGACCTGGTGGCCACTTCCTGGGGGGAGAACGATGCTCCAGCCCTGCTGCTCTACAAACCATATTTGTCTGTGGGGAACTTTCCAGACGCTGTCAGTTAGAGAAGGAGATAAGGTGATAAGGAGATGAGGTAAGCAGAACGAGAATACAGTGTAATAAGCTACAGCACATGCACCAAAAAAGGGAGAGAAAAAAGACAGCTAGACAGAGACAAGACAAGGCGTCTGCAGAAGAAGATACGTGGAAAAAGAAAAAGAGGATGAAAATTAAAAAGAGATCTTATTAGAGCTGTAATATAAACCAATGAAATTAAAAGGGAAATAGAGTCAGGCAGGGATGAAGCCACAAAGATTACTATAGTCTTGACAAATTTGTAAGAAAAATTGAAATTGTTCCTTCATAGTATTGTTGTATTACATATTCTAAACTAGTTTCCCAACTCTTCAAAAAACTCTGTAGCTTCATCATATGCCAAATCACATTTTAGCTGAAGATTGGTTCTTTTCAGATAAATATGTGTTTTCTGGCAAATCAACAGCTTCACTAAAGCCTCAATTTCAGTGAGATTTAACAGAACCTGAGAGCAAGCATGAAGTGGCTTGAACAGAGAATTATTTTAACTGAAATTCATTTCTATTCTCTTCAAAGGCAAATACTTAGCAAGCCTAGCAAGCTTATGATTCCATGTGAGACTCATATAAAATATATTAAATTCTGAATCTTGAGACTTTCAGAGTGTTCCTTTGAATACTACTGTGCTGTCTTGACTTTATTCATAATAGTGGATTTTTTGAAATCATATTTAAGGGGAATGCTTTGTTTCAGGCAGTTTTAGGCAACTAAGGTAAGTGACTATAATTTCTGTATTCAAAAGAGGATTTTTAGTCTTTAAACTCTAGAGAAATATATTCTTCTACCTGTTTCCTTCTGAACTGAGATGATTTTTAGATAGCATGCAGCATCTTCATAAGATGTAACAGCAAGGAAATAAAATATTACACTTAACACAAAGCATGTTCAAAGTGCAACTTAATATTTGACTTTTTCACATGTCTTACTCTTTAAACTGCATACTCTGGTTAAGACAGACCTCTGGTACTTACTCTCCCTTACATACATGCATATTGACTTTATGACTTCTGCTTCTTTTACACCAGCTATTCAGTTCCACCTTAGATTACAGTCAAATGAAAATCATTTACATTCACCTGCTGGCCATGTAAAATAAATAATTAGCACAGCCTTGGACAGAGCAGTACTGGCTTTCACAACTGACTAAGAAGACACTGTATTTTATTTATTTTTGAAAATATTTTCTATTTCTGAATGGTACTGCTTTCATATATTGCCTTTCCTCTACAGAAAAGAATGAAAACAGTCATAACACTTTTGGCAGATGTTTCAGAAGCGCACTACAAGGAGCTGAAAACCAGTTTGCTCAAAACCCACCTATTTTTGTTCTGCTTTTCCTTTTTCAGAATGATGACTCTGTATAGGCATGGTGTAGCAAAGACATTATCACCTCCAGTAAGCAACCTGAGTAACCTTTCCAGTTGGCCCAAGCATCTTTACAGCTGTCAGCTGAGAATCATCAGCATTTCCACAAGTACATCAATCCATTCAACATTTGTGGCAGCTGAGAGGTGGTGGTGCCCTGGCTCCTGCTCTCTGGGTTGGCCTGCCGTGGCTCAGCTTGGCTGGATTTGCCCTGTCCCTGCCAATGTCACACCAGCAGCAGTCTCCCCTCTCCTTCCCAGGCAGCAACACCACTCCTGAACCTACAGGCCACCACTGGCCCATTCTTCCTGATCCTTGTGCCACGCACAAGCTGAGCACAAGAGGTGGGCAGGCTGGGCTGCCACTGCCAACCAGCCTCATGCCAGCACACGGGGGAAACCCTCAACTCTGAAATTCCTGCTCTAAAATGCAGGTACCGCACCGCTACTCCACTCAAGTGAACTTCTGTTTGGGGTCCAGCTGTGACACTTGGTCAGGGAGCTCTGCCCAGCACACCCCAGACCAGGCTGCCGGAGCCACGCTGTGGCAGCCCGGGGCTGAGCATCGTGCCTTGGTGGCCAACGGGGTCTGATCCCAGTTCTGATTATCTAAATCCCATATTATTCCTTTAATACACAAGAAGGTCCTGCAAAATTAGTCGCCTGTAAATCAGATCACAGTGTGCACCTAGGATTTTAAAGTGCATTACAAGAAAATAATTGCTTATCACAGCAATGTAACAACCACTCTTTGTGAGACAGCAGTGCAGAGCAATTGGTTTTTATTTATATTTTTAATATAGTACTAAAAGCAAGTATAAAATAATTTGGGAGGAACTGAGAACAAAACCTGCAAAGTAAGATTCATTTCACAAGAAAAAATGTAAGGGGTAAGAAATAACATTTAAATCTCTTTAGCATCTACCAAACAGTCTTTTTTTCAAATAACCAGTAATAATTTATTATATATTGTGTGTGCAAAAAATTATACAAAACCTGATTCACTGAAGTATACACAGACTTGTAGGCACCATGCAGGGAGCAGGAAGTGTTACATTAGGTGTAGAACTGTGGTTACTAAATAAGATCAAAGGTTAATTTACAGGAAACTTGATATAGTTACTCACTTGTTGATCCTGCAGTTTAACTCCAACTACCCTGAAGGTATTTGTGGCCGTGTTGTGGTAGATGTTGATTCTGCTGAATCCCTGCTGTCCAGGTTTGATTGGCACCCATTTCTTACTGGTATCGTCATAGACCATAACTGAAGCTCGGGCTTGGCAAATACTCTGTTCACTGGGGAGAAAGACAAAAAAATCAGGAAAGAAAAAAGTGAATTTACTGCTTATTGCTTATTACTTAAAACTTCTAAAGGAAAAAAGACCCAACAGAAACTATCAGTACTTTCAACATGTGTTTTATAAGAGATCTGCTAATCCTTTGAATGGGATCTGTTAAATTAAAACTGACATGTTATGTGTTCACAGACTTTAAAAACCTCCTGTATGCTGCTGTTTTGAACCAATAATCTATTTTATATAAAACATTAAGCCCTGAGAAATAACCTGCATCACATAAACATTATGAAAACTGTCCAACAGCATGAACGCTCTATTTATTTTATGTATCTATTGGCAAGCAAAGCCTTTTGCATTTGCAAGAAAACCTACCAATATTTCACAGCTTGCTGACAAAACAAACGTGACACCCACAGCTGAGTTATACATTCAAAACTGGAAGCAAGCAGACCTTGAAGCAAAAGCCATGTTAGGTAAACTGAAGAAATCAATTAAGTTAATCCAGCTGATGCCTAATACCCAGACCCACTGACGCACTTGGCAGTCCCAAAATACACAGAGTAAAACACACAGAAATGCTTTTTTCCTTCATCCTAGTAGCAAAAAAAGTGGGGAAGGGGAACCCACAAACATGGATGCATGCCAGCATTGAAGTATTTGACCACTATTTTGTATAGTGTAAATAACTATTTTTCTCCTTTACTCAGAAATTCCTTAATACATTACCTCTTGTTTATGAATCATATCCTGGTTAATAAACATATAGAGAATCATAATAAAGCACACCCTTCAAGGGCAATAAATGCCACTGGCAAATGCTGTCACATGTCAATACAGGTCAGAATTTCAGTTCCACTCTCCTGACCTCCCAGCCAGTTTTCTTATACCAGGGGAAATACAAGTTGAAGAAAAAAATGAATCCTGCAAATTTTGGAGATCTGAGATTTTTAAATGTAACAGGGATTTTCAACAAGCAAATAGTGCATCTTATGGTGCATTTATGATTCAGTTAGTGCATCAAAATGAAACTGTTGGGATCTCTCCTGCAAAAACTTTAAGTTCATGACCGTCCTGCTAACATTAGACCTATATATAAATATATATACTTCCCTTCCTCAGCCCAAGCCATATTAAATAATTTTCGACAATGCAATAGCAAGCAGTTAAGCTGCTTTGCACACAAATCCTTTTCCTCCCTCTTTGTTTGGGTTTGCCTCCCTAGCATGCACACACACAAAAAAAGGAAAAGCTCCCGGGTGATGCCAAACCATGTTGCTGCACTGCCACTGTGCCAAATTACACCACTCGTAAATTTTACCAACTGCTGCACACCCAAGCCTGTCTGACCCCAGCACTTTCATCATTTTAATGAAAGGGAGCACGTTACTTCAAGTATTAAGAAGATCTGGGTTGATTACAGCAGTAATTTTCAATCTTCTCTGATTTGTGGGTTTCAAAAAGATTTCCAAGGTAGATGAATCCTCCATGGTACACTAAAGCCTACTGACTCTGGCTTGTTTTGTCAATCACTTTGCATAGCCTCCAGGTAGCCCACAGACCTCCTCCAGGCTGTGAGTAAGAGCCTGGAAAGTCCTCACAGCATTTATAGAGGGATCAGTGATGCCAGCAGACATCTCTATAATGAATAAGGTAGGAAAATTCAGAATAAATTTTACTTTTATTAAGTATCATAGAAACAGATAAATTCTGTTACCAGAGCAATATATTCAGATCAGACATTATTTAATTTATATTGCTCAGAATTCATAAAATCCAGCTCATCCACCAGCTGCTATTGCTTTGCGAGATACCTGGAGAACAGCTGTGCCCTTGCTGATGTACTTACCCAGCAAACACCTCTCCCTCCTGTTTTTTAAGGTGAGCTAATGTCTTGTGGCAGCTCCTCCATATCTGACACGAGCAGCTGAGGGATTTGAGCTCCTTCCAGCCTGCCTAATCCTCCAACTGCTGCAGGAGCTGCAGCCTGGCAGCAGTGGCAGCATTGCCTGCATCCTCCAGACCTGCTGGGGGACGATCAAGTCTGCCTTGGATTCACAGACATGGGGAATGGGAGAGAAATATACCTGCAAACAGCAGCTACACTGGATTGCCCTTGTCATATGGAAGTGGAAAGGCTAAAAATAATCCCCAGTGCTGACTCATAGATGGATGGTGGCCACTTGCCCTTGCTTGCAGGTGTCTTGTGCCACCTCCAGCTCCAGAGGTGGGGGGAGCATCAGCTGCCAGGGCACAGCAATGCCCTGCCAGGGGCTCCAGGAAAATGTTGTCCCTGGGAGAGTCACACCCAGCCAGTGTGACACCACATCCTTCTCCTCAAGCCTTGCCAAGCACAAGCTCTGCTGTACACCAAAGCAACCAAGAGCATGTCACTGGCTTCATCAGAGCACGCCTAAAACCCAATAGTGTCTCCATTTCAGATCAATTTTGGAATCCACGGTTACCACAAGCTGCTAAATCAATCAAAATTAATTAAATTATCCTTACTTACAACAAAGAGACTACACCTAACCATCAGACATGAGGGCCTTAACACAGCATTACTCACAATGCCATACCCACATCCCAGATAGAGCAGCTTTGCCTTCAGGCTTTGCTGCCACCAAAATCAGCAGCAAAGGACCTGCTGCTGCTGCCCTGTGGCTGAAACACAGATGCAGCCCTCAGGAGCAGTGTTTGATGCACGACAACCAATTGTTACGGTGACACAGAGCAACAGCGCATCAAGCTCGATCCCTGCTCTCCTGCACTCAATGGAAGTTTTTAATCATTCATTTAAATGGAAACAGGATTGAGCCTGTTATCTGGCCTCCAGTGAAATAACAGAAAGGAACATAAAACAGCACACCAGGGGAATCCTTTCCTGCAAAGCATTTCATCAATCTTTCAACATCCAAAATGCCTCCAGGGACCCATTGCTAGCTTGCTGTCTCCCCCTAAATGGAGTGAGACAACTCCAAGAGTTTAGTAACTATTTATCCTGAAGACTTTCTGCTCTCCTTACACATATAAGCCACAACTGTCCCACTGCTGCTTTAAGAGGCTTCTCTGAAAACAGCCCAGAAAATGTGCCCTTTATAAACCTCACTCAGAATCTTTGTATTACTCTCTGCATATTATTTTAATCACAAATCAAGCACCAGTAGTTTCATGAAGGTCTAGCAAAATTTTTGATGATCTTAGGACCATACATCACTGATACTTATGTCAGCTACATGTGACAGGTAATAAATGTGCTTAGTAACACAATTCTGAGTAGCCACATTCCTTCTCCATGATAAGAGTTTGTTACATATTAGTATTCACAGGCAAAATTATGCTTGCACACTTCTAGAACTTGCTTTATTTTCCTAATACATCAAAGTTACTGAAAATTTAGAATCTGATGGAGGACCATCAAATTTCACACACATTCAAATATTAGGAATTCTCCTACTGATATTTTATTTTACATTAACATGCAGTCAGACTCATCCACCTGAGTTCCGACCATAGGTAATTATGTATAAAAATATATGAAAACTGAATCATAGAGAGGTCTTAATTACAAACTTATTGAGGTTTGTGCACTACATCTACTCCAATTTGCTACATTTTACTATGGAGTAAATTAAAGACATTTTATTTAAATGTAGAGGGGAGGAAGCTCTTCCTAGGAAACTCAAATTCTAATATTCACCCCTGTTTATTCTGAAAGCATTACATCTGTGGGATGGCAAACCTCTGCACTAGTACCATTTGTTTGCCTGAAGTTAAAGAAAGTCTGCTTAGTTTTGTTCCCAGGTAATATCTGAAATTGAGTGATCATATTTGAAATTTATAGAACATTGTTTCAATACTACAAAACTGTAAATTAAGAAAAAAAGTTTGCAGCTAATACTGTTTGTTTCATTCTGTGCAACACATTTTGACCCATTCTCATCCATCTCTTCTGTTTAAGAGTCATCTTCAAAAATCAGCAGATTGGTTAAATTGGATTGAACCCTCTTGAAAGGGTCAGCATTGACCTTTCTTGCCCAGCCATGGTGAGAGTGGGCAGCCACTTCAAGCCAGTGCTGCAGGGAAGGAGCCTTTGTCCTGGAATAAAACTCCTCTCCTCTTCCATCTGTTCAGAACCTGAAAAACACAGTCCTTTCTTCCTGGTTTCTAGTGAGCATATGATTACCAAGATCTACAGCCAAAAATGAGCCACAAATGGAATAGATAACACCAGGAATCTTGGGAAAATACCTGTATTTTTTGTGAATTATCACATGACAATGTGGTTACTTGACATGACCTAGCCCAGTGGGTTATCCAAATATACAAGCAAAAAGCTCAGGCTGGAACCTGCTGGAACCAGCCCTTGCTCCTGGTTGCCTGCCTGTGCAGAGGGACCTGCCCAACTGTGTTGTCCTTACTCCAGTCAGCCTGAAGTGAAGCCCAGGTCCCAGAGAAGCTGCTATTGTTTTGTCCTCTGCTCAGGCTTGCACATGGTGCTGGAGTTTGTCTGCACTTCCAGTGGGAGATGAGTCTTTTGCACTGAGCATCTGCTGAAGGTGCCTGGCTGTCACCTTTCTCCACTTTTAAACTCTAGCATCTAAACAGTTTAATATTAAATAATAACAAGAAAGAGTAACAACATGAATGCACAAATAGTACACAAGTAATTTAGCACATTTTACTCTACTCTGAAAAACCTGTCACAGAGAAGAAACAGGAAAAAGAGAGTAAACCATAATGTTTGGAGGAGAGTCTGGCTCTGAAGGGTCTCTAATGCTTTTCCCTCTCATTCCAGACTGAGGAAAAGTCAAGTGGCCAAGCTGCACCATGCTCCTTCACTGACCTGTTTTCTCTACTTACACTGTTATCCTCTTATGAATAAAACTTTTGCAGAGCTTGGTACTGAGTGACTGAGCCACTTCTGACCAGCAGCCCCGTGCAGAGCCTGCCATAGCACAGGGTTATCCCTGTCCTACCCTAGACCCCCTGTCCAGCACCAAACCAGCCAGAGGTCACACCTCTGGGGCAATAGGAGAGGTTTAAATACTTTCTCTAGCGCCAGGACAAGATCATACAGCTTTTGGAGGGTCACCAAATCATGCTCACAAAAGGTGTAACAAATATCCAAGACCAGCTAACTTTGGGAGCAAATACCTAATTCTATGGGCTTTACTCCAGCATGCCAGGTGGACCTGGACATTTCCACTACCCTTCATATTTACAGACACAATTGTGTCCTTGGGACAGACACTGCCTTAGCATAAGCTTTTTCCATCTGAAAGCTCCCTGACAGAAATCAAGATCTCATGCTTTGAACCTATTACAGTTCTACCTTGTATCAAGCTGCTCATAATTCTCTGATCTTCAAAGATGCACTTTTCTTGTATTCATAGAAAAGGCAAATAGCTATTTTTACAAACATTTACCTTATTTTTCATTTCAGGATCCCAAACATCCCCCTCAATAGTGATATGATTAATAATTAAAGTCATTTTAGACTGATCTAATCTCTCTTATTGGTGTGAGAAATTGTTGATATTACTTAGCCCTAGGCTTGCCTCACTTGAGAAAGAAACCTCAGCCCAGAGAATGTGGGAGATAATGTACAAGTAATTTAGCACATCTTACTCTACTTGTCCACTGAGTCTGCCACAAGAAGTCACATTTGTGTGGTTAAATGTGACATGAAAGAAATTGCTGATGCTGATTTAAGAAGCTGACAGAATACTCTTAATGTCAGCTTAAACAGTTAATGTACATCCAAAATCCTGTATATAGGGATGTGTGATCTGTGCAGTACAGATCCCTGTTAACCTCTGAATTAGCAAGCTACAAGTCATGTTCCTGCAGCATTTTAAAGTGTACTTCTAACAGTAATATACTGATTTTCCACACATTTTAATAGCTTTCACTTTAATAAATATAATAATGACTGGGATGCAGGGAAAGTGTTTCAGTAGAAACCTGAAACAATGGACATTTCCCTCTGACCACTGGATTTAGAGAACAAAAAACCTGAGACACCCTCTGAACTCAAGACAGTCGGGTCATTTGGGCTTACATAGAGACCATAAGATCTGAGCTTGTTACAGATAAAGGCTCTCCAGCCTTCCCACCAGAAATTCACCACCAACTCTGCTCATGACCCCACTTCTTCTCTGGAGCCTCATTTCTCCAGCACAATGTCAGTCATACTTGTGACTCTTGGGACCCCCTGTTTCAAAGTCTACTTCCCTCTACAACCAAAGTTGCAGCACAGCCGGTGTCACCATCATTCACCTTTGTCCCAGAGCCCTGAAGAACTTCCTCAAGCAATGCAGCAAGACCTCATAGTGAAAATACAGCATTTAGCCCAAAGGGCAGCCCCATGGGGGCTTTATATCCAGAAAGGCACTTTTAGTCCTCAGTGACATGCAAATACTTGTCTATTTTATAGCAGATATTTAAATAGTAGCAGTCAGACTCTCATATATATATATATATAATATAGAGGTGCCACAATGACTACCTCCACTTGTTTTCTGAGCTCCATTTCCTGGAATTCCCTGAAAAACCAACCCACGGACCCAGTGGTCAGAAGTTCTCAATTTGCACTTGCTCCTGGTTGCCTGCCTGTGCAGAGGGACCTGCCCAACTGTGTTGTCCTTACTCCAGCCAGTCTGAAGTGAAGCCCAGGTCCCAGAGAAGCTGTAGTTTTTTGGTCCTCTGCTCAGGCTTGCAGATCTTTTGGTGCTGGAGTTTATCTGCACTTCCAGTGGGAGATTAGTCTTTTGCACTGGGCATCTGCTGAAGATGCCTGGCCATCACCTTACTCCACTGTTAAACTCTAGCATCTAAACAGTTTAATATTAAATAATTACAAGAAATAGTAAAAATATGAAGCCTCCTTTGTGAGCAGCTCCCAAAAGGACTGACGCTGTTAAATAAAGTCATGACACACCTGCAAGACAAATACATATCTTACAGAGCAGGAAATGGAAATACTTGTACTTAAAAGGTGATCAAGAGTAAGAGTAAGAAAACCAGTTCATCTCCATAAGGAAGAAAATTCAAATGTTACTTTCTGTTGGGAGTAAGACATTAATTTTGAATTCTCCCTCACTATTGGCATACCCAGTGGGAACTGCCTTGTTCAGTATCTGCTGCAGATATCCAGAGCAGACATATCAGCTGGAAACCAGAGAAGAGACAGTTTATGAGGCACCCAGGTTGCTCACTAAGCCAGGACTTTGGCAGATGAGTTTCTAAATTTGGAAACACGCACACAATCCTGGCATGACCAGAGAAACTTGCATAACCTTCTGTCACCCCTCAATGCTCTTGAGCAGGGAAAAGTGAGTAGAAACACAAAAAATTATACAGTATGCAAAACATGACTGCAGAGGAACAGATACTTCACCTGGGTCTGACAGTCAGCCCAGAACAGCTCAGTCCTCAGCACTGCCAGCCAAGGTCTGTGAGAGCCCTGACCTCTCGCTGTCCGCCACGGCACTTAAATAGCACATCTGCCAATCAGTGCAGATTTGGGGCCAGCAGAGAGGCCACAGATTGATGCCCTTGTAAGCCAGCACATCTGCTTAGTTTATGTTGCTGAGATTTTTAAACCAACCAGTGTTGTTAATTTTAACCCGTCCCTCTTCTGGCAGGTTTTGCAAACTGAAGCGTAAGAATTCAAATGACTCTAAGGGGAACTCCAGTTATCAGCATCTCAACTCAGCACGTTAAGAAATGCTTAAAGAGAGCTGCTTTGCAAGAGGCACTTCACTGAGGAAGTGGTGTGATTAAGCAAAGTGCCACTGCTGCCCGGCCATGCTCCAGGAAACTTTTCCATCCAAGTTCCAACAATTGACTGCTAATGGAATCTCCTACTGGAGGAACTTTAGTGCTCCATTAATACTCTGAATCATGTAAAATTTCTTTTTGTGAAGTGGGGCTCACTTCCAGATTTTACACACCACCTTGAAGATACACTTTGGGAGTTGCTAAAAGTAAATATCAAGTAAATGCTTAGAAGTTCCTAAAAATTAGTCAAGTAAATGGCCTGGAGAAACACCAGGAACTCAAATAGACAAAAACAGTAAAAAAGCAAGTTGACTAGATCAGGTTGCTATTAATATAAACTACTTCCCTTCCCCCTTAAATTACAGAAATAAAAGCAAGAAGTACCTAATCTTGTAAAATATGAATTATGCAAAACCCAAAACTGAGCTGTCAAGTGAAAATACATGACTGAGGGCTCTCACTCATGGGCCAACCATATCAGGAAAAGGGTATCTTAAAAAAAAGGCTTTGAAAGATCACAATCATAACTAATGACCAGGAAAGGCAGACTCGAAAGTGAATAGAGGAAATCAGCATAAAGATCTTTCATTAAAGCTGGCATCACTTTGCCTTGGTTTCCCTTCAATCCCAGCAGAAATGTAAATAAACCTGTGACAATTCCCCTTGAGCTGATGGAGGCAGGAGTGAAGAAACACTCGCTTCATCAAGTCAGCTTCTCCCTCACTACCAGGGCATGCATATTAATGTAGCATTGCCATAAAAGCTTAATTACAATTTTATACAATTATAAATTATCCTATCAGGCTATAACCAAAACACAAACCTTCTGTGTTTATCACATTATGTGCTCTCTTTCACATCCAGTCACATTAATTCTGGTCAACAAATTCCCAGCCAACAAGCACAGCCCCCAGATACTTACGTGCCTGCCATGGAGGAGGACCTGGTCAGGCAATCCCACAGAGGTATATGCTCAAAGGCGGCACGTGTGCTCAAATCCAAATAGTCTATTTCACCTGAGCAGAAGACAAATTTGGCAGGGAGACAAGCCAAGAGTCTCTATGAAAGCTTATAACCAAAACAGGAAAGGGAAGCACTATTGAGAGAGCAGGAGGGCAGGAAGTAACACTTATACAGCAGGGGCGGGGAAGGGACTTTAAAGAAGAAATGTATTATTTCTTATAGCTGCTTTGCTGAGCAAAAGTACAAACAATATAGATTAAGATTAGATGTGCTGTTGTTGCCTCATTGGAGGCATGGATATTAAAAACTTTCCACGCATTTTCTCAAGGCACAGGTTCACTGTCCAAGAAAAAGCAAAAGCAAATAAAGCTCAGACCCAGAAAAAAAAATTGCTGTTATTCATTTATCGCATGGGCGTTTACACAACGCAGAACCAAACCCAGGGGCCCTGGTGGCACCGAGGGCCCTGCACCACCTGGCAGCCAACCTGGCATCCTGTTGAGGTCCAGCTCCAGCCCAAAACTTTAACTGGCACAGCACAGTGCAAATTTTATCTCTCTCACCTACTTAGATGCCTTTTGCACATCTGCTCAACTCGACCTGGAGCAGAGGTCTCAGGGTGCAGATACCAGGTAACTTCCCAAAGCACCCCACAAACTGCAGAGCTTCTCAGCTCTTGAAGAACTGCTGGAAACACAGTCAGAAGCCATGATTTTACCATGGAGGCACACAGACTTTCTCTGGGAGTCAACATCAGAGGCTCTGAAGTCTCTGTTAATGAGAGCAAAACCTGCAGAGCCCTGAGGAGACCAGCCCTCAGGAGATCTCACGATTCCTGACATCCTTGCAGTGCTTTCAGAGTGCAACGTACATTTGTAAAACCTTAGATCTCTGTTTAATATAGCAAAAAGAGAGATGTGTAAGAAATAGGCTGAATTTGGCAAGGCACACCAGCTACAAAAACCCTCCAGTGGAGTTTCTGCTGGGGAGCAAGGGCTGCAAACGCTGCTCCACCTAAGCAGGGGAGCAGAGTGCTTTTCACCCTCACTGCTTTTCCTGTTACAAGAGATTACTTTCATGTTCCAACTGAAAGACCTAGAGAAACTACTGCTGAAATGGCACCTAGTGAAAACATGGGTGTCAAAATCTGGCTGCTCTCACAGCTGGTAGAACATCGCCTGTTCAGTTGCTGCTTCCCGTTCCTCTGCAGAACATCTCTGTATGACTGAAGAGTTTCGGTTTTCTGATGGGGGGAGTTTAAAAGCCAGCAAGAATTAAAGTTCTCACTGACATTTAAGCATAGCTTTTTCTATAGTGCTTTTGTTTTTCTCGCTTTTTATTTCTTTTTGTTTAATAAGGTATTTTATTATCACTTGGGATTTCAATTTGGCTTCATTTTCCTGACACTACATCCTTCTGCTTTGAGATCTCTGTGGATGCTGGGTACTACCTTGTTTCATTCAAAAAATCCAGCTTTTCATGAATTTAACATTTTTCAAGTGGCGGTTCCTCTGTATAGCTCACACATTGCTTAGACAAAAATTGTAGAGTTAGTCAGTGCAAACAGTACTTTACTGCACATATTAGAAAAGGACATAACCTGAAAAATGCATCTCCAAGTAAGTACAGGCACAAATCACTAATGGCCCAGATCAGCCATGCTGGCTCCACTGTTCTGGGCAGAAGGATGCAGGAAGGTGAAACTAAGCAAAGATCTGAGGAGCCTTTTTATTTCTCTGATGTGTCTGAAATAAATATGGTCACTGATTTGGGGGAAAGGAGACAGCACTTATGATCTAGAATAACTTCCCTGTAAAACCAAGCAGATATTACTCTCCTCACACGCAAATACCAGCTGCAATAATATCACCTAGAAAACTCGGGTTTAAAGATTTGGTTCTCCTGAACAAACACCTTCGAGCACACCTGGAAACTCCCAACCTCCCCCCTCCTGCTAGCACCATGCTGAAGGCACAGCAAAGAGCAGGTCACTACTGAAACATCCAATGTCACCCTAGGAAATAGTGACAGTGAGTAGGACAAAGCCCAGGGCTGCCTTTCTATGCCCCTGTCATAAGCCAAATTAATTTCACTAAGCACCACAGCATACATTCCAGCAGAAGTGCCTCTAATCACCTCTTTGCATTGCTAAAATGCCTCCCTGGCCCTGGACTAGAAAGGGAGCACTTAGAAGGACACAGCACTCTGTGACAAATGACATGTAAGACCGAGTAGCTGACTTCTATCCAGTCCTCACAAAGAACCATATGCTGGATAAACAGATTATTTCAGTCATGTGCTGAGATCTGTGTGAGCAGATCAGGATTCCTAAACACAGAAGCGAGGCTTTAGTTGCAATTAAGTGAATATTCCCATAGGTTTGCAAGCAGCACGTCTGCTGGCCATGTACTCAGCTTTCATGGTCCAAAGATTTCCAGGTCTTGTATTTGCTTTCTGTTTGAGAGTTTCATTACCACAATTCAGATGAATTGTGATTTGTGTAAGACAATAATGTTACGTATTTTTAACCCTTAGAGCTATAGGCTGAGACAGAAAGGTGAATGCCTCAGCCTCAAAATGACTCATCTCCAAACACAAAACCCAGGCTATTTTTAAGAATGAAGTGAACCATTGTAGAATGGGTTGCTTATACTATTTAAAAAATAAGAATCACAACCATAATATAAAACTATACCCGCCTAAGAGTTATTTGAAGGTAGACATGATTTTTTTTTCTTAATAAGCATGTTTCAGACCTTTCAAATAACTATTTATACTTATATATCTGCTGGGTTTAGTTCTGTGTTATCCTCAAAATATTGTTCTATTGCACAAATTGTTATATTGCACAAATTTCAAAATTTGCATTTGGCAAGTCTTTCATGTAACAATTTCATGATTAAGAAATCTGGAAGTTCCCACTGAAACGTTACACTCAAATTTCATAAACTACAAGATGGTTTCATGAATATATGCACAAATGATATGCAACAGCATATAAATTTCGCATTTATATATTCAGATTTGTAAATCTAATTTCACAGCTGTTAATAGTATTTGAATGTAAGACATTTCCTCATACACTGAGATTTGCAACTGTTAAACATGCTGATGAGGCAAAAAAAAATTCCTTGTCCTCAGAAAGTTTAACCCTGTATGTGAATATATGCTCTTGCTCTCTCAAATCACTTTTTTTCCATGCTCCCCACTCATTTGAAAAGAGCAAGAGAGAAACCAGACAGGAGAGTAAAATATACTTATTTGCTATTAGAAGAGTTAAAAATGTGCAGTGAGGTGAGATGCCAGCTGCCTTCAACAGCAAAACAATTGCTCCTGCACTGAGCATATTTTACAAATTAGTCTTTTTGGGCATATTAATTTAGGATACAATCCCATCACTGCTGAGGCCCAAGGAAGTCTTTCTATAGACTTAAGAGGGACTAGATTTAGCCCTTTCCATAGATCCATTCAAGTACCAGTAAATAAACATGTGCAGGAAAAAAATCTTTTAAAGACCATGAGCTATGCAGGATTTGGGAAGCCCTATTTTTTTCCTTCTGGGAAGCCCCTGGTTCTCAAGTCATGCAGTGCCCTCTGCTAAGATGATTTCATCTCACCCTCACTCCCAGAGGGAACAGCCAGGACTCACCTGCTTCCAGGGGGATGTTTTGGCTGATGCAAACAGCTTAGGTATTGCCTTAAGGAAATAACTGTATTGCAAAGAATTAACTCCATGGCTGCCTTCAATTTTCCTCTCTATAAACTGTGATGAGCAGTGGGCAGTGAGCCCAGACCCCACGGTAAGCAGCATGGAACAAGTTATAGACCATATGGAGAGAAATAAACTGCCACTTCATACACAGGGTATCTACAATGCTTTTTTGCTTGAGTCAGCTAATTGCACATCCGCAAATCAGCACATTTATAACAAATGGAGCATTATGATATCATGGGAAATCTATTTAATATGATCAAAGTCTGCCAGGAAAAGTTCCCCTGAAATTATGAAAGTACTTAAGAGTCCTGAGTGCCGGGAACATTTTACAGTCCTTATTAAACAAACATTTTCACATTGTTTCATGGCAGCTGGTGGTACCAAGGGCTGTATCTTCTAAGGGTCCATGTCAGCAGTCTCACTGCAGCCACCAGCATGGGCATCTCCCTGCTGCAGGCAGAAGGCACCTCTGTACCTAGAGTTAGAACCAGCCCCACCACCAGACCTGCTCCAGCAGCAGGCAAAGAACAGCCCTGTTCCAAGCAGTACCTCAGCCCAGGCTTACCACCTCCTCTCTTTTCCAGAAGCTGAGATTCACAGTGTTGCAAACCCCCTTCTGTACTGCAGATTTTAAGGAGTGTACTTAGCTTTTCCACATTTCTTTTTTTTTTATGATAAAGTTTAGCAATGCCCTTGATCTAAAGAGCCATTAGACATGGTCTGAGTGTAAATATAAACTTACTTGGGGTATCAGCTGAAAAACATTCTCATATTTATGTCACCAAGCATATGCTATTCCCCAACATTGCTCCACAGCTGATGTATTTTCACCTTCAGCTTGCATTTTTCTTTCAACTTTAGTAAACATGATGAGTGGTTTTAGCAGCTGTTGGCAGTGGTCCTTTCAACTGCCTACATTACTTTTTTGTAGCTCTTGATTTATGGGGTGCTCATGTAAATTTCTGGGGTTTGTATTTAAAACAAGAAATACCAACTTCACAATAGTCCCAAAAGAAGACTAGGAGCTTCTCACTCAAAACTAGCACTGCCTCAATTCTGGTACTTCCCTTAGCTATTTAATAATATCCACCATTAAGAAATGCAATTTAAACATCATGCTTTACTGAACAGATCAGACACTGGTATCATGAGACACCCCTATCACATGTTGTTGGCACCATAAGCCCGTGGAAGGGTTTCTGTCACAAGCCTTTCAGAGGCACATGGGTGGGTGAGGTGCAGCCTACCAGGTGTGAACATAAGGAGAGGTTTTCTGATGTAAGGGATGCTGGAGTAAAGAAAAAGCGTGTAAACACAGCTTAAGAGACTGGAGGGGAAGCAGCTGACCAAAAACTGATCAGAAATCACACATAACTGTGTTTCTATCACTTGCAGTTCTCTAAAGGCACATGCCTGTCTGATCTTTAGGTCATATAATTTGATTTTCATTGAGAAAGCACTTTTCAAGACAGCAACCCTATCCCTAAAAAGTTAGGGCTCAAGGTGAAGGTTGTGCAGGCTCTGGAAGGCTAGGTTCACACCAAGATGAAGAATGCCTGGCATTGTTTCTAGCCTTGTTTCTGATATTTATGTTTCTTGGAATAGGACAGGTTGGAAATAGCTGATTTACAGGCACAGGGAAACTTCAACTTGCAGAAAGATCCCTGAAGGTGGAATGGGTACAGTCAGCAGTTTTTCATGTCAACTCATCACACCTTTCACTGCCATGTAACACAACGAGGTGCACACATGCAGGGAAGCTCTCTTCTTCAGCAACAGTAAAGCAACCACATTTTTTCATGTCCTTAGGATAATCCCTTATAGGATTTAACAAGATACTACGGTAGTTTTGCATTAATTAATACTTGCTTCAACCTTGATGAAGTTGATGGCAAAATTCCTATTAGCAATTAGCCATTCCAGCTGCAGCAGAAACTTATCTTTTATATCATCTGTGTCATCAGTTAGGCAGCAGAACAAGGTAAAAATTATCCTGGCAGGCCCTTCTTTTCCCCCTTTCCCTCCTTCAATTATTCATTGGCAAAGATTTTTCCCATTGCCTGGCAGATAAAAAGATTTTCTGAGTGCCAAAACTGAAACAGTATCCCAGAGCACATTTGTGCACCAGACTCGTTTGTGCACAATGTTTGTCAAATAATGGCAGAAGTATTCTTGCTTTACCATGATTTTTATCCTTTTTTTTCCTAGCAACCTCCTCCCCCCCCTTATCTTGTCCAAAATTATTTTCTTGACCGTGTTATGTCCTCTGTGACTTTCCCATCGCTATGCAGGGACACCACAAAGTGACACTTCTCAGGAGTTGGCCATCTACTAAACACATGTAGGCTGGCAGTGAATTGCTGCTCAATCTGACTGTGTCCTGCCTTTACCTCACCCAGGACACCAGACTGAATCCCTCTCCTCTCCATCCACTTGGTAAGTGTCATAAACCAGTGACTTTCATTCCTCTGTCAAACTAGGCTGACACTTCTGAATCTGCTGGTCAGCTGCTGGAAAAAGTGGTGGAGAGAAGGAAGAGGATGGGCAGACAGAGAGTTGAAACAACTGCATAAACCCTATTTTCTTAGAAGAGCAAACCAAAGACAGGTTGGTAGGGAGGGTCTCCCAAAGAATCATTGCTCACCTCCACTGGCACCCTCACCAGTTTGTCCATCTGGTGACCACCAAACCCTCCACAATGGCATGCACAGTTCCTTTCAAAATCAGCATCAGAATTACAGACTTTTTCCAAAAGTGCAACTTTTTAGTTGCCTAGCATTTTTTTCACTTCTAAAACATGTAGGGTTTTGTCAGCACTTCAGACTTCTCAAAAGATAACCCTTCCATCCAAAGCTTAACATAAAAGTTTAGGCCTTGAGCCATTACACAGAGTGGGAGTACTCAACAGCCTCTGTCTGTGTCAAGATGTGCTTTTCATAATAATACCCTGGGTTTATTATAACAGGACTGAAATCTTTAAAACTGTCCTTTTGCATTATTGATACAATGTTTTGGGGAAAAAATTAAAAAGAGAAATTAAAATCACTCACAAGTTAACAAATTACAGAAAGGTCAGGCAAGAGAAAGGATACAGAGAATGGGGAAAGTTTCAGTAGTAACTCAGCTCACTGTTCCTTCCAGTGGCTTTCTGAACCTTCCACACCTCCACCATCTACCAAGATCACAAATTCAGGACTGAGGTAAGTTCGTGAAGGATTTCTAGGGAGTAAGGTGACACCTGCAGTGCATCATCCATTGGGCCAGTGTTAAGGCAGCCCAGCCTCAACAGCAATGCTGACAACCACAGCCAAGTGGGATCAAAAGGCAAATTCAAGTGCATCAACCATTATTTCTCAGCCCCATCAAAAATAAGGAAAGCAGCATTCAAAGCCACATTATGATTAAATTTTTAATTTAAAAAATTCAAAACAAGAGTTTTGAAAGATTTAATAAATTCCTATAGCCTTGCATGTTTTGCCCTGGCTTCCCTGTAGGCCCCAAAGGGCTCATCAAAATCAAGACTGGTACAGAACCCTTCAGTCAGTTTACAGCAAGATCCCTCACAGTGAACTTTGTAACTGGTGTGTTATCAGCTGAGCAATGTTGCAGTATTATTTGGTCTGCTGAAACCAACTCCCCAAAGTGCAAACAGAATAGAACCCAGGCAAAGCTCTCAGTTGTCTCTTGGGCTGCATACTCAGTTTAGGCAGCTGCAGCTTAGTGGATAAAGCACTGACCTCCAAGAGCCCCAGTCAAATCCAGCTCATATTCCCGTGAAGATCACTGGAACTGGGTTAGGGAGCATAAGCTTCAAAGAACCACTTTCTTTAGAACTGACTGCATTTTTTGCCATGAACTTTTCTTCTTCAATATTTCTGCTTTTGTTGCCTGTCTTGTCTCTTTCTGCTTAGGCTAGCTGGCTTCTAACACCAAGATCAGGGTCCTTATTCACTTGATAATACAACCACAGCTGGAAATCAGGCCATGGATTTGGGGAACACTCCCCTGAAATACAGGATAAGTGTGAACAGGACTTCCCTGCCTCACTCTGATGGTACAGTGGCCTACACAGGGAATGGTTTCCAGCTCCCAGCTTGGTGTTATATAGCTAGTGGACCATTTGTCTGGTTTTCCATCCCTTCCCATATATTTTCTGATGTTTTGCTCTTCAGTATTCATCCCACCTGCCTCAGAATAAGAGAAAAGAGAAAACAGAATAAAGCAAGAGCTATGAATTTGTGTGCCAGCACAGCCAGATACCTCGTTTTTCTTGGTCTTTCACTTCCACTGCCACTTAGAGTTATGTTCACACCATTTAAAAATGAGAATAAGAATAAAACATGCTGATAAAGAGGTTTCTATAGCTTGCTTTCCATGCAGGTCCTCTTAGTCTGTGCCATGCCTGAGGCACTGTGCACACTGTTGCCATGCTCAGTGCCTTGCTCTGATCTTGGAGTCTCAAGGCACTGCAGTTTTTAATAGAACCCCTCCAGAAAACAGGAAGAATACTTCCCACTCAGCAGCATGCACATCCACACTCACCAAACTGGCTCTGGGACCCAACACTCCCTGCTCCATCAGTACCACACTTGCTTTGTTAGCTGGTGCTGGGTCAACTAAATAGGCTCTGGATGAGCATAAGGTTCACAAAGACAGGGGCTTATTGCAAATTCCATTTTACTAATATATTTCATTCTATTCTATTTGCACCCATTCAAGACAGTTTTGGGGATCAGTCTTTTCAAACTTAGCATCACCACAGGGTGATCTCAGTCAGATGCCAGAAAGGAGACTCATACTTTAAATGTGTCTGTGTTTGTCTTAGGCCTCAGACATTATGCAAGATGGAGTTCAGTGGATGGAGCCCCTTTGCCCTGGGCAGCAGAAACCATGGGCAGAGCTCTGCCCATGGCTGGAAGCAGTGTGGTACCTTCTTTGCAGTGTGGTACCTTCCTTGCCACAGCAGCACTTACAGGTCCAAAGAGAGGAGGCGGACCACGGTTTTATCAGAAGCAATTAATAGTGAGTGGACTCTTGATTTAGTTGGCTGCATAAACGTACAAAGGAAAAGGGAGTGTGATGCAGATCCTTGGAGGGCTCTTAGGAGCCTCCTCTGTTGGAATGGAAACTTTCTGAAACCAGATGAGGGCAGAGTCCCTCTGTACAGCTGTGACACCAAAGAGCCAGGAAGCAGAGGGCTGGCTGAATGACTGGAGCAGGGGCTGATTCTGGAATGAATGAGAAGGGGTTTGCAGACTTAGATTAGATTTTCCTTCAATGTTTCATCTCTACATTTTATAAACACTTGCAATTCTATCATTCACTTCAGTTGTTACAAATAAGTACCTTCACTTACATTTTGACATAACCCAGCTTGAGACAAGGTTCGTTTCCAGGTGCCACACTAATATTACAGTGCTCCTCAAGCTAAATTACGGCTCTGTTTATAACTGTGAAGCTTTAATGAGCACCCAGCTCATTATAATAAAACATAACACAGCGTGCAATGAAGTGTGCCTTCAGAGACACTGCGTGGAGCTGTGTGAGAGCCAGCACTGCAGGGTGAGGAGACAGAGGAATGCTCCCTGCTGCAGGGTTACCAGCAAATACCAGGGTACAGCCAGCATGGCTATCACACCGTATCTTCAGTGTGAAGCCTGTGGAGATTCAGGTTTCCAAAACAGCAAAGATCCCCAGCTCATTCCTAAAGCTACTGGCCAACTCAGTAGCCATCTGTGACCTTCTCTGTGCTTCCTTTGTTCAGAGGAACAGAGAGCATCAATTTGACCAAGAGTCAGGATAGCCCTCAGGAAATACTTGTACTGAGTCAATTGGTAGCCAAACTATTATGCAAACTAAGAAACTTATATTTATGTATGATCTCCATATTAAACTTGTTTTATACACACACAACAGTCAAAATTATTTCATGGTTTTCATCTGCAATGTTATGGTGCAGATATAAGCAAATTCTTATTCTGGAGAAGAGGAAATAGTATGCCTTAGTCTATCAGTTTATATTTAATATAAAGTGGAAAAACTACTTGAAAGTACATTAATTCATAGGTCTGTGACGCAGTAATGAAAATAAATTAAGCTCAAGTCCGTTATTTCAGTTTAATTTGGTTTTCAGCAATAAGACTGTAATTTCTAAATATATGTTAGGTAACAATCTAAAATCCAACAGAGACTTGGCACCTGGTATCTTGTATCTGAGCTTCATTATAGGAGCAGTGTTTATGTTGGATGTGTGTTGGATGGTTTAATTCCAGCCTACTGAAGAGCAGCCTCCAGGTCATAGATCTGCTGCAGCTAATTTGGCAGAAGCAGCACTGCCTCTTCAGAGAAGAGCAAGATAAATCTGCAAACACAGCTTCTGTCTAGGGTACTGAACAGCTTTAATTTTCTGCAGAATGACAGTCACTGAGCAAATGTAAAAAAACCCAAACCAACCAACCAACCAAAAAAAAAAATACAACCCAAAGAGCCATTCTACCATGGCACAGATCCTCCATCACAAAATCTTCAGAGCTTCAACTCTCATGAGATGCCAGCGCTGTGCTGGGGGCAAAGCAGAACGAGAGAAGAGACTTTATTCTCTGCAACACTGCAAGCACTTTCAGCCATTTCAGGTTTCCACCTACCAACTAAATGTGATGAACCTTCCCCCCTCTAGTTAAAAGCATGTTTCAGCACCTTGCAGAGGTGTTCAGGAGGTGGTTTCCTTTCCCAGATAACCCTGGGAGAGGCAAAGCACTTGAGCAGTGTTTTTGGCAGGCAGCAGTGGGAAGGCAGCAGGCAGAGCCCTCCACACCATTCTCTCGAGGAGGAAGCAGAATATCCCAGCCCATACCCCAGGGACCAATTACTGGCAATTCCTTGGACAAGGCAGCCCCAGACAAACAAGAGATGCCCAGCAGTGCCCAGCAGTGCCACAAGGCTTTGGGCACACTGTGTGCTCAGGGTGGGTTCGAGGTGGGAGGATGGAACACTGTCCTTTATGCTCTCCATGTGCTTCAAGTTTGCCAGAGGGTTGAGGCAACTGAATATTTCATCTGTAAGGAGTCACTCACAGCACCCTGGCCAGTGGGGTGGCACCTGGCATTGCAGGGAAATGGGCAGGAGAAGGGAAGCACAAGTGGCTATGCCAAATGCTAACGAGGACAAAAGAGAAACAATGCCCAAAGCATTTCCTGTCCATCTTGCTTGGCACTGTTCTTCAACATGCTTGTCTCTGAGGAGGAAAGATTGCTGTGATCTCCTCTCTACTGCTGGCACTCTCCTTCCAGAGAAGCAAATAGCTGAATTAAAGCATTTACAGTAGCTCATGCCAGTGTTAGCTTATTTGACTATTAATTACTCTAAGGAAAAATCCTGCTGTTCTGAAATCTGAGAATTTCCACTGGAGACTCACCAACTACTTATCCATTAAAACCCCAGATCACAGAGGAAAAAAATGTTATATTAAAAAACCAGTTTATTTTAAAAAATTTAAATAAATTTTAAAATATATTTTAAAAATGTAAATAAAAATGTTAAACCCATAGTCTATTTTAAAATATTTTTCTCTGTATTTTCTATGTATTTCCATAAATTTCAGTTTCGTGAGATGCATATTGCATTGAAAAAGATGCAATCAAAGACATCAGAAAAACAAATGGGATGATCTGCAAATACCAATCATATTTTTTGGATAGTCAAGACAGAAAACACTATTTTCTTAGTCTAAAATGGCAGATTTATCATTATGCTAAAATTATGCTAAATCCTAATTAAAAACTAATCAGAAGAGGCAAAACCAAACTGGTGCCTCCAGCAGAGAAACCAAACAAGGACGATGGCAATTTTTCTTTGCATCAGTTTTAAGGGAAAACACTGTATTTCTCTACTTTTATAACCTTCTACAACTTACAGTACTATTACAATTTAAACTCTCTGGAAGCCTACACTTGTGTTTGAATAAAACCAAAGCAATGCACTGTCTCACACGGGCCAGTCCTGCAGCGAGCTGGGGTAGCTGGGGAAGGTTTGCTGTGCAGCTCAGGCAGAGGCTGGATCAGTGGAGGGAAAATCTCTTCTGTGTATTTCCCTTTTTGCAGTCAGCAAAAATGTCCCACTCTGAAAACAGCGTTTGTAGGTTGCCACAGGATAAAGCAAACCTCAGAAACATAAATCAAGCTTAACAAAGGAGCTTCTTCTTAACATGGCTAATGGCTCGGGTGCCTCCACAGACAAAGACACTGTTTGACCTACTGCTCTAATTAGAGGAGTAGTGATGTTGACATTTGTGTTGTATAAAGCAGACATGTTAACAGCCAGAGGGAAAGCTGTCAGTGCCTCTAAAGATCACAGCATTCATAGCAATGCACGATTCAGCCTTTAAATATTCAAATAATCAATTCAATGCTTAATTTCTTTTACTGATAGTAAAAAGCGACTCCCAAATCAGAAAAAAAAAAAAACAAACCAAAATCTACCAAAAACCAACCCCAACTTCAATCAGTGTTAATCTTGGAAGATTAACAGGCAACACATGAATAAATTTTATTCTGCCAAGTATAGTGTTTCCTTTCAGGTTTATATAATCCAATTTTATCATGAAGAAACACAAGCAATTTATACTCTTTGGGCTTTTCACTTACCATTAAAATAATACCAACCACCAGAGACTGAGGTTTGTACATTCATATGTGTCAGGTTCACCAAAGCAGAAAAACAGATACCACTGCTCATTTATAAATACATGAAATGTGTTTTAATTTAACTCTGATCTATTGCATCCCATTCCCTTGACAAGAGATGCACCATTGCAACAGACAGGCAGTTAATGTCTTACAGATCAGAATCTGTGCAGTAAATCCTCTCTGTGAGCACCCAGATATCCCAGAATGACAGTGAGCCCTTAGTGCTGCAGCTCAGTTAGCTCCAAACCCCTCCAGATTATTTTCTTTTCCCCAAGGTGTTGTTGATGTTCCCAAGCACACTTTTACTCAAGGTGAAGCTGAACACAAAGTACAACAGACTGACAGAAGGTTTTGTACTGCAGCCCAAAACCAAAGTTTTCCACTCTCATAACCTCTATCCCAAGGAAAGGAGTCTACAGGCACAGAGGTGGAGAGAGGCCCAGCATTCATCACATCCCACAGCACAACGCTGCCTTGACAGAATCCATCCTGAACACTTTTAGAGCCTGTTTTGTAATTAATTTCTGTAAGTGGATAATTGACTCATTAAACTGAATTAGAGCAATATGATAATGCACAAACCAAAAATGCAGCTATTATTTATCTCGCTGTTCAGTCCAGCCTTTAAAGCCGCTTCAATTCAATTGCTACTGCCAATGATTTCTGAAGGAAACAATTTAACATGGCAGGCATCATGCTGTCCAAGCTTAAAAAAAGTTAAGAAAAAAAGTTAAGAAAAAGACATTTACAATGCTATACATTTTGTTCATATGTAGACTGCACAAAATGTTTCTCATTCCTTTTTTAATGCTTTTAATTTTTCCCCAGCTTTTTAAGACTGTTCTACTTGCCTTTTCATGACATCCCATGTGGCCAGTATTGCTGTAAGGGAAGGCACGTGTGATCATCCCTCTTCCTCA
Organism: Chloebia gouldiae; assembly: GCA_003676055.1. NCBI lineage: Eukaryota > Metazoa > Chordata > Aves > Passeriformes > Passeridae > Chloebia > Chloebia gouldiae. The sequence goes on from QUSF01000004.1 coordinate 6,936,565, forward strand.
TACAGCTCCAAACACAGACAAGGACATTTATATATATGTGTGTGTGTGAAAGGTAACAAGATGAACTTAAAATGCATTATGGTGCAGGGATCTGTGAGCCTCCAAATGTGCTTAGGGGGTAGATTATGAGGAGACACACCTCTGAATGGCAGCAATGTTTTGGGTTGCTTCAGTACAGTAAAATCTATAACTTCTGTTTTGATAATCAAGAAAAAACAAGCTTGAAATGAATCTTGCATAAAAAAAGATAAGGAGACAGGGCCACAGCACAGTGTCCATCCCAGCAGGGGAGGAAAAGTTAACTTCATGTCATTCACTCTTCACTGCACAACTGCTGCTATTCCCCATCGATCTCCACAGTAATTGTAAGTAGCCACAGAAAGCCATTTCCAGTGCCAGTACAGAGCTTATCAGAAGCAGTTTTGCTGTTTACTACACTTTAGGGAAAAAGATGAAGGCATGCAGAGGAAGGAAAGAGATTCTTACCCCTGAAATTTGTTTTATACTGACAGAAATCCATTGATTTTGCAAGAGGTTTTTATCTTCATTTACAAGGATAAATACCACTTTGTTCAGTGAAATTCTCTGCTCCAAAACTTGGACTACTAAGCATAATTTTGGGGCTCTAGAGAGATTCAACAAACACCAGGGCATAGGGTAGACATAAACATGACAGCAGCAGGATATGAGGCAGAGGGTTTGCATCTGGCTGCAAGCAAACAGAGCCACGGTGGGTGACACAGCAGGTACACTGGCACTAAAGTGATTCAAATGGGTGAGGCCAGAAATGTAAAGCTCCTGCTGTCCATGGAGTGAGGAAGGTTTCCTGAAGAACAGAGCTGAGGCCATATCTTTTGAGAAAGGGACAAAAGTAACAATCACTTTGGAGCCAACAGAATATTTGGGTTAAAAGCTGTAGATGAAAACTGCAGTAGAGAATTTAAGTATGATGTTAACCCCTTCCCTGAACATATTCAGGAAAGGACAGAATCAGCCCATGTAATGCTCCCATGCACTTAGCTCACTTAGGACATTTAGACAATGTCATGGTGGTGTCAGAGAGCACCTGCCACAGGTCACCAGTCAGATCTCTCACAGCCACAGCAGGCTCAGCACGAGCAAGGAAAGAAACAAGCCATAGTTATCCTAGAACATTTGCAGCTCCTGGTGGATCTAGAACACACTGTGGTGAAAGGAAATAAACACAGTTCCAGCACTGAAGTCAGTACTTGCACAACTAAGTGTTATAGTTACAACACCTGATGTGATACTGCTCTACATAGTCCCTGAAGGGACAAACCACCCCCTGCAAGAATACAGGGAGGAATCAGCCCCTTTTTCAATTGGAATTCCATCAGCTTTGGAAATTCATTGAACAAATCTGCACTCTCTGTTTGCTGCCTATCTGTTTAGCATGTGACAGGCACACAATTTCCAGGCATTACTATAAAGCAGTTAACTTCTCTAGACAATAGGAGGGGGCAGTAGGTTTATCCAGAGCCAATATTGCTCCTGCTTTTAGGCTTGGCTAAATGCAACCCGTGCAGACTGTGGCAGCTGGCAGGCTCAGCCAGAAACTCTGCTGTGAATTACTGCTAGCAAACACATTTGGGTTTATTAAGCCTTTCTTCCTCCTCCAAGTGTTATAGTCATGGTTCTTGAGTAATCACAGGCATTGTTTAGAAGCATTTAGGGAATGAGTATTTGAAAAGCCCTCGCAAGGTTCAGCTCAGAACATTTCAGCTTTGGGATCCACCGGCTGCACCAGAGATGTACCTGCAGCCTCTGGGGTCTGATGCTTCAGGAGGGATTAGCCTCCACTCCACAGTCCCCAGCTGCTTCCCCCAGGGTGTCCCCTTTCCCTGTCAGGATCCCCAGCCATCCTCTCTACCCCGGCAAAGGTCTTCCCTGACAGAAGTGGATGTTCCAATTCAGATTAAAGTGCAGCAGCTCCTACTGTGTGTGCTTGCAGACCAGCTCAGCTGTGAAATGGGGACCACGGATGAACAGAGACCCCGAGCCTGCAGCCAAGTGGGAAGGAGGTGAGGGAATACAAAGGAAGAGCCATAAGGGAGGAGGAGGGATCAGTGCTGCTGGATGAGGTCCAAGATAACAGCAACACCACTGGGAGACTACTGCCCTGCAAATGGATCTGCTTCTCCTATTGTCCTGAAATTTCAGACTTTGTTCACACAGTGATTATTTAAGGTTTGAAGCTTTCTCTTGCTTCTGATTAGCCAGCAGAAGAGATGACTGTGCTATTGGACTGAAAGCTATAAGGCATCTGTAAAGTCTCAAAAGGTACCAGTCTGGGTACCAACCTGATGTAGTAAAGGAAAACATGCAATTTCAGATTCATATATTATAGAGACAAAGCAAATTACTTGCTGCTGATGTCTCTTTATAGCATTGATGGTGGGGGTGGAGTAATGGTTGCCAAAAGAAAACCTGCTCAGCCTTGGGAATCAATGGATACTCCTAAAGCCAGGAATCATGTTGTTGAAGCTCACGGAAAATGGAAATTGATGACTGTAATCTCCATGAGGAGCACGGTGGCAGCTCCAAGGCACCCCTGCTCCCCACCCCATGTGGCATGGCCATCAATCTGATGTGTGTTGTTAGCACAGTGCAAGATCATTGCTGGAAAAAGAAATAAAAAGTCCACAACGAGCAATTGCTGAGGGAAGCAGAGGGAGGATGGCAATTGTTGTCAGTTCACTGGATGAAGATCTGACCCTTGAGCAGTTCTGAAGTGAACACCTGGGTATTAGAGGGACACAAGGATGTTTCTGTTCTTACAGCTATGTGGTGTGGTTCTCTCCGTCCGGCCACAGCCCCAGTGCAGCTTCTTCCATAGCTGCACAATAAAGGGGGAAGAGCGAGAGATGACCTTTAGTGTGGCACCAAAGGTGTGTTTCGAAGCACTGCATTTCCACCCAAACCCTGCTCAGCTGCCTGCAGGATGGGCTCTGTGGGATGCTGGCACTCTGACGTGGAGGCTGGGGCTGGGCAGGGTGCCCTGTGCTGTGCCCAGCTGCAGGGCACCCCGAGCACACCCACGTGCCCCCCACTCGGCGCTGCCTGTTCAGGCGTTCGGGGCCGCCTCCATTTCTCTTTCTGGAAAAGACAGAATCAGGCCAAATAACTTTTCTCCATGTGCTGTGTTTGCTGCCAGCAGATTTTCTAGCATGTGCACAGCCACAGCAGCAGACAGATTTTGCTCATCCCCCCTTACCCCTATATTTCCATGGATAAATAACATAGCATACATCAAGATAAATTTATCTTGGGTGTAACCTCTGGAATGTCACTGTGGTAAAAACAGAATTATGTGGGCCATATAACAGATGAATCCGTGTCACTGGAGAAAATAATTTTGGATGCATTTCTCTCATAATGAATAGCCACTAATTTTTTCAGAGGGAAGAAATGTTGGAAAGATTTTGCTAAATGCAAGCTTAAGAGAAAATGGCACATTGATTTTAGAGAATAATTTTCAAATGCTTGTAATGATATGATGTTCTTCTCATACGTAGTTCACAAAACAACCCCAGGCCAGAGTAGGTGGAGACTAACATATTGATTTCATTGAAGCAGACAGAGTATGCATCCCTTTGAAAGCTGGCCTTACCCTTTCACTTTTTTCAGTCAGTAGCAGAATGGCATAACAGGAAAGAATTTCTAAAGATATCCACTGTGGCTGATACAACTGAAAATATGTTCTGAAACAGCTCAGATGACTAGAAAGTGATGGAAGCCCAAAATAAGACACACAGGTTGTGTTCTTTCCTGTTGGTGTTGGTAGACACTGCTGCAGTGTTAATCCTTACTATCATAATGGTTTGTCTTTTCCCCCAAGCTGAGCAGCAGTGGCACATTCTGCTTTCTACAAATGGTCCTGAAAGGCTGTTTGCTCTTAAAAAAGAATATGAAGGGACGGGGGAAGACCAAATCAGCTTGTCCTGAGCACTGCTTTGTAGTGAAAATTTGCTGTCCAATCGCATTGAGATGCTGTGGTTGAACCTTTTCCAGTGTCATCCTCCACATGCTGCCAGGGCTGACTGATCCTGCTTTCCATGTCCAGAGCCAGGTACAGCATCAAACCCAATGAATTATTCAGCTACCAGATCTCACTGCAGATCTGGCACTTAGCTAAGGCACAAAGGTTATTCAGCAGGCATTATTGCCTAGGGATCATTTGCCTTTTCATAGCATGTCATTTACATTTTCTGAAGATTTTAGCAAGGTTGTTCTGTGGATAGTAGATATTATAATAAAACATTGAACACATATAAAAAAGTCATCAACTCTTGCTTTATTTTTTGGAGGGTACATTTCAGGACAGTATGAAGCAGATGTATAATTTTTTATCCCTTGTAGTGGTCTCAATCAAAGAGTGAGTGGCCATTCTTTAAATCTAACGGCAAACTCTATCCAGCAACAAAGGCATCCCTCCTGCATCAGAGGCACTTCTGAGCATCTTGCAAGATATCCCCATCTATGCCTTTTATACCCAGCTCTTCTCCTCAGAGGTCCTTTTGCCCATCTCATACATTCATTTTGCATCCACTTCACACATCCACACTAAGTTCAGTGTCTGAACTTGCATCTCAATCACTCTGCAGTCAACAGAAAGGCTCTCCCCCTCTCCCAAACTAAGGCTGACTGATATTTTCATCAAGCTAAATTTGTTTAAGTGGAAATTTTAGATATAAATCCCCAAATAAGAAGTCCAGAAAGAAAAATCACAGCAGTATAGCATCATTGTGAGGTCTGCAGACTAGCCCTAAACTGCAAAAACTGTTGTACAGGTTGTGAGTCCTTTTTACAAAGTAAAAAGTAAAGAGTTTGCACAATCCTACAAAAAATCCAGTTCCTCCTGTGAAATCTTAAGTCTTTTAATGTAAGGTGTCCTCTCTGTGTGGATTCCTCTGCCTCTGTGTATGAGTTTATTGCTGCCTCAAATGCCACCAGAGCATTCCATGTATCCAATGGGGCAGGAACTCTACAAGCAACTTTTCAAGGTGTGAAACCTGTCCAAGTTCCTGATGGCTTTCTGGAGATTTTCCTTTGGAGCCAGCTAGAGTGAAAAATCACTTCTGCCACATGTAGCCTTCATTTTTCAATTTTGTTGAAATTAATCTGGGACCAGCCCACAGCACTCTGATAGCTATTTCCAGAAACAGGGAAGGGAAAAGAGAAGAGAATGCTTCCCCCTCTCCTAAATGCAGGACCATCCATCAAACAGAACTTCTCACTGTTAACACCTCTCAGGGAAGCAGTTTGGAAATGTTTTTAATTATTTGTCTCTTGGCTGATGTGCTACAGTGTTTGCTTGGGAAGAGCAGGTAAAGAAGCATGTGGTTTGTGGCAGCTCTTGGCACGGTGGTTTTACTCAGGGTTGTTTTGGTTTTTTGTTTTGTTTTGTTTTAATGAGCCTCTTCTGTCTTGCTGTCAGCTCTGAAGCAAGTCTTCCAGCACTGAAAGCCTACATTTTCCATTGCACAGAGACATGAGACTACACCACCCAGGACTAAATGCTAAGTGTGGTTATTTCCAGCTGGTGATGCTGGGAAACTCACCCAAAGCCACTGCAGGGGTGAGTGGCGAAGGCAGAGTCAGACAGGAGCTCCAGGCCAGATTACAGCACAGCTATAATCCTCCTCTGCTCACCCTTTTCACTCAAACCACTATGTCTGTGTCTCACCCCAAGCCCTAGACAGCTACATATGGCAGAAGGAGAAGGGGAAAAGAGAAATGTAAGTTCTAACAGGTGACAACTACAATGTCTGAACTTTTACTGTCTGCATGCTGTAATTCCTAACAAGGCTCCTCCATAAAAAGAAAAGCCTTTTTAATGATGCCGAGGATTAAACCCCAATGAAACCTGACAAAGAAAAGCTTATTCAGAAACTCTGATTTACTTCTTAGGGATTAATGACACTTGAAAGCAGAACAAGCCATCACACCACAATAAACAAGCATAAAGAGAAATCAGCACATAATGGTGATTTATTTCTCTGTACAGAAAACAGAAAAATTGAACTATTACAGATGAATCAAATTAAAACCATCGGTTTTGGCTATTGAAAAACCTTTTATTTCAAATTAATGTAGCAACTAAGCACTGCATTCCAATTTGGGATACTTTAAAACCTTTCTAAAAAAAGCAAAGGCCAGTTTCACAAGGGGACTGCAGAGTGTGATTTCACAACCACTGCAGAAGCTGCCCTGGGTCTGTGCTGCAGATCTCTGTCCTGGCCAGCTCTCTTCTCTGGAAGTGAGAAAGTCATGCAGAGGTGCAGTGAGCTGGGGTGCTGCAGCCTGGGGTACCACCTCCCTGCCCACTGCCCAGGCTCCTTCCTACCTTCATTTCCAAGTGGGACCACAAGTCCTTGCAAAAGCAGTAAGTATTAATTATGGTGTAAATCAGTAAAATTAATTAAAACAGGGTATCCTGCACTATTACCATTTTGGTTCCCATTTGGGCTTTTGTTTACCCAAAGAAATTCTTACTGGCTCTCTGCATCCTTAGGTGATCAGCAGATACATGATCCAGTATTAAAACTCAATAAGGAATTACACAGGTATATTTGTATTCAGAATTTTAAATTTTTATATTAACTTTGGCAAAGAATGAATTATGCATAATTTGCAATTCATAAGGGGCTTTTTTCTGGTTTTGATTTGTCACACTGTGTAGCAATGGAAATTTGAATTTTAATTCATAGCACAAGGAATAAGTTACATAACTCCCTAAGTTCCATCTAAAAATTAACTTATTGCAAAATAAATATAAAATATCATCTGCCATAACACTGAGCTGACAGACTTTAAGCTTGGTCTCCTCCACAGCTTTAATGCTACCAGGTTGTATTTTTATTCATAATTCTATTCATAATTAGAACATGGAGGGGGAGATAAAACAAACCCCAAAACTTTATGTTTGTTCTATCCAGTCTGCAAATTTTGAATTCACATTATTCAGCCAATGCAAGAGAACTAGCAGGAGTTAATGCAGTCCTCTCAGTACTTCTGCAAGAAGAGGCTTTGGTGGTTCAACCCTTAAATATAAACTACTTTTTAACTTTGACCTCTTCTGTAAGTAGACATTCTTTTTAACTTCAAGAGCCAGCATGGAGAACTTACTAAAATATTCTTAATTGAAGGCAGATTTTAACAATTCTTTTTTAAAGATATAAAGCCTGCAGAGAAAAACCTTCATCCATAATTCACAATTAATAAAGACACTGATTTCTGATTTCATCCACAATTTTCTAACTGATGCTGCTTCTAATCAAGCAGAACTTTCACCCAGTCTCTGAAGGCTGCTCAGCCACAACATGTAGCTATAGGAGTATCTCAACATCTGTAGCAAGACTTCAAGGAGAAATCTTTCACATCTCCCACCTTTTCCAAGCAGTGCTCAGAATAATGATCAGGTAATCAGATCAATTGAAGGCAGAAAATAGCCTATTAATGACTTTCCTGGCCTACAATTTTTCCAACATCCATTTTTTTCCTGCTGTGTTTCATATTTTAAACCCCTTTTTTTAAAAAAGTCCTTATTTTAACCACACCTTCTTAGCATGTCATTAATAATGTCCAACTAACAGAGACACCAGGATAAATACAAATAATTTAATACACATTATTCAAGATCAATTTTTAATCCTGTTAACTCCATTACCTTTTCTGTTTTCCATTTAAATGTCTTCCTTAACTGTCTGCTCATTTTTTTTAATCTAATCACAATAAACTCTGAAAATAAAGATTTTTCTTTTTATTTCTTAACACAGTCAACACTAGACAGGTGATACCTGCCCATCTAAGCAGACTCATGCAGCAATACTCTTGCTGGACATGCAAGATTGTTCAGTGCCCTCCAGGAATAACCACCTGGAATAACTCTAACAGGTCCTTCAGTAGGACTTGAAGATGGAGCTTTACCACCAAAAGACAACTGCCCATGCAGTCTCATTCACACAGGAATGAGACCTGACAATGTGCAGCACCAGGGTCTTGTGCTTTTCCAGCTCTTCCCAGTGTCACATCCAGCATCACAGGCTCACTCCCACAGTGCCATCCCAACATTTCTCCTACACGACTCACTGGTGCCAGCACAGAGCTGCTGTGCCTGTGTGCCACAGGAGTTCTCCTGCTCTTGCAAGTTCTCCACCAGTGTTTTTCAAAACCAAAGGCAGCATTTGCTTCCTGGAATATCTAAGTGGCAAGAAGGCAAATTGTTTTGGGGTTACTCCAGACTAGCAAATGGTGTGTTTGTACTTCTGATCCTTGTGGCAGTAGGAAGAGCAGAAAAGATCAGAAAAAGAAAGTTGGGGAAAGATGAGGGGACAGTTTGCTGAGAGACGGAAGAGAAGGGGACATTGCTGTTTAGAAAAAAAAACAAGTGGGTTTTTTTGGTGTTGTGTTAATCTAGTTGTCCTGGGTGAAATCCAGTGGAGGCTGGCTAGCTTCCATTAGCTAAGCAGCCAGCCCACTGCATGTTCCACTTGGGGATTGTTGTCTCATTTCTAGAGGCCTTCAAGACACCTGCTCTCTGATCTCTGCTAACATGGCCAAGCATTGCACACCACTGAAAATATGCTTTGTTTATTCAAATGGAACTTCAGCAGGCTGAGGACTGCTGTCAACAGCAGTGAATCTGTTTACCCAGAAAACAGGTGCAGTGGAAGCAAGGGCTCTGCCCTCCCTCAGCACATAGCAGGACACTGGCAGCAGAAGGAAAGGGAAAAACCCACAGGATAAGAGAAGTCTGAAGGCTCAATAAGGCCAAGATGAGGCTATTTCAATCTCCTCTCTCCAGCCTCTTTTTATCCCAGAGGATAAGATCCCACTTATAAGATTCACTCTTGACTGTGAGGTAAGATGATGCTCTTTGGCATTAAGAGCTTGCTAAAAATGATACATTTTTAGGACATTTTCCATTCCAGTAGTTTCCTTCTGGACCACAACCCAGCATTTTTCCTGCTCCACAGCCCCACACTCCAGCCATGCTGGATGAACTGGTCACACATCAGCTGCAACTGTGGGATCCCAGGCTGTGAGAAGCCTGTGACATGCTGTCCAGAGCATGAGTCACTTGTTCCCCATGCAGGCTGCACACCAGGGCACAGGCCAGCCTCTGTTCTTCTCTTTAACCACTGCATTCACTCACTTCAGTTTGGAGTTAACCAGCTCTTCCATGGGCAGGCAGCACATCTCTCTCTGAGATAGCCACTGCTGGCAGATGGATGATGTGTTTGGGAGGAGAAGGAAGGAGCAAGAAACCTCATCTTGCCGAGAAGATTTTGTGACTTAAGTTCATTCCTCCAACATAAACAACTGGAGAGAAACACAAGTCCAGAGATTCTATGTCTGGTCCTCTTTAGATAAAAAGCTAAAGAGATCCCAGGAGCAAAGTGCTATGGCTGCCAAATCAGAACAAAAGTACCAGGAAGAAAGAAGAAAGGCTTCTTGTGTGTCCCCACAGTTCCAAACATAATACCCACAGGACTCTAAAACATGCTAGAGCAAGAGTATAAATGGATGTTTAAATAGACTGTTGTCATCTAGTATATCTAACAAATCTAATCAGAAGTAACAAATGCTGCTAAAAGGCTGCAATGGCATCATATTTAAGAGTCAATTTACAAACACTATCAGTTTCTTTCTTCCTTTTTGGATATATTCTGTTGATATTTCATCTCAGGTTCTGCTCCTGTCCCAGTCCATGCTGATTTCAGTTTGTTACCATAAAAACACCTGTCTGTCAGATCCCCTGCCTCCCAAGGGCAAAAGGGTAAGATTCACTGGTAAGAGGTGCTCAAATACAAATCTAATGGATGCAGTGTGAAATCTCAAATATTAACAGTAAACAGGACAATTTCCTGGCAAGTCAAGAAATCTTTATTTAAACTGCTGCTGTGCCTCATGAGGGCACTTGCAGGCAGAACAGTGTAGTGGTAACAATCACTTTCAAGCACAAAGACACACAGGAAATGTCAGGCACACATTTGAATGTGTGATAGTTAAGGATGTGACACAAAGCTTGCTGAAGCCAGTCGGTCTGAGAGCAGTTTCTAAGACAAAATTTAGGCCCTTTGTAGAAAAAAAAAGGGGAAATAAGATGGATGTATTTGTGATCCATGACTGAATACAGCTAAATACAGCTAAAGAGAATGGTTTTTCCTAATTATATTTATCAGGAGAATCTTTTTGATTTAAACACTTGCATAGCTGTAACAATGTTATCTAATTTTGGCAGAGTGGAATGGAGTAGACTGACTAAAATTAGGTTTGCAAACATGCACTAAGAGACACAAGGCTTCACATGACTCATCTACATCTCTACTAACCGCCTCCCTGATAGACTAATGGAGGGATCCTCCACAAGGGATCCTCAGCAAGGATGATGATTTTCTCAATAAAGGCAGAAGATTTAAAGTAGCCACGTTATGAGCAATAAGAAGATACTGCAATTGCCTCAAGGCAGCACATTCACTTTCAGGATGTCTAACATGTGGAGAAGGTACTTCTAAGTATTTTCCTGACAAGGTAGTTCATTCTGAATGAATGTGTTAAAGCCTATTTATGCTCACCTCCTGCCACAGACTGGGAAGTCACATTATAAACAGTGTGACATAGAGATACAGACATAACTTTGTCCAGGAGGGGTCATTCTAAAGAAAAACACCCGAGTAGAAGCTGTTTCCAAAAGAAGAGTGTTGCAACCTTAGCAGGTTTATACTCAGGAGTCTACCTATCCCCATTTTTTAGACAGTGAATCTTTTTGCCCAAGACACCCCAGTGTTAGCACAAGCCTAAGAAGAAAGCCAGGTCTTCCCAGGCCTTGCTCCAAATCCACCCACCACATCCCACCATCTTCTTTCTGAAGTCCATCCTAACTCTGGGTCTCTGTAACAGTGGTGGGAATACGAATAAATCTGACACTGCTCTGCACTGAAATGTTGAAGCTGCTGAACTCAATACTTTCTACCTTCAGCCTTCCAGCTCAGAGAAGAGCTCCTACATGCCATACATGCCTCATGTCCTCTAAAAGCTGGGAAGACACAACACTGCTGGAAGAAGGCTCTTCTTATCAGTGCCTCCAAGACCATGCAAGCAGGCAGCAGGGTTACAGCACTCTGAGACACAGGAAGCCCCTGTGATGATAAATTCTAGAAAATGTAAGCAGTTAATTAATCAGAACAACACTGGGTGACGCACGTCGGTATAGGAAAGACAAATTGTTTCACTGACAAAGATGGCAGAAGGACAAACACTGAGCCTTTCCTGAAAACAAGAAGTGTGACTTCCAGTTCTGTGCATACAACTCGGCCAAAATTATCATGGCACTAATAAACTGGGATCATGCCAACACAAACACCAAGTTCAGCTTAGCTGGGTGCTATCTGGCCAGGTGAGCTTCACAGTCTCTGCACCACCCCTGCTGCCAGGAAGCATCAGACAAGAGCTTACTGATACACAGGCAACCACTGTCAGCCCCACTGACAGCTGCAGCAGGTCTGACTAACACTTTAGTCAATGATAGACAGCTGATGGGCAGGGAAGGGAGACAAGTATTACAACCCTGGGGCTAAAACTGGTGAACTGGCAGTTGGAGTGGCTTAGGAAAGGATGCAAAATGTACTTTCAGTCATGGACTAAACTTTTGATATCACTTACCTACCTACCTTCTGTTCCAGGCTAGACTCCTGCAGCTTTATTCCAGTAACGGCTTCAAATTGGGCAGCCAGGAGAAGGAATGAGAAAATACCTACAATTTCTTGTTTTACCATACTTCCATACATTCAGCTACTCTGGTCCTCCCTCTCCCTTCAGTCTCTTGGGTGTCTTCTGTGATGAGCTCTCACCTTGGGAACCAGGCAATACAGAACTGTCCTGGTCTTTGCATGGCCAGGGTGGGCTAGGAAGAGCTTCTGAACCTGGAGGCTGCACTAGAAAACAGGCCTGTGTAAAGCCTTGTGATAATGAGGAAAGTAACTATGTAATTGATTTAATTTGTGTCATTGAAGGCACCATGCCTCATTTTATTGCAGGGAAATGAAATAGTCACATCTCATTCTCTCTCCCACCTTACACCCAGAAATTTAATGGCACCAAGATTTGACTGGCTGAGAATAACTCCATTTTCTCTGTAAGCAAAAAGTGAAGGAACTTTGAATTTTTTAAAATGAAAACTGAGATTAGACCTGACATTTAGAAGCTTCCAAAACTGGCAGGCCCTAGGGCCAGGGACTTTGCAGTCCTGAGAGGGCAGCTGTGCAAATTCAAAGAAATGAAGTGCAAGGAAATTGCATAAGTTGACCTCATCCTCTGCAGCAGTAAGAGAAAGCCCAACACTTCCATGCTTCACTGGGCAGGCATTCACAAAGATGAGTAAAATATTATGATCAAAAGCTGTCTCCACAAGGAAACTCTCTGAGGCAGCTGGTCTCCATCCCAGCTTAAAATTTCAACTCTGCTGGTCCCCATAGAGGAGCAGAACCCTGACACAAACATTTTACCTTCGGCTTTCTTTTCTTATGTGACTTCACTTATGTCTGTAGATGAATGAAGCCCCTTTGCACAGTCACTGTCATTTCACTTGCAGACTCAGGCAGCAAGCTCACAGAGCAGAACTGAGTCCAGCAAGCCAGTGAATGCATCTTTTCTGTCTTAAGGAACTGCAACACAATATTTTCTGCCAGAAAGAAGGCTCGGGTGTTCAGCACCTTTTGAACACATGCTTCCAGATGAAAAATATCTGCCACTATAATTAAGGGTAGGGTGCTTAACTAAATATTTCCTTTGTCAGCCATTCATTTTAAAATGCAAGTTTGTTGTCACATTATGCTATTTCAATATTGGATTGCCCTCAACCAGAACATCTGTGTACTTTACCAGCTGCTTTAAACAACTGCCTTCTTTAAAACTAAGTGAAACAGATTATGTGTTTTATTGTAGTCAGATTTCACTGTGAAGTTCATTGTCTCACGTGCCACAGTTGGCAAGAAGAGAATTATCAATTCACTTCCAAATTAAACAAAAATCTAAAATGCAAACCTCTCTTACTAACGAAACAGCAACTGCCACCTTATAATTGCAATAAGGATGTTATCACTGGAAGATTGAACATTATTCACATATTCATCTGTTTAATATTTGCTAGGACATTTGGAAGCATGCCCCAGGAAACACACAGGTTCAGACACTCTGCAGCTAGCAATACCAGGGGAGAAGAGATCAGCTCCTGGGACATGTAGATAATTGTAGCCTTTAGTTCAACATAGGCTTGGTTGGAATAACTTAGCTCAGGATATTCATGTGCACTTTTCAGTGCACAGCAGTATCTCTCAGAGTAGTGAGATGCAAAAGCTTAGTCAGGTGTAAGAAGGGATATGGGATTTCCTGTCCCAGAGCTCAGCTTTTAAAACAAAAAGTCATCAGTTATCCTTGTGACAAAGAAATACAATAAAATTGGATACAATGGGCACATCTGCCCAAGTTTTCAGAAAGCATGAACCATGTTTAAGGTCCATCCTTATTTCTTGTTATTTCAATGGTTAATGAATTATAAGCCAGATCCAGTGCAGGAATAAAGTAGTACTGCATGGAGAACATGCCCATCTAATCTACAAAAAGCACAACAGTTAGAGACTTCGACAAGATCATCTAAATAGGAGCACAGGGATTATTTCTTGAAGGGAATTTCCTTTTTAGTGTTTGCAAACCACTGCACCAGTGAAACCAGGCTGATCTAGGATGACATTTAAAACAAAGCACTTCATAAAAACAAATGGTTTCGGGCTAATGTCAGCTATTCCAGCTTCATTAGCTAATTGATTCGAAGCATAAAGATAGCAACACTCAAATGAGATGACAAAAGTTACACACTGTCAGTGTAGATCACAGACCAGGAGAAGATCAGATACAGTTTGACATATCCACTTTTGTGTTTCAGGTATTTAATACACCAGGAACCTTTTGAAATTCTGCAATTGTCTCCACAACTTCTCTCACAACTTCTCCAACATCCCAAAGAGCAGATAGGTAGAACATGAAGGAAGCTATTCTCAGTTTTCCTCATCTGGATGGGTTTTTCTATCCAGGAACAGGTAGCTCTTTGGACTTTTAAATACATCTTTCCCTTGGAAAGCTTCGACAGCACAGAATTTCAGTGGTTTAGGTGCTATTACATACACATAATCAAGCCAAAGCACAACCAAATCACAAGGCACATCATACAACTTAACACAGAGGGAGAGATTTTATAGACAGCCTGTATGGATACACAGGAGCACATTAACCTAAGAATACTGATGCAATAGTGCTTTGGGTACCCCTGTAGAAGTGGTCTTCAGATGGCTGTGTAAGCATTACAGGCACTGCATTCCAAATATATTTCAAGGAGAGAATTTAAAGTAAACTGAAAGAAAAATAACATCCCAGGGGATGTGGTAAGAATCAGGACAACAATGAACAACTGAACCCCTAAAATGCTCCCTATAAGAGGGCAGTAGGTGATTTTGTTGGAAGAGGTGCTTGTACCCCAATCAGGAGTCAAGTTCTGTCTTGACTAACATCATATTTTACAAGGGTGTTTATTTACTTCATTTCCTGCAATAAAGAGATGCATTCAAGCAATAAACCTAATTCAAAGCTGTGGTCTCACCCAAGTCAAGAGTATAAGACAGTACCTGGGTCTGTCAATAAGACAGTACCATGTTCATACTCTAAAACTGGAGTTAAATCTAATGGACATTAAAACACAGGCCAGAAGCTGAAGTAAAGCAGATAGGCTGAAAAGCGACACATGCAAAACCCCAGTATAAAAAAAGATAAACTCCTGTAAGCCACAGTTTGAGCCAGACAAAATATTAGAGCCTCTTACACTCAGTTCTGAGTTCTGCTTCACCTTGTCCAGTCCAGACAACCTCTAAGTGTCAATTCTTCATTTGGACTTCCTTAAAATCAGAGGAAATAAAAGTGTTTCTAGAGCATGCTTCCTCTACTCCTAAAGTAGGTGGCTAAAACAGGTCAGATGAATCATGTTTAGCTGCAGTTTTTTCTCTCCATTGATTACACAAGGAGCCCACAGGGACCAGGACGGATGCTGACATTCAGAGTTAGGAGAAATGAAGCTCATCCCAGACATCTGCACAACTGCATCCACAGCACTACTAATCCTCTCATGGCTGAAAGTGGGACTAATTTCCATTGCAGAAAAAAGACAAAAGTAGAAGACAACCAGCTTTTTGAAGAGTGATCTCAAATGTGAATTCCCAACATGGCAAGGTCTTTCCATTTCAAACATTTGAATTAAGTCCATGGGTTGAAAGAGTCTGAGCCTGTTCCCTATTCCCAGCACCACATCTTATCTGGAATCTGACCTTTGGCATTTTATTTAACCTTACTTTTCCTACTAACAGCATATTAAGGATAATTTTAACATCTCTGCCAGAACGCTGAGTTACTTGATGAACATCTTTAAAGTGTTCTGGGCTTTCTGTGCTCCTCATCAAAACAGTGATACTATTAACTATTATATGAACACTATTATGTTTGCCATTACAAAGACAGCATTTTTCTGATATTTACCTTTAAAACAGCTGATATTAATTTTCATGTGCTTTTCTTTAAACAGTGCTTCTCAGTCCTATTCCCATGCCTGTTTCTCTGGGATTTGTATCTTCTGATCTGATACTTTTCAGGTTTATCACCAAATTCCCTTTTTCTGTTGCCTATTAAAATCATGTACTAATGAAAAAAATAATTCTTTGCTTTCTGCCTAAATATGCCTATATATAAATAGATCTCTCCATATATATAAATGCCCACACATTCTGTCCTTAAGTGTAGCAGACAAATAGATTTGAACTGCAGTAATGTAAATAAACATGCAGCCTTTTCCCAAATCTAATGGACAGATATAAATAAGTCTTGTCTAGAAGCTGCACTTGAATCACTGTACACAGTAACTTGGGCTAGAAATCAAAACAAAGTGTCATTGTCTCCATCCTCTATGCTCACAACCCCAGCAGGGAAATTTCCAAGGAAATTGCTCACATAATACAAACTTTCATTTACAGAACAATGTAAAAACACACATACAAAACTATCTCAATATGTTTATGTACATATATACACATACAGTCATGTCTCAGAGGGAAGGCATCCTTGGACGAGGGAGAGCCATAGAGCAGGGCTTGGATCTCACTCATCAGTGCCACTCCCAGGATTTAGGACACTCTAGCTCAATTTATCTGCCTTTAATAACTGCTCTGAGGACAGCTCCCCATGTCCATGGCCACAGAGGTACCACATCTGGCAGCATCTGCACTAAAGAAAAATCCTGAGCTCTGTGGCACAACTGCCCCTGTCAGATATGATCTCCCCTTGAATTTACAGTGATTTGGGACTTCAGACTAGAGTCTGCTTGCTGGAAAACAACTAAGGAAACCCAGATGACTCCTCCAGCCCAAGTTCCTGGATGGATGGTTTCCCATGATGTGCATTAATGGGGACTGCAGTGAGAGGTGCAATTCCAGCTAACTCAGCACACCTGCACTGCTCCACTTCCCCACCAGCTCTGTCCCCACTTGCCCTGCCTTGCTTGAACATCGAAGTAAAATTCAAACTGACAAGCAACACCTGTCTCCACAGCTATTTTCCACACCCACCTACATCTAGTCCTTGCTTCATTGCCTTCTTTAAAGTTTAATAAATGTTTCAGTGAGCAGTCTTAGTGAAGTTGCTGACTCCTTTTCTTAATGCTTCCATGACTGGGCTCAGACATCTGAAAGAATCTGGGTTTAAGTAATCTGTCACAAAGAAAGCCCTGGAAATATGCTTTCTGCTCATCATCACCTTAAACCACAAGTGCAAATCTGCAGTATGGTGCATTTTTCTTATGCAGCAACACAATGGCATACTTTTGCTTCCCTTGCATTGGATTTTCTCAAAAGGTCCTCTCCCAGATGGACTCTATAAATCAGGATATATATCTCAAAATGCATTCTTAAAATTCAACTTCCTATTCATGGTACCCACCAAAAGGCTTGGTATCTTCCTTTTGGAGTACAGAGAAACAACTTAAAGATGCAGCAGTTTATAGATTAGTTGTTTTAATTTAAACATGTGTAATTTGCAAGCATGTAATCTGACTATAAAGATTTGAAAACTCAGAAATTCTGAGAAAGCACCAGAAACTTTAATTTGGTGAAGCCTGGCCAGCTGAGTGCTGTACTTGGATCACAACACATACTGGGGAAGCTGATGGGCTAAAGCCCCAAGAAGTAAGATGGTAGCAGGCTCTTGGAGTTTGCTGGGACCCCAAAGGTGTCAATCCCTGCGTGTGACACCAGGGCAGAGCTCAGGCTCTCATTCTCAGCATCACCAGGCCAGACAGACCAACCTCAGATACTTCAGACAGAATAAACTAAAAAAGCAAAGGAAAACACATTCCAGACCTCAAGAGCCAAATTCTGCATCTACAGGGAAAACCAATCTGTGTCTGACCCCTTGCTTTCCCCCACCCACACACACAAGAGCAGCCAGCTGAAATCCCCTGTATTTGGCAGTCGAGGTTACCCTGATGCAGACCCGGAGCACACAAGTGTGGCTGGAGCTCAGAAGGAACGTGGGAAGCTGCAGGGACTGAGCTCACACCCACACCCAATGCTTGTGCACTTGAAGGCACAGATGTGACCCTTTCTGGGATGAGAAAATTGTATCTGAAAGGAGCAGAACTGCACTGGGAGCTGAGGTGATGCCAAGTGTACTGTGTCCCCTCTGAACAAACCCCTTCACTTCCTAAGTCTTGATGCTAGGAAATCACATTGTATTTCAGGATTGATTTTTCTTACTTCGACCTTCAAAAGTAGGATGTTGTTACATCTTGGTCAGCGATGTCAGGATTTTCCACAATAAATCAGGCATCATTTTCATGTCAAATTACCAAGATACCTTACATGGGCTGTACCCTGTGGGCACTTAATTTTCACCTTCTTCTTTAATAACACATTTTCTTTCTTCTCCTTTACACACTGAACTTTATAAATTGTTAAATAAATTCCTGTCTTTGCTTAATGAGCTTGTGCTGTCTGAGTGAGCTTTGAAAATGCCACTGGTTATACGGAACAGTTAAAAATTACCATAGGGGAGCTACTGACATAAGTGCATTACCTCTTATTAGTACTAATAATATTGCCTAACAAGCCAGTACAGTCTTTGAAGTGTCATCCTCAAGCTTTGAGATTGACCCTTTTCCAAAAGTGGTGCTGGGTTTTCCCCCATCCTTTATGCTACCAGTACTCAGAACTCCTAAATCTTTTGCTGTTTCTCTCACAACAAAATTGTCCCAGTACCATAACAGGACCAGTCCAGCTGCACTATACAGCAGTGTTAGGGCCAAAATACCTGCTCCCCTCATTGAGAAATACATATAGGCAAACTTAGAATCACATTTTCCATACTCTTCATCACTGAAAAACAAACAGAAACTTTCAAATAATTCAAACACTCCACATCTATGTGAGCCCTTAAAGACAAAGTCCAGTTTTCTACATGAATAGCATCCAGCTGGTCCTTCTCCCTGAAATAATCACAGCCAATACATGCTCTTGTGAAAATCTGATCCGTGTAAAATGCATTTTTCTTCATTTTTGAAATATGGTTCTTAGATTTCCATTCCCCAATTAAAACAAGATTGTGACTTTGATCTCAAATAATTTGCAATGCATCTCAAAAAGAGTCTTATCTGTTACTTCCATTTTAACATCATTTTAAAAGAAACAGCTCCTTGGCAAACAGCAGCTAAGCTGTGATGGCTGGGCAGAAAAGTGTTAACTACATGAAATGGCATCAAAAGTGCTGTCTCACGAAGCAAAGACAATCTGTGGAGGCAAAGCTGACAGGAATACTTCTTTTATTATAACAATTCTTACAGTCAGAAGAAAGAATGAGCTTTTTGATATAAAACCCTCCCTTGGTCTGAAAAAAAAAAAGTTTCAGTTATCTCTTTCCCTAAATTTTTACCTGTCTTTTTCTCCTTTTATTTCCTTTCAGCCTGTTCTTTTCCCTGTCTTCCTACCCTCCCTTGGACAAATTTAATGGGAAGTTAGTCTGAGCCTTTACACCACAAGGATTAAAATGGATCATAGGAAGATGCCCCCATATCCTGTCTCTACCTTATGAATAGCAGAAATAACAAGATCAGCAATTTTATTCGTTTGGCCTTGTTGCACAAGAAAATTCAAGTGGGAATTTGGACATCCACGCTGTCCTGTAGCTGAAAATATGCACAGGGACAGAGATAATTAGCATTTCTGGGAGACACCAGGATATTGAAACCAAGCATCCACCCCTATGAAGCAGGCACTGCAGGTAGAAGCAGTGGGCAGCAGTTTTCCATGAAAGTTCAGCTGAAATGCTTCAAATCTTTATAGACTTCATACTAAGGCTTAGAAAACACTGGACTGAGAATAACTTGTTCTAATGGATGCCCATAGGTGGATTAAAAAATTTTCATAAATTCTGTTATTTAAAGAAGCCACCTATACTCATGTTTGTTTTCATTTTAAAGATTGTCATCAATTTCCATGTGCCTTGATAACTACCTTCAGTTCTGAAAAGTGTGTCTGGATTCTCATTAAACAACAGCAGACACTTCTTGTTGTAAATATTACCACAAGGTTGGTTAAAAAAAGGAGGGGGGGCTAAACATATTTTGGAGATGAGAGAAACAAGATAAAAATGTAAAAAGAGGTTATCATGCCTAGAAGGCAAAGGGAACAGAGAGGACGTTCCTTGGGTTTCTAAATGAATTGCACTTCAGATCTCAGTTAGATGAACCAATCCTTTGGCACCAGTGAGACTGGTGCTCTGTAGGATTTACAGTTCAACAGGAGAAAAGAAGGGAATGCTCTTCCACAGACAGCTCCCTGCTTAAGGCACTAAATACACACACTACAGACAATTTACACTGATTTAATTGTCACTGAAAATTACCTCCTACATAGACAGTGGAGCTCCTCCAATCCAATTAATATCCTGGGATAAATATCCTTTCATATTTGGAATACGATTCTATGCCCAAGCATCAGAATTTTTCTCCCTTAAAATCTGGCCAAACCTGACTCCAACACCTCTAACAAAGAGTCTCTATATATTTTTCCTCTTCAGTAGAAATATTTCAACATAGCCACTATGAGAATAGTGTGTGCTTATCTTCATTTCCAGCCACAGCATTCTCACATTACTTTCTTAGAAGCATTTCTCTCCTTCTCTTCAAATGTCTCTGTGCTAAACCACTGAAATATGTGGCAACTGCAGTGTCAGTTGTCACAGGGAAAAATATGTCAGCAAAAACATTTGATTCAATCTGCTGTTTAAGGAAGCAACATTTCCTCAGGGTGTACGCCTTGTGTGGATAAATAACAACTGTCCATAATCCAAGGATCTAACATCAATTTCCAATATCAAAGAGCAGATTTGAGGCAATCACCTTCAGCACACGAAAAATGTAAAACTACTGCCTTTTCCTCATTTTTAAATTTAGTGCAAGATTGTTTTGAAAAAAAAAATGTAGTCTCTCAGTCACAAAATGAAGGGTGAAGGGTCACATAAAGGGTATTATAGCTCTTATTGGGTCCATAATTTGCCACCCATGCTTGTGCATTTTCTCTGATGATATGCGTCATATGGAATATTCACATTTGTATATTGAGCAACTAGACTTGCCAATTCCTGCAGATAATCAAAAACTTCTGTCTCAACAATGTGCTTTTACCAAGTTTTGCGTTCAGCTCTGAGGCTCCCAGCATAAGAAGGACATCAGCCTCTTGGAGCAAGTCCAGAGGAGGCTGTGAAGATCATCCGAGAGTTGGAGCACCTCTCCTACAAACACAGGCTGAGAGAATTTGGGTTGTTCAGCCTGGAGAAGTCTCTGGGGAGACCTTATAGCACCTTCCAGTACCCAGAGGGGCCACAAGCAACAGGGAGAGGGTCCTTCTACATGGGCATGGAGTGTTAGGACAAGGGGGAAGGGCTTCAGACTGAAAGAGGGGATGTTTAGATTAAGTATCAGGAAGAAATTCTTTACTGTGAAGGTGAGGCACTGGCACAGGCTGTCCAGAGAAGCTGTGGATGCCCCATTCCTGGAAGTGCTCAAGGCCAGGCTGGATGTAACCTGGTCTAGTGGGAGGTGTCCCTGCCCATGGCTGGGGGGTTGGAACTAGTTGGTCTTTAAGGTCCCTTCCAGCCCAAACCATTCCACGATTCTGTGAATTTGCATGTATCCCTGTGTGGCAGAAGGGAGGAACATCAGCAGCTGGTTCACTGGTGGACACTCTATTGCAGAGAGAGCACTGAGCAAGCAGAGACTTGACCAGCCTGCAGCTTCCAGGCTCACATATTTGTGGTTATTTATTAAGTACCTACAGGATATTTTGAAGATGATATACAATTGGAGAGTTCAGCTATGCAGGTCAGAAGCTCCTGCAATTAATTATGGTCTGCCAAGATACCATCCTTGAATTTTCTCCTTTTTAAACTTGCTTTCTCCCTTTAATTTTAACACCTTTTGAACTCAGAAACAATTACTCCTCAAATTTTGCCCTTCTTGTCAGAAAAGATTAACTACACCATTTGGTGTATTTTTCACTAGCTGCTCCATCTAATCTGGAAGGTCAGAGTCACCAACTTGGAACAACAATTTGTTCCACTTCTCTGTAGTGCTGCAATCCCATTACACCTCTGCACAGAAGCTGCACTCCTGTAGCAACTTGAAATAGTCTTTTGGCAACTCCCCTGATGCTTCTCACTCATCAAGATGATCATATTTCTTGCAGCAAGGAACAGGAATCTTTTTCTATTGTCATAGAGTCATAGAATGGTTTCAGTTGGAAAAGATCTTAGAGATAATCTAGTTCCAATCTCCCTACCATGGACACCTTCCATGTTCTTGGATTGCCCTGAACCAGGTGTAGGACCTTGCATTTGGCCTTGCTGACCTTCATAACGTTCACGTGGACCCACTTCTCAAGTGTGCCAAGGTCCCTTCCCTCCAGTGTGCTGTCTGCACCACACAGCTTGGTGTCATTGGCAAACCTGCTGACGGTGTGCTCAATCCCACTGTCCATGCTGCCAACAAACATGTGAACGGTGCCAATTCCAACACTGACCCCTGAGAGTGCCCCACATCATTCAGAACTGGCGTCCACTCTCACATCAAGCTGCTGACCACAGCTCTTTGAGTGTGACCATCCAGCCAATTTCTCATCCCTCAAGCTGTCCATCTGTCAAATCCATACCTCTCCAGTTTAGAGTCAAGGGTGTTGAGCAGGACAGTGTCAAACATTTGGCATAATCCAGGCAGATGATGACAGTCGCTGCTCTCTTATCCACCAACACTGTAACCTCACTGCAAAAGGCTTCCACATTTGTCAGGGACAAATGGCTTAGTGAAGCCATGCTGTCACCTCACCTACAGCTTCCTAAAGCTGCTTGGCTATTCAAACTGCAGTGTTACTTCTCAAAATTTCAATTATTTAAAAGGCCTCCTTCTTAGAAATTTTCAGCAGGAAAAGCTCTTGGAGACAGGCCTGCATCCCTTCATAGCACCAGCCTTTTGTCCCTTTGATTAATCATCTTACTGCTTTTTGGGGAAGGGGGAAGGAAGAGTCTGTAATAACATGTAATTATGTGCCTTTTACTGTAATATCCATCTGTACAAAATGCTCATGTTGTCCTTTATACAGTTCTTTAATAAACATGCCAGGTACTCTAAAGATACCTAAACTGTCAGCAGTGAAATTACAGAATCATAGAATATCTCATGTTAGAAGGGAACCATATGTATCACTGAGTCAAATTTCCTGCTCCTTGCAGGACTACCAAAAACTAAACCATATGACTAAGAGCATTGTCCATGCACTCCTTGAACTCTGACAGGTTTGGTGCAGTGACCACTTCCCTGGGGAACTGTTTCAGCAACCCATCGCCCTCTCAGAGAAGAATGTTTTCTTGAAGTCCAGTGTGAACTTCCCCCGATGCAGCTTCACTCCATTTCTTTGTGTCCTTTTGTTGGTCACCAGAGAGAGGAGAATACTGCACTCAAAGTCAGAGCAGGCAATTGATGGGCAGCTGCCACTGGAATTCACGTTTGCAGAGTCATGTTAAAACCAAAATTCTTCACTAATGTGGTGTGTTCAGGTTTTTTGGGTTTTTTTTGCTTGGCAGCAGCAAATGCAGCTTAAACATCAGAATTCCTGTGCACTGATCCAATAGTGCAGCTAAAGTCAGCCATGAAATGCTTATAGGTACAATAAACGCAATGCCTTTGTCTGGCCAAAGGCACAGGGATCACCTGCTCCCACAGGACATCTTCTAACGCTGCTGCTGCTTTGGGGATCAGCAGGTGAGAGGCTCTCCATGCACCATGGCACCCAAATGCTCTACGTTCATTCTGAGCTTTGCTTTCTATTCATCAGTGGGTTTCAGTTCCTCTGTTCAGAGGCAGCTCACTTTGAGAGACTCATCTTCCTTCCTGTAGCGTTCTCAGCTTTGCTCGTTGGATGAGGGAATAGAAGATGTAGTTAAAAATACTGCGATGCTGTGGTGGGCGGTGTAGCAGAAATAGACAGACACCAGCTCACTGCAAAGAATACCAAGTAACATCCCAGAAAGATAAAGGCATAGCAACAAAAGGAGAGAAAAAGCATTTGTGCTCTGCCACTAGAGAGCTAAATCTGGGCGGAAGATACCAAATGAGGAGTACTGCTCGTGGCCAAGTGCATCTTCCTGATGGCTTCACGTGCACAGTCATCTTACAGCAGATCATAAAAGCACGGCTTATGAACAATCCTGCCTCCAATTATAACCCAAATGTATGCCATCTTTGGGGTTTTATGAAGATAGTGCAGGAATCAGCAATAAAATGGGCCCAACCCACAGCACACAGAAACCAGAAGCCCATATGGACTGAGAAGGGGCTTAGCTCCATTAACCCTGCTTTAAAAGCAAAGTTTTTCAGGGGATATTAGGTTCTTTCCAAGAGGAAGATAAACCAAGCTTGGCTGATACAAGAAGCTGTGAGATTATGCTATGGATTTACTCCCTGTTTTGTCAGAGGCTTAAGTCTCTCTTCAGCCAGCCAGTAACGACACAGGAAAGATTTCATCCCAAAGGGCTTTACAAATAAGTTTTTCACAAACAGTACACCAGAGTCACTTACAGTCTTTAAGTGAGACAATTCTTCAGAGAGGTCCAGCAGCTGCTTAACACTTCACAAAAATAACCTGGCACCATTTCACCAGGGAAGTGAAGATGGCTGCATCAAAATGAAGTCAGAGGGGAACTTGGGTGGCCTGACTGCAGGCATGCCTCTTGCCATAGGCTCAGGGTGCCACAGCCTGCACCACCCATCTGGGGAGTCCTGCAGGTCTTGAAGGGCCAGTGTGGAGGCAGAAAAAAGCCAGCAGAGTAACACAGAGAGATGTCATGGTTGGGTCTGCATGAGCAGGCAGTGCTGGGCTCCCCACGCCTGGGGACACCTGGGTACTCAAGGGGGTGCACTGGAGGATGGAAACAGCCCTGCTGCTCCAGCACACACATGAGCATCCACTTCAGGTTAAAGCCAAGGTGAGAGATGAGTGCAAGCCTGTGTTTTGTCCACATGGAAGACAGGGACCTTTAGAAGAGAGTGGGGCAACCCTGGAGCTGGGGGCTTGAGGCCAGAGAAGAGTTCCCTCTGCTGCTACAGCCACTTTGCTTCCAGGAGCCCGTGGCAGGGAGGCTTCCACCCCACTGCTCAACTAGACCTCTTTTAAATCTTTATCTTGCAAGATTTGTTTTGATGCCATCAAAATCTAAAATAGCCACAGGCATGAGAATAATCATACTATTTTAAAAAAACCCATCAACATGAAGATGCAACTTCAACAAAACACCATGGAAATTCCTAATAAAATAAATGCCATTTAAATGCTGCTATACATAAACACCAGCCCTACCAGTGCAAAATTTAAAAGAAAATGTCTAGCAGTCTGCACATCAAATGTTAATACTATTTGCAAGTCAAGTCCAAGAGAGGATGACACATAATTTAATAAGCCTAATGGGTGTGCAATCAGCATTTGACCATTCCTGCCATAAAAGTAGGTGTCTTTCTAGCCCAAGATGTCTAGGAAAGACATTTAAAGACAGCTAAGAATATAAAAGCAAAATTTTAAAAACATCTTTTTTTTTTTCCTCATTGTAGATTTATTGAGAATTTCACTCAATTAAGAATAGGACCCAATGAACTGGCAGAAATACAAACAACTCCATGGGCACAGTAAGTGGCACAGTAAGTTTGGGGCCCAATTGCACCTTAATTTACTGCCAACAGTCAGCAATGTCAAGATTCCAAGCATCTCCTGACAGCCCTGACAACAGCAGTTACACAGCATTATCTAGTCTTCCAGTAAAATCTTTCCCCTCAGACAGCATTCATGCTGCATTTCACAACAGGAGGAATATACACAGTCAGCCTGGATCTCCTCAGCCCTTGCAGCTGGAATCAGAACATTTTGGGGAGAGGGGGTGTCCTGTACCCCCTTTTCCTACCACTCAAAAACAGAACTGAGCAGCAAGTCACAAAATAATGGAAATTGCCAATATATTTGCCGAACAAAAGGCATAAATAATGTTAAAAATATCTAATCTGAGGGTAGAAAGTTTCATTTTAAGGTATTTAATAAAGAATGCTCATTGTGTTTAGAAAGGGAATCCATCATCTCCTCTAGTTACATACTTGGTCAAACAATCAATTTTTTTTGACTCAAAAAGAAAGATATTTTTAAGATACATTATAATAACGATACACAGACAAATGTATCACAATGTGATGCCTAGTGCTGTTTCAATGTTGTCACCATTTTATCTGGACAATTTTATAACACAAGTTATAACAACTGAACACATTAAGCAAAAAATTCTTTTACAAAAAGTGAGACACTCCCTACCCCGCACCTACTGACCAGAATTTTTTCAAGTCCCAAACTGCACAGGAAAATGATTGTCTGTTAGTGAGGGTAGAAATCCTGTTCCATGTCTTCAAATATCTGTTGGGGTTTTAATAGACCTCAATACTTGCATAAGGATGGAGTTATACTGGGGGTGGGGATGGAGGAGGAGAGGGGGCAGAGGCAATACTGAGCAGAACCAATATCAAATAAAAAGTGCTAATTTTATATTCTAACAATCACAGTTGCTCAAATATTTGCAAGCTACAAACCAACCCCAACAAACTAAACAATATTCTTATTTTAAATATAATTCATAAAGAATTCTGCAGCTACAAGGTTATGAAAAAGACATGTATACTCTGCAGCAGCATATAAAATATAATCCTATGTACAATCCAAGCATCAATTTTCTCTTCTCTATCACCATCAGTATTTTATCTTGAAGGAGCATCTGTCAGATTCTCCAGGACTAAAAATAGCAAAGACCCTTTTAAAGAGAACAGTTTCTGGTTTATATTTATAACTCCCCTGTACTCGCTGCTTCTGGCTGCATGGCTATGAAATTTGTGCAAGATATAATCAATTACCCAGCTTTGCACTTCATCATGCAGTTAAGCTACCGTTACCTGCAACGAACCCTTCAAGCACTTCTCCCCATGCACAGGGTAGAGATTCTAAAACGCAATAAATATCTGCACACTGACGAACTAACTGTAGAGCTGACTGACATTACACAGCAAAAACCTTGTGAGAACAAAAACCAAGCACACTGATGTATAAAACAGAGAGCCTACCTGAATTCTTCAAATGCATACATGGCCTAGCAACTACACAAAAGCTCTGAAATTTAAAATAATCTTCTTAACGTGCAGAGGACCATTTAGTTTGTCAAACTGCAGCAAAATGCATAATGACGAGACAGTATATTTGGAATATTCTGAGGAGAAAGGGTATGCAGATACTGGCCTGCAGCCTACAGCTCAGCCAGCTGCTGACAAGCAGCAGCTAACAGGAAAAGGCGATAGAGTACCATGTGATCATTCCTGCAAGTCTGATTAATGCAGTATACTCCAAGAATACAGGCTGATATCTTTATTATTCAAACCAAATAAGTCAAACATGGTACACGACAGGCTTCACGGCTAAATTATCATTCACATGCTACATCAAAATCAACAAGCACAAGCAGAGGATAATAAAAAACTAAATATATATTGTAACCAAAGAGATTAATTAGGCCCATTCAAGCTGATTTTCTTACCTTGTAGCGATATTTTAGTCTGTTTTTATTCATCTAAACCATCAGTGATGGAACAAAAGACTCCATCCACAAACCTCCCCTTCCATGAATGCCAGAACATTTAAAGTAGTTTATCTGCTAGAAATCATTTCCTCTGTAGTCTATTCCCAACCACTTTAACTCCTTCAGCCCTGAACTCATAAACCCATAAACCCTATTTGCAGGGCCATGCGGGCTTTTTAGGGTTTACAGGGTTAACACCAAGAATTCGCAGCAGTGCAACTGAATGAAGTGGGATAAGAGCCAAAGGAGTCATATCTGCGAGATCACAGAAGGGAGACAGGAATGAGGAAAGTTGAGCATTTCGTGGCATTGCAGTGTGCAGGCGAGGATGCTTCAGCTGCCTAGCAACAGCGCACGCAATCTCCATGGCAACAGCGCAGCCAGCGCAGGGGGCAGAGCATCCGCTGCGCACCCCGGGGGCGACACGCGGGGACAGCCTCGGCGACACGGCCACACCGCCAAAAGCCCGGGGAACGGGGAGCCACGGGGCAGGCGGGGCTGGCAGCAGCTCCGGGGCAGCCCCCGCCGCGGGCAGCGCTCGGCCACGCTCCGGCACGGCTCGGCCGGGCTCGGCTCAGCGGCGGCTCGGGAGCACCGGCCGGCAGCCACGCCTGCGAACACCGGCACAGCGCTGGGGAACACACCCCGAGCAGCAGCGGCCACGGCTCTCCCTCCCCGCAGCAATCCCTCGGGAATTCGGGACATGCTCCCATCACCAGTGGGCTTTGGGATGGTAGGGCTGTTAGCTATGAGACTGCAGAGACTCTGCCCGGGCAGCCGGGCTCAGCAGCGGGATGGGGAGGTTGAACCCCGGGGCTGCGCACGCTGCACCAGCCTCAGCATCAGCCGCCACAGCGTGCGGCCACCCCGGCCGGGACCGGCTCTGCCAGTCACCTGCTGGCTGGAGAGCGCCTGAAAGGCGAGGGCTGCTGGAAATGAGCGACATTCAAAGCCTGGGAAGGAGGGAGAATGGGGCAGTGGGAGATGATGCTGTCTGGGAAAGTCACAAGGAGACAGCAAATCCAAAACTACCTCTGGGGCTGCTCCCCTCCTTGACTTGCCTCCTTTACTGCTGGGGCTGGTTTCTAGCACAAGGAAACACATGGAGGGTTTTGGATGGAGTCTGAAATATCCAAACCAAACTACAGCTCCTGAGATTCACATGCTCTAGCTAGGGTGATGGCTGTCCCACTGAGGTGTGGGATTTGGAGGCTGGAAAAGCATCCAAAGGGTACAGACTGCCACATCTCCTAGACACAGTGATTGGGGACAGGCCATGGTACCTGTAGCATCTGACCTTATGGCTCTGAGAAATACAGGCAAAAAGAGCTGGAATGAAAGGAAAAGGCACTCATGGCAAAAAACCAACCAAACAAACAACAAAAACAGCACTGGAAACAAAAAAAAAAGAAACAAAAAAAAATCACATTTATTTGAGACATAGTGATTTTAATGTAGTAGTGACCTTGGGTTTCATTTTATTTCCTTTAAACAAATGTGATAGTGTTAAGTGACAATAAAGGCACGCTGTGGGAACACTAAAACACATGCAGTCACACCATCTGACAGAAATTAATTCTTCCACAAGCATCCAGCAAGAGAAGGACTGCAAGGTAGGTGATTCTGGCTACAGCCTAATAAAAGATTAAAACTGGCAGAGAGAACGATGCAACCGTCAGAAGAAGCCGCCTGCCATATTTAGGCTGAACTTCACCACAAGTATGCTCACTGTATACAGCACCCAAGCAGCTGGGCACGGGAGAGGTACCCCTTGCAAGCAACTGTTCTGCTCCTGACCTTGTAGGAAATAGTTTTATACCTTCAGAGCTAGCCAAGATCCCTTATGGGGGAAGGACAGAATTTTGAGCTTCTCTTTTCTTGCTCACCACAATCCTTCTCTAACTTGAATCAAGTAGAAAAGGGCTGGTTTTCACTTAAAACATGCTTCTTTTTTTATGGTGTTTATCTAAAATAAAACGATTCTACAGAATAAAGAGCAAATATACTTCTTCCCCTAAGCATTCTTCTTGAAGCAAAGTTGACAGAATCACTATTGAGTCTTCCAATTTCTGCAGTTTCTCAAGAGCCACAATGCAAAGAAATAGTTAACTGTTCAAATCGAGGCTTCCGTCATCAGTGGGTTCACTGTGAAGGACTAGAAAAGCAAACATCCTCCACAAAGTTTTCATATACAGTAGAGGTCAGCTGTTAAAAGGTTTCATTGGGATAACATTTTAACTTTTTTTTTCTTGGCCACACTTTCACAACAGCTGACAGCATTACACACAGAAACAGCAGGACTTCTATCATGTGAAACAACCAATAGTCTCAATTCTGGTTCATTAATTACTAGGATTGCCATATTCAATAGTAAGATCTGAGACCATCATGTCCTACTGTAGACATGAATGAGGCTCAGCATAAAATTTTACCAAACAGAACACACAGGGGCTTCAGAAAGTCACATGAACACATGCAATGGCCAAATACATAAATAAATGCAAGGCTGTAATACCTCCTTATAACTTTTTAGCCAAGGCTGTAACTTCCTGTGCCCTAAGCCAGACTGAAGATCTTGAGAAACAGACAGAAATTATGTCAGAAACCATAATCAGCAATGACAGTTTTCACAAGAAGTTGTTTATTCCCTTCCTGGCACTATAACCAGTCCAGACATTTGATGACAAATGTCCCTCACTTTACCAAAAATTGAAATTATGTCACATGAAAGAAGAATTTACTAAAGATTGAGTGGGACAATTTATATAATGAGAACTGTGGGACCCAGACCCCACCTTCTGATCAGAGGCCAAAAAGATGTGACATTGAGTGCCCCTCCCACTGAAGACAAGCAGCAGCTTTTGGGAAACACTTTGCAATTTTAATGCCGGGCTCTAACAAGCAAGAGAGACCGTAATAGAAGTGGTTATCCTTGGTGAAAGCTTGTCTAAAAAGCAAAGGATGCAAAAAAAGCCTGGAAGTATGACAAACCAGAACAAGGCAGAGGATATGGTGAAATTTCTGGCTTTATCTAGTATTTCACTGCCATCCAAGGGCCTCATGCTGATACTCTGCTAAGAGCCCAATATCCTCAAGTGTAACATCTTGCATTATTGTTATTTAGTATATCAGTGTATCAGTATTTGTCCTTCTGACCTGAAATTCCACCAAAACCTTTGCCAGATGCTTGGTGACATTATCTGATCACAAACAGACTGAGACATTTTAATGAAGTAACTACTTATTCCCTTGCTCAAGAAAGGAAGAAAGCCACTAACACAGTGGACTTCTGTCATTAAGCCTGCATTATCATTATGCTGAAGTCATATTCAGAGCACTCTAAAAAAAAACCTGCAACTGTGCTGAAAAATTCAGCATTCACTTCAATACAGGAGGAAGAAAACAAAAAGAAGGGAAATGAGCCAACAAGAGCATATCTAATGAGTGTTCATTCACTGCATCTCCAAAATTACTACACAGAGGAGAATGTGGCAATCACAGGCAGCATCCCAGAATACACTCAAAAATCTCCTTTCAACAGGATTGTCTCTGAGTTCAAACGTCTTTCCCAGGCTTAAGAAAATAAGATTTACAATGTTTATTGAAATAGAAAAGGAGTGGCTACCTTAGTTTGTTCAGCTACTGGGGAAATTGTAAAAATAATTGCAGTGCCCTTAAGTTTACAGAACAAGGATGCATTCAGTATTGGAGTATTGACTCAAAACTTCAGCTGTTAAAGGGAAATAATGGGTGGGGCAAGAATGAACATTTTTTTTTCCCTCCTTTTATCAATGGTATTTCTATTATGTGTTGCCTTAAAATACAATGTGAATTTTGATGCACAAGGAAAATCCAACATATTTCAGGCTTCTCCTTTCACTCTCAGGTTTTCAGGTTGACCATAAAAGCTTGATTTTTCTGATGTCAACCTTCACCAAAAAAATCCTACCTCATTTATACATCTTGGAATTATCACAGCCCATGTATATTTGCACAGAATAAAATCAAAATTTTCCCTCTCAACTTTGGCCCAAGCATGCTTCATGCCTGCTTTGCAAATCTCAGGGCTTGAGATTCCTGACCACAGGATGGTTGCTCCCACAGCTTTACTCTTATCATTCTGGGAGTATCACATAACATTT
This sequence comes from Chloebia gouldiae, assembly GCA_003676055.1. Lineage (NCBI taxonomy): Eukaryota > Metazoa > Chordata > Aves > Passeriformes > Passeridae > Chloebia > Chloebia gouldiae. The sequence goes on from QUSF01000004.1 coordinate 6,968,022, forward strand.
TCATGAACAGATACCCTGTACCAGGTGCAGACCAGTGCATAGCAACTCACAGGGCTGAAAGGGGATGTTTTTCCACATACAGCCTCATCTGCCTTATTCTAGTGCTTTAGGGAAGATGCACTGGTGTGAACCAGAGAGAATGGGGTTCTTACTGATTTTCTATCAGCCCTTGGGGACAGCACCAAGTCACAACTAGCAATCCAACAGAACTCACCCAGCTGGGGTGAAAACTAAAAGCTCCATACGGATTATTAAGTTATTGATCACTGCAACAGTGCCTGAAATATCCAGTCAAGTGTAGGACTGTGTGGTGATAACCACCATAAAAAGCTGAAAATGGAAAAGCAGTTTACATAAACAACAGACAAAGATATATGAGATGGATTCAAATTAGTAAAAGAAGAACTATGGTCAAGCCACCAAACATCTAAAAACTAAGATTTAGTCTGTATAGGTTGCATATGTTAGTTGATATGACCAGGATTTGGGTATTTCTTCCTGTTTATGAGAAATTATTTAAAATCATACAAAATGTAGTGCAGAACAAGGGACAACTGCTTCAATCTGAAATGCCAGTTAAGAACAGATATTAGGAAGAAATTCTTTCCTGTGAGGGTGGCAAGGCACTGCCACAGGTTGCTCAGAGAAGCTGTGGACACCTCGCTCCTGGAAGTGCTCAAGGCCAGGCTGGGTGAAGCTCTGAGCAACCTGATCTGGTGGAAGGTGTTCCTGCCCATGGCAGGGGGATGGGAATTAGATGGCCTGTAAGGTCTCTTTCCACCCAAACCATTCTATGAACCTACTGATTAAAAAAAAAAAAAATCCCTTCCAAGGAAAGGGACGAGGCTATACAAATTTGAAATGCAAGGTAATAATGTATTATTTTTCCTAGATAAACAATTATTAACCTTTTTTTTCAGTTCAGCACAGATAAATTTGAATCATGCTGCAGACTAGGCCTTCCAAGCCCCATCCAACCTGGCCTTGAACACTTCCAGGGATGGAGCAGCCCGAGCTTCTCTGGGCAACCTGTTCAAGTGCCTCACCACGCTCACAGTAAAGAATTCCTTCCTGATACCTAATCTAAACATCCTCTCTTTCAATGTGAAACCATTCCCCCTTGGCCTATCATTACAAGTCCCTCTCCAGCTCCCCTTTAGGTGCTGGAAAGCTGCTACATGTGGGGGTTATTCAGTATAAGGTGCTGTTGGTAGAGAATCTGCCAAAACTGAGCTGCATTGCTATCACATTAGCATGTGTTCTTCCTCTTCTTCCTACAAGAAAACTGTAAAAAGGACCCCACAGATTTTTCTTCCCTTGCATCTGATGCAAAAGACATTAGAATAAACATGTACAGGAATTATTCACACACACTATGGAACTCTTTGTTGAGAAACAGCTTCTGACTGCAGCACCAGACCTAAGCTGTGGCAATTTCAGAACATTTCCTCAATCCCATGAGAACGTTCTGATTCCTCCAAGGCTTCATTACATCCTCATCACATCCACAGCAGGGTAAAAGTGCACTCATCAGCACTTTTACACACTATCCCAAATGGCCTTGCTGGCAGGAGAGACTTGCCAGTGTGTGGTGCCACAGGAGCTGTGCTTCTAGCCAGAGGAAGGTGACACCACTGTCACCCTGGACAGGTTCTGGCTTACTCTGCACAAACAAGTCTTGCCTCCAGTAAGGCTTTTGGCATCACATCCTTACAGACACATTCACTGCTCTGTAAAAATACACAGTGGGGGACTAAAGAAGACAGTCAGGCTCTTCTCAGAGGTGACAGGGCAAGAGGCAATAGGTACAAATTTTGAAATACAGGAAATTCAATTCAGAAATAAGAAGAAACTTCTCTAGCATGAGTGCTCAAACATTGGCACAGGTTGCCTAGAAAGGTTGGCATCAACATCTTGAGAGATATTCTCTTAGCACTACTTAGGACAAGGTCGTGAGCAAGGGTTGGACTCGATGATCTCCAGATGTCTTTGCCAACCTCAACAGTTCTTTGGTTCTGTGGGCAGGACCTTCCCATCCCTTGGGCACAGAACAGTTTGCTCCCAAAGTGTGGCTGGCTGCTACAGCAGATGTTCCACAGGCAGCACCAGGTCATTCCCACAACCTCTCCCCTTTGTGACAGCTCCTCTGGAATTTAATTATTATCAATGCCTGCTCCCTAAGGAAAGCACACACAGGGGAGGAAGACTGTACATCATCTTGAACCAGAACCACTGACACAGTTAGACCACAATGTTAAGACCTCACGCTGCCTTCTTCCATTAAGGCTGGAGGAAAGTTGGGAGTGGCCACAAGTATATTCTACAACCCAGGAGAAGCTCAGAGGGGCCTTTCTCTGAAATGCATGTGGCTTGGCCACGCTGACCTCTGCAGAGGTCAATGGATATGTGCCAACTTTACCAATCTCTTTGCAGAGCATCAGTAAGATGCAACATTTTTGAGCCAGACCTAGTGAGGAGAAAAGTTTTATGATATGCTATGGCAAATCAAAACCAAAGCAGGAAACTTATGGTTTCAAAATATTGTCATGAACATCGTGTTTCTATCCCTCATTTGTTCTTCACATAAAGAAAGACTGAAGACTGAAAAACTGTGGGGTTTTTGTTTGTTTTTGTTTAAGAAGCTGAGAAATATCACAGCTCCTGGTCTTTCTGCTTCTGCTAGACTCATTGGAGGGGTCCACCGGCTTTTTCAATGAAACAGTATTATGTCTGACACTTTAATTTAAGGATGTGCCAAAATGAACACAAAAATACCTTTTTAACATAAGCTGCATGTTACCCTTTAGAGTCAAATGCATTAAAATTACAAAAACTGCATCACAGCAAAAACCTTTATACAATCCATGAACCCACGCAGCATTTAGGACCCCACATCATCTGAACATCATCAGTTCTCCAGTTCCCAGTGGTAGCAGGGATGAGATTCAATTTTCTAACAAAAGGACAAGCACTAAAATTCATAAAAGCAAAACACTAACAGAGACCTCATGTTAGGGGGACTTCGTTTTGCATTCTATACCCATAATTTTCCATAATCTCTTAATCTTCCTGTATCTCCTCTAATAAAAACAGGATTTCTAAGGTGGTGGCTGGAATAATAAAGCCTCTGTTTGCTTCAGGACTGTGTAGCAAAGTCACTGATGAAGTCTGAATTCTCATTTTGGGTCTGCCAGACCCCAGACCTATGCTCTATGCACAGTCTGAACCAGTCTTCAACAAATCAAAGCATTACTGTGACCTGTCCCAGCAGCCCTAAGCCCTGGCCAGCCACCACTTCTGTTCAAGATCCAACCACAAGAAACCAGGACAGCCTGGCAGGAGGAGCAGAGCAGGAGGTCACACACACACACACACACACACTACTTGCCCAGCTACAACTGCATGGCTTACCATTTCTCAACTGAATGATCCCATTTTCTCACTCTGTCTTTAAAGAAACTGCCTACTTATCCTATACAACCATGATTAACCACCTATGGTGGAGCTAGTAGGATTTTTACAGCCAAGTAAGGAGCAGTAGTACAAATTGCCTTACACTACCATGAATCAAGCTTAGTACAACACCAATTGCCTCCCTACCTGTGCTGAGGGGGCCCTTCTCATCACTTAGACTAGACTAAGAGGCAAGCCACGCAGAGCACATCCAATCTGTCCCACAGTCAGGTCACAACCTTGGGAAAAGCAATGGGATACACTTTTGTCCATCCCAAAACTGCACAAAGGAGGCATCCAAGACCAGGAAAGGACAGAAGGGGAAAGTCACGAGTGGGTTTTGCAATCACAGTGGTCTGGCTCTAGTTCCACTGCCTCATATGTGTGCACCAAACCCCAGAGCAAACTGCAGCAAACAAAAGCTTTTCCCTCCCAGCAGTGCCCACAGCTGAAACATTGCCTATTCCTGCTGCCATCCTGCCCAGCATTGCTTGGGGATCAAATCCAGCATGTGTGCAGTGCCTGGCATCCAGCTGGGCTCTGGCCATGGCCATCAGCCCCACATCCAGCACTTGGATACTCCAAGTCATTTGAAATGGAACCGGGCACCAATTCAGTTCAGACAACTGGCTCATACCTTCAAGTATAAAGTATTTGTTCATGAGTCAAATCCTGCTTCCCTCTTCTTTGGAGGGAAAGAGAGTGAGCATGACCTGTCCTTTAAAATGAGATACACTTGTCTTTTCAAGAATGAATGACTTCCTGAAGCAAATGGTTCAGGTCATCCCAGATAAACATCCTAGTCAAATCCCAGTTTAGCTAATTTCTAATGAATGAAGCTACAGAGTAACCACTGCATCTCAATGACCTTGAAAGGGAAGACAGAAATAGCCAGGCTCTGGAAATCAGTTCACAAGGCTCCTTGTGAGAAATAATCACAAACTATCAAAGTTAAATACTACCCAAAAATTATTCCCCTTTCTCCTGAAATTCCTTCTAAGTTTCCAGCTACAGACAAGAATCCCTATTCCTCAACATTTTTAACTCACATTTCTCTCTCAGAGCACTGCACATCAGCCTGACACATGCTCCTTCCAGCCTCACATTCCTAGATGCATTCCCCACACTGGCTGCAAATAGCTCAAGCTCTCTCAAGTTTCACAAATCTCTTCCTTTCCCATCCACTGCCATGGGCACTGCCCCTTTTGCTACCTCAGGCTGGTATCAGATGTACAATATTAAGTGACATTAGTACTGTGCTGGACCCTTAGGTTGCTTGTGCTTCAGGTACTCTGCCCTCTCCCCCTCCCCTTTCCCCAAAGACACACCAGCACCAGCCAAAAATTCCCTCTGTCACTGCAGTGCAGGGCTGGGAACAGAGCCCAGCCTGTGCAGCTGCCTCCCCACCTCCTCAGGCACAGAAAGGCTCTGGGCAGAGCAGAAAAGAGCTGGAATGTGTGCTGGGTCACTACCAGCTCAGGAATGGCAAGAACAGGTCAAGGGAAACCTGATAAGGATGCTGGAGAAGAGGATTCAATATCCTGGGCAGAAGGGTATTTTGTAGGAAGCAAAATCTGAAGGACAGGTACCAGACCCACAGCCAGACTGTGCTGACCTCACCCTCTACCCCCTTCTTCTCAACTTCCCCCACAGCTATAATGATTTGAGTATTGTTGATGCTTGAGGGTGTCCTTTCTGGCATCCACGCTGTGACAGATCCACATGGCACTGCCCACTATTGTGCCCCAGGTCTCCAACATCAGTGTGGCCTGAGGGCCCCTCTTCCTTCAGAATTCACTAAATTGTACAGCTTAAGTCTCTGAAGTAATTTGATATTCCACCTCTATATCACATAGACAGGGGATTCAGAAACAACCACAGTGATTTTTAGGTTATAATCACACCTTTATTCTCTAATTCCCCTTTCTCTTTCAACTCTCTCCTCTGAAACCCTTTCAAAATGCTGCTGAGATAATCTCTCTGCTCTCTCTTTCTCCCCAAACAGCTCCAAGTCTAAAATGCTTCTGTCTCTGACACTCTCCCTTCAGTTTATTATTTATCTTTATCATGCAGGCTCTTTTATCCCACCACAGTTCACAAGGTGTTAGGGACATAAAGGAAATGCTCCCAAGCAGTGTAAGGATCACAAGGGTGATGTCAGACCAGATTATTCCTAAACAATCCCCCACTTACATAAACAGAAGGCAGCACTCAACAAACAAGTGGTGAGAAATAGAAAGAGTATAGAGATGTAATTATGATAAAAACATGTGAGTTTGCTCAGGAACACTGAAATATCAGGAATTTTTCATTTTATCTTTGAAAACCTTCTTTTCCCCTATATACTTTGGAGAAGAGAGGTCAAACGGGGTCTTTGGCCTTTTTTGACCAACATATTGGTTTCTCCTCAAGCAAATATTCCTGGGAAGGAGTAAAAAAGACAGACAACACTTGGAAGCTATCACTGCACAAACCCAGGAGATTCCTCAATGAAGAACCATATAAAATAAAACTGTCACAGAGCCAAAATATTCTCCTGTAACAGCCAAGCTTCTTGCAAGTTCCCAAATAAGGCCATGACTTTAAAGAGAATGTCTTTTCAAAGCCTCATCGATTTTCATTGCCTCGTGAAGAGGGACATTGTTTACGTGTCTGGGTGTGCTGATATTCCAACAGGATGAGAAGGGCACAGCTCGGGGGTTTCAAAGCCTGGTTTCCAGAGAGAATGAACCAGGTAATCACAGGAAGCTCCTAAAGGCTGACAGCACTGCTCTGGCCACTGCTTGGGAGTGATTCCTGGTGTAAACTCAAACTAGAAGGTGTGAATATGTTAGCAGGAACAGCCTGCATTTCCCAGTACTCTGGGGACTGACCTTAAGTGAATTTTGAAGCACATTATTATTCCACCTCACTTTCCAAAGTTCAGAGGCTTTTACATCAAAGTTAGGGTTCTTGTTAAAGTTCAGGACATGTTTTGGAGAATGTTCCTATTCAGAGAAAGAAATAAAGAAAAAAACCCCAAGCTTTGGAATTGCTGATCTTTGCTGCATCTAGTTCATACTTACCATCCACTCCTCTCCTCAAGTCTCTCCAGTATTTTAAATTTGGCAAATTGTTGAAAATGATCAGGTGCTTCAGTTAAAGTTTAACACTTGAATCACAGTTTCACACAATTCTTTGAAAACAAAGTCCACTCTTACAAAAAACCCTTCACAAAGACTGGCAAGTCTCAGCCACTCCAGCTACCCTATCTTCACAATTACAGTGTGTTCATTCCCTTAATAATCATACAGCAAAAAGAAAAACAAAAACAAAAAAAACTCACAGAACTTCAAGGCCACCAACAGAAAAGGAAGAAAAGCAGTCAGAAAGTGTGTCAGTAGAGCTTGTGGATATTGAGGGCATGAGCTCCTGGGGTGATGCTGCTCTGTACTACTGAGGCACAAAGGAGACAAAAAGTCAGAGGGAAGGAGTACAAGCCAAAGTCAAGAAATAACGTCACAGTTATACCTAAACACCAAGAAAATAAAAATTTGTGGCATGTGACTTTAGACAACTCCAGCAAAGCTCATTTCTTCTGTCCATGTGCTGTGTGGCCCAGCAGTGTGGGTGGAAGCAGGGTGTCTCTTGCACAGAGGGTTTGACCTGAAGTGAATCCCCACCCTCCCCACCTTGATCACACATTCACACTCCTGTCTTCACCTGTAGAGCATCATGCAGCCACAAAGCAGGTGAAAAGGTGACCAAGACAACAGAAAACTGGTGAATTTCCTTTGCCTGGATTAACAAATTAACAAAACATCCCACAACAAAATGCTCATGGAACTACCACAAGGAGAGCAGTGGGAAAAATCCTTCTAGAGCCAAGGGGGAATAAACACACAATTACACTAGTTTAGGCCTAACTAATAAACTGTCCTGTAAGGTTTTTCTGCAGGAGAAAACTCTAGAAAGGTAATCTGAATTAACATTTCTGTAATGAATGAAACCACATTAGATCCCTGCAGACACACTCATTATTAATTAAATCAACCCTCTTTCATATTTGGTATCATTTACTGTGATGTGAATTAAACTTAATCAAATTAAGGTCACATGAATGCTGAATCAGATAATATATCTAATGGTTTGATTTAGTTTACCTAATTTACTCTACATCCACATTTTTGGTGATTTGGATTAGTTTTCCTTCAAATCCTTGCTCAGACAGCTTTAGAATAGAGAGAGACAGCAAAATCCTAAGGAGATGCTGCAAAAATGCCCCCCATAGTCAGCAGTTCTGAGCTGTCAGTGAGTTCACCCCAAGGAAAGGGGTACTCAAAGCTGTGTATCCCAGTGAGGACACACTGCCAGGCCTGCTGCATGCTCAGTCTCCTTGAAGGCTCTGTCTTCACTAAAGTTCCTCTGGTGCCTGGAGGCTGGAGAGAAAATCAGACCTTGGGAATCTTCACTTTATCCTCCTGCACTGCAAGGGATGAACAGATGTTGATGGGCCATGAGAAATGCATGTCCTGAAGGAAAATGCGACAATCCTCAAGGAAGCTGAAGTATTTGATGTGGTTATTTTTCAAATAGCAGGTCACAAAAATATTTGACATGTTTTTTACTGTTGGGAAAACACAGCAGTTATCAAAGTTCTTGTTTGTAATAAAATAACAAAAAATCATAAAAGCCTGCTTCTTCAGGGAGACATGTTAAATTGAGTTGCCATGTTTATTCACAGTTTTAAGGTCTTCTCATTTTGCTTACCCAGCTCCAACACTTAAAAAGCCACCACTGAGTCTTCTAGCATTCCTCCCTCCACATTCCTCTTATATGACTATCCATTTTACCATTAAAAAGATTTTTCTGTCTACACAGATGTGTAGACAAATGCACTCTGTCGTATTTAGGGCACCAGTCATCTAATATTTTCTGTGATGCAGGTACCATCTGTGAAACTGAACTGCAGTTCAGGCCTATCATACTGAGATGGGTGTTGGGGAATCAGAGAGGGAAATTGATATTAGATTATAATCCTACAGCATTCAAATAAAAGACAAGGGCTCTAGCAAGGTCAAGCTAAACCTTTAATACTCAGGCATACCTTTAAATGTTTTTTCAGGGAACCTTCAGCTGTGCTGTTTGTTTTCCAGTGTCCACTCAGGATTATCATCTTTGAAGGGTCACAAAAGGTGTCCAAATCTCTGAAGCAAAAGGATGATGAGGAGACCCTGACAGCAACAACAGATGACAGCTGGTATCAGGGTGCAACTAAGGTTGCAGTGACAGACATTGACCAAAGTGGCAAAGAGATCAAAGACTGGAGACCATAGGAAGCACTCCTGGGTGAGGAAAAAGGACAATTCTTTTAGCAATTTAGCATGGAAGTCCTTAGAAAACCACTGGGTTAATCAGAGCATGCTGCAGTCTAAATGTGAGCTCCTGCAAGGATGAAATCAGCACTGCGAGGAGGGTCAGACATGGAGCATCATTTCCCCTTGGGCTGTCCTGGAGAGTTGTGGGGCATCACAGCCTTCTCTGCCACTCCCTCTGGTGCTACAGACACGTACCCAGCTCCCTGGGGAACTGATTCAGGAGACTGAGCCAGCTGGAAACTGGGAGAACTGACTAAAGCAGACCTGCACCAGTACTCAGGACAGCAGTAACATCTAAATGCACACGCAAGGCATCCACCCTGCACACCTCTGAACACACTTCATAGCTTGAGGATGTCCTTGTGTGCCTTTATTGCTCTCACAAACTTGTATCCACATTCCCTGGCTTGCTGGCTCAGTGTCCCCTCTGCTATTTCTGTAACACTCCCATATTTAATACCATGAAATTTTAAAATAGTATGCTGGCTCAGGTTTTTTGAGCTCCTGCAAAGAGTTGCAGTCATGCAGTTCCAGCACTATTTTTATTTAGCAAGCCAGAACAGAAGAGACAAGCAGACCCTTGCAGCTCACCCTTGGGTCACATCTTGAGGAATATAAAATGAGGAGGTATTCCCTGGGGTCAATACAACAAGCCCTGAGGGACACCCCAGTAAGACACACACACTCCTCAGCTACACTAAACACACTGACCATCTTTCTGTTCCCTTCTTATTTCCACTTTTGCTTGTGAACCCCTGAAAGGGAAGGACCCACCTCACCTGCCTCACTGGGATGGCTCTGGCAGCCCCAGCCCTCCACACTCTTTCCCAACAAACCTGCCCACCTCCTCTGCTCCCCCAAGGGCTGGAGTTGTTTTGAACTTACTGACAGGTTTTCAGGTAACAATTGTTCATTGGGGTTAGGGAAGACATTTTAAACAAAATCCTTATATTCCTATTTGTATATGTTAAAGGTGAGGGCTTCCATACAGAGGACAGGAATAACTTTTGTCTCCCCTCCTAAGAGCTAGAAATTTCCCCTGCTGAGTTCTGCCCTCAAATGAAGAAGGGATCCTTCACTGCTCCATCAGACCCCAACCCCTTCAATACTTGCACGTACACTTGAATTTATTACGGTCAGTGGTCTCAGCACAACAGCCATTAGGTTCACAAGCACCAAGGATGCTGCTCCCAGTAATAAGGTCAGGAATGTGTACAAGTCCTTTCAAGATTAAGGCCTTAATGCCGTAGCATCAGCCAGCCTTCTCCCTGCCTCCAGCATTAGATGTGAGCAGCTGAAATCCCCCAGGATGGAGGCTGATGGCTCCAGGCTGACCTGCAGGTACAGGCAAGTGCCTCTGGACTGCTCCTGGGTGTGTGATGAACCAGACATCCCTGGGCATCACCCCTCACCCCTGCAGCCTTGCAGACAGCTGTGTGTGGTTCTGTGTGCTGTGAGCTAAAGTCTGACAGTTCAGCACCAATGAAAACAAACAAACACAAAGCCAAGAGGCAGCTGGTCAGGCTGTGGGAGGATCCATCACTACACTGGGCTACCAGTGGAATCTGAGCTGGTGTTGGGAGCTGGGGATCACTTTGGTGACAGCTGACAAAGCAGCACCTCTAATGGGCAATACTGCACGTGCCAAAGCGTGATGAAGAGATGTAACTCCTTGTCTCACCTACTCAAAGATGGCTCTTATTACCAGACAAGCAAGACAACAAACAGGGACAGATAAAGGACATTTTACTGAGCATACAGGTAAAATGAACATGTAAGTCCATGTTTTCTCTCTTCTACTTACTAAACAAAGAAATTTATTGCCTGAGAAGGCTGCTTTATTTGGATGATACAACCCTTACTTCTCAACAGCTGTGGGATCAAAAACAGACTTACATTCACCTAGGTGATGTATTTAGTTAATGAAAAGAAAGATGGCATGTAAATGGGCTGCAGTACTTTAACTCATGATGAAGTCATAATATTAAAGCTACCTCATTCTGTCCAAATATACTTGTCCAGTACTTTTCTCAATTTAAATTAAAAGTACTTTTCAAAAAGAAATTCACAGATTATCTCAAATCCCACTACTGTTTGGCAGGTGGAAGCCAGAATGAGACAAAACAGAGCCATGTAATAAAATAATTTTAGTATCAAAAGTATTTTAAGTGGGTAATAAGAACAGTAACAGAAATAGGTACACACATACAAACGGTATGAAATATGTGCATATGGGGATGATTTTAAACTTTTTTCCAATTTTTAAAATTTTTGTAGACATTTTTTGATCTCTCTTTTGATGTCCTCTGGACTGTAAACCATGAATTGAGCAGTGGTAGTCTGTTCCGTGCTGAAGACATATTCCTACTCACCCAGCACACATGTAACAGACATTTCCAACTGCAGCTTTTACATTTGAATTTACTTATTTAAGCTCTCCTTTCATCATGAGCATTCAGCAGCCCTGGGTGTGTTTAGCTGTTCCTGTTGCATGCAGACACACACGCTCAGAACATCGCTGCAGCCAAGTTCCCAAAATGTGTACAGCTCTGGAAAGAAAAGCATTCAGCATGCAATTAAAGGGATTATGGTGGCCACGGCCCTGCTTCTTGTTAATGCCATTTCACTGGATTTTCTAGATCTCCTCATTACTGAGGGAGTGGCTTACTGACAAGGGATATAGGAAGGAAGTTACACACATGCTGACTAAGAAGCAGCGAATGATGGGAATGGGAAAAGAAGAAAGGGGAAGAAGGAATGAATGGATGGCAATACATAATGAACTTTGCTGTAATGCTTAACATTTACTCCAAAGATGGTTGTCATCCTCAGAAATGCTTTTTGAACAGGAGACTCCAATCCAGCAAAGCAAGGACTTCAACAGGACCAAACTTAAGCTTTAAATCCAGTGCTAGACTGAGACCCAGCTACTTAACATCTTAATTCCCTCTCAGGTAAGAATTTTCATCCTCCAGCAGATAAACAATGATGCCAAAAAGGCGAAGAGATTTAGCAGCTGCAGACCAGCCCAGGAGGTACAGCATGCCTGCACCATGGGGCTCACCCCAACAACAAGGACTGAGCCTGACCAGCCTTGCTGCAGAAACACAAACTGCTGCAGCATCTCCCTGTGCCTGCACCTGTGGCACACCATGAATCACAGTTCTATAAAGCTTGCGGTTTTTTTTTTTTCTTCTCTTTTACTCTCTTTTCACAGAAAAAGATGTCTTTCCATCCTGACACCTACATGAAGCTGAAGAAAGACAGAAATACAACTGCGAGATCTCAAGTTGCAGGAATGACACCTACTGCCTGGGAAATGAACTGCTCACCTAAATGAGATCGAACTCAATGGTGAGGAGCTTCCACAGGGCAAACCGGCACAAAGCCATGAGCCAGCAATGTGTGCTCACAGCCCAGAAAGCCAATTGAATCCTGGGCTGCATCAAGAAAGGGTTGGCCAGCAGGTAGAGGGAGGTGATTCTGATGAGACCCCACCTGCAGTGCTGCACCCAGCTCTGGGGTCCCCAGCACAGGAAAGGCAGTGACCTGTTGGAGTGATTTTTGAAGTCCCTTTCAACCCAAACCATTCTGTGGTTCTACAAAACAGGTCCAGCCCCAGTGCTGACTGTGAGGGTGATCACATGAAAGCCCACAGTCAGGGAGGGAGGTTCAGTGATTTAAGAAAGGTGTTTAATTCCTGATAAACAGTATATAAAACTCAGGGCAGGTAGAAACACTTCCATCATGAACTCAGGTGAAAATTACTTTTTTTGGACAGGGAACATGGTTAGTAGTTAGAAAATACTCATCCATACCAACAGCTAAGCTACACAGTTTGTACCTCAAAGCATAGGGAGCCTGCAGTGGAAGGGTCTGCAGAGCATAAGAGGAAGAACAGGAGCAGTGTCTCAGTAAAATAATTATTTTAATTTGTATTAATAGCATTCCCTGAAGAAATGGTTTCTTGAGCATTTCTGGTGTCAAGGAACACTATCACAACCTATCTTATATATACACTCTTTGCACATGGAAAGTGAATTTTCTTCTGTGTTTCTATGTAAAGACTTCATGACCCAGCTCATCCTACCAAACCACAAGTGGCTAAATCAGCACAGCTGAGGGGAACAAGAATGGGCATTCAGGAGAAATATATAAGCTAACACTGAACTTGAAACAAATTTAATGTTTGAATGCCTGCATCAAGAAGGAAAGTCAAAAGTTTCTGGCGGCCACATGTTACAACTTTAGGACTATGAAATACCCAGTGAAATGTAATGCTTCACTGGTTGTTGTTGTATTACAAAATGGCACTCTGGATAGCCAGAAATGTTAAAGTTTCCAGGCTCAAATGTTTGGTAAGGACTTGCTCACTCTCTCTCCTCTGACTAATAAAGATAGATATCATTAATGCTCCTACAGCTCTCAAATGATGAATGTTTTGGAGAGACTGTCAATAATATTCCAAGCATTTGCCCAATGCAAAAATGCAAAGTCTCACAGGAAGAAGTATTCTGCAGTGCTAAATACACCAGAAATGGAGGGAAAAAATAATTAAACTGTTTCCAGTTTCACAGGATCACAACCTGGACTGAAACACACTTTGAGTGTTACTGGGCGATGTGCACGCACAGCCATGACCCCGGAGCTGTCACGGGAAGCAGGAGGTTCCTACAGCACAGGGCAGAGATGTCCCCAGCAGCCCAGCTGCTGCAAAGCTCCCTGGGCTAACGGGGAGAAGGCAGATTAACCCCAGCAGGGCTGTGTGCTGCCATGACTTGCACCCTGGCAGCCTGGCTGGAGGTCTGGGGTCTTCTCCCAGGGCGGCACTGTGACACGGACAGGGCTTTACGGGTGTGCTGATGGTGGTTTTCGGTCCTTTCCCCTCATTACAGCACGTCAGATCAAAGAGCAGATGAAATGGAAGTCTTGGGTAGGTGACTGCAGATGAAACCTGCCTGAGGGCGAACAACAAGCCCGGACAAAGGAACAGTGGCACAGTTCCTCCACCTCTCCTCCCTGCTCCTGAGCAACGGAGTCCAGGCCACAGGGCTGAGAAAAAGAAAAAGGAGGGGAAGAACTGTGGGTCCCCTGAGTTCTGCCAAATGGTGACTATGAGCAAAACAAAAAATATGAGGGCAATACCCATGTACAGCTGGGGCAGTCTTTGCTGCTTACCTACTGCAGTGAAAGACAATACCAAAACATCAGTGAGATTTTCTTAAATGCAAATAAAGAGTGGATGAGATAATACTATGGTTCTGATTCCACAAAAAAACCCTGAAATATTTAAAACAACCTTCTCAAAAAAAAAAAAACAAAACTGGCAGCTCGTTCAACTTATTTTATTTCAACTTCTTTTATTTCAATTCTGTAATTATTAAGATTAAAATTTAGTTACAATTAATTTCATTTTGGCAGCAGTTTTAGAAATATTTTCAAAAAAGGTTCCATACTGCTCCTTACACAGTGCTCAGAACTGAGCGAAGCTATGACATAATAAGAAAAAGGAAAGAAATCATGAAACTTGCCAGTCATACCACTACAAAATACAAGAAAAAATACCAAAAAAATGAGGAAATGGACAAAAAGATGTCCAGGATCTATGCTTTATTTTAAAGAGTGGGGAAAAAACGTTGAAAGTATACAGAATAACAGCATGAAAGAGGCACAGCTGGCCTGCCTGTTCCATGGCCTGACAGTCAGGGAACGCTGATGGGAACCCAGCATTGCCAATGGAACACCACTGCTGCCTTTACATGGCCACAGCCAGCGTGGCACCACCTTCAGTGAAGGCCCAAAATCTCCTGACAACGAGTTTATCTGCAGCTAGAGCTTACCTAGCCCTCTAAAGAGCAAGGATGAGCTAGCAAAAGCAATTTTCTATCAGCAGCATAGTACCCACACTTGGGATTCTGCTGCCCAAACCATGACAGGCAAAGGGCTGGGAGCTTTCCTATCGAGAGACGCTGGCAGAACTGCGAGGCACAAGCTCAGCTTGAAAGGCTGCAAACCTAAACTTATCCAAAGGTGGGGCTGGGGAGGGGGGTCTGACAGCTCCCAGCTGACCCCAGGAGCACACAGCCACACACACCACAGTGCCACAGCACGCAGCAGGAGTCAGAACATGGCAGGACAGAGCCTTTGAATTAAATAAAAACTAGCTACGTTACAGGCATATTGCTCCAGCTCAGAAATCAATTGCTAAGTGACAAGGTTAAATTATATTTTATAGCCAACTTGATTTTATTATCTATTTCAGGTTGTGCTCCTGCTTTTCTACTGGAAACACTAAACTACGAAGTCCACCAGTCCAGTGAGGTTGGTAACCCCAAATTTGATGATATTATAAATAAAAACATCACATTCTCTCTTGTTTTTTACAGATGCAAATAGAAAGAAACTATAAAGAGAGAGAAAAGTTAGAAAATGACACTGCATACATGCAAGTCCAGTTACCCTCCAAGCAAACTGAAAGAACTGGCAAGACTCTTGAGTTACCTCATGAACTGCTTAATGAATAGAAAATGGGGAGGACACTGAAATGTTCAGTACATTGTGTTTATTGGTATAAATGTATGGACTTTGCTTGCTTATGTCTGAAAACAAAAGGGTTAAGAAGTATACTTTATATACCTTTCCATTATTAAAACAGATTTATACTATGAATATTCAGTCCTCTTTTTCTCAACATATTGCTCCATCCATTTAAATTAGAGCTAAATACAACATCTTTTTCAGATTTCCAGTTGATAGCCATATATCAGAACAAAAAGGCTGACTTTAGCTGAACTTTAAGGTGCTCAGGGACACTGTTTTCCCCCATAATTTCTGTGCTGAACTCATTACTTTGGCTTGGATGAAAGCATGTTATACCACAAAAAAGTAAGGAGGTATAGTTTTAATCTGAATAATCCTGTTTAGAGGCTGGTTCCATCTCCAGATATTAACTGTATGTTCTGTTTGGAAAAAAACTAAGTGCTTAAGTGGGGAGGCTTCCCTCTCCTCCCCCATCAGTGCCTCAGGAGCACAGCACAGAGCAAATGTACACTCACTACAGCCATGGCAAAAAGAGAGACGGGTTTTTTCAGGGATGCACGCAAAGTGCTATGTCTGGTTTTTATTTTTAAGAACAGGGACCACTGAAACACAGATGCCTTATAAACTACAGGTATGACTAAGAAATTAGGTATGACTAAGAAATTATAGGTTACTCCTCTGTTGACAGAATGTAAAAATTTTATTTTCACCTGCAGCGATATTCATAGACATTTTCCCAAACATGAGCTAATTTTGTTACTTCTAAGAATAAATGAATATTTGCTGTCAAATAACCACTACATTTCGTGTACTGAAGCAGTATTTCTGTGTACTAAAAAACAATAACACTTCTGCACTTTAACATTTTCCACACAGGGACCCTAATCCATTTTTGAGGCAGAACATCTATTATAATCTGTTTTATTCCTAAGGTGTCTGGTACACCCACTATTCACACACTTCATACCTTTGAAGTGAAGACATAAAGAATTATCATAAATTTGAAACCATCACATAAATGCAATAATGCAAAGAACAGCACTGTAATCTATCCACCAGAAAAAGCAGTAAAAATAAAACACACATGGCTAAGCAAATGTTTCAAGGAGGTTTTCATTAAATGATTATATGGACTGCCAGGGTATTTTGGAATTATACAGCCTGTATTTATTAAACAAGAATTGTTATTTGAAAAGGTTTTAGGTGATTTACTGACAAGTACCATCTATTCAGTAATGTATATGCAAAGAGAAAAAACCTGTAATGGAAGCGTTTAAAAACAGGAATCCATTTTAAAAACTCAACAAAATAATAATATACATTAAGCATGAAAGTGATATTTATAACAAAAGACAACTTTAAGTGTGATGCACCTGCAGATGCCAAGTGTCACGTGGGGAAAGCAGGAAAGGGCACCTGCACAAGGACACGTCCAGCAGCACACACTGACCAGCTCTGGCTGCCTCACGCAGAGCAGAGGTAGCCTAGAAAAGCACCCCCTCCATCACTGTCAAAAGTGAGGATATGGGCAAGTTCTGGAGCCTCTCTGGAGTTAAGCTAGTTTTTCCTTCCAAAACACCCTGTGGCTGGCCTCCTCTGAGAGTGCCCAAGCTCTCCTGGTGGGGATCACTGGGTACATCATGATGCTCTAATTCAGTCTGTCTTGGTGGGTCTCTCTCCCCTCTGCCCTCTTCCAACAAAAACTGCAACCACCAACTGAGGAAGTTCATGTGGAGGAGAACATCATCAATGGGAGAAACCCAACATCACTGCAGCCTTCCAATCTGCCCATGGTGCCTCCTTGGGCTGAAAGATGGGCTCATGAGTCAGTAAGCCAACTTTCCTTCTTGCTGGGGAAAGAGCTCTAGCAACCCTTCTGCATGGGGCCAGAGTTCTCCCAGCTGGGCTGCCAAGTGAGCAGGAGGGAGCAAGGGAAAACTTCCCTACCATCTGTTGTGTTTGATGACTTCTCCCCAAAGGTCTCTGACTCGCATTCTGGTCAGACCAGGTGAGACTGATGCAGACACACCTTTTGCACGGAGACCAGAGACACATGACCACCAGATACATGACACAGCAGGTCTGTGTGCTTTTGGCCCTCGCCAAGAAGGCAATTTTAATCAAGTGAGAAAAATTAATGGTAATGTAAATGGCTAAAAAAATCGATGCAGCTCCAAGTCTTCAACACACATGATAGTGCCAGACTAATGTAACTGTAAATGTAGGCAAAGGCTTTTCTGGACTCCCACTGCACTTGCTAGGAGCAATGCCAACCCTGCAATTCAGGGATCGGGCACCACAGAAAGATATCTGGCTTCAAACTGTTATTTCCATTTTTAAGGTTTCCAAAAGCAATTTTACTTTGCCAAAGCTAATTATTAAGTAGAAAAATTCACTAGTATTAAAGATGAATCAGGGGCTGGGCTGCTCCGAGATACTGACAGCTCAAGTGAACTCAAATAAATGAGAGAAGAGAGAGGTTTGGACGAGTATAAACCAAGCCAAATAAGGTTTCCCCTCCATCCTTCCACCAGGAAATTGGGTTGGTGGGGCTTTTTGCCCTTCCTGTTCACACCTGACAATTTGCCCTCGGGACAACTCCGAGCTGTAGCACCCGCTGCCTGGCAGAGGGAGCCTGGCGGAGCCGGCACGGCCCACGCTGGATGCTCTCGAGCAATGCCCCGTCTCCGCTGCTCCGCTGAACTCGTTCCCTTCCTCGCACGCCGCTCTCCTCGCCGCCCCCCGGGCTGCACGGCCCGGCTCTACCGGGCGGATCCCGGCGGCGGGGCCCGGCATCACCGGGCAGCTCCCAGCAGCAGGGCCCGGCATCACCGGGCCGATCCCGGCTGCGCGATCCGGCAGCACCGGGCAGATCCCTGGCTGAAGGACACGGCAGCGGCGGGCCGATCCCGGCTGCACGGCCCGGCAGAACCGAGCACATCCCGGCGCTGCCGGCACATCCCGGCATTAGGGCTCCGCACACGGCGGCAGCTTCCCAGGCGCGTACAGCCTTTGTAACCGCCAGATCATCTGTCAGATGGACTTAGGCACTGACAGTCAAACGTGCCAAAAACGTCACCACCCACTCCTACTATCCATCCGGTGAAGGACTAGGAAGCGCCGCATGGCTTAACCTCTCCTCCGCCTTCACTGGCACAGGAAATCCCCACCCCCACGGCGTGACACCGCCGCGGGGAGCAGCGGTCCCCGCACCCGTCCGGCCGGAGCTCCGCGGCCGCCCTGCCCGCGGCGCTCGGCGCATCCCCGCCCGCACTCACCTCATCTTCCCGGCGGGGCGCGGCG
>QUSF01000004.1:6987074-7074369 GCA_003676055.1 Chloebia gouldiae
GCGCCGAGCTTGGAGACCTCTCCTCTGCACGGCGCTGTCCTGTGCGCGGACAGAACCGGTGCTTTTGTGGGTACGAGTAGGAGCAGAAATGGCATTTCCAGCTAACACCCCGGAGGACAGCTGTGGGTCCTGCTCCCTCACCCTTCCCACTTGTCTCAGCGAGTGTCCCTGCGAGATCTTGCCGTGCTTTGAGCCTCGTCCTTTCTCCACACACACCTCCCAGCCCTGGGCTGCCTCCAAGTCCTGTGTTTCTCCCACCCGGCTCTCCTCCCCACTCCACATCCCAGTCCCAATCCTAACCCGCTGCCCTTCTCCTTTCAGTCACCTCGCGCCAACTCCCTTGTGCAGCCCAAACCACAGGCTGATGATATTGACGGGTTCCAGAGCCTGGAACTTCCCTTGCGCCTCTCCATGTGTCTTTATCTCTTCCCATGCAACACCCGGTAGAAAAAAGATTATTTTGAAATTGGTATCACTTGAATATCGTCAAGGATCTGTCATGATACAGGACAAAATTATGCAGTTGTTTCTCAGGTCTTCCATACATAGGTCACCTTAACTTGTTTGCCATTTCTCAAGAGTAAAGGCTCCTCACTGACTCTCTGTGGGTCATCTCCCACTGATCTCTCCCAGTTCTGCATCACCCAGTTTAGACAAAAAAAGCCCAACCAACCATTTCATCCCACAGCAGGCAGTGGGTTCCCAGGCCGCTGGCACGTGTGTGCGCATGGTCTGTCTGGAACAGAGAAGGCTTCTGGCCCTGTCCCTCCCTCTGTGCGTCTGTGTCCCAATGCCGCCCCCATCTCTCCCTGAGACCCACCTCATCTGCATGTGCCGTGAAGGGCAAGGGAGCTGTACCCCTGTCCCTGTGTGCAGGGCTGGTTCTGGGGAGGTGCAGCCAGTGTGGCTGGGAGGGTGGGCTCTGGGCAGTGCCCACGGTGCAGAGTTGTGTGAGGGATTCAGGGGAATGTGCCCATAGTGCAGAGCAGAATGTGGGACTGCCCAGGAGGTGACCAGCTGTGGCACAGAATGTGCAGGAGATCAAGAGCAAAGTAATAGGGGACATTTTCCACATAAATACTTCACATTTTCATTTCAATTTCTCTGAAAAGTTTATATACTCATGCCAATACAACACTAACTTTTACTGTAGTAGTAACCTATGCCACCAGAATAAATGTTGCAAAAATCAAGCGCATAGATTTGATGCCCTACAGAGCTCTTTCATTACTGGCTTGTCAAGCCTTGCTGCTCTCCACCGCAGCTCCATACCAAATAAAATATACTACAATAACAACAACAAAAATATGATAGCAACAAACCCCATGGTAGAAATCACGTATATGCCTTTTATTCAAGGCATTTTGTTTCTTGGTGGCTAATACATATCTGATATCTGCAGTTTTCAATGATCATTAATATGTTAAAAAAATAATTAGAGACAGAGTTACTGGGGTAACTCTGGGGGGACTGGGGTGGAGGGAACCCCCACCATTTCTGTGCTTCACAAGCACAAATCCCAGCTCGTGCTTTCCCTGTCCCATAGCAGGTCTGCTCCATCCTCTTCCCAAGTGAGCCCACCAATGAATCTAAACTCACTTCAGATAGAGAGGGTCTCCTAAAGAAGCTGCTTCCCTTATATCTAAGGGGCCTCCTTATTTGTTTGAAACCAAAATGTACAGTCCTTTCTCATTAGCAATTATCCTAAATCTCCTTGGAGGCACAATATGCATAGTTTGTATAAAGAAACAGTTGTGTCAGACCACAGATCTGATACGCAGCCTCCCCCAAGTGACAGTGGCTTGGAGAAACTCATCCACGTAATTTGTGATGAGGTTACTGAAGGTAGTAAGCATATGAAGAAATAATGAGCAAAAATAAAACCTATTTTCTTATTACTATCATCTGACTAATCCTTTAGAGTGTGGGTCACTGACCAGCTCATGGGACATATGGGAGACAGCATAAGGCAGGGAGGACGCTCATTAAACTGGAGAGTTTCATGGTAATACTAGAATTTAAAACTTGATTAAAATAGAAAATCCATATGTGATTTCACTGATAATCTGTTTTATAAAAAGTATAATTTCCTTAAGATATGTTTATGCAGGCACAAATCAAACAGGCAAATAAATTCATGTAAATCATGCTATGTTTGAGATATAAAACTAGAATATTTAGTTTTATAAAAGCAAAACTGTCTTCTGCAAAGACTTTTATCTGTGCACTTTGTCTGCACAGCACAAAGGGACACAAAGAGCTGAAATCACAGCCACCATGTGCCCCAGGACAGACACATCCAGCCCTGGCAGCTGCCCACAAGGGACTGCAAACCACCTGGTACAGACTGCATGGCTTCTGCCACTCACCACTCTGTACCTGCACTGTCTCCTGAGCACAGGCACTCTCTGTCCCTTGGCAAGCTGCAACACCTCACTGGATACAAACTTGTGCAGGATCTACCCTTGCAAAGGGTTGGGAGGCTTAATTGCCCATGACGTGGTTGAGAACTGATGCAGAAATGCAGTGAGGTTACTAGACTAGACAATTATATTTGCTGTTTTATTTATTCTTACAGAAAGAAGCAAGAGAGGAAAGACAGATACCAATCTTGCTGGCCACTAACGGCACAAAAATAGACCAGCATTAAAAACCTTTCTTGTGTAAGAATCCATGAGGCTTCCTTATCAACATTCATTGGCTGACCAGCAGATCACTGTGTTGACAGAAATACATGACTGGACCGTGTAGTAATTGTTTTGCTGGGACTAATCTGACATTATATTGCAATCAGTAGTGTATGTCTTCTAAGAGACTTAAAGCTGGTTATTTGTATTGACAGATACCTTTGACTGTACCCTTGGTAATTCACCTGCTCTTTGCCCAAGGGGAAATCCTGACCCACCAGGGTGGTCTCCAATCTGCTGGACTCATTGGTCTTCCCTCTTCCCACTGCCCCTCTCCCTATCTGCAAATTCTACTGCAGAGCTCAGCAAAGACCTGTACAAAAGAAGTGCTGTCCCTAGGACTGCACCTTTCCCAGCTGAGACCTCCTGCATGGCAAACCCTGATGGATCTGCTGCCAGGCCTCTGGGTCCTGTTTCAATAATGCCCTGGATCCTGCTCTGTTTGTTGTTTCAGAGATTTCATGTTAGGAGGGGAGGTGGAGGAGGAAGAGGATGGCCTCCTTATGCAGTCACACAGCCTGGGGCAACATCCTCTGTAAACATCCTCCTATCAGGAGCTCAAGGTCATCCAGCTGTTTTTCTCAGAGACTCCATGCCATGTCCAGGCTGGTGTAGTAACAGTCTTGTGGTCATTTTTTCCCACTGAATTTGTCCAGCTCAGAGCTTTCTCTTGAAACTCTGTCACTTTCCTGTGCACTTGTCCACAAAACAACCTCTTTTCAAGGAAAACAAATGTCCACAATAGTTTGTTTTACACACTTATTATTGGAAAGCTTTCCTAAGCAAGGAGGATTTAGCCTTGTGAAAGTCACCCTTGAGAGGAATTCATTATATCACATCCAGTTATATATATATATATATATGCTTTTATTTCTAAAAGGAATTTTTTCTCAGACAGCAACATGACTCAGAACCTTTGCCAAAGATGAAGTTGCATGATTTCACAGACAATTCACTGAGGCAGAAAGAACACGATTTCCAATTTCACGTGCAAAGCAAGATTCCAAGATCCCCAAAATTCAGAGAGGTTCAGTCCTGGATGTTGGGTTTTCACCCATCACCACATCCATATAGTCTTTGCACCATTTGGCACATCTCAGGTTTGTTGTGGCAGCCCAAAGGAGCCATGGTGAGGTCACTCACTGTCTGCACCTGGATTCCCTTAGCAATACTTCATCCAGTTCTGGGATGAAGAAGAAAGGATAAGAAGAGAGTGGAACAAAGAATCAAGTAGCAGAAGAGTATGGTGGGTGCTAAAGGGAATAGAAAATGGAGACTACAGAAAAATGAAGGAATTAAGTTTGGAAATTTTATTTTTACAAGAAAAAGAAATTACATGAAAAGGAAAAAAAATGAGGAAATCATGAAGAAGGGAAATAATTAACATGGGGAAGGGCAGAGAATAAATAGGGGAAATAGACTGTTGATATACTTAAATTGTATTTTATTATACTTACTCCAGTGAAGATGGGAGCACAACTTTGCTTTCAGGGACATAGTCAGTGCCTCCTCTTGGGAAGGGAGGAGCTCACTGGCACTTTTATTTTTCCTGTTGTGCCTTCTGAGAGCAGGGTTTACAATCACTTGGGAGGCTGGCAGGAAGCTGCAGCCTTCCAGGCAGCAGGGAGGAGCTCTGCCTCGCAGGCAGACCCTGGGGACCTTTTCAAGGCCAAAGGTGACTCTCCCTCCCACCCAAAACCAGTCGGAAGGGAGTCGGCACAGGGGTGATGCTGTGCTCCCAAAGCCAGAGGCAGCCGGGGCTCTCCAGGCTGCTAAGGCTGCGTGTGGCCAGATTTTCTGCTGAGCAGGAGCTGCACACACGGGAAATGCCACAGGGCTTTTCACTTGGGCTGAGCCTCCTGTCAGCTCACTCTCCAACTGTTCGAGCCGTAGACAGAGACTCTCAGACAGAGCTCAGCTTCTGCTCTTTTTAGGTGCTGTAAAGAGGCCAAAACACTTGATCCTCTGGTGCAATAACTTTCCCTGTGGTTATACACTGATGTCATAAATATCATGTTATAACGCCAATGAAAGCTGATGAAAAGGAGAAGCAGGGCAGGCAGGAAGGAACCCTAAAATGATGACATTTATATCAATGAGAAACTGCATCCAGAAAGAACAGCCAGGAATCGATTTTGTAGAGAGGAATTCTCTTCAGGCTCATGCAGACTGTTCCCCCTTCAGCACATCTCTGCAGTGCAAGGGCAAATCAAGGCAACGGCAAATTACAATAATCTAACGTGGCTGCAGAACTCAACCAGGCTTTTTAATTTTTTCTTTCTAACCATAATGACTGAATGGCCTGAAGGAGGTTTCTTTATCCTACAACCTGGAATTTGGAGCAACTGCAGCTTGTGCAGCACTGACAGAATCCACAGAGCAGATGAATTTGCTTCCCTCTGGCTACATGCTTATTCTAGGTAATTCCAAAGGGCAGATTTAAAAAATGTTCATCTCTTACATGAACATGATAAAAAGCTCATGATAAAACCCCATTCAGTTGCACAGAGACCCAGAAAGCAGGTCATCATTCCCATGGTTCTGAGCTCAGCACCTCAGACTAGACCCAAAGTGGTGGCCTTTAAGGACAGATATGTCCACTACAAACAAACAGAAATGTCTAAATTTCTTTAGTGTGGTCTGTAGTCAGCCAAAAGATGGTGGAATCAAACCACTGTGAAGCTGGTGGGGAGGAACCACTTAAGTCCAAGATGTGAAGCTTTCCTAAGAAGACAGACAAAATGTGAGGTCCAAAGAAGTGCCTACAGCATCAGGTGACACTGACAGGCACTGCTGATAGGAGGCCCCTTCTTCTACACTTGGCAGGAAATAGGGGGATCACAGTGCTGTGAATCATCCTGATTGCCTCAGGTTTCCCAAGTGGCTTTTGAAGTGGCCAAAGTGGCACTGCTGACTCAAAAAAGGCCTGTCAGAGCTAGATGGCAGCTTTGGCTGCACTGCCATTGATACCTCCATGCAAACTATCACTTAGTCTTCTGCAATTATTTAATTAATTCAGGGGCAAAGTAGTTCCATTAAGAGAAATGAAATTGCCGCAGGAGTTCATGACTAAGGAGAAACATAAATCTGTCCCAGCAAGAGCATGAACTGCTGATGTCCTCACTCATCCAGCAGCCTCCAGCCACCAGCAGATATCTGGGAGTGGTTCAGTCCTTCCCCAGGAGCTGGCTCCTCATCTCCCATCTTCTGGATGAGGAGGTGCCCTGGCTCGGGGCATCTCTTGTGCAGGGCAGGCTGCTGCAGCTGGGGCTGCATGGCAGCGACCAGACTGCCCTGGCACAGCTGGGAATCCCGGCCAGCCGTGGGAGAAGAGGATTCAGTTCAGGCTTCCCATAATTCTGTTCTTCCCACTAGTAATTAAAGTGACATTTTCCTTGCCATCTGTAGGATTTTTTGACGATGCAATTGAGTGATCTGTCAACAGCCCTGTTTCCAGTAGAAAACAGAGCAAAAAGACTGCCTGCTTCCCTGAGCAGAACCAGAAGAAATTAAAAACGTCAGCTCTTGCAAAAATGGGGCTGTTTGCCCTTGCAAGCTCTTGCACATGAATAATTCTGAAGGAAAATAATATCCTCTAATATAAAATCTTCTGAAGAATAAAAATCATCCAAACATTTCACATAGGAAATATGACCTTGAATTAACTAACCCTATATTAATTACAATAGTAAAAATCCATTTTAACAAAATTTATTTGCTCAACAAGGATTTTTTAAAAATAATTTGAAATTGTACTGTTTTTTAATTCACCAGCACTGCAAAAACTATTTTCTTTTACATTTATCTCCTTCTTTACCATTTTTTTTATTTTTATTTTTTTAATAGAGTGACTGGTTTTTGTAGAGCTTATCTTTTGGAAATTGTTAATACCTCTCAGGTTTCAACTACCTGCCAAAACCAATCACTATGAGAAACATTTATGTAATAATCATCTTTCAGGAAATAATTAAAATAGTACATATCAGCTTAGTTGAAAGAGGCTGTAGTTTTGATATCATACAAAGTTATCATCCTTTCTGAGTAAACTAAATATATGAAGACAGACAGAAGAGGCAAACAAAATAATGAAAAGTCTCTACTTGGAAATGGGCAATGATCCTAAAAACCAGATTGAGTCTATGTTTATTTTCGAAGTGTGTAAAAGAGGGAGAAAGAAGTATTTTGAAAGCATTTGTATTGTTTTCTGAATAATTTAAGACTTAAGAGAATATAGTATCAACTTTAGTAGCTAATCACTTTGAATATCCTAACAGACAATACATGCTCATCATTTTGGACAAATATGACAATCATACTGTTGGAGTGAGTATAGGATCCCAAAATCCCTTTGCTAAATGCCACAGAACAGAGAAAAAAAATCCCTACCCTAAAAATATTTCAAAATCTAAGTACATGATACAAATTAGAAGCTGCCCACAGACAGAGACAATTGAGAAACAACAGAACAGTGATGGTCCCATCAGTGTCCCCACCCTGGGAGGTGGCAGGGCAGGGAGAAAGGGCTAAAAGGAGATGCACTCACTGATATCCCAAAGCACAAGTCGCCGAAGAAGTGTGAACAGAGATACAATAAGAAACCAGGAAAACAGCCCCAAAACTACCAGAGAGGTAGTCAGGGCCACTGGCTTTATGAGCAGGTAAGGGCAGCAACATGTGCCAGCCGTGGATGCAGTCCTGGAAGCTGAACAGTAATGCTGGAAATTAAGGGAAGAAAAGCAAGAAATGGGAATTGAAACCAAAGGAAGTTGAAGGGGAGTATCTGGATGCTTGGCAGACAATAGCAATACACAAAAGACATGAAGAGATGAGTCTCATCTTCAAGCAACGCTGCACCTGCTGCAGCCAGGATGAGGGGAGGGAACAGCCAGAAGCAGAAGCTCAGGAGTGTCTTCAGCCATGGACTTTAGACCAGCCTTATGCTTCCTGGTAGGGCAGGAAAAGAGAGCTGCTGCAGACAGAGTGTCAGGTAAAGAATTTAGGTATTTTAGAGAGAATAAAATACACAAAGTTCAAGCATAACTCTTTCTTTGTTTTATTTTGTTCTCTTTTTCTTGTAAAGTGAAAAAGACACTCCTGAGAAAACAAATAAATGCAAGAACAAAGGAACAAGGATGGAAGAGAGGAGAGCTGAAGATTAGCTCTAACAATGGCAAAATTGTGTAGAGTTTCCTGAATAAAGAAAGGAGAATAACAGTCATCAAACGGATATTTGGCTTAAGACATTACCCACCATTTGCCAATTCAGCTAATACGTTTATCTGGTTTTTATAGAGGAACAAAGACACATTTAACAGCAAAAGTTAGAAACAGAGGAGCAGCAGAGGCACAGGTGGGCTGGGATTGTTGAAAAGCCCTTTGATCAGTAACCCTAGGGATGAACTTACAGTATTCCTCATCTATTTCTTCTAAAGGATAACAGTTTAAAATGAAGAAAGGGATCAGAAATGCTTTACTATATCCCAAGAATAGCACCATGTGAGAAGGAAAAAAAGGAATGAGCCAAGCCAATTTGCAAATACTGTTTTCTATGCTGCAAGTAATGACAAGTCACCTACAGTTCCAAAAGCAGAAAACCTGAAAGCACTTCATTTGCATAAGCAAATAAAAATCATTAAAAATCAAAAACCAGAAGGTATTGTGGATAACCAAGCATTGAGACACAATGAAAACCTGTCACTTGTGTGTTATGGACTCTTATGACTAGATTAACCTTGGAAAGGGTAAGGGTATTGTACTTTAGCTTCACACACTTCAAGAAGAGGGAGATTAACATCCTATTAAAAAAAAGTTGTTCAGTACTCCTTTGGCAATTTATTTTTCACATTGCACAGCTAGATTAGAAACTGAGGAAGTAGGTTTTTTGTCTGCATTAGTTGTTGTGTCCCAGCTGGGTTCTGCTTATGGCCACAATAACTCTTGTGCCGCTGCATGAGATCAGAGTAACCAGTGGGGTCAACACCTCTGCCTTCAGTGACAGTGCCAGGTAACATCAGGTTAAAGCGACCCTGAAACCATGGCCTTCAAAGGTCTTGCCTGAGGACAAGTTCCTAACACAGAAATTGTCAGGAGCTCTTGCCATGAGCATAAATCTGAGCAGTGGAACAACATTCCACCAGCTGAGTACCCAGAAACAGGAGCTGTGTACTGAGAGGCAGGACCAAGGCAGTTTGTAGGTGAGAGCATGTGGGGTATCCTTCCTTGCTGAAAAGCTGGAGTTTCACTCTCTAGGTATGTATTGTCATTATGTGCCCAGGGTCATGGGTACACATAAAATTATGTACCCCAAAATCTAGATTTTACTACCAAACATTTTCAAATGCATCTCTAATAGAGAAATCACAAATGTGTGTTGTTAACTAAAAGCCTGTCTCTTTATCATGCTTAAACAAAGACACCTTACTAAATAAGAAGAATGCATTGAGAATTCACTTTAATACATGTTTATTGGTGTCCTGCACTTTCAGTGTAGGAGGTTGGAGATGTAATAAAAAAGTTTCAAAATTTATTGATTCAATTTCGTTTAAATCACTCTAAACAACCAGTGCTTTAGAGTTGAGAGAATTAACATTTACTGTCAGTTACAAGCAAAATTTTAATATTACCTTTTTCAAGTCCACTTAGAACTCTTCTTTTAAAATTCTTCAGATACATTCCTCATAGTAAACAATACATTTCAATCTGTGTCACAATCAACATTGATAAGGCCTTCTTAACCATTTTATACCACCTCCACTGTTACTTCATTGCAAAACACAATCTTATTTCATACTATAAATACCCATCCATGCACAAAACACAGGGGCCAGAAGTTACACATTAATATTTCATGTAGGCTTCCAAGTCTTCTTTTACCCTCTGCAGGTTTATGGTACACTTAAAAAGATATCTTTAGACTTGGTCTACTTGGTCTTAAAATACAAATATACAGTATCCATAAGCATAAAAAAGTAAAGCTAGATGGCCTTACCATTTGTTATGAACTGCTAAAATCTTATACATGTACAATATAGCATCATGCTGATTAATATACATATTAGTTAAATATATGAGCCAATAATGGGGATGTGGCCAAGCTTTGTTGGTTTGTTTTCAAAAAGAAATTTTTCATATACAAGTAAAAAGATTTTTAAACTCATATAGACTACCTGAACCACATAGACATCTGTAAGCCCTGCTGAGAAATTCAGGTCAAACTGGGACAAAGCCTGCTGATTCATTGGAAAAGGAACACAACTCCTCATGGGTGACACCCATGGTGTGCTGTTACCAAGAGAATGCAAATTTACCAGCATTCACATTTTCAGATCTAGAACACTAATTTTTGCATCTTACATGGCAGTTTATACTTTTTGTATCTATTCATCAGCCTCCAGCAGAAACAGTTCAGTACCTTGACATTGTCATAGATTTTTCTATATAAGTAGATATATAGTACAAAGTGTAGATAGTGAAACGAATAAGCACATATATACAGTCTTTGAAAGGCATTTTTGTGACCAGTTTAGCAGTATTTATAGAAAACATTTAAGATAGTCACATTCTGCTGATACCACTGTATTGCAAACTGTCAAGCCACATTTCTTATATTAAACTTGTACTGCATCGTGTATTGTACAACAGAGAACGAACAACCTTAAGGTGTGACACAATGAAAAAAAAATACTAGACTGAGTAAGGTAACCAGCACAGGGCTTAATTTTCCTGAGGTTTGTAAGAATTTTTTAAACAAAAATCACAGTGACCAGGCTAAACTGCAAACATACTGTTAAGTTTTAAATATACAGTTTATACATAAGTTCTGTGCATGGTCGACTCAATTGTGTATGTTCATGCTGATGTTTCCTTTAAATGACTCGCCACTGCATAATACTTGTGTCCTTTCCTCCTGTGGAGATGAGGTGGGTGTCTTCACAGAGAAAATCTACATTAGTTACATGACTACTGTGTCCACCGTACACATGGCTTGGAGCCTAGAAAACACCATGTTAGTGAGAATAGCAGCTGTCATAAAAGCATCTCATTAGAATATTCATGCAACAATGAAACCAAGGCATCATGTCATCCTCTTAAGTATTTTAATATTAAATTAACTTTTAAATTTAATTGTTGTCTCAATCAACTTTAAATAAATCCCTTAAATGTATAAATACTCCCATTCTTCCTGTTCTGATGTGTTTTGGAATTTTTTTTTGTTCATAGGAAAACAACAGTTAATGCATTTGTGCAAACTACAAGAGTAGATTTTTGGGAAATACCTTACCCTAAACTGTGAGCATGGATATGAGAAGAGATGTACTTTGCCAAAGTCATCTCCTGTTGATAGCAGTTTTCTCCCATGGGATCGACAGACAGCGTTGATATCTGTGCCATCTGAACCTTCAGGCCATACACCTGAAACACAGAGGGACTAATTAAAGGCTTTTATAAAGGAAATAAAAGTGACAGCCTAAGTTTCTGTTAAAATATTAATAAAGGATGACTTTTTTAAGGAAAAGAAAAACCTATAAAAATAACTGCATCTGCGTCAGAATGTGTACTTCCATAGCAGCTGAACTCCAGATCCTAATAGATAATCAAGCACATAAAAAACCCCTTTATTCTTTCTAGTCAGCAAAGTGCTTTACTCTGAGAAGATGCATTCTGCTGAATTACAGTCATGTGTCTGAGCCTGAAAGAATTTTCATATGGTTATGTGGAAAAGTAACAGTTACTGCTTTTATTTTCCCTTCCCCTAATGTATGAGTTACCACACTTTTTTCATATAACATGGGTATGTTTTTTAGACTAGAGTATGATCCAAAGGTATTTGTTCATATTACTGAAGTCTAAACTCTATGAAAAATTACATTACATACTTTAAATTATTATTTATTAATTAATAGATCCCTTGAAAAGGAACTGAACCTACTATAAGGTTTTCAAATGTTTTTGTTCTACTGTAAGTACTTCTCTTCCTTCACCGCATACTGTACTCTTTGCTGTTCTTGCACAAAGTAGTGTCTTAAAATCAAACTGTAAGGTCAACAGAGCAGAGACCAAATCTGTGCACCACATCTTCAAAGCCTCTGAATACTTGCCTGTAATAAATTGCAATTTTACTAAAATCCACCCAGTTATTGAAATGTCAGGATTTTGTATGCAGCACTGCAGGCTTTTTTTGGTTATGCTTTCCTAATTTAGAATTTATCTAATCCCTACTCAACATAAAGGGCACCAAGCTTTCAGAGACCACTGTCACCTTCAGTTATACTGCGTGCTCTGCCATCATGACTTGGCGAAACTCCTGCCATGTCTTGGCTCTGAGATTCCCAGTGCCTGTCCCTGTGTCACCCATCCTCTGCAGTGTGCCCCTGCAGCCCTGCCCACTCGAGTGCACATTCCTCCTCTGGTGCTGCTGCAGGTCAGGGTTAGAAAGTTGCCAAGACCTCCCCTAAGAACTCTCAAGGCACCCTCCAGTTCCTCCTTCTTCAGGATACTTCTAACCCCACAGTGGGCATTTCCCACGTGCCGTGGGAAGCAAATCCTTTAGTCACTGGGATTCTTCCCAAATGCAGCCTTTGTATCACTGCACAGCAATTCACTACGAGGAGGTAATTTCATGTCTTCATAAGGAATTACAAATTGCTGTAAATAAAATGCAAAGTCTGATTTGTAGACTGCTCTTAACTTTCCTGATGTGTGTGGAAACACCACATTGCTAGATGAGGGATAGCAAAAGAGGCCCAAAGAAACAGAAGCTGCAAAGAAACATGGTAATTGCTACTCGTGGAATTATGAATATGCAGAACAAAGAGACATAGAAAAGCTTTTTAAAATATCTGCTTTGACAAGAAGGAGGCTATATGAATATCAAATGCTAGCTGAAAAGAGGCAGGAGTCTTCCCAAGAGGTCACTATGACAAGCTGGAAATAACCCCTGAAGGAAATGGTTAACTGCCATTTTGAAATGGGAAATAGATAGTAGCAGGATTTTCCTTTGAATCTCTTGGTTCTTTCAAAATTTATCCCAGTGCTTCACTCAGTTTTTATGAATATGCAAATTTTATCCCCCTTGCTGAAAAAGTAGTCCTTATTTTTTCCCACCCTCTGCAGACCTGGAAAAGAGACCATTTCCTTTCTCGCATTTGAAGACTGATGGCATACTAGTTTTCCCTCATCTTTTCTCGAAGTCATTCATTACATCTCTTCTCCCAGAACAATATTTAGATGGATAATTAATTATTCTTGCTAGTCAGCACATTATCTGTTGGTCCAATGTGAAAAACCAGAAGCAGCCATTCCAGCTGTGACTGAAGCCGATACTGATAAATAGATGATTGCTTCACATTTTGCATGGCATCCTTTTCATTACATATTTCACTAATGTATCTGCCTTTCCTACAACAGCATAATGCTGTTGACTCATTTTCCATTTGTATGCACAAGTAATCTGATCTTTCTGTGCACATCTGCTCTCATCTGTTCAGCATTTGTACAACTGGGTTCTGTTGTTCTAGTAGTCTCCTCTTTGATTCTATTGAATCCCTTCCTTTTTTCACACCACTCCTCTATTTCTCAAGACAACTTGCTAATCCTGCAGCTTTACACCACCTACAAACTACATGCTGATTTATCATGCATGCTATTAATAAATACATTCAAACATAATCCATTTACAGTGTTCTAGATGGTTTTGAATCCATCTAGTCTGAGTTCTGCTTTGCTTGCAATGTTGTCAGGCTTTGTACAGTATCTTAGATTTCTTCTGTTCCTGTCCTTCATCTCAAACACTAATTTTTTCAAAAATGGACATGTGCTATGAACTGACATCTTACTTATGCATTCAGCAGCACATAGCTTTTGAAAGAGCTTATAGATTAGTAAGTGTTTTCAAGTCTTTGTTCCTTCACATTTATGTGTTCATATCACTAAAACATCCTCCCTCAAGCACACTTCTTTACATGGTATTGACTTTCAGTTGACTCATCTCTAAACACTTCCAGGCTGACTAATCTGTTCCCATGCTCAAAGACAGGTGTTCAAGGGACCAGAGTTCCTTTTCCCCCCTGCACTGGTTATGCTGAGCTGCGGGTGCTGTACATAGTTTGGGATTTTTATGTGGTTCTACCAGAGAAAGAAAATATCCCTAGCTTCAGTCAGCCATAGCTACTGAAAAATCAATATACTAGAAGCCCCACATCCTGGATGCTGATTGCTGCTTCTGTGTCAAGTGAGGCCATCCCAGCAAGTATATGAAGATGTTCTAACTGGCTCTCTGAGGCCCTAAAGCACTGATTGACTTTGAACAAAAATTTGAGTGGTTTCCAACTCATAATCTATGTGCTTCTTCAATTTATTATTCTAGACACTCCCTTTGCACTTAGCCTCTCCATATGGGCTCTGAAGGTATATATATGATCCTGCAGATATTGCATTCATTGTCTAGTTTTTCAATACTTTGCCTACTCTCTGTGAGGTGTTGAAAATAAGTATTAATGGTCTCAAGTTGATACGAATCAGTTTAAACTTCTACCATGGCTTCCTATTTCCTCTTGAGGACTCAAGAATTTGGAGCTTCTCATACTCAGTGTTTGTAACCATCTGTCCAGTCCTGCACACATTGTAGAATGATTACAAAGCTTCAGACTACACTGGGGAAAGCACATCCTTCAAAACTGGCAAAAGAGAAGTCCCGTGGAAACAAACCATTTGATTTTGTTATGTTTTTCTTTTTTAATTTCTTTCACTCAATTTAATTGCTACAGACTGTATCACAATACATGATAAGTTCTTAATGAAGGAGACTATCATCGATTTTGTGTTTGCACAGTAACCTGAGCAAATGAAACCAGTTCTGGTAAGGGGATTTGACCCAGTAACTGTCTAAATACAGGGAAATTTCACAGAACTGGTACTTTAAATTAAAAATGTGAAGCTGCTCTACTGTGACAGAAAGGGCAGTTGTGTGATTTTTTTCCTTATCTCCCACTTTTGTTGTAATATGATATTTATACTTGAAGCGATCAAGAATATTAAATCAGAGTCTTTCTGGATTGAAATAAGAAGACAGATTGTAATAAAAATGGCATAACAGAAGTTCTGTATTTTTCCCTGAATTATGAATA
Organism: Chloebia gouldiae; assembly: GCA_003676055.1. NCBI lineage: Eukaryota > Metazoa > Chordata > Aves > Passeriformes > Passeridae > Chloebia > Chloebia gouldiae. Next base: position 7,001,887 of record QUSF01000004.1, read on the forward strand.
GTCATGTTTCATGAGCAAAAGTTGGCATTCCAAGTGTTTGTTAATAAGAAGAATGGTAAGAACTTGTAAGAAGAAATACACTTACCAAAAACATGGAATCCTAAAGTACAGGTATAAGTGGCCCATTCTATATCCCTAGTTGTTTCAACACTCACAACCTGTTTACAAGCAGAGGGGATCCCTACAAAAGAAAAAGCCCCACATAACAACATATTTAATTTTCAAATTGTATGGATTACACCAGATGAATTAAAACATATGGTTAATCTTGGCAGTTATATAGTCTCATTTAAATTTTAAATCTGTTTTAGACTGCCCGAATTTCACACAAAAGGACTAAATATAATTCTTACTCACAGTATAAGATTTCATAGTCTCCTGAATTAGACACGAGATATTGTGAATTAACAGACCAATCCAGATGAGTAATGAAGCTGGAATGACCCTACAAAGAGAAAAAGTATTGTATTAACTGCACTAACAGTGTGTCACAATGTGACAGTATTAATACAGTGCTACAAAATACACTTTAGGTGTTGATACTGAACCAGGAGAAAAAAGGTTACTTACTGAACATTTGCCAATTCTAGTGTACTTTCTTCCATTTTCACTTACACCATATATATAAATACAGTTGTCATGGGAACCGATTGCCAAGAAGTTTCCATCTATAAACACAAAAGTGAAATTGCAATTATTCCTGTAAGAAAGAACTTAGGCTAATTTTGAAAAGTTTGTTTGAAAAGTCACAGACAAGAGGAACTGTTCTTAAAGGCCTTGATACTGAAAAATGAATAAATGAAATTTTAATTTTCCAGTTGCATATTGATTTATCTATCAAGACTACAAAACATCAATTGACATAACAAATATAAGTGTTAACAACATATGATATTTTTGGAAGCAGCTACAGTCCATTTAGGGCTGACCTGACTGCAACAACCAGCAGAGTTGTTTTTCTTTTTTCCCTTCTTTGCAGGGAAACCATATTGAACATGTTGGGGAGGGAAGGAAAACAAAACCAGAGCTTAAGACACCACCCATAAAGTCCTGCCAATGTTTCATGGCACACTAATTTTCAATTTCAGTGTGGCAAGAAGGGACTTATTTTAAAACAAGCCAACCCCTAATTTAATAAAAATGCCTTTTTTCCCCCAGTAAATAAATGCTCTCAAACCTGGTGAGTAACGCATTACAGACAGCTGTTCGTTTCCATCTGTGTGTACAGTGACCAAGTCTTTTGTTTCTGTGTCAAACACAAACCACCTGTTGTAAGCACAGAAAGAGGCCAATAAATCATTCCATAAGGAATTTAAATCTACTGTAATCTTGACCAACTTTTCTTCTGTCAAAATAGCATAAGTTTTATACCAAAAAGAGAAAAACAGCAACTGCTACTCAATTTGGTCTATTTTTACTTTAACATAAGGATAGTTTCTTTCACATCTTTTTTAACTGAAAAAATGCTCGGGCATTGACCCTAATATCAGTCTTCAGATTTTTAGTGTGTTTTAGTATGTCATGCATAAGAATAAAGTAAGCATTGCTTGTGATGTCCCTTCTCCTTTAACGACCTTCCTCTATGCTATGCTGATGTTTAAATTGATGCCTGCATTAAATCCTAGAGCAAGGGAAAACACAAGCAAGCATCAGGACCATTCTCTTCTGATAGGAGAAAGAGATGAATTAATTTATTTTAAAGTGAATCAATTCATTATTTTTTCAGTAGAGTAATTTAATTGATTAATTTTAATGAACAAAAAATTAGTTTGTGGACACATGTAGAAAGGACAAAGATAAAATTTGCATTTCAACACTCGCATCAGATTACTAAAGACAAAGAGAAGATTCCTCTCAAAGTTTCTCCTTCTGTTTTATAAAGTACATTCAGTAACACAAGTAAGTCCTTTATTAAGGGCCGATATAAAATCTGAAATAGGCTTGCCACATAACCTACAAGCTTCCTGTATGTTCTCAGTGAACTGGAACTGTTTTCAGTACTAACAGCCAAGCCTGCCCTCAAGTGACATGAAAGGAGAGGGAGAAGTCAGGCAAAGGCAGTTCCTCCTATGAGAGACAACCACAGATAAACCCAGCAGCTGTTGCTGATGTTACCAAGGGCTCAACCTGCGCCTAAAATACTCCCCTGCACCTCAGTTTCCTCTGCCTTGTTTATCCCTCACACTCTGCAAGCAGAACAAGTCTCTTAATGTGCATTTTTACACTATGTCTAGCACAGTGGAAAATTTGCCAAAATTTTTTAAGCCTCTGGTTGTCACTGCATTAAGGATCATGAACCACTTGCTACATTTTCCAACTTGCAGAATTTTTCTGTGTGATTTCCTCTGTACAGTCCTAAAGGCCTTGGAGGAAATCTCCCTCCAGTACATCAGACTCCTCCTTTAGCCTCTCCTTTTTCCCAGTGGACACAAAGATTTAACATTTAGGTCACTGGTAGGGTGACGTGCCTGGTCTCCCAGCTAAGCTAGAGTTCCTGCCCTCTCTAAATGTCCTCCTCCCACTGATCCCACACTCTCTCCCAGGGCAGAAACCATCTCTTTGTTCATGCAGCACTCAGCAAACACAGGCTGCTGGCCCAAGCCTGGAGTTTCCAGGCACTAAGGCAATACAAATAAATTTCATTGTGACATTCAGTAGAAATCAATAGGGAATGGAGATGTGCTATTGCATACATCTGCAAAGCCATAACATGAGCTTGGATGCGAGATGGAAAAATCAGTTGTTTTTTGTGCCCAAGGTGTAGCTCTGCACCTCTTACCTTCCAGTTAGTGTCCCTACTGCAACAACAGATGCTGAAGGATGAAAACCTGAAGACTGTGCTGGATCCTGGAATGTTTCATAAAGAAGCATGCTTTTTTACCAGTCCATGTTATCAAGTTATAACAAATATACAATTCAATTATTTGCCTCTGGAACACAGTAAAACTATCTTGTTGATTTTAAGGGGTAGTTTTTTCTCTTTCAGTATAAACTTGAAGCGTAAAAAAGCATTTTTCACTAATTGAAATATTATCTAATTAACTTATTTTCCCCACTATACAAGGCCACTCTTGTCTTTTCTTTACTCTCTAAAAATAATTTGGCAAGTGATTTCATAACAATAACATTGGCAATGGGAGCTTCTCAACAAATCACAAAGAAATAAGAGACAAAAATAACTTCTTAAACTAGAGCTGACCTTAGAATTAAGCTTCAAAGCTGCAGTTTACCTACAGTCAAGGACAAGCAAGTCCCTTACTCAACACAGGTATGTGGCACTTTGCAGGAGAGCTAAAGCCTAACTCCTACACACACCAACACCTTTTTCCAGCCCCTGCTAAACTGCAGCTCAGTGGGAGATTAAGGGTTTCTTATTTGGATGTGCTATTTTAAAACATTTTACTTTGTAAAACTCTAGTTTTTTTTCTTGCAATTTAAACATATGCCTAAAATCAAGGTAAGCGTTTTCTTTCTAATACTTGTCCAGTTACAAAGAATGAGGTCCAGAACTTTTCAAGTTATAGAAGAAAATACCAATATAGCTTTTTATCATCCTCATACCATTAAAAAATAATTTAAAAATGTAAGCAAAAAACCCAGCCCAGTGATCCATCTCATGGAAATGCTTGTGTCCTTAATTTTCTGTATTTTGAAACAGTATCACATTGTAGCTCTTTCAGTAAACCTGCTGACATTTTTAGTAATTGAAAATTACCCTAGAGGCTAGGTGGAAAGGATTTTCTCATTAATTATAAGCAAGTGGCCAATCTAAAAGAATTACTAACTCTAAAGAAAATTTGAGAGAATTGTTGAGATCCAGGATTGCCATGCACAGCTTCTGAAACACTACAGCATTCCAGAAAGGAAAATTTCCTAATATTTTTAAAATATAATTTCATAGCACATGCAAAGATATTTCATTGAATAAACCAGAGGTTCAAACAGTGCATTTAATTCTAACTTGTACTCAGAACAGCTACATTAAAAAGCTTTTATATTAATCCCTATGACAAAAATAGGTTAACATGAAATGATCTTTTCCCCACAAGTTAATACTTTAAGATATTTTTAAACAATAATCTTAAGAAAAACCAAAATTACTAGAGAATTTCTGTAACAGAAGAGCTGTATTTAATAAATTTTTACCTCTATAATTTTGTTCCAGATAGGATGGTGAGTGGTTGCATCCCAGAGTGTAATGTGTTTGTCATGTCCACATGTGAAGAACTGAGGCTTAGAGGAATGGACTGCAAGTCCCCAAAGCTCATCGGTGTGGCCCTACACAAGCAGAGATGTTTTTAGACAAGAAGGTTCAGGCCATCAAAACTAAACATGTTTAATCAGTGTTAAAATGGCCAAACTATATAATAAAATAGTCAAAAAATATGTTACATCTAGATAGATACATAGTTATAATTATTCTTATTGCTGAAAGTACTGTAATAATAAATCAGATGCATATTTATGAAAATTAACTTTAAACAGGATATTTACTGCTCTTACACACTTTGAAGTGTTCTTGTAAGGAAACCCAGCTTACCTGGGTAATTGGGAAAAAGTCTCCTGACAGCGTGCCCTGTAGGACGAAGTTTCTGGTGGTTCCTATTAATACAACGTCCCCTTTTCCCTCTGCTACTGTTCTTATTGGACCAAATTGCTCTGGAATCTGTGGTCATAACAGACAAAGGGATAGAAAAGTCAGACAATTTGTCAGGTATTGCCATTTTTAAAGTAGTAAATCTGTTTTAATAAATATTGCACAGCAAAGAAATGAAATAAATTAATACATGTGCCCATCTTGTGAAACTTTATAACAACTTGCATCAGCTCAGTAACTTCTATAACACTGCATGACAAGACATTCTTATCTACAGAATACTCAGATAACCCAAATATTTCAAGAAACACAAAAGATTCCTTCATGCTGTGTTAATTCAATAGTATCTAATTGCAGCTGTGATATCAGACTAAGCATTCTACTCAAAGCATTTTCTTGGAATGAATGTTTCTTTAATTGCAGCCTAGGCTCTGAAAGAGCCAGTGCTAATCTCTAAAACAAAGTTCAAGGGAAGATGTGAAATAACAAGGAATACCAGAATATGAACAAATAACAGAAAAAGAAGGACACCACAGTTAGAAATAGCACAAGCACATCCCTTGTACTGCGTTAAAAACTGAATAACAAAAAGAGACATGCCAGTTGCATATATATTTGCAATATTAAATAGTATCATTATTATTATATGGTATTATTATTTAATTATTATTTAATATTATATAATAGAGTTGAAGCCCTTCCTCAGATTTTTCTACTGATTCTTCTCTTACATTCAGTATGTAAACAGTCAAAGTAGTTCTATCCAAACAAATTCTGATTTAATCTTCTAAGTTCCTACATAGCATTTTCAAATTTTGTTTAAATTACATTTTAAAAACAACAACATCAACCAAGAAATAAATTCAAAACTTTAAGTATTAAATCCCTAAAAAAAATCCTGACATCATTTTGGGAAAGAGGAATGTATAAAACCATTTCAATACTGTAATACTCTGAAGTTAAACATTACCTCACATTATTAAATGCAAAGAAAGGAAGAAATAATACGGAAAGATACACAAGATCTTTTTCCAGTTACCACAGACCTTAGAAAGAAAATACTATGTTAATGAATAGGCAATCACAGGAATGACCTGAGGACTGAAAACTTAGGAGTCCTGTGCAGGGCCAGGAGTTGGACTCTATGATCCTGATGGGTCCCTTCTAATACAGCATATGAAAATACTGTATTTTACCACTGATTTACTTTCCCATAGAATCCATAAGAAAAAAACCACATCCATAAGAAAAAAAAAATCAAAAAAGCCTCTCAGAGGACAATAGAATTTTATTTTATGTAGCAGAGTAATTTCAAGATGGGCAATATCACCTCAGTTTTGTGAATTTTTTGGTAGTTTCCATTCCAAGATATCAGCTTTCGGTCTTTTCCACCTCCTGATACCAACGTGCCATCTCGCAGCATACACAGTGCAAATATTCCACCCTCGTGTGCTCCTTGAACTGCGTGGCTTATTCTGTTGGTACCTGAAGAGAAGAAAAAAAGGCATTATTACTAAAATACTCAGCTTAAGAGCTCATTTCCCCCCCCATTTTTTTTCCTCCATTCCTCTACTATCTCTAAAGGATTGCATTTAAACAATAGTAACAGTGGGTATGGGGTGCTGGACCAAAACACAGACCCACAAAACAGGCTGAATTAGTACATCTTATGATACATTCTCCCCACCTCAAAAATGAAAATATACTTACTCAGTCTAGGCCAAGAACAAAATAAAATAGGTTCGCTTAAACCTTTCAAGGGGGTCTAAGCAAAATAATTTGACATCACATTTGACCTGCAGTAGCACTACACACCTTATCAGCAAAAAACCCATAACACAGTCACTTTTATCCTCTAGATAGAAGATATTCTACAGCCTCCAGATCCCGAACTTGTACCAAAATCTGACTAAGCTAGAAGTCCTTGTATATCTGGCAGAATGTGCTGATCATTCTCCAGAGGATCTGTACTTCTTTACTCATGGACTTGGCTTGTTCAAGTAGCTTCTTAGACTCACCACTGTCAAAACCAACTACATTAGATTAAGTATCTCTAATTTGGTGAATCATTACTATTATGAAGTACAAATAAATGGTTACTGGTGATTCTGTTACTGAAATGTGCACCTTGCATCAAAGCTTGGCTAACTTGATGTTTAGCACAAGTGAGGGGCTGATGGAAGTTAGGAAAAACCAATTGCCTTTTCCTTCTTCCATGTCTATGGATATAATGTATCCGGCACAACTGATTTCTTTTAAGAGAAGTCTTTGCTAAGGTGCAAAGATGCAAAGGTGCTAAGGTGCTAAGGTGCAAAAAATGACCTGGTGGAAGCAGCCCTCTCTTGAACATAGAGCTCTGAGTCAAAGGTAGTGAAGGCAGAGCAAGAACACTGTACTGAGACAGAAAAACATGAAAAACATTTTTTGTCCAGCCCTAAAGAAGAAGTTGGCAGAAGTTGAGATCTTGAGCACACAGAGAATTCCCTTTTATTTCTGGGAGAAAGGGCAGAAGAGGCTGCTTGCAGACAAGGCAGAAACTGGTCTACCAGCATGATGGCAAACTGATCCCTGAGCAGTGCACTGTCCCTGTCTCCCTTGTCTGCTGGCAGAAAATAACCATAAAGAACAGGGACATGGGACAGTGCAATTTCTAAAGTCAGTTTAGAAGGAAAAGTGTTGAAATGTCTTGCTATAAATTACCATAGGAAAAAGGAAAGGGAAATAAATGAGAAGCCAAGTTAGAAACACCATAGCCACCCCTGTCCTCAGCAGTGTACTGGCCAAGGAGATAATCAGTTGACAGTCCTTGGCTGAAAAGAAATCTACAAAAACAACTCAGTAAAGCTCAACTGTATAACTAATTCATTGTATTGTTTTCAGGGTCTTATCCCTTTGAGTAGTATCCTGGAGAAAGCACTGAGTAAATAGGAAAAAGCTGTCATCCCTATCCCTTCTTCCTTTACTAACAAGGCCTCCTTTAAGGGATTCTCCTTATTCCTGTGAATGGCATCTCAGGCACTAAGTACACTTTTAGGATATTGCTGCTGTTTGCCCTCTGGCAGGCAGTGCCTTCTGCTGCCTAAAAAAAGGTTTCTTCTTACTAGAAAATGCTTTTTAAGAAGTTCTTCCTATCCATCTGTTCTTCTGGAATAAAGCTGAGGAATTCAATTAGATCTGAAAACATTTTAGCTTGACTTCCTAGGAAAACAAATGCTGCTATTTTTTGTCTTTTTCAAAGTGTGTGTCAATAGCCATAATTTCTGTAAGAGTAGAGAGGGACAGGATAGGAGACTGGAGTTCATCAATTACATAAATAATTTTTTTGCTGTACAGTGATTAAAAAAAAACTTTTCTTGGCACCTCTTACATCAGTAAAAGCCCCACATGCTGGCATGGTTCTGTGTTTGACCATAGGGAACACATGCAATAGAATTTTGTGCTCTAGAAGTTAGGTACAGATATTCTTAACTTCTTGTAGAAAAGAATCCAGGCACAGTCTGCTGGACTGGTCTTGGGAAAGAGCTTAAGATAAAATTTATTCTTCTTGAAATGAAGCTTTACACTCAAGTCTACAGTCACAGTCTAATATTAAGATGGAGGTCAATAGTGAAATTTTATCTTACCTTTCCCCCAAACCAAAATGTTTCCACTTGAGTCTCCTGTAATAGTATCACCATTTTCAGAAAAGGTCACACACAGGACAAACTTTGGCTTCTCTTGTTTCTGCATGGTTATGAAAAATATACACTCACAGCAACATACAACCCATGGATTTTAACTTTATGCATTTGGTTAATTTAATTTAGTCTTATACAGCTCTATTATCACTTAAAAATCTACAAGAGTTAAACATATTCCTACAGCTTAAACAGAATAATCCGTGCAAGGGCAGAAGAGGCATCAGCTGAGGCTTGTGGCCCAATTCTGCACCCTTTAATTGCGAGCTGAGGACAGAGGGAGTGAGAAGTCCTGACAACATGTAACACACGACCAGGACTGCTCTGAGATAAAAAAAAAATCCCCCAGCTACTGCAGAATGCCAAAGACTTGCAGTATTTAGAAGGGGCCAAAGTTTCAAACAAGCTTTATTATTATAATTCTTAACTCCAAAGTCTCTAGGAGAAAAAAAAAATATTACTAGAGGGTCTGGCCATAGTGTAAGAATTAAGGAATCATCTCTTGAAAGAAGCCCAAGTTTCAGTAATGAAACTCCTGCATTTAAGACACTGACAGCAACAAAACAATTAAATGTGTAAGGGAACAAAAATATCACTGGTAGGTTCTAAGGACATTATATATTCCTTGTTGACAACCTATGTGTATGATCTCTTTCTCCTCCAAACTAAGAGCTGTTCTATGCTAGGACCACCACCCTTTTCAGCTCTAACCATCATCAAGACCAATAGAGCTAGAAGAGGCAGAAAAATCCATTTTAAATGCATGAAAAATAAAATGTAACAAAATGTAAATGCATTCTCTCACCATCTCCTACTGATTTCACTCAAAGTATATTAACTGACATTGCAAATATTTGTTCTGACTATCCTTGGGAGCCAGGACTCCACAAGCAGTTGACTAGCACTCACTGGAGTTATCTGCAGTCACTGCAAACATCCCTCAGTTGTGTGTGCAAGCTTAGTCTATATTCAAGAACAAAACCAAATCAAAACCTTGGAATGAAAATGATATTTACCAAATAGTGGCCAGCTCAATCTGTATTTGAAAGGCATATGTGCATGTGTCTGAGCAGCACAGAGGAAAAGGGAAGAAAATTCATACAGATGTATTTTTATGGGGTCTTTCCTCTCACAAAATAAAAATAGCTTCTATCGTTCTATTCTTATTTTTTTATTTTTTTAAACTTGAGTTAATCATAGAGAGTTTTAAGGTAATTTTAATTTGCACAGGTTTTGGCTTGGAGGGTGGGGGTATGTAGCAAAAAGAATACAGGAAAAAGAACACAAGGAACAATGGGTAATTGCATTTCAAAATTTCAGTGAGGAAGTTTTACCCATGCAAAATTCTCTGTGCTATACCATGAATGACACCTGAACCTCTGCAACATTTTGAGTTTAATAATGACCACTTCTTTTGATTTACTCAAACCTTATTTCTGTATGACTGTATCATTACTATAAACATAAAATTAGAGAAATATTTAATTTTACCTCAAATAATCCTTGCTTTTTAATGAGGGAATTCCCTTCTAGTGTCCAAAAATAAAGGTGTGATTTTCCACAAGTAACTATTATATTTGTATCAGTAGGGTGAAAATCTGCAGCAAATACAGCCTCATTAGAGCACTTGGAAGGAAAAAGAAAAACATTGTATCAAAATCTAAAATGTAAAGGACAGGAAACAATATTATACCGTTCTCTAGTTAGGCAAACTGACACTTCTGATATAAGAATAATTCTGAGCTATTCATTTATTAACACTGACTGGAATACTTTTTAGTCAAAAATGTTATGTATTTATAAGTTAGTATCAAAATGTATCCTTAAAAATCATGTCACATAATGAGCACTTTTAAGCAAAATATTAGTTTAGACATTTTTCCTGCACATGGCTCCTATTATTACTGCCTAGAATTTTCTAATCAATTCTAGAATGACAACAACAGCAAAATTTTAAAATATCTAAAACTATTGGGATAATCTTAACATAGAGGAAATATTCCCTTTCTCCATGTTCCTTGCCTTTTGTACAGTGGAAGTGTTAAAAAGGCACAAAAGGTTAAATACAGAAAGACACTTTATTATGAGAAACTAGATCTACATACAAGCAAGTAGTACAAAATATCTTATTGCAACACCTTGACATCTGCCAGCTTTTCTTCTTTCTGCCAGTCCCACACTGAAAGCACGTGGTCATTGGAGTCATCCACAGAGCACAGGCTACTTCCTCCATTCTGGGGCAAAACATGGGAAATATTAATGTGTCACCCAAACAAGAGAAGAAACATATAAATACACATTCAAAATAATGAAATACTTATGTGTAAGTGGAGATATTTACACATATTTATACTTCAGTTGTTATACTTGTAGTCAGAGCTGTATAAAATAGAATAATTTATAGGGTCATGCTAAAAAGGGACCTAGAAGAGGAACTGTTGCAAACTGCAGATAAGGGTCAGGAATGGGGTAGGCATCTCTTTACAAATATTCAGTAGTGGAAATTCCAAAGTCAAACTACTTCTTGATGTTTCAAAGTCAAACATGATTACCTATTTTATTAAGAAAGCTTTTCCTGATAACTGTACTGGATTTCTTTCTTTGCAATTTAAACCAATTATTTCTTTTCAGATGTCTGTTAATACAGGAAAAAATTTTATTCTTCATATTGGTATAATGGACCAAAATCAGAAAACACAGTAAGGAATTAGAAAACAACTTATTCTTGACAGGTGTCTTTTTTATAGTTACGACGTTCATCACTCTTTCTAATCTTAATTACCCTAATTCCTTAGTTCTTTCTTCATTCTTCAGGCCCACAACACACATCAGACACAACTACAAAAACTGCAGAAGCAACCCATGAGGTAGGACATAATACATAACCCAGAGGCAGGACTAAGAAACCTGAAGAGAGGGCCACCTAAAGTGAGAAAAGTGCTGCCACTGAGTGGGAAGTGATGCTCAGAGCAGGCCAAGCTGTGACTGAAATCACAAAGCAAACATATCAAATATTGGCTTTCGTCTGGCAAATGCCAATAGTGTTCCTCTGTCATTATGCATTTATTTCCCTCCAGAGGGGTATTTACAGAGCGTTTGCTTATTAATCCTTTTCATTTATCCTTCAAAGTTGATGTCAAGCTGTGTTAGCTTTCACCTTTGTACTATTAACAAGTTCTCCCAACACAGCCCTCTCTTTTCTATTTTCTATAAACATAGTTATCAATGGATTTCAAGTGAATTCACTGAAGGAAATTTTGCCTAGGGAATACATCAGATAGTCCTCTCCTATGTAAAAATGCTGTCAGGACAACCAGACAGCACCACATACAGATTCTGTTGTACACAGGGGCTTTACAACTTGCATGTGTCAGGTCACAGACTCAAGTTTTCATATGGGACTCAAGTGCTGCCTATATCAGCATATAAATATTTCCTTAATCTCTCTGACAGAATAGAGTTCAAAGGATGGTGCCAAGAGGGAAACAACACAATTTTACTTTTTTACAATCCTTTATCCATATGCCTTTGCTGCTTTTTAGCAAAAGATTTTGATTCTCCTATGGGAGCCTCTGTTTTTAAAAAGTCTTTCATCAATCATTTTGGACACAGTAAGAGGGTTAAAAGGTGCAGAAATAGTAAATTTCTTGTGCAGGGAGAAACAGAATAGCATGAGTCAAGAAAACCAGGGATGCTGAAATTTCAAGTACACAAGTATTTTTGCAACTGCCAAAGAAATTAATTGCAGTTTATTTTAACTACACAGTAAATGTCAGAATGCTGAGATATTGTTAACTTTAATAGCAAACTTGTTGGAAACAAGTGGGCTGCAAGCTTTCCTCCTCTAAAGGGAAAGCTGAGAGAAAAGACAACTTGGAAGTTTGTTTTGGTCACCTAAATTTGAAAGATTTCAAAGATCTTTCCAGCAAGCAGTCTTAATATGGCTATTCATTTATTTTACTTACAGATTTAGAAAAAGCAATGCAAGTGACAGCTCGGTCAAAAAACCCCATTCCAATGACATGAAGTGTGTTCAGAGTTACGGAATCCCAGACACGCACATGTGGTGGCAATTGCTATAAAACAGACACAGAAAACATCAGCTCAAACAATGGTGGAGAAAACCCATCAAGATTTGAAAAAATCAGAATGCATCTGAAAAAAAAAATCACAACTGAAGGTATAAAAAATATCAGAACTTCTCTCGAGTCACCCATGTAACCATTACAAATGGTTTGCTGATTGCTGTGCCTAGGACCAGTATTTGGGACTGACTATCCCGAGTGTACAGCATGTCAGATTTCACTGCTCTCAGTTTGTGCACTGAAGTTCATGGCCACTGAGATACTCTGCATGAACTGAAAACTGCTGATGACTTCGTGACATGGGATTTACTGGTAAGCCCAGGCAGAGTTTAAACTGCACCAACTGAGATAACGCTGGTTAACATAAAAGGCAAAAGTGTGAAAATAAACTCAGGAATTTTCAAAATGTCATTCATTTCAACATTATAAAAATGGCTGGGGGAAACAACTTTATGTTCAAACTCTTCTTTCCAACTGTAATCAGAACGAAACTACCTTTTGTAAATAAAATTCCAGATGTACATCTTGGCCCCAGATCAGGTCCCCGTGAAAGCCCCGGGGTCCCCCCTCCCTCCCCTCCCTCCATCCCTCCCCTCCCTCTGCCTTTGGCTCCGGGAGCCCCGCGATGCCTCCCACGGCCACCAGGGGGCAGCCCCGGGCAGCTGGTGGAGTCCCTCGCTCACGAGCAGTCAGGTTAATTCGGTTAATTTAGTTAATTTACTTTAGTCTTATACAATTGTAGGACAATTATAAATTGTCCTTTAACATAAATAAATATATATTAAAATCCTAAAGGCCACAACAGTACCTCAGTTATATAAGCGGCTTTTATCACATTCCACTCAAGCACAGACCTCAAACTTGTAGGTTTTATTTCATAAACACAATGGTAAGTAAAGAAAATATCCAACACATAATAAAAATTAATAGTTTACATTACTCAGCTAAGTTATCTTTATATAAAACCTATATTGCATAACGGGTATTTCTTTTTTTTTAATTCTCTCTGGGAGAGAGTTCTTTTGACTAGCTGGTGCTGTGTTTTGGACAGGAATAATGTAGATAACACAGAAGTTTTGGCTGTTGCTGAGCCATGCCTACCCTAAGTGAAGGACTCCTCAGTTTCCCATGCTCTGAGAGTAAGAAGCAGCATGTGAAGCCAGGAGACAGCATGGTCCAGACAGCTGACATGAACTGTCCAAAGGGATATTCCATACCACAGAACAATTGCTGCTGGGGGATGAGCTGGCCTTCAGTCAGTGAGTGATGAGCCATTGCATTGTACATCACCTTTCTTAGGTCTTATTTGTCTCTTTTTGTTGTCTTTATCGTTGTTATTATAACTTAATTTAAATTTAATCATAATAACAATAACAACTGTTCTTATTTCAAACCACAGAGTTTGTCCTTTTTTCAATGCTCCTCCACATCCCACTGAGGGGTGAGGGGGTGGATGAGTGGCTGTGTGGTACTTAATTGCTGACTGGAGTTAAATCATGACACACAAAGTAGTCAGCATATTGATAATCCAGATTTTATCCCAGAATTCTTTGGCGTCTGCCTAGAAGTTTGCAATAGTTTGGTTGTGACAACAGCTGCATACTCTGTTGAGTAACTTTTTCCTCAAAGATTTTGCTGCTTGTGCTTGTTCCCATTCTTTTTCCCTTTTGTTAGCTCTTTGGAGCAATGTTCATCTCACTCTGTTCAGATAAAGTCCCAGCTTACAGTTAAGTTTACAATAATACAGGTGGCAATAGAGAGAAAAATATTCTTGCCCAGATGATGGCAAGAGTAAAAGTTTAATTTTTTTTCAGCAAACAACCCAAACCAGTTCTTTGTAGTTTGGTTTTGGTGGCTGTGATCAAAAATGAAGTTGTATGCTGTACAATTTAATGTCCTCCTTAACTCCACACCCATCCACCCTCTCAGGTCTCCTTTGCAGCCTTATCCCTCCATACCTCTCAGAGACCAGATCCAAATTTAGCTTCAGCCTAAGTCATGGAACCAGAAACCATTGACCAGTCTTGATAGTGAAATTGGGAAACTGAAAATTGATAGTGTGGAATAGGAACTCACAAATTAAGTTCTGCTTCTGTTCAGTCCAAAAATGTAAGACCAATTAGAGTAGGAAAAGAATACAGTATGTATCTTAATAATATATTCTTATGAAATATAAACAATTATACATCAGTAAAGAAGCCACTTACTTTCCCATCCTTGGATGTCCCTGCAACCTGACCTGTTGCTATAGTGATCCTATCAGGATGAACAGCCAGGCTACAAAACAAAAGAGGCCAAACTTTAATCGACTGACTATCCATTTCAACAAGCTATTACTTGAGCTTGTAATAAATAGCCTTGTTTTAGTCATATAAAGCACACAGCATATGTGTAAACTTATTAAGAATATAAAACCAGAACTGACAAAACAATTGTCAGGCTCTTGTATTTTAAAATCCTCTGAATTCTTTTTTCACTGCATCTGCTTTGCATGTCATTCTAGAGGTCAAGTACACTACAAAATGAACTGTGGCAATAATTCATTTAGCTTTACAAACCAGAAAGGCATCCTCTTTCTAGTAAACCTGATAGCTTTGAAATATCTAGAGACAGAAAATTTAAAAGAAGGAAATGAGATGGATCAGGTCCAAGGTAAAAATCTCCTTGTAAAACAACCAGATTATACTAATAATTCAATTTATGAACATGCTCACAATTCAAGCAGATTTGGTTAGGAGGCCTATTTTTGGCTTTGAGGGACAATTTCATAATGCCTAATCTAAAGAAGGGATGTCAAACTCATTTCATACATTAGGGCCCATCAGATAATCCAGGTGCTCTTTTTTCAGCTACACTGTGCCAACAGAGTGATATGATCAAGATAAACCATATGTTTGTTTAGATTTCAGTTTAATGATTCTGATATTTGCTGGTATCTAGTATCCTCTGATCTTCAACACACTTAAATCACTTTGAAGCCCAATCTGGCATGTGTGCATGGCAGCAAACAAACCAGGTCCAGTTTACAGGCTATCTACAATGGGGAGAGCAGGCCTGAGGAATACCAGGAAAGCCACAGGTGAAATTACAACTATTTTGCTGGTTAGGTTGAACCTAAATGAACTGTACAGGGCAGCCAAGCCCTGGTGAAGGGCAATAATTCAACCCTACTTAAAAAAGGCAGGGAGAAGATTCTAAACAAGAAGATAATGTTTAATCATCCTAAAAGAAGAGGAAGGAAAATGAGTGTCTCTATCTCAAATACCGTTTTATAAAGGAAAAAAGAACTGTTATTAGATGACTTACCACTTCACATCATCGTTATGACCAGTGTAATGTCTCTGGAGCTGCTCTTCGACGTTGAACAGCACAACTACAGAGGCGATGAAGTACACGGTCTCGCCCGTCGGCAGGAGATAGAGATTGCTGCGGCAGTCCCGGCCCCTATAGCCATAGCTAGAGCGCTGGTCAAGCTGCAATAACATCATCTACCCATGAAGAATGTTAAAAACTAGACAAAAAATATTCCCTGTCCTTGTAGTCTGTCCTAGAGTCTCTGTCTATTGGCTTGAGCACAGCTGTATTACTTGACAACCTTCAGAACTCTTTCCCTTACTACAGCAGAGAGTTGAAGCACTTCACAGACTTAAAACCTACATATCCTACACAAAATGCATAGCAAAGAACAGGGGAATTTGCAGATGTACTATTCCTTTAGCATCCTCTAGAATTTGCTAAATACCAGATAAAGGCAATGCTAGTTTTGTCCCAGGTGTATTTATTATTTACACTGCTTGACTAATTAAAATAGAAAATCAGACTTGATAGAAACACTAATAGGTCGTTCAGCACATCTCCCTGCATTACACAAGGATTGATTGCAATATCCTGTGTGTGGGTTGATTAATTTCATTAATGTGGACATGACCAGTCAAATGGATAAAAAACGTAAAAGGGTTACGTCATCCATTCCAATTTATTTTTGTAATATTTAAAAGGCAGTGGTCCAGATTCTGATGGTAGTCATATCAATATGAATATAAAATTAGTTCAACGAAATTACTGGAATAATAATCTCATTTAGACTGAATGTTACATCAGCCAAATTTTGTAGTTTCATTCTTCTGAAGAGTCATTAGGGACTACAACTATTTTGGCTTTCTTTTTTTTTTATGGAAACAGAAAGAAACAGCATTAGCAGAATCTTGGCAAAACAGAAGTGCATTCTAATAGAGTCAATATGGAGGAACTGGCTGTGAAAAATATACAGGCAGATAATGAAACCCCAGTTATGTGATCTAAACAAGATACTGTGCACTATTCTGGATGGTCAAAGATAAGCCACTCAAACTAAAATAATCATGTTAACATTGTTGAATTAATAATGTCAATAGTTATCCTATATAAATATCTTAGAAGAAACAGCTTGCTGATTTTTCTTGTAAATGCAATAGAACTAGTGCTGCATATCTAATTAATGAAGTGTGGATTCAGAAATAGAGCTTTTAGTCTCATAAACTGAAACACCTCAGCCAAAGTTTTTTGAGATATTAAAGTGTGATGACATTGAAACAATCAATACTTCAATTACAAAGAATTTACTATCAATTTGAATCTGTCTGCAGTGGTTGGTGTTACTACTCTAGATTGCTAGACAATTATTTACTTGTTTGAATTTATTTTTCTCTCTAAGGCCAGATAGCATTATGA
This sequence comes from Chloebia gouldiae, assembly GCA_003676055.1. NCBI lineage: Eukaryota > Metazoa > Chordata > Aves > Passeriformes > Passeridae > Chloebia > Chloebia gouldiae. The sequence continues at coordinate 7,018,956 of QUSF01000004.1, forward strand.
ATTGAAGCCAACATAATATTTCCCTAGTTCAACAACAAATAATCAAATTTATAGTGAACCAGCAGTTGAAGTTAGTGTAAGGAATCGAACTTCTAAAAAAAGTGAAGAACATTACACAAACATGCATAAGTAACAAATCTCAGTGCACGAAAATAGCCATTAAGTGGAAAGATTACATTCTTTAGGGAAAATCTCCTTTCTTTACTATTCTTCCTGTGGGGAACAATGCTGCATTCAACCTTTCACATGACTGCTGTTGTCAAACACTCAATTTCTTTCTATCAGCCTTTTTTCTCAAATGCAAACTCCCGGGGTTGATCCCTCCTTCTCTTCACTGTTTCCCACACGGATTTGGTGGCTTCAACTTGGATTTGGTGAGCTGGCACTTCAGGGAGTGCTACCTTGACCTTTTCTTTTCATTTGGCCTGCAGTTTTTGTTTCAAACCTCCTACTTGCCAAGTGAGTTGCTCTCAAATGGATCTGGGAAGGCCACTGCTCCCACCCTGACGTCCCTAGTGCTGATTTCTCACTTGGATTTTCCACCTCTGCTCCAGACCCCCCTCACACTTTATCACTCAGTGTTTCTTCATGTCCTACTATATATGATAATGTATCAAAGGTGTGAACCTTTTTCAGCTTACCCAGACAGCTGCTAATGTGACTGTAATAACCCTTTATGGTTCTGGTATGCCCTGAGATCTGTACACATTAAATTTTCTTCCTGCTGTTTCTCATCATACTCTGCTTTCCTTTCCATTTGTCCGCACCAGCTCCAATATCTTGTTTCCCTATCCCCATTCTTACATTATAGAGCATTTCTGGCTGTATTCCCACAGCTGGACTCATTTATCTGTCACAAAGATATTTTTTCCTATTCCAGTTCCATTACCCTCCAATCAAACAGTGCAGCTTCTCTAACTCAACTGGAATGAATGCCTGCAATATTGCTTGATTTTCTGCTGTATTTCTTTTTCTTCTTAAATGATCTCATGCTCCTGCTCACAGTTTCTCTTCCCCTTGTTACAGTCTGTAAAGTGGGCATTACCTTCTCCCTCTTTTTTTTTAATTATTTTTTAATTGTCTTTCTAAACCTTCCATATATCTAGTCATTGCTATAAATATTAAGTATGGATATAATGATTGGATTTAATTGCAAATAAATTAGAAACAGAAGAAGCTAGCACAGTATTTTTGGAAAAAACTACCTCCTCCTCAACACCATTTAGAATAAACATTTAGGGTTAGTTAGATTGTTTTATTAATTCACACCTCTTCTATTCCTAGACAAACTTAGATAGGATTCTGCTGGGTATACTGACACACACCTGGAAGGACATATAAATAGTCAAACTAAAAACAATAATCCATCTGGCAAATATTCAGTCATTTAAATAAGCTCATGTGAGAAACTAATGAGACTGGAATCATGACCTACTCTAATTATAATTTCTTATAATAGTCTGAAATACTGACATCATCAGTTCCACCTACATGCTGCTAATGACATTCAGCTTTGTTTCATGGCTGGTTGTTCTGTTGTTCCAGCAAACTTCCTAACACTTCCTCCTTATCATCCTTAGACCCCCCAAGTGAGGAGCCCCTTAAAACTGCAAAAGACAACATTCAATTCTGTTGTGATAAATGGTGAGAACCTGTAATATTATATACTGCAAGCAGCACTTATCACTGTAATCCCACCTGTTTTATTATTTTATGGGTTTTTTTGTCTTTTTAACTCATCTTCACTTATTTATACATGCACTATCTATGCAGTTCCAGCAGAATGGGATAGAACATACAGCCTCAGCTGCAACAGGAATAATAAGAATGGTTACTAAATCTGTCATTAATCTCTTGTGAATACAAAGGGACTTTTGGAAACTCTCTGAACATTCTGAAACCACATGCAGTTCTATTTATACAATTTTGAAAAAGACTATATGCAGTCTGTCTTCTTTTATGAAGTCAAAGTAATTTCCTATTTTCACTGCAACCAGAAGAGATTTTCCTTTAAAGAGAAGACATCACCTCTCTAAAGATAATGGATATTACAAATAAACTCAGATCTTCTTGTGTTTATATTTTATCTTGAATCATCAATTATATATAATAAGCTTATATAAAAGTGAAATGTTTTCTTTTTAATAAAGAATATATTCTATCATTAAAGTGAAATAGGAAAACTTTTGTATGTAATGAAACACTGATTTCTTTCAAGCTTGATTTCTGAAATATGTCCACTCATAGAAGTCAGTGGAAAAATCTAGTTGTTCAGTATTTAAGATCCCTTAAGATACAAATCCAAATATTATTTAATATATTATATTTTATAAATTTTATGCCTAAGCATGTATCAGTTGCACAGCACTACTCAATTCAGGGCTTATTCCAGTTGAATGTATCCTCCTCTTAAGGACAATGGTGTACATTTTATAAAACAATTAAACATAATAAGTTACTGCTAAGAATTAGAAAAAAAACTGAGCTTGTTTTATGCATATTACACTTGATAATCCCAGCTCACTACATTCTTATGATATGCCTAGTTTAATCTTTGGCTAATTAGCATGTTTCAGACTTAACCTTCAGGCAACATTTAAGCAAAATCTTTCTTAAGCTGCCACAGTGTACTTTACAAGGTGAAGAACAGCAGCCTCAAGAATTTAACACCTATTTTCAATGGAATGTCACTTCACCAATTAAATGAACCCTATGACCTTAATCCTGCTGTACTTTAGCTCGAAAAGTTATTTAACCCAAATCATTATGGAATGATTGATTTCCAGTAGTCCTCCAGCACAGAAAGGATACACCCATTCCAGTTTAAGCCTCTTGGCTGGTAGTTCTACTTTTGCTTCCAAATTGTAAGATTCCACTTGCTCTTTGGGCATGTACATGGTAACAGGACGTCCACGAAGAAACATTTTTACGTATCCTTCCTCTATAAAAGGTCAGAAATGTTTAATGTTACACAAAAAAGCCATTGGGGAGAATTCCAGTGCTCCTCCATCCCTTCCCACATAACATTTTGGTGCATTACAATTATAAAAAGACATGCAATCTCAAAATTAGAAATTTATCAGGTTTTTTTTTCCTAAATCATAATCACTAAGCAGAATTTTTTAAAAACATATGAAGTCCCTTCTTCCTCTAAATATTCTGAGTAGCAGAATTAGAACTAAACAATGCCATGAAGAACTACAAAACAGAAAGGTCTGAAACTGAATTTTTAAAAATGTTACAATAATATGGTTTTTAAATATTAAAAATGGAGGGGAATACATCAAAGATTACAATTAACGCAGAAATGCCACTTTAAATTAATTTTATTTTTTAATCAATATTTACAGTTAAGCATCAGCATCTAAATTATTTTCCAACACTCAGTCGCATTCTTTGCATCCCAGTGTAAAGATATGCTTTACACTTGATACAGGGTTAGAGATACATTCGAAATAAGGAACACAAACAATTAGTAAGAGGAATCATGCTGATGTACATGCAGAAAAGATATGTGCTTTAAGAATTACTAAACATTGAAAAAAGAATGACAACATTGACAGCACATTAAAAGAAAGGAAAATGACATACAGGAAAGAAGCTACAAAAACTGAATTGGCTGACAGAAGTAAACATTTCTAGAAGAAAATACTAAAAGTAATGTGTTGAACTGGCAATAAATATTTTTGGGGCAGAGAAGCAGAGATTAATAACAGATCTGGAAGTACTGACTTGGGGACTTCATGGGGCTTATAAAACTAGGAGATCTGGGAAATGCCATGAAGGTCTGACTAGGACTTTTGGGAAGTGGCAAGGCCAAAGTGGGTGTCCTGTGAACTTCTGATGAAGTTTGTCCAGATTCAGAACGTGCTGGCTCTTGCTGCTCCATCGGCAGATCAAGGGGTTCAGCCTTGTTCGCATGCGAATCAAGCAGTTTTGGAGTCAGTGACATCTGTAGAGTTACTAGACAGAATAATCGTGGGCACAGAGGAAATGGAAGGGCAAAAGTAACAAAAATCATGTAAATGAAAAAAAAAAATTATACAATTTAGGACTGTTAAACTATGCTATGAATTTTTAAGTATCATTACAAATATACCACTATTTTTTAAATTTGAAAGCTAAGGCTTTATTTTAATTGGAAATAGTCATATGCTACAAATCCTGACTAAATTAATAAGAATTATTGATTGAACAAATAAACATCATAGCAATGCTGTATTACTTAACTAGATGTGTACTTTGACTTTAGACTAAGTCATATGGGAAAGAGATCTACCTGACCTGTCACAGTAACGTTACAGCTAGGTCTCTCTAGCTTCAATTTACGGAATGCATACATAAAATGAAAGCAACAGAAAACTTAATGCTAAAAAGAAGAAATTATAATGATGAAATAATGGTGACAGAAGGTTGGAAGTTTAAGATGTCTGTTAAAATGATAGATTATTGGAATTGTTTTAAAAATCTACTCCAATATATCTGTATTGGAAAATAAAATAGAGGGTAGAGCATTAAATAGCAAAGCATTACAGCACTATTTGTATGCGCATGCAGCATCTATTTAATGAGCTTCAAACACGTGCCAACACTGCTGATGCTGGTGCACTGGAAGTCAACAGATTTTCAGCAATGACAACTACTGGCTGTACTTATCAAAGGCTGTGAATGAACCAAAGTTTAATACCAAGGTGCTTTTCTCACCTGAAGCTTATGGAACTCATAAAACTTGCATTTAGCCATCTACAGTGGGAGCATTTGACCTAGTCACACCAGACTAGGAAAGTATATACTAACCAGTAAACTATATCAAGTGTATTACAAGTATATCAATTATGCCTTCAGAATGTGTGTATGTGGCTCTCCTAACTGTAAAGAAGAACTTAGGCTGATTAGGTCAAGCATAGAGGTCACATTGTGTACTTATTTCTAACTTCTGGTAATATTCCATCTCTACTAGTTTTTGTTCCTAACCCAAATACATTATCTACACAATCAATCTCCTCTTTTTCATACTTTTCTTAGGGAAGTTTATAAGACAGAGTTCTAAATGTAAAGATATAGATGTATAGACAGACAATCATCAAACTACAAAGACAGACCAACAGTGAAACTTTTAGACAAATGTATCTTTTACATCTGCGGTTTTGTAAATTTGATATTGTTGTTGCATAAATGAGCAGTTAATGAACTGAAATAAGATGGACATCAGTGCCAATGGGATCTGCAAAGGAGATCACCACTGATTGCAGGTATAAATTTGTACAAAGAATACACAGAGGTGAGACTCTCTAATAGACTTTGCCCTGAGAACAAACATTTTTTGCTTTGTGAAATTCACATTTATCGCAAAGCTGAAAGACACTGATTAGTGGAAGAACTGTTAGGCTATAGCTATTTCTAAAAAGCAGACAAATCTGTGATTAGATCACAGATCTAAACATGCATCATAAATGTGCATATTTACACTACAACTTAACTAGACACCAACAAGGTATGTTTATCAAATGTAACTCTGCTTTATGACGCTAAGCAAAAAGCAATGACAAATTAGTTGTAGGCCTAGGTCTGTTTAAGATTCAGAAAATCTATTTAACAAGAAAAAGCAAGAAAAAACAAAGGCTTCTATGATCATGTTAGGCTAACAGCAAAACAGCCAACAAAGGGGCAAATTCTATACGAATATCAGCAGAAGTGCAGAATGCCATTTCAAACACAGTGAACATCCACATGTTGCCATATAGCTCTCTCAACATCTTTTTTCTAATTCAAATTCTTAGGAATAAATCCACAGGAATATAAATTATAACCCGTTATTATGATTAAAGTGCACCTGAGGGTTATAATTCAGTAGATCATATAATAAATGGTATAACATTTTGGTTTCACTCAAAAGAACTAGAGAAGTTTTAACACTGCAAAATGCGCACAAGTTAGAAAACAGCTGTAATAATATTGAGCTTTTATCCCATCAGAGCCATTTTGCTTCGAGAGCTATGAGGTTTTGGAAGTGAAGCCTACCTTTGCAGTGTGTCACACGGCGCTTCCCTTGTGATTACAGAGACAGAGACAGAAGGGCTAGATAAAGATGTGTTTGAATACAATAACTCTCTAAATACCTGCTCTAGAAGCTGTCCAGTCTTAGTCTGCTGCAGGATAACCTGGGGCTTGACAAAACACTCAGCCATACACTGGGTAATTACCTTCTAAACCTCTTTCCTCAGTTAGGGGCCTCTGTTTGGTTCTGCCATTAAAAACTGGCTTAAATTCCATTATGTAAACATACACTTAAGTAAAATACCAAGTATAACTTTCTAAGAAAAAACATGCATTTCAGTAAGAATTTTGTCTAGATGAGAAGGACATCAATGTAGTGTCACATCTGTTTAATTACTGACTTCTATCAATGGGAAAAGTGGCAGAAGAAAAAATATTATAAACACCTTTTTATACATGGTACAAGGGAAGCAAGGAAATATGCAAGGAAAGCATATTCTGTTCAAATCAGAAGTTTTCTTTTTCTAAACCACAATTTTTCATCGATGAGACATGAACCATGAATATATTGTCACAAGAGACCTAAGTGCTTATTTAATCTCATGTATTATTGTCTTCAAAATCAGTTACATTAAACTTTGAAATATGGCTTAAGAGCTTTGTTGGATGCTGATCAGTCCATGCAGTAAACAAAAGATCTCCAACTTTTTCAGCTTAATGTATGATTACTGTCACAGAACTCTGCACAAAAATAATACAATATATCTGATAAATCAACAGGCTTTTTTCCCTTTGCTATTTTGTCAAAATAAATCTTTATTTTAGTTGCTGTTGACTTTTCAGAACAAAAATAACTGTTATATACAATATTCAGCTTTGTATTTTTATTAAGACTCTTCAAAAATTTTAACTGTCTAATGACAAGGACAAACACTGCTTTCACTTACACCTACTATTTCACTTTCAAAATCTTTCAGCAGAGATAAGTTGGAAAAAATTGAAGTGCTTTTCAAATTAAAGATAGATTACCAGAACTGTATTAACAAACCACATTTTTATTTGTAATTTGACAAATTATGATACAAGGCTTTGGGACAAATGTTGCAATCTTTAGAGGGCACCGTTTATGATTAACATGATAGCATCATAGCTGGAACTCGGCACTGCTTTAATTACCAAAACCTTAATACTGCTTTGAAAGAGAAGACATACGTGGAGTAAGAAGACATGGTATTTTTTGTCCTTGTCTTCTTACAAAGAATCACAACTGTGAAATAAATCTATTGGATTAATAAAATCTAGGGTGAACTGATCAACTTTTAAATAATACATCAACAGTAGCCTGTAAGCATCATGTTTAGATTCCCAATTCTAGGCACCAGTTTCTAGGCATCCACAGAAGAAAGGGGGCTAGTGGGGGAGTCCAATCACAATTACTATCTGCTTAAAAATTTTAAAAGTTCCTACCTGCACTGAACATTGGTTCCTTGGGTTTGCTGTGAAAATAATGAAGAAATTACTATTTTAAAAGCATGCACATACATTCTGCACATGTATATGTATCAATATGATGTAAAACTAAAAATAAAAGAATAAAAGAATATAAATTTTTGTTGAGTATGAATGTATGTATGAATGTATGAATAATAATACTTTTTCATTAAGTTATTTGCATAGTAAATCGCCAGGCAACCACAGTTAAAACCAGTAAACATCCTTGATGGCATTTAACATTCAATTCTCATTACATTCTCAAAATTATAGGTCTTCCTCTACTAGCTACCAACAGAAACTGGCCACAAGCAGCTGTATTTTTTTTTGTTTCCAGCCTTGATTTAAGGAGCAAATCAAAGTTTGAATCCTGTTTATTCCAAAGATTTTACATAAAACATGGAGCTGCCCAGTTGTTCCTGGGTGAATGACAGTACTTGGTAAAACACAGAAAGCACATAACCACGATTAAAATGTCTTCTATTTGTCACTGCACAGCTGCCTGCAAGACAACTGGAAATGGGTTTTTCTTTTTGTCTTGAGAAAAAATTTGGGAAAACTTGAGGGGAAAATACATACAGCATGTTGAGAAGCTCTCTGGATAGTACTACCCCAGCCTAAAGGAAGGAATCTTTGTTAAGAAATTTGTATCTAGTCACTTGTTTTTGTCTTTTGCCCCTGTAAATCAAGTTTGAGGGTGTTGTTTCTGATGAAGAATGGAAGGGACATAAATTTATATTATGCAGTTATTTCTCTTCCCAGTTCTCTCTTTTTTAATGCAATAAAACTTCTGAAGTATAAGATAACTGCTGTACATTTCTTAGGGTGATCCCCAAATGGGTGAACCCCCCATCACTCTGATGGAGAAATGCTAAAATACAAAGCATTCCTAGAGCTTGATGCCATCTCAACACCCTCTCCTAGACTGCAGTGGGCAGATAAGGAGAAATCAAACAAAGAAACAAGATTGTGTTGGATTTTTGCACACAGGTTTTTTTCTAAGCACAAAAGATTCACTACAATGAAAGATGTAGCAAATAATTCTATTGTATTTTTCCCTTTGCTTTGGTTTGACATTTATATTGAGAATAATGCTTTACTAAAAGATAAACCCAAACCAAATTAATTCTGATTCTACTCCTGATTTAGCAACTTTCCATAATATCAGCCTTTGTGTTAATCATGCATCAAAATACATTCTTCAAGCTGGCATACACAGCCAATGTCATTTATATAAATAGCATGATGTGCTGCCATTGTTAACACCAAGATGAACATTTTCTCTTACAAATGAAGATATTTTTAGAAAACAAAAAAAAAACTTTATGGGATGAAGTGCTAGTCAGAAATGCTGCCATATTAGAGACAAAACAGTCCCTAGCTCTGAACAGACCATGCCGACCTATTCAAGCTAATCAAACAAATGACTGATTCATTACAGTAATAAAGCAAATCATCTGTACTTCCTAATTATACAAACCCTAACCACACACAGCTCACAGCTCTGGCTACCCTTTTTCCTGAACTTGAGTCACATCCTACTTAACTAACCCTCAGGAAGGCTTACTCCTGGCTGATAGCTACAGAAGTAGGGACACCTGACAGCAGCATGGGAGATTATGGTCATCTCCTTATGCTTAAAGCTGCTTGAAAGAGCTTTCTATAGCATTCTGGCTTTGCATAACAGCCTACAACCCTCCATGCTTTCAAAAACAGTCATGGAATATCTCAAGCTGGAAGGGATGCAAAGGGGTCAAGGGTACAAACAGACTGTGAGTAGATGGTTAGGTTAACACACTCTTCCTCACTCTTTCACACATACTGTCAGCTTTTGGGGGACAGTCCTAGTCCCAGTGTACAGAATCATCATTTTCCTTCCCATAACTCTTGCTTTGTATTTTGCATGGTTGCTCTGTTTCGAGAGGAAGCATGAGGCAAGTCTTTAGCCAGCCTCTTCCACAGGATAAGGACACTCATTCTTCAAGGATGTGAAAGCTGGGGTGCTGAACAGGCTGCATGGGACAGAAATGAGGGGAAAAGTCTCTAACCATACAGTGACTGTTTTCACATTGGTACCTACATCACGAGCACCAGCTGAGGCAATCTAACACATGCTCTTGATTAGTTCCTTGGAATACTTGCACTTTACTTAACCATTGCATGCCTTGCATGCTGGACCTTCTCCCCAAATCTAAGTGAGTAATTTCAACCCTTTGTGGCCTAACAATAGAAAAATGACATAACCATTGTGTTTCTGTTGAAATAGTATGTAAAAATTAAAAAGGCATCTCAAGTACAGACAACCATTATTTTGTTGCAATGTTTTTATTTCTCAGCTAGTTTGGAATTATTTTTTAAGTGTACAGTACATTTATAGAGCTCACAGAAGTCATATTTAATGTCTTTCCTTAATTTAAGTGAATAACCTAATAGTCTCACTTCATGTGTTTACTAGCATTAACATATGACTAATTTCAGATAATTGTCACCTTAAACAGGTGGCAGGATCAGAGATATATCCATAAAAGTGACTTTGCAAAGCACTGTATTGTTTTAGATTTTGACCTGTAGATCCTCCACTGCATAACACACACTAAATTAGTTTTTTTGGCACTTGATCTAATGCAATTTTTTATATAAGATAATTACATAGAGCAAGGGAACTGTAGGATCATGTTTGTTAAAACTTTTTCAAAAACTACAGTAAATTACTACAGCAAATTAGAAAAGCAATGAGATTCACCATTGGTAGGTGAAATAACTGCTGTTCATATTCCAGAAACAAGTCTGCCCATCTAAGTATAGAAACTTGGCTTTTTAACAAAAACTATCCAATGGCTGTTGATACAATTTGATATGTGTGATAGAGTAGGAAGTTATACATAGATGCAAAATAAAAAGCTAAACCTTAGAAAAAATATCCAGCCATTTCAAGAGATCCATACAGACAACAGGACCTCCATGCTAACGACTTCACCAAGACAATGTAGCTGCATGAAGTTACACACCGTTGCAACAATTTACAGAATTTGCAGCTTAAATCAGAGTGAGCTGGTTTTTAGCTGTCCCTTCACTGGTCATTATGGGTTTTGCTTGGTTTCGCCTTTCAAACCTTTCAGGCTCACTTGTCCCTAAGATTGTTGATTCTTGGTTTGCTGATTCAGATGTGTGCAGATATACATTCTCTACAAGGGTCTGAGAAAAGATTTTGTTCAAATCTGCACATGCAGAAAGACACTTTTTTCCCTAAGTAAACTAATAATAGGTTGCTTTTCCTATCAAAAGTAATATTTATTTATGGATATTTTGTATTTTTTTTTCAGTTATATTTGTCTTTTAGAAATCTTGAAATAAAAAATCTTAGAAACAAAATGAAACCCACATCTATTAGTTATTTGTTGCTTATAATTATGTTACAAAAATGTTAAGGGAAAAAAAAATCAGATGCTAAGATAGAGTCAAATTTCTGTAAGTACCAGAAGGCCCAATCCTTTGGAATCCTCTTGGCTTATCTTCATTCACATGCACAGACGCAGAATGCAAACAACATGTTAATTTGTGTAAATATTACCTCTTCCTTGGTTACAATTTTATAACATTTTCTCTGACAGTATTTAAACTTTTTCATTATTCTTTTAATTTGCTAATCCTTTCACCAAGTCACAGATCAGGCTGGAAGGGATCACAGCTGTTCACCTGGTCCAACCTCCCTGCTAAAGCAAGGTTGTACCAGAGCACATGGCACAGAGTTGTGTCCAGACAGTTCCCAGATATCCCCACTGAGGGAGTCTCTCTGGACAATCTGTTCTAGTGCTCTGTCACCCACATGGTAAAAACATTTTTCCTCCTATTCCTGTGCATCAGTTTCTGCCTATTGCCTCTACTTAGTGCTTGGCACTACCAGGAAGAGCCTGGCTTCATGATCTTGACAACCTCTGCTCAGATACTTGTAGACATCTATTGAGGTCCCCTCTCAGCTGTCTTCTTGAGGCTGAACAGGCCCAGCTACCTCAGCCCTTCCTTGTAAGAGACCTGCTCCCGCTCCTTGATCAACTTTGTAGCCCTCTGCTGGACTCACTCCAGGAACTCCATGTCCCTCTTGTACTGAGGAGCCCAGAACTGGACAGAGCACTCCAGATGTGCCTCACCAGGGCTGAGTAGAAGGGCAGAATGGGATGGTTGGATTCGATGACCTAAAAGGTCTCTTTCAACCTTGACAATTCTATGATTTTATATAGGATCACCTGCTGGCAATGCTCTTCCTATTGCATCCTAGGATTCCACTGGCCTTCCTGGCCACAAGGGTGCACTTGGACACGACCCACAGCCAGCCTGTTGTCCACCGGAACACCTTCTCCTTTATCCATGCATGCAGGTCTCTTGCCCACTTTTCCTGATTTGTTGCTCATCTGGATGCATGGTTCTTGAGCCTGGAGGAAGTGATCTTTGAATATCAACCAACTCTCTTGGATCCCTCTTCCCTGCAGGTCTTGTTCCTATAGGATTCTTCCAAGATTCCTGAGCAGGCTAAAGTTAGGACTTTTGAAATCTATGGTTAAAATCTTACTTGCTGCCCTGCTTCATCCCCTCCTGGTTCTGAACTCCAGTTCATGGTCATGACAACCAAAGCTGCTTCCAACCTTCACATCTCCAACAGGGACTTCCCTGCTTGTTATCACAAAGTCAAGCAGCACACTATTCCTCATAGGATCTTCCACTACACCTGTGACAGGAAGTTGTCATCAATGCTTTCCAGGAAGCTCCTGGACTGTTTGTGCTTTGCTGTGTTGCTTCTCTAGCAGCTATCTACGTAGTTAAAGTCTCCCACAAGAACCAGGGTCTGTGACTTTGAGGCTGCTTCAAGTTGCCTGTAAAAGACACAATGCACTTCCCCCTGTTCAGGCAGCTTGTAGCACACAGCCACGAAGTGCCACCCTCACTAGTCTGCCCTTTTATCCCAATCCATAACTTATTCTAAGTTCCATAGTTTGCACACTTGCTGTCTTGCTTCATAGCTGAAAGCATAGGCCAGAAACCAAGCTATTAATAATGTAATCACCAATATTTGGGTTGTAAAATAGTACACAACCAGCTCAGTCACTCCTTACTCAAGCAAATATGCTAAAGGGATAAAAAGGAAGGAATATTTTGTGCCACACCATTGACAATGACTCGTGTAATGACACAGATGTCCAAAGAGAGTAGGTAAATTAAGTTATTAGTTGAGCTTCATTAACAATGTGTTTTTACGGTCACATCATCAGTGAGACAGTGAAACAGTACCATCAACACCATTTCTTGCAAAGGAAACTGCAATAGAACAGGTCAAGTGAAATGGCCGAAACTAAATTCTGACTAGGAAATACAGGAAAGAACTGCTTGACCTATACTGACAATACTGATGAACCTCAATGAAACAGCTATTTGTACAAGGCTATCCTAAGTCTGAAACCCTTGGACAAGATATGCTCTTTTCTCTGTGCTGTCAGCAATACATAGAAGCATGATCAAAGATACACAGAGATAGGCATCACTTCATTCTGCTTCATTGAACAAGAGTTGCATGTAAACCTCTTTCTTCATTTATATTTAATCTGGCTGTCAGATCAAGGCACTCATAGTCCAGAGACTGGCTGGACATCAATCTACATGTGGGATGTAGTGACTGAATGCTTTTCAGCAATGGTTTTGGTTTTTCGTCCTCTTTCCTTCAATTCTTAAACTACCTTTATCTTGATTTATGAGTTTTCACACTTTTGCGTTTCCTATTTTCTTCTCCTCATCCCACAGGGGACAGAAAGTGAATAGCTGTGTGATACTTAGACGCCAGCTGGGGTCAATGCACCACAACCAGAAACTCAAAGAAGTACTTGTCAGGAATATAAAGACCAAGGGAAATCACTAAGATATTAGAAACGATATGTTTAATAATTGTGAACTTTCCTGGGAAACTCTTTAAGTTCTCATACTGTTTATAGTTTGGAAATAAGGCAAACAAAATTTTATCTAAATATGAAAACCTCTTTTATTTCAAATGTTTTAATACATACTTTGATCCAAGAATTGGAGCTTTGTAAAAACAAAAGCTTCCAATATTTTACACAAGAAAAACTAAGTTCACTAAAGAAACTAATTTCACTATTAGAGCAGGAGGCAGAGAAAGGGGTTAGATACTTAGATGACATTACCTTTCACTGTTCTTTTTACCACTAGATGAACTGCTGGTGGAACCAGTGCGGTTGCGACTCCCTTTGGAATCTCCATAGCTTTCCCTCCGACCTCCTGGGGACACACGCTCAGCTGAACTGGTTCTCTTAATGGTGCTAATAAAACAAGGAGCAAGTTTCACAGTGGCACTTGTAAAAGTATATATTCTACAATAAATATTTATGAGAAATGTATCAAGTAGAACACTAACCCTAAAAAAAAACTATGATTTTTTAAAAAAAATCTTAACTTGATTTTTTAAAGAGCCTGTGTAAGAGTTTTGCTGAGTATCTGGTGCAACAGAGATAAACATACTACTTTTTCCTTAATCATAAAACAGAAGATGGGCTAAACCAAATTCATAGAGTAGTTACAATCACTTTTTCAGGTCACGTTTCAAATCTCTGACTACCACTCCATACTTCTGAACTTTTGGATTCTCACAAAGAAGTGAAAGATTTAAAGAGAAAGCATATTGCCTGACATTTCCAGCCAGACTACAGAGAATGCCAAAAGTATGTCAAAATTTGAACACAAGCAAGCTAACTTTGGGTCTTCATCCAGTATCAATTACTCTATGGTTCAAAGGTAGTTTTAACATACTCCAAACTGCAATTAATGGTGAGCTAGCCTGCATTTTTTTATTGTTGACAAAAATGTAAGCCTCCTAGTTACATGTAGGATTAGATTAGATTCCTCACATGTCCTGACAGGAGGTTTCTCTTAGGCTTAAAGCTCACCCTACCCTCTCACTCTTCAACCATCCTTCCTGCAAAGATAGCTACAAAGGGAGCTGCTGCGTGACTTTATGGCACCTCTTAGACATCTAGCTCTCCCTGATGGAAAAATGGGAGCCAAAATACAAGCAGTGTTACTTAGTAAATTAAGAGAAGCTCATCCAGAACTTACACCTTATAAGAGACAAATTATTGACCAAAGCACTTCTCCCTAAAGCAGTGCTTCCTAGTAAGAGAGGGAGCAGCTAAGGGCAAGGCCCCAAAGCAGGTAATGCTTTACATGCTGCTGCAGGCCCTTTGCAGCAGAGGCTCAGGCAGCAGTACCCAGACTGGGGCAGGAACCACCCCCATGGCAGCAGCTGAACAACACGACTCAGTGTCAGGGTCTCATTTCCCCCCCATTTCAGTCCTGTACTATTTTCTCCCCTGCAGAAAGCACAATGAAAATATCTGCTTTAAGTTATAAAATCCCCATCCTAAATAACCACCTTCAGCAGCTCTCTCACCCCAGATACCAGGGACATCTATGATTGCTTTCCAGTTCACATCTCTCCACCCAAATCCCAACCACAACCTCAATCCCACCGTGAAAACTGGAGTACTTGCTCCTTTAAGGCCAGTCTCACCCTAGCTACACCTTTTATCATCCCCAGCTATCTCCCCCTTAGCCTCCATACACACCCAGTGATGCTCTGCTTACCAGAATATTCATCTCATTCTTGAGGACTACTCCAAACCTCCCCAGCAGCCCCTAACAGCTATCCCTACCCTGTCATCTCAGCTCCTCTGGCTCTGTCCACTTCATGCATGGTGTAAGCTGGCTCTCCATAACTAGAGGAACCAAGACAGACTTTTCTGTCTGGTCAAAAAATGCTCAGCTTAGCAACTGTACACCACCTGCTTTAAAAAAACTCCAAACTTATTTCTGCTCCCCCATGTCTTTTTACCAGCAAGGAGGGGAATGTTTCAACATCTCAAATCAGACTCAGTTACAGAAATGGGAACACCTGAACCAGAGTCTTTCTGGAAAGAAATTGCCCTTCTGAAAAGAAGGCAGTGCCCACCCAGGGGCGGATCTGCAAGTTAAGGTGCATTTCAGGCAGCCTGACAAAAAAGCCTTCTGGTACATGCGATGGTGGGACAGATGTTCAGTGCTGCATTCTTGTAATAAAAACAAGCTTCAAATGATTAAGCTGAAATTAAAAAGATAGTGTTTCTGTGGAGAAAGCAATGTAAGAGAGCAAGCAGAATGCAAAATTACACAAAGACAGAACAAAATACATTCATAGGGGAAGAGAAAAGGCAGCAACAAGAATTTAGTTCTGTCTTATTTTCAGAAGTGTACTTCCTACACTAGGCTAACATTATCCAAGTCATCTAAATGTCAAATGCATGAAAAAAAACTTCTCTAGTAAATTAAAGAATTTACTGTTAATATTTACCTATTCTCCCCACATCTCATAACATCATCCAATTTAATATTACTCGAGTTAAAAAATAAAACTTTGATAGTGAAAATGTTTATTCCAAATTAAATAGCTTTATTAGCATGTGCCTTCCACTATTATATACATTAATTACAGAAACATCCTCTGTGATTTGTTAGGATCAAATCTTTATTTTGACATCCTTTCCTGGTTAGGAAAATTTCAGTGTAGGCTTATGTTGACGCATATTTTCTCCATTAAGGATAAGCAGCGTCAACATCAGCCTACACCAAAATTAAATTAAGGACATTATCAAAGTATTCTAATCTGAGAAAAAAAAATCAAGTTACAGAAACAATTTGAAACTAATTTTAATATTGCTTGGAGTTTTATTTTTATAGCTGTCAACATTCAAAAGATTAAATAGAGGATAAGAAATGAAAGGGTGGGACTAAAATTTAGAAGTTTAATTCTATCTTCTTTCTGAATAATAAAGTTTCATATCAGTAGAAAAACTTCTTCAACCATAAATCATAGTTAATGATTTATGTCCATCACTGCTTAAACTAATTAGTAATGCTGTCTTCTGACAAATTTTATTTTTAACTTTCCACAACAACAAAAGCCCAGTGAGAAGTATTAGTTGGTGGTTGGAAACAAGGACTACAACTCCATTATTTATATTAACTCACTTTTGGCATTATATACATTTTGTTAGCTAGACTGTTAAACAGCAGTAATTATATCTACAGCTATAGTAGATACACTATCACCTGAGAAGGAATTTAAAATGACAAAAAATACTAATTTAACTTATAGGTTTGTAAGAGTGTAACAGAATTTGCCTTGCATATTAGTGATATGAGAGAATTTGCAATTATTTAAGAAGATAACATTTAGTTGCACAATTTTTAACTTGTTTAAGACAGCAATGTAGTCTAATACCCCCATAATAAAAATTGTGTTAGTATGAAATAATGCAGATACCACCACTGACATTATTATTATCTAAGTCACGTGATGCATTTATCAATGATGAGAAAGTTTTAGACAAGTACTTCTGGAAATGTTAAAAATGGCAATAATAATTACAGTTCTGTCATGTTAATGCTTTTACTAAAACAGCCACTTTCTATGTGTTGAATTGAAATGGAAAGGAAAAACAACTGAACTTCAACACTACAAAGCTATTAAGGATCCCTCACCTTAGAGCAGGCTTTTTCAGTTTGCATGCATTGAGAAGATTCACAGACCTGCTTAATCCAGATTGAGAGGTGCGTAAACAAAGCAGAATAAAAAGTGAATGCAACAATAAAATGTAGAAACAAGACATTTACAAGACACATTAAAAGACAAAATTGCATGCTTTCAAGATATGAAGTCACGTGCAAGAGTAAACAACAAAGTGCTTATTGCCTCAGCTAGATGTTTCATCATTTCAAACCATACATTTAAGAACACCAATGTATCTTTGAATGATAAAATCTCAGCAGTGCCCCAATAGACTGACCATTTGTAAAGTGACTCAAAAATAAAATTAAAAATAAAATTAAAAATCAAAGAGGCTATCTGAAAGAACACGACAGATGATCCAGCTAAAAGACAAAGACTATTAAAAAAGCAACAACAAAGACAAGAAAATAAATCCTCATATATACATACATATACCACTGCATAGTATGAATGTTTCAGGCAGTTGCATTACTGAATTGTGGTGAACAAATCTGGCCAAAATTAAAAAGATATATACCTTATTACTAAAATTACTTGGGAAAATATAAAAGCTTTTTAATAAAAGAAATTAAAAACCAGTGCACAATGCTCTTAAGACAGAAACTGATGGCATTTTGTCTAGCACTCATTCTGACCCTCATTTAAATCAATTAGAATGAACTCAGGAATAACATATGACTTTAATTTCATTACGCCTCTGAGCAAAATGCACTAATAACTTTAATTGTTAGAGATATTGTGAAGTGGTTGTAATAGTTTTTCCACTCGAAGTTCAATGGGGAGGGATTTCTTTTTTAATTTATATTCTAAATATTTTAAAGCATTTTCTTTGAGAGATGAGTGTTACACAGAGCATGAAGGTTTGATTCAGAGTTTGTGTGTGTGCCGGTTACAAACCATCGCTGCCCCCCGACATTAATTCCAGGCGACTGAACAATTTCCTAGGGGCCATGTGTTTAGAGTTTAGAAGAACAGGAATTTATCATATTAAAGTATTTTATTCCCCCTGCAAACAAAGCTCTTTATGTTTTCTTTGTTCCTGCTTCTTCCTTTTGATCTCCATTGTCAGAGTTTTGCACCATTGTAATACTTTGCAATCTGCTGGGGGAGAAAGAATGACTGATTGTCTCCTTTTGAAAGGCAAACTATGTGCAAGCCTGCAGTCTGCACCAGCATCCCTACTGGGAAAGGTACTGTCTGCATTCTCCTCCCTTACTTCTTTTTCCCCCTCAACTCTTGGAAACAAAGCTATCCCAGATGAGTCACAAAACCTTAGATTTTAATAGGGAACACAAAACATCCCTACTACACACTGGCCAAATTCCAAAGACAAATTTAGTGTTAAGCAGCAAACTTCAAGCCACATTAAATGCCAAAGAAAGAATGCAGGGGGAAGGGAAAGTTCTGCTCACAATACACTATACTTATCTTATTCAGAATGAAAATTTCAAATAGTTATTCTAAGCACAAAATTTAGAATCAAACTATAGCAGCATTCAAAAACCTGTTACTCAAAATAGCTCACATACTTCTAAATCACAGAATTACTAAATATATTAAAATTCAAATCAAATCCTCTGATCAAAGGTTTCTTGTGAAGATGACATGGAAGCACTTTTCAAAGCCAGGCAATTCTTGATTGTTCATCTGTGTCAGGTGATTGTCCAGCCCATCTCAGAATCACTCCAGCTCTCTGTTAGCTGGCCGGTACCCAGAGCTGTGTTCACATGGTCCACAGAGCCGGAGTGCAGCAGCTCCTCTTGGTGCTTGACCACCATTTTTGGTCCCAGTACCACCAGCATCACCAGGCTTTCTATCTTGTACTGTATTACCACCATATACTTTATAATCCAGTTGATCCATGTTTTGGATTTGTGCTTTTGCTCTATTCAAGTTATTTCAGTCCTTCCTTAACCTGGATAATTGGGTTTTGACTGTGAGAACTGAATGCCGAAGCCGGGTTTGGTGCCCTCAATTCTAATTGAAGTCAGAGTCAGCTGAGGTTACTCAGTGCTTTGCAAGATCTGGATCTAATTATCACATTAGGTCCTATAAGAACCTACTGATATCCAGAGATACATGTTTTACATAAAGAAAAGCAATATGCAGAGAGGTTAAATTATTTGCATAAGGTCACTGAGAGAATATATGGCAGAACTCAAATAAAAGCCTGCTAGCTCCACCCTTTCAGCCTCAAGCATTTATTATTACCTCCAATTTTATATTCCTGCCAGAAGAAGTAATTTCCATTTCAAATATTAAATGGGAAATCAGAAAATGCAGTGAACTCTGAACCACATCTCCTTGGTAATCCAGCAAGGCAGATAAGCCATATACCAACCTGTGGGTTCAAATGAGTTAACCAACACATATAATACAATTCATATTGTATGAAATAAGATTATGTCTGCAGACATATCAGTAAATACTTCTATCTCTAAGCAGGAGAATGTATGGATGTACACTTATTCCCCATGCAGACTATTTGCATATATTTACATAAATAATGCACAACAAACTGTTTCAAGGGACAGACTGATGTCATTTCAATTGGACATCATACAGTCTTAACCTAAACAGTGCTAAGTATAGGAGAAGAGAGGAATCAGAAAATATTTGATTGTAAGCCCTCTTTGCATAAGGCAGGAAAACATTTGGGAAGGACTCCATTCACCTGCACTTTCTCTTGGATATATGGTCACAGGTAACAAAAAAATGGAAGATACTATTTTTTACTATTGCAATCTTAGCAGATATTTGCCAGTCTCAACAGCAGATCAAAAGTTTAGAAGATGAGTCAGCAAAAAAAAAGTTTTCCTTTTCTGCTGTTGTTTTTAACTTTCATTTTTCAAACTCTACATTTTCAACTGTGCACCTGTGTTGTATAGAAAAATATTAAAAGCATTTAAGTCAAAATTAAGTTTAAAAACATCTATAAACACTTAAGACTATTTTCAGCTGGTGTGTCACATGACCATATTTTGGAGTAAAGAATACCTTCACTACAAATTAGCCACAGTTCTAGAAGCAGTTCATAAGATAAGAACATTGCTTAATAGAAATCAGAAGTAAAAAATAGCTTGAAATTTCCCACCATCTGTAAACTGTGCAACTGAGAGAAGCTTCTAACACAAATAAACAAGTCCTAACACTTGAAAAAGGAAGCTCTTTGATTTTGCTGACGTATTTCCATTACTGTTTTATGCATAAACACATGCGTTTCCTGAAGGTAAAAGGGTCCAATATAAATACAAAGTGTGACTGAATTAATCTTAAGGATGCACAATGAATTATTCTACTTGACTGTATACAAGAAAGATATTTGGAGCACTTACTGTGTCATCTTTGAATACTGAATATGTGGAACATCATTTACCATAAAACCCTGAAATCTGATCAGTTATTTCAAGGTTCACTTGTAAATGATTGGAGAATAATTTACCAAAAAAATGTTTTGTACAGTAATTAATCGATGAGGTTCTTGCCACTCCACTTTATTCCTCTTGAAGTACATTTATAGGCAAGGCATAGAAATATGCTTTAATATAGTTTAATAAAGGTAACAATACAGAACATTTTCATGTTAAAGACAGCAATATAGAATTTTGGAGCATTTGAAGGAAGCAATAATTATACAGCATCTGAATTTACAACTGCTTTTTTCAGGACATGAAACAATCCCACCCTCCTAAGCACTCTTAGTAAGTATTCACCTAGTTCAGAAAAACTGTCCATATATTTTTTTTTCTCCTCCAAAACTGAACACACTTTTTCATGCTGCATATTTAAAGCACCTTTAGCCTAGCTTCTTCAGCAATGTGAAGGGACAAAGCATAATAAAAGGACACTAAATAGTTGGCCTGTGGAAGAATTTCTCACACATTAATCAAGACAGTCTAAAAATATTCCCTAAGGATTCTCTCTAAGGACTTTCACTGGCATTCTGGGTATCCAGGCTGCACATGGGTCAGGTGGAAGGGACACAGGGTGCCACTTATCCGCAGGGATCCTAAGCTAGGATAATACCTAAAGGCAATACCAGATGAAACACCTGAACTACCAAAAAGACCTCCAAGAACAGAGAAAGCATGAGTATGATCCTGACCTCCACTTCACCCGCCCTACTCTGGGGCAGAAAGTCCTGTGTTGAAGCCCAGAGACAGAGCACAGAGACTTAGGAATCACACCCTCTGCACACGGGTGGTCTCCCAGTGCCTGTGCTCTCATATGTTTTATAACTGAAACTTAATTAGGAAGAATGAAATTATGGTAATTATTAAGAAAAAATAATTTGGTAAGAACAAATGTGTTTTAACATTCAACATGTACTAAATAGTACTCCTTTTTAAACACAAATACATCTCTGTTTCTAAAAGGGAAGTTCTTTCACCCATTTTCAAACCTCTGCAAATTTAATAATGGGAAAGTTTGGACAGTATTTACTTTCCTTCTCTTCTGTTAAGGTCTGATTCAGACCAGCCTGCCAAAGCCTACAGCTGCAGCAAACTCCAGCTCATAATAACCCACAGGAGTTCATTTTTGCGACATAAACAAATATGGTATTTTCCAGATTTAATTGTGCACAATGTAACTTCTCTCTACAATAACAGAACCTGGAGTTTCTTGAAAATCAGTCCCCTTGAACACAGTAACAAAAACTGGCATATCCTTAACCACCATCTCCCATTTGAGGAAAAATTAATTTTAAGAGAGAGACCTCAGATCTTAGCAGGTTAATGCTCTCATCTCTACAACTCACCCTCCCTCAGAGCTGACAGCATCATCGCTACAAAAAGATGAGACACACAAAAGAAATGTACAAAAAAATCCCCCAACCTAAACCCCAAACCCCACACTATGATTTTTTACACACATACCACACAGCAGATTAGCACCACAATAACTGCCACATATAACTTGAACTTGCTTCACCCAATCCATTCCATTCCTTATAACCCAGATGTATGAAACATTTAGTATATTTAAAAACAGCTACACACAAAGCAAATTGGGACAGAGCAGTAATTTTTAAAAGTGTTTAATACATGCTAATGATAAGATATCTAAAGATGGATGTTTTCATTTGCATAAATATGTGCTAGGCATAGAATTTTCCTCCTCCCTGAGATGCTGCTAACCCTATGCATGCAGTTTATATGATAATTTTGTTAGTGAGAGAAAACCACCAAAGATAACATACTGATTTGCAATGATAACACTGTTTCTCTGAGTCTATATATTTTCTACTACCTACTCAAAGAATTCTTGCACCAATTTTCACATCATGTTGGGCAGCAGCACAGTAGAAATGCTTTATTCTCCCTATATTAAATTCTTAAAAGCAAGAAATGTACACAAAACAATAAGACCAAGCATTGTGCATTCTTTCAATACTCATGGTAATAACCTTAATTGTAATTAGAATGAATAAATTTAAAGCCTCTTAGAATGAAATCCATCTCCTTTTTTTTCCGAACTAAATATTTAGTCTGCTGCTTTGCAAGTAAGAAAAACTACATATCTAGAAGATTAAAACAGGAGCTATACCATGTTTTCAATTCCATGGTTGTAAGGTTTCTTATAGATGCCTACCTTTTTGCTGCTGGTGATACAGTCTCCTTTCTGGTTCCTGATGGAGAAGGTAAAGAGCCACTTGGTTTCTTTGGTAATACAGTTCCATTGTTAACTGTAGTCCTTAAAGGCAGGGTTTGTACCAGTGGTCTTGCTGTAAAACAAGCATAAGATGAAATCATTGCCTTCATTTACTTTTCTATATTTTTTCTTTAGCAAACAACACTATAATATTTTAAATTTTCCATGCTGTGTGCCATTTTTGTGCCACTATGGCCCAATTCAGCATAGATGAGGATTTTAATATTGAGGAATTTTTAGAAATTATTATTATTATTCATAATAATAGTCCTATCAAGTAAAAACTCTGTCCTAGATTAAGGAGCTTAGTGGTAAGCACAAAAGTAGTTGTTATCTTCAAAACCAATCCTGCTCTGTCAAAGGAGCATCAGTCTCTTGCCCACCTGGATAGCATCCAGAGGAGTGCTAGAAATGAAGGCAAATTGTCATCCCAGAAACTCCTGCTCTTCATCCCTCAGTCTTGTTGGAGGTTTTCCACAAACAAATTATCTATTAAGAAATTTCTACTCCCCCTAAAAGGTCTTTTTTTTAAGGAATGTGGGCTTATATTTGACAGAAGGGATTTGTACTCTTTATTCAGAAAAAGCTACTGAAATCAGAAGAGTGAAGAGTGAAGCTGGCATTATCTACCTACATTCTTCTGATCAAATGCTGGCTCAAAAAAAGGATCTATGTGTCATAGCTGTAATTAACATTAGAATAACAAAAAGTCCAATTCAAGTAGTTAGAAGTTAGTTGCAAAAACAGTGTTTAAAACTGCAAGCAATGAGTACTAACACAAATACTACTGTGGATCATAGCCTTGAAACACAGACACAAACATGCCTAGTGCTCTCTCTACAGCAGAGAAAAAAGCTTGAATCACTTGAAATTTGACAGGACATTGTATTACAAGCCATTGTAAAGATGCCAAAAGCCTCTGGGTTCAGAGAAACACCACCTGAGAGAAGGCAGCAGTAACAAGTCACTTTAGGAACACAAAATTTCATTGAACTTGGGAGAGGATGGCAGGGAGAATACCTATGAAATGTTCTTCAAAAAAGACTGCCAAGGATAAAAGGACTAAAAGGCTAAACTGAAACATATATAGTTATAGGTCATATTGTAACAACATCTTATTGTAGCACTGACAGCAAGCATTTATTGACTTGTTCACCCTAAGTTTTCATATACTGAACAAAAAGATAGACGTGAAAAACTGTGCCTTCAGAAGACTGTCAGTCCATAT
The DNA here is from genome assembly GCA_003676055.1 of Chloebia gouldiae. Lineage (NCBI taxonomy): Eukaryota > Metazoa > Chordata > Aves > Passeriformes > Passeridae > Chloebia > Chloebia gouldiae. Next base: position 7,042,928 of record QUSF01000004.1, read on the forward strand.
GGTCTACTAGAGACAACTTGCAAGACAAACTTTCTCTTGAAACTTACTCGTTATGTATTTGTCATTTATTTGTTCAGAAGAGAAAAATTTAGAAAATAACCTATAAGGGAAATACTGAAGGAATGAGGCTTATTTGACTTAGAAGACTGAAGGATGACAGAAAAGAAAGTCAACAAAGGATATAAAAATAAAATTTTCTCTATGCTCACTGGGGGTGCCTTCCAGCCCTGCCTTCCATGATCTGTTTTAGCTAACTAATGCTGTCTTTAGAGCTCATACAAAACATCTGAAGTTTACTTGGCTTCCCAAGCCTCTATTTATTTTTTTATTAATGAATTCAGATATAATTCTATTTACTTCTCCTTTATTCATTTTTTGGTATATTAAATTCTTTTTACAGTTTTGTGCTGGAAGCTCTGCTGCTTGTTTCCTAATTGCTGCATTGTTGCAATTAATCCTTATGTATAAAATTGATTCTGTTGCATTTTACAGAATCACAGGTAGCTACAGTTGAGAAGTTGTGGACCTGTCTCCTGGCAATTTTTCTGTAGTTCACAAAACTTTAATGAATTTGAGAAGACAAATTAGAACAGCAATTGAAGTAAAAAAAAAAATAAAGTATTTTTCTTATTTGTAGTTATTTAAAAAGAATGCCTACTAAAGTGTAGCTGGAGTGAACTAGCTCAAGTCTGTTTACTCTCTTAACTCTCTCTTATGAAATTGAAACTAGCAGCAGCCAGGAATAAACCCTGCAACCTTTAACAGAAGTTCTGCTTCAGATCCAGCACCAATCCACAACCCACACTTCTGGAAATAGAGATTTAAATGGTCAGCTAGTGTAGAAATCAACACTATGAAACTCTTGCACAACACAGAGAAAAACTGTGCATTATTCAATAAAGCCACTGTTTACTCGTGAGCTATTTAGTTTTACTTATAATAGCTGGTTCACACCAGTGGTAACTGGCATCAGTCACACAATCCCAAACATGTCATTGCTGTTAGAAGTCAGTAACATGCTATTACTGCTTTGTCAGTAATGTTTATTTTGGAAGTTGTGGTGCTTCAAGGTCTTACCTGTGGTAGCAGGACTGACAAGTTTATCAGCCTCAGCAGCAGCTTTTTTAATCATACTCTGATCTATGAATTAATAGGGCTGTTAAGTTTACAAACAAACCAATAATTGCAAAAGGAAAGAACAACAAACACAAGTAAAACAAAGGCAGGAAGCCATATTGAAACTCCACCAAGTAGTAGAATTAAATAAGGAAAGGGAAAAAAACCCAAACAACTAAACAAAAACTCAAAACACCATTAGAGAAGGAGCTCCACAAATGGACAAGATAAGCTGCTCCCTTTCCATGATGTATGCAGCTTTTAAGCTGCTTAGCTCAAGAGCACAAAGACTGAAAACAAGCTCAAGATTTTTCCATTATAGATTTGAAAGGCTGGAACTTGATATCTTTAATTTAATTTTAAATCTGAAGTACTCAGAAAAAAATAATGGCATTTGTCCCATGAAGATTCTTGTTCCAGACTTTATACAGTACCGAGGGGATTCTGTTTTTCCAAAGGCACAGACCTCCCCCAACACACACACACTTAATCCTGATCTACTTCATCTACAGATCAAATGATAACAGCAGCATAGAGTATGCTTCAAACCCCAGTTTGCATGGAAACAACTTCTGTGACACTCTGTGGGATCAAATTCCACTTTTTAAAATTCCAGATGTGGAATTAGTCATTAAAAAATATAAGGAAAATAAACCCAGGTTCAGTCCATGCAGCCCAAGGGGCATGAGAAGCCACCACTCCAGCTCCTCCCATGTTTAACAAAGCTCCTCTCCTAAGAGTATTCATCAGAAAGCTTCATAATGCTATTCCAAACTAACATTAGTCTTATGCTAAATAATTGCATACAACTTTTTATAAAGTAGTTGTGCCTACAAAGGAATAATAGGTGATTATGTGAAATAGATCATATTTGACAAAACAGCTGGAAAAAAGCAAGTGGTCTGAGTACTTCAGATTCTCTTTCACGTTTATAATTCATGTTTAATAAAGTTGACCATACAGTAAATGATACAGCTGATGGTACAGCAAAGTGCAAGTTCTTTACATAACAGTCACAGTACCTATTTTCTCCAGAAATTAGGTGGGTTTTGTTGGCAAATACCAGGACTAATTCTAGTAATTTGCAATGGAAGAGCAACTGACAGTTTTAATCCTCTATTTGCATTATTACAGTAAAAAGTCTTACACTGTAATTTCACACACACATTAAGAACCATGCATGCAATACATACATTAAAAGAAAAAACTCCAAACCACACACATACACAAAAATCTCATAAATAAACAAACAAACAAACAAACCCCCTACAAGACCTACAAGCTTTTCTTCAATGCACATTGAACTATGGCTCTAATGGTCTGCCATGACCAAGAAAACATCTCCTGATTTACAGTTCAACTCTGCTCACAGAATCCATGCAAATCTGGTTTGTATTTTGCTAAGTAAAGCCAGCAGGCATGAAGAACAGATTTGGTTACAACTCAGTGATAATTACTAGACTTTATTTCCTCCATGCATCAGATAATATCTATTTTACAGGCAACATGAAGGCTCTTAATTCCTTGTAAAACCAGATTTGATGGAACATTTTATCAGAGTGGAGGCTATCTTTAGTAACATTTAACTTATCAGATATTTTAATTTTTTTCTCCATAAAACAAAGACAAAATAAGGAGATTACAACTGAAAGGGAAGAGAACATAAAGGCAAGATCACAGATATTTCGTGCCTATTCCATCTGATAGCTAGCATGAGACACAACCATTATTTGGGTCTGTAATTCTGTCCCTTTCAGCTTTCCTCATCTCCTGACACAAAACTGTAATAAACATGACATCTCAGATCACCAAATTAAGTAGTTCCTACCTAGTCTGTTAAATCAATTACTAGAACTAAGTATTTGTTGCAGGGTCACAAATATATAACCAAGATGAAAGAAAGTCCTAACTTTAAACTGAGAAAATTATGAACCCATAATTATGTTAACATAATTCTCATGCAAAATAAGGTTTTAATTAATATTAATACATATCAGGACCCCAAAAGAAACAAATTCTTAAGTTAGACAACACAGAGCCTGTGAAGTCGGTACATTCTTTCCACATCTAGGTTGCCACCACTCTTACTCCTAAGACCACCCTAAAATACCTTGTGAGGCCTCTGCAGCCTCACACACTACAGTAAATCACATTGGTTGAGTTCTAACAAACCTTTACTCCAGTGAAATGCTGGATGTCTAGGTCCAGCTTTTCTGAATTGTGCACAGAAAAACCCATTCCTGCAGAGCAGGAGCCGCAGGAGAGCACACTGTGGCATGTGGGCACAGCACAGAATTCTGCCAAGCAGTGACATCTGTCACACCTTGTACCTTGCTGGCTCTGCTGCTCTGGAACATGGTCAGGCAACAACCACAGCTCTACCTTTCTGTCATAGCTGAGCAGCTGGTGTTGTACCACCTCCTGAGTCATGTCAACTCCGTGCTAGCTTAGAGCTCTGTCTTGACATCTGTATGATCCATAGACCTTAAGACATTTTAAATTAAATTTTAATTCATTTTTAAGGACCAAAAAACCCCAGCCTATTAGGAATTTCACCCACAGAAGACAACGCCTTCCCTAAGAGTTTATAAAATACCTTGATCAGAAGTAAGGAAGTGGTAGCAATGGTTAAATGTAGTTTGTGGATTAAGCATTAAGAAAATGCAAATGCATTGCTGGTTCATGTAAACTGTAAAGGCTCACAGATTTAACCATCTGGATTTCTATGTATTCTTTTTAACAGGTTGAATTTCAAATGTATTTTATTTTGAGTTTGATTTGTTTATTTTGAATATTTCAAGATCTAATGAATAACCTATTTTAATACATATGCAACACTTATTGAACTGCACTATCTATATTACAACTGTCTGAAATGCAAACCTTTGGTAGGTCCTTTCTTGTTCTGCATGGCCTGCTGCTCCTCTGTAATATTCAAGCGTCGGACCACATCAGCAAGGGCAGATTTGAGCAGCTGGATGTCATCTTCCTGCATCTGGACACGCTGCTCCAGAGAGGCAATGCGGTCTGTAACCTCCATACTGCTTGCAGCAGAGGCACTGTCATCTAAACAAAGCAGCAGAAAAAGAAAATACATTATCAGTAATGGACAGCCATCCAGAAGTACCTTACACAATTGACTGCAGGTAAAAACAAAGCTTTTCTCAGACCTGATGACTTCTTGAGGAAGAAAGTTTTAAACTGACCGAAAGGAAGAGATGGAAATAAAAATAAATAAATAAAAGATACATACTTTAGTAAGATGTTATGATGAGCTTGTTTCAGGGCTAGCTGTTATTTGGATTCCACTACCAATTATCTGCATGTCAGAAGTGCAGTGATCAATCATCACCCCTTCCTGTTCTGCTCAACACAACATTCTGACGCTGCTGGGCAATACCATAGAGAGCTACATTTTCTGATATGCTACCCACCCTTCCAGAGTTTTCTGTCTCATATAGGTCATAGAGATACATTACAAATACATAAGTAACAGATAGGCTTACACTTTTTCAAGCTACCATACACAGGTTGAAGAACAGGTACTGACCCAATCTGCTAACCCCTAGTTTATACCAGCAGCTTTGAGAACATTCCCTGTAACTGAAATAAAACCCCAAATAATTTCAGAATTACTCAGTAACTATAGTCTAAACCTGTAAATTATTAAAAGGGTCATTACTTTGATACAATTCATCCATTATTTGGAACTAAACCATAGAAGCTTCAAGACTGCAAATCCATGATGAGGACTACACGTTCTTTCCACTCAAAACTAGTAATAAGAATACTTTTCCTAAATGAGCACTTTTGTTCCTATCACACAGAAACACTGTCTCTTATTATAATATTAAGTTAGGAGAAGAAAGAAGAAAGCAACATCAAAGACATCAAAGTCAGTATCAAATAGGGAAATAATGTGCAGTTTTTTAGAGAATTGCAAAGTTTTATTTAACTAGGTTTTGAAACCTAAAAAAAAAAAAATTAGGTACTAACTTATTGGATGATCTTAAGTAATCTTAGTCACGGATCATAGCTTTCAACTCATGACTTAATAAGTCATACTGTAGCAAAAATGGATATTTATCCTACTATCTGCAAGCATAATTGATTTCTCCCTCATTCCCAATGCAAGTCTGCAGCCTGCATTTCTTCTGTTAAAGCTGAGCTCTCTTTGTGAAGATGGTGGTATTTGTTTTCATTTCTTGGGTTCTTAATCTCTTCATTCCAAACCAGAGCGTTTCACTTTTTTTTGTAAAAGGGCGCAATACAGAAGTTAAATGGTTCATGTATAATAATAACTCCTCTTGAATTTTAAAACGAAGTTAAGTGTTTAGAAAAGGAAAACAACTGTTTCTGAGTACATCTAAAAGAATATCCAAACTAATGCATACAAACTTTTAATCACAAGCACCTAGGATAAAAATGGCATTAATTTTTTTTTTAAATCTATTCATTTCCAAACCACTCCAATACAGTTTAGTTTTGAGATCTGTTCATCAGATCAATTTTGGCTTCCTCATCTCTCACACCCCCAATAGCTATCTGTGGTTATAAAAAGCTGAATTAGAAACAACTCAGAAACAATGTAATAATATTGACAGTCCATAAATAGCTACGGACTATTACAGGTTAAAATGCTTGTTAATTCTGTTTTAGGATTTTCAGACCTTATTTAAAATATCACCATTAGGATATTATTAGGCTGAATATAATAGTCATGCAAGTATCTGGTTCTGAATGAACTAAATCAGAACTCAAGTTCCTGAAAAATGTTAAAAAACTTTCCCCATGACAAAGCTTTCCAAACTTTGGCCTAATCAGACTTCTACTCAATACAGGACTCTGTCCTGTAGCAATTACAGGTAATTAGTTCCCAAACTCAGATTAGCAGCTATGCTGGCAGCAGTAAGAGCTGCCTGCAGAACTTAACCTTTCCTCTACAAACAAAAGCCCCATGCTGCTCTAATGACTTTACACTTTAACTCAGCTGGAAATAACATGGATTAGCATACTGGACAATAGGCAACCAAATCAAAAGCTTGATTTAACCAATAGAAGCCAAATTCAAACTTCAGCCATTCTGCCAAATTCAGTGTCATCAGGAATAGTTTTCCTCTGAATTCAGCCAACAATAAATAGACAAATCCCAAAACCAGGGCAGTAAAGGAAACCCAGTGGAAAATCAGTTGGTGTTGAAATTATCTACCCTTGCTACAAAAGAAAACATCCTCACTGAAGTATCAATTTCACTAATTTTTAAGTGTGTACAAACAGTAATTTTGCCCAGACATTAATCTTCAAGTGGTAAATCGGTGGCACTGGTTTATTTACAGTCCTGTAAGAAATCACTCCCACTAACAACTATCAAGATGTACAGTTCTCTCCCTTCTCCCCCCTTCCATCTGTTACTGTGACTCTTCCCCTCACACCCTCAATGACCAACAGGCCCCAGCAAACCCTTTCTTGGACACAACATCTGTATCTTCCACCATCATCATTCTTGTAGGGTCTTGGCAACATTACCCTCATCCTTGCTGTAACCTACATATTGTTTGGTTTTTATGGTGGTTACTTCACTGGGTGAAGTTCCCTTTCAAAGATGCAGGAAAAAAAAAATGTAATAGCTTTCAGTAAGATTGCAGCTGGAGACAAGATTTCTTACAGTCTGGTATCATTTCACTTTACCTCCTCTTTGCATGCATGTACAAGTAAGCTAGAAAAGAGGCACAGAATACAACAAAACTACATTTTATTAAGAATGCAAAGTTCAATTATAAAATAAGCATAACCTGTTTGTTATGCAAGTTGAGGGTGGAATGTTCTTGCCATTGAGATCATTACATCCCCGTATGTTGAGCAATAAGTTGCACCTTCAACACAGCCAAATAAGTGATATGGTACAGTATCAGAAGAGAAAAAAACAACTAATGCTATAAACTAACAGTACAACAACTAAAATGTCACTGCAGATGTCACCTTCTCTGTCCACACAAGCAAGAGTAGCATTGTTAGCCTAATTTGTGACCTGCCTCTGCAGTGCATCACTCATCCTCACAGCAAAAGACATTTGCAAGGAATATTTTAGCACACATTTGTAATGAAATTTGGAAAGGCACATGAAGAAGACTGCAAATCCAGACAAATTGCCTTGAAGTATCAGATCTCCTTATCAGTCACTACCACCCTTTCCCATGGATGGGCAGAACAGACATCACACCACCTACACGGGTAGCATCAACAGCACAACAGAATTAATCGTTACCTTTTTACATCAATGGGAAGAAAAAGGACTTTACAGTGAAACTTATGCAATATGTTGTTAGAAACCTGAAGTGAGTCACTTTCTACAGAGTTCATTTATTTTCACCGATTTTAAGACAAGTCTAAATCATTGTCTCAAACATGTAAATTATAGAATGCTTTTGTTGGGAAGGGACCTTAAAGATGCCTGCCCACCTGAAATGGGCAGGGAGTTAATCTACATTTCATGACATAAATGTCACCTACAGTGTCCAAAATTAGATAAAACAAGGAGGTATCAATTCAGATGCCTCATTTTTCATCGAAATAGGCATTTGTAGCAAAACTTGGAAAAAGGAGTCATTTATCATTTTTACTTTGCTGAGATTCTACAAGTTTCAAAGGAAAGGCAGCAAAAAAAGGGAATGTACTACATGCCTCTCTAAATTGTCCAACCAGCTAATCCATGATCTCATAGATTGGAAAGATTTCTCATGGCAAACTAAAAAACAATAATGAGTCAAATGATTAATCTGCTTCCAGAGTGTATTCCAGCTTTACAGCAATTTATTACTTGAGCTTAGCCAAATGTGAAGAAAGAGCTGAAGCAAAGCCAACAACAGGACATGTACACTGTTTACAAGAGGGATTTCAATACTACTTCACTGCATGTAGGCTAAAGCTAATTTACATACTTACACCATTAGTTAGAAGGAAGTCTATTAGATGCATACTGTTTTCTATAGATTTCTTCTATAGAAAAACCTAAACCTTCTGAAAAACCTACATCTTACTTGTATGTTAACATGTATAAAATAATTAAAATAGGACTTGGCATTCCCCCCCCCCCCCCCCAAAAGAAGAACTACTTTATTAAACACATTCCATCTTTGCATTATGCAGGCATTAATTTTGAAGCTATCTTGTCCAGCTCAGACCCCAGCAGTAGACCATGCAGTGGAAATATTAGGTACCAATTCTCAAAAGTCTGGCAAACAAATTTGAGTTTATTCAATCTACATGGCATATTTGGAGCATCAATTAACAGGATAAAACTGTACATGAAGTACTTCCAAAATTGATTGCAGCTGTGATTGCTACACACTTTTTTGGAATACATTTTGCAAGTGGCATCTCCAAGTCTTTGCAGAGTTGTCCTTGTGTTTAGACACTCTGCAGGACATCAGGAAAGAAAATGCAAGCCTTCTGAGGACAGCAAATGCCAGCAGTGGTCTTTGGCAAAAACAAAAGATAACCCACATGACAGAAAACACAGCAATGGATGGCAGTGGGAAGGCAGCATCACCTGCACACAGAGCAACTCTTCTTCTAGCATAAACACATCGATTGTGCCAGCAAGCCTGAAGTGAGCTCAACTGGTAGGAATACTTTCTGTCACTGAGAGATTTCATTAAGTGTATCATGTTCTGTACTTGTCCTGAAATCAGTTGGTACAAGTATTTACATTCCTTGGAAATAGCTATGAACTTCAGGGCCACTACTACAGCCTTATGAAACTGTACATGGACAGAAAGGAATTCTCCACCCTCAGCATGCAGCTAACTATGGTAGAACACAGCAACTGCTGAGAAAGCCATGCCATCAAATGACAGAAAGTTGAAAACAGTAGTTACAAAAAAAATAAGGAAAAAAAAAGCAAAAAAAAAGCACAGTCCTGCAGATTAGGAGATCCATAGCCTGAATTTGACCCAGCAAACTAGCAAGCAATTAAGAACACTGAAGATCCTACACTTCCAGAAACATTTTTCCATCCCTAAAAGCCCATGGTTTTTGCACTCCACTAACTGCAAAGCTGTCAGATGTGGCACATGTCACTCAGTACACGTTTGGCAAGTTCCACTTCTCCTGCCCACATCATCACTGAGATCTCATGAAGTAACTGAGATACTTCAACTACTTCCTTCAAGCACCCTGGGAGTAACACTACCACTAACTTTCAAATGACCTCTCTGCTTCACCTCTCTTGATACCATATGTTTAGCATGAAATTCTAAGAGAACAGAAAAACATCCCTCTGTGGCAGGCATCTCCTACACCTTCCAAATCCTGTCCTCCCTATTTGGTTCATTTCATGCATCTTTGAGTCTGGGTCACAGAAGTCAGGCAGACAAGCTATTTGATAGAAACAGTATTTCTGAGTTGACAGCAATAGAGAGAGAAAAAAAAAAAAAAAACAAAACCTGGGAAGAGAGACAGTCATCCAACTTCTCTCAGAATGAAACAAGCAATTCACTGTAGCACAGAAAGAAGGGAATGCAGCCACAACACTGTTGCCAGGTTTCGAAGCAAGATTGGAAAGTACCAAGTATTCTCCTTGTATCAGTTTCTACGCCATAATGTCAGTGGTCATTCGCAGACCAGAGCCTCTGTGCAAGGGAACAATGGGAAAATAAAACAGCAGGTTTAATTTCCTTTGACAACACCACGCCAAGCTCCTTTGTTTAAAAGATTAATGTCGACAGTATTTCACAGACCAAATATCTTTCCTCTGCTCACTTTTCTAATGCAAAACACTGTACCATACCTGAAACACAGCAGCAGTCCTCCAGGCTTGTCTCCTGGGGACAATGACAACACATATGGGCAACAGCTTATCATAAAGTCTGGTACATACTAGACTGGTCTGCCAGATTAGAGCTTTCCACTGTGAGAAGCAAGTGGATTTAAAGCCCAATATAATGTTATCCTATTTAATCTTGTTACTTTGTGTGGTTAGGGGAAAAAAAACAGGCAGAATATTTTTAACTACAGGTAAAACTGTAAACATTGTTGCTTTATGTGAAGTTTTGGAAATCAAAACTGGTTGTCGGCTGAATGTCTAATCCTCTAACTGTATTTTGCTATAAGTGTATATATAATAGGATAAAAGTGCAAGCATCATAGCTACTTTTTGAGATGGAAAATTTTGATTATGAGGAACAAGAAATCATATCTAATATTTAAACCAAATTGTACAGGAACAATGCCTATCTATAAGCTTACGTATGTGTACACACATACCATTTTTGAACAGGTAGGACAACTTTTCAGTTCATTCTGTATTCTAATGCATGTTCTTAAGAGTGATTAGCAATGCAACGAGATGCCCTAGTTGGGTACAATCAGGTACATCTCACATTAAGTAAGCTGAACAGCCCAGATTACTTTTTCCATGTCCTCACAAGATATGTATGTGTAGGAGGAAATGGGAAGAAAACTCTATCTCACACATCTGCCTACTGCCCTACTCTGGATGTGCTGGGAGCCACAGTAGCACTAAAACATCATCTTGTGAGAACAAATCACTTCTAAACCATGCTAATAAAAAAAAATACAAATATTTTTGTCAACTGATATGGACTACAGATGGTTGGTTTTGTGAACAGTATTTTCCCTCCTCTAATACAGCTAGCTATCACAACCCAGTACTTATAAAACCTTATTACTGTATTTTCCAACACTCGCTGAGGAATAACTTGTCCTTTTACAGTTTTACCACTAGAAACTTAAAGACAGGGAATATAATTCCCTAAAATTAGAGGTGGAATTTGAAAGGATAAATCCATAATAGCAATCATCACTCAGAGCCTCACAGCTGGGAGCACTGCATTCATTAACAAAATGGGAAAGAAGAAAATGATCATGACAGAACATTTTCAGAAAGCTCCTTGTGGCTAATTAGTTAGGAATCAGTGCAGCAAAATTATAAGCATGTGCCCTTGACCTGCCTGTAGCTGTCAAGCTATAGCCAGCAGCTTACTATTTTTTCCCAAGCAGATGGTAAATGAGCTTCTACTCAGAAATCAACCAGTTAAAAATTATCTTCCCCAATAGTACTTAAGAAGAAGATGGAAGAAATTTTTGACACATCAATAAATTAGAGGAATTTTACTCAGAAGAGGTCTATCAACATAAATGCTTTAACAGTTCTGGCTCCACTGAACACAGAAGTCAATAGAAAATGTTTTAGCCAGTTATGATTCCTCCACATTATGCTGGGATCAGCCCATACCATTGAAATAAAACCCCAAACTCCAGCACTGCAAACAGAAACCAGGAGAGTAAAGATATTCTGTAGCATAATATTAATGCAAGGATAGTAGTTTGAAAAGGAAGTGACTCCATGGCACCGTCCTGGAATTAAAAAACTGAAGATGCAGCCTAACAAAAACTTACTAATGAAGGAACCAGTAATGTAATTAAGGTATCAGGGCAGAATAGCTGGGCTATATTTTAGCATCTTATTGTCTCAGTGATATGCTGAGAGTGTGCCTTTATCACACCCTTAAAACAAGGGAATAAAAATAGATTGTGGAACACAGGAGAACATCTCCACTGACTCTCCATCTCTATGTCACAGCTAGGGCTCAATGTCCAAGTCATCCAATAGCTAGGAAGGAATGAATGCAAATTCATCACATGATGTAAGGTAAAAAACCTTCATCTTTTGTTTAGCACTACTAGACAAAAAGAACCAATTCAGAAGAGATTTGCTTCTCCTAAATATACTTTAAACCTCATGCAAATAAACACCACACATCAGTTAACAAAAAAACTTTCTCCTAGCAACTTTACAGTGTTTAGTTCACCTTTTCACTGCTGTAAAAAACTGGATGTCTCCATTTGATTCTTCAACTATTCTATATGCATAAAAGCATATGAAAGATTTACTTTTACTTGCAGTCAGGAGAGATTCAAAAAGCAAGAAAACTGATTTAAAACACCTTTTAAAAGTTACCGATGTTAGGCCATAATGCATTACAAGACAAATTTTTTTCTTGTTTGTTATGTATTTAAATTATTTTATAAAAGAAAAGTTGATTTTCACTCTCAAGAAACCCTAAGATGTATCAGCCAGTAGTTGATCTGCAGTTAAATGCAGCCTTTATGTTACATTAGAGACAGTGCCACGTCCTCGCCCCAAAACACAACTCCAACATCACAGGATCATTTAAACATTTATAAACTACTTAGGTCAGCATATATTTTGTCAATTTCCTAATTTCCATGTTGAAAATTAAAATGACAACTGATCTTCAAATTTACTTGGACCACTAGCTTCTTACCTATATTTTTATAATCTTCATTTTAATTAAAATTATAATCTTATATATATGGGTATTTTTAAAACAAATTGAACACACTATTAAACTTCAGAAATACATAAGCAATTAAACACTTTTCCATTTAAGAAATTACAAATTTACTAAACTGAGACTGCATCAATAGCAAGTAATCCATAGTTACCAATTTGAAATAGTTTATGTTTTGTCTTATTTCCTAAGTATATCCTCTGAGAAATAAGAATTGGAAAATCTCAGCCTCTAATCAGTAGCATTTATTTGTAAAATAAATACTACTCCCATTCTACATTTACATTTCTTAAATGCTAATCAGCTTTATAAATTGTTTTCTGTAGACTCAAACTAAGGGATACAATACAAAGAGAATAAAACATTCCTCCTGCACCTGCAGAAGGGGCCATTGATGTCTAAAGCAAATTTATCACTTTCACAGACTCTGGGTACTTACTCTCAGCTAATGGCTTTACTTTCAGCAGTGGTCTGACTTTTCTTTAGAACTCTCTACCTCGTGAATATTTCAGTTTCTGAAATGAATGCAGCGTTAGGCTTCATTACAGGTTGTCACAAAGACAAATCACAATCTAAATATTTAAAGGAAAAGTTATTTCAAAATTAGAAAACTATTATAAGTCTTTTAAAACCTGTCTTGTTCAGTACTGTCTCTCACAGGAATATAGAATTTTTTCTAGAATGGGCATTTAATCTAGTGCATGCGAGAAGTACTTGAATTAACTAGCAATAGCCTTGCTTGGACGGCAGAGGTAAGAAAGCATCCAAAATGCCCATAACAGAGTGGAATTTTACCCACAGTGTCCATCTTCATCTTCAGTTAGGGTTAAGTCTTGCCTTCATTTAATTCTGTCAAATATAATACCATATAATAATATGATTATTACTAATAATTCTATTATTAGTAATTCTTACTGTAAACTCTTCCCATTACATATTCCCACTCTCCAGCAAAAAAATCCTTGCTGACATAAATGCAGAAAGAACAAACTGCCCTTGCCAAGGACTCAAACACAGCTTAGATACCACATTTGATACAGTATTTGATGTCCTGATATAAATCAGGAAGATGATGGTTTCAAGGCTGTTTAGGAGAAGGAAGAAAAAAATCTCTTTATTTGCTATCCTTAAATAAAAAATTAATTCAGGTTTATTTCAGGAAACAGAGAAATACATATAATATGAAATTTGGTTAAGAATGTGACTCCTCTAATTGAAGACAATTTGCATTCTTTTTTATTTTTGATTGGGTTCCCTAGCATGAGATCATATTTTTATTTCACCACAATAGGGTGCACAGCATTGTGACAAATTTCACCCAGCTGCGATGCCATTCCCAGCACACTGTGAAGTGTGGTCCTGCCACCCTGTGAGAATGAGCAAGTTGTATTCTAAGGTTTGCCCCATCCTCACAGTATTTGGCAATGCTACAGCATGCACGGTGCCTATTTTTCAAAGAAATTCAGGCTTTCATGGAGGAGGAGATGAAGGAGGAGACTAAGATAAACTGTTTCATATCTTTCATATTGGGTGAAAAAAGTTTAGAAATACACTTTGATCAACGAACGCAGTATTGTCTCTCCCCAGGGCTATGGAGAGCCCTCAGTAGAAGTGACAGAGTCAGCAGATGTCTGGTCTGCCCTTGGCTGGGAACAAGCCCCAGGCCAAGGTCCAAGCAAAGCCTGGCTCATGACGTTCCTCTCCTTCAAGGACTTTGTGGGACTGATTTCCTTCTGGCGGCAGTCAGTACTTCTCCCGTATGAGTTTTCACTCGAGAGATTAGATGGATGATGGCTGTGCACAGTAAATCCTTTCCCAAAAGCCATCTCCTAATAGCACTGTGCTGAAGGACTGGCGTGAACAAACCCTGCAGAAAGCCTGGCTGATAAGGCTCTTGTAGCCCTGTGATTACTGGGAATCTGAGCTTCAACCTTCATGATAAGGTAGAGCCTATCAGCAAAAACAAACCTTTAAGGCTATTCAGCTTTAGGGCAAGAGTTCTCTTATGCTTTCTTAGCTCTGGATGTGGGTGGAACTCACTTAAGTCAGACTTCTGCATGCAAGAGTACAGACACAAGTTAGGTCAAGTACAGCCTCTTGAACTAAATGAATTTAGTATTTTAAAGGCACTGTTTAACAATACAATCTTTACTTACAATTCAAGAAGGAACATTTTTTAAAGTGGCCCTGCATATAGATTAGTGGTCTACAAGTACATAAAGATTATTGCAGTGATAAGATTTGCCCAAAACAACATTCAGGTACAGTAAACTTTCTCAACACAGCACAGAGCAGTGATTTCCATGGGCAGTAAACTGAGCACAGCATTGAACTTGAAAATTACTAGATTTAGAAGAGATGGAAAAAAATTGAAACTGGCTAGGAAATATTTCTCCCAACTCCACTGAAGAGATAGTTCAGAAAACAGTATCTGCTCACAGCATATCAATTTTTTACGTCACCCATGGCATGCAGGAGATACCTTTTCCAAAATATCCTTCATTTTAGCAGAAGACAGTCAAGATTAAAGCCGAGTACAGTACAGCTTCTTCACAAAAATACTTAGCTACAGAAAAGCAACAAAGTTAATACACAAGCTCATGCTAAGATACACAGATCTCTGTGGCAGAGAAGTCCAACCCCCGAAGCTACAGTTTCCCTGAGCCAGTGACCCAACTCCTCACTCTCAATGGTCTTATTTGTAACGGCTTCCAAATGTTGACTCTTCACCAAAAGCAAAAGCATTCAGTACCTGAAAAGCCAAAAGTTGAAAAGAAAGGAAAAATGATCCAGTTGATCAGGAATCCTGTTACACTTAAGCCAACAAGCAACTGCTCTAGCAGTGAGTGCCTCTAAGACAAAGGGGTCACACAGTCAAGTAAATCTATCCACACCTCTCTTTTTCTTCCTTTTAGATGGGAACAAGACAGCTTTTTATGTCCACTATCAAGTAAAAATAACCAACAAAACAAAACTCAAAGCAAAGAAACAAACAAGTTGCTCCTCAAAATATCCACGTAAGAATAAACCCAAACCCAAATAGTTAACTGAAAACTACATTTTGAGAAGTCATTTACAGAGTGTGATAGCTCCTGCTTCCCTAATAATTAAAAAATAATAATATTTTTTCCTACTCTATTGCAAAATACGTCAATACCCTACTAGCTCCCTTTGCAAGAAAAAGAGGCTTTCGAACTGGACATGAAATTTACTGGTTTCATAGGTACTGTATTTCAAAAGTACATTAAATACGCTTATCAGATTTATCTGTCTCCAGGAAAGTCTGTCTTCTGAAAGGAATGAGGCCTAATTCCTACAAAAATTATAAGGAATTATTAAGTAATTTAAAAAATCTTATAAAACATGAATAAAACAGTTTTGTTTTAAGCTTCATTATTCAGCTTTAGTTCATTCATTTTCTTACTCCCCAGAGCTTAAAAAGGAAGGCTTAATAATTTTTCCTGAGGTTCTAGAACTTTCTATCTGTTTGCTACTTCATCCACAAAACAATCAACAGCAAAGAGAGTGCATTAGCATCCATGGGTCTGTACCAGATGATTAAAAAAAACCCCATTTTGTTTCATGGACAACTGCTTACAGCAGAAAAAAGGCAAGTCCCAATAATTTTCAAAGCATTTAGTCACAAACCCTGCAAGAGGGTACCCTCTCATGCTGCAGGTTCTGGAGTCTTCTTCTCTTCAACCTGCTCAGTGGCTGGTGAGGCACCAGAACAGAGTGCCCAGAGAAGCTTCAGATGCCCCATTATTAGAAATGTTCAAGATCAGGTTGGATGGGACTTTGAGAAATCTGATCTCGGTGGAAGGTGTCCCCTGACTCTATCACCAGCAAAATCTACCCAGCCCTACCCCTGCAGCCCTCAGTCAGGGATGTTCTGTGGGGCTAAAGACTACCCAGTCAGGCATGCCAAAGGCTGGAGGACATTCAGTTGTGCTGCTGAGACCTGTACACAAAGCCTGATCAGCATCAGTGCTGTGAGAGATTACAGCACACTCAGCAGAAACATCTGCTGTTTTGGCAGCTCCCTTCTGATTTCTGAAGGACTTGGAGGCTGGCAAACAGAATAGGGCAGAGGTGGGGTGGGAAAAGAGTCCCCCCAACAGTGCTAAATCCTCTAGAACTCAGCCTGACCTTCTCTCAGGAAATCAAAATGGTACTAAAAATTTGCAAAGAAAATAGTATCTAAAAACTGGCTCTTGACTGCCTACAGACAAGTCCCTGCAATACAGGAGCTGCTGCTCCCATCTTCATGGAAGAGATTGCCCCACATCTCAAGTCAGTACATGCAGGGATACCTTCACATCTGAGCTGCCCTCAGGAATCGTGGTCCCAGGGCACAAGGCAAGTGACTACCACCAGCAGGTACTAGAGAGAGCTGGCAGCACCTCACCAAGCTGGAAGCTCAGGGGGCCTCAGCAGGTAGGAGTGGGTCTCTATTAGTTGTGGGAAAGAGCTGGGATCCAGTGTGCAGATGGAAAGTAGGGAATCAGGCTCCCAGATGGCACAGCATGCTGAACATGGACAAAATCCAATGCAAGCAGACAGAAACATGGCAATACGAGAGGGGCAGTTGCCACTACCTGAACCCAGTTCTGCTGCCACCACTACATTTGGCCTGCTGATGATACCCTGCCAAAGAAAACTGAAGATCCCCAAATCCCACAGGAATACTAAATGCCATGTATTGTCTTCTGCCTTATGTCTATCTCCCCATAATCAATTTTTCTGTGGACTAAACATAAAATTCATACACTATAGGTAGGTCAAGACCCTACTTTATCTTCACTCCCTCTTCCCATTCTTCCTTCTCCTCTCTATAGAAATTACAAAAATCACCCTCTTCTTTAGCTGTTTTCCTACATCCTTGACAGGTTGTATAGGCAGTAAGGGTAATGTTCAGAACATACAGTGCAAAAAAAAGCTTATTATTCCTGAAAGTTAATTTGAAAGTGAATAAATAAGACTCTGGGTAAGCCAATGCACATAGTTCTAAGATTATACCCATAATATGCTGTATTAAGAACTTCTTAATGAGGCAAAGGAGTTATTCAGAAAAAGAGTGCCAGTAGTTTTCCCCAGCTTCCCCTGAATTATTTCAAATGGATACAATCCATTTTCACTTTAAAACCTCTACTTTACACAACTGTTCATAGGACTTCATCTTCAGTGTAACATTGCTTAAAGAAAAATGGATACAAACCTGCATATCATTCATATCTAATGCATTGCCAACCCACACCTTCTTTTTACTATCTAATTATCATGTGCAAGCCTGTCAAAAGTGTCAAAAGCTTTTTTTTTTTTTAAGCTGCTACTTTTATCATCTGAAAGATGCCATCACTTTAATGACATTCATTTGTTTCCCAAGGTTTGTGCCTCCAAAAGGTCAGAAGAATTCCCTGGACCTCACTGCACTTTGCACCAGTCACCTTGGGAGGAGCCTTGAGGGACTGAGTTTATTTGACTGCTTCCCATTTCTACTGCCACAGCTGTGGAAGTGGGAATTCTGCTCATACAGATTGCACAATATGATAACTGACATTTAGTATGCAGCACTCAACCACAGCTTGCTAAAGGACAGGTAACATGGACTCGTAAGAGCAACAACATGTCAATTTTTCCCAGTCGTAACTGGAAAAAAAAGGAATGATTTCACAAGTGGGAAATCTGTGCAAGTTGCTGACTTGTCAGCAGAGTTATAGAATTGCTGTTTGCAGCACAAAGTAACTTTAATTTTTTATATAAGTCTACCTATTTATGCAGCAGAACAAAAGGTACTCCAATAAACTACATGTAAAACCAGGTAATTTACACTTCTTAAGATAAATTAAATTTCTATGAAAAAATCTTACTATTACATATACAGTAAAAATAAAGCTTCCAGAGTGCAGTCTGAAGCACAGAAGAACACAGACAGCTTGGTAAACTGAGCAATGGCTGCACAACACCAATTGTTTTAAAATCACTGTATGTATTTTAGCCACTACTAAATCTAGTAAACCTAGTTAATACAAACCAGTGCAGTGTCAGAAGTGCTCTGTGCCAGAAACAGCTGGAAACACCCAAACAGAAAGACTTTCACCATGTCATAATCAAGATGTTCGAATTAGCTTTTTTTCCTCCCTGATGTATTGTCCTACTTCTTATTCTGGACAACAAGACACTTATTTTAAGGGAGCAGACTGGAAATAGTTAGGAATAGCCAGGAGAAGGTGGCCTGTATCCATTTAGTTCTTGGGGGAAGCACACGAGCTGTGCTGAGACAGAGCCTTGCTCGGAAGGTGAAGGTAAGGTGCTTGCCCTTTGGGATAGAGACTGCCATGGACTTGGCAATTGCTTGCTCACTGAGCATGGGACTGGTAGACACTACATAGAACCAGAATTACAAAGAATGAGAAACTTCTCCTGGGGTTTTTGCCCCCACCCAAATATCTCTCTTTGCCTTTTCTGGTATTTGTCAGTGGTCCATTGGCCAGTATCTAAGATGTTGGGCTGGGCTGCAACATGTCCCTATTGAATCTCTTGTTCCACTTCTTAAATGGATTAACCAGTTCCTAATGCCAGATATTAAAACACTGACAAAAGGCATGTGGCTTTCCACACCAATGATTTTAGCAATTGTTCTAAATGAAAACCAAACCACAAAAGAGACAGTCTTAGCAATTCTGTAATTTTAGAGTCTTTACTAAAAATCAGCTGTTTCACGTCTGTTAAAATATCTGCATGATGGAAAGAAAGAAAATGTCAAAACTTTATCCTTCTCCTTGCCTCCAGAGAGGCTTCACCCAGGCAACAGCTACTTCAAAGCTTCACATCACACATGCCTAGAGATTTAAACCAAGAGAAGCAACTGCCAAATTCAGAAGGCAGTAAAAGGCTTAGATTTAGAGGACTCCCTGAGGCTAAACATTTTTTAAAATTAAAAACTCAAATATAAAAACTAGAAAGGAGGAAAAGCCCTGAAGTTACCCACTCCTGGAACAATATGCACACAAATCTCTCATAACCTTCTGAGTCACAACTACCAAGGTTAATAACTCAGCATCAAGCAAATGGTTTCTGGGCTTCACAAAATCCAACACAGCTTTGCAGGAATCACTGGAGTTGCTTTAGACCGATTAAATCTTCTTGGAAACAATGAAGAGTAAACAAACAAAAGAGTAAACTCTCTCTCAATAACAAAATTTTTAATCCAGGCCTTTCTATATGGGAGTGCTGAAGATGATTACCAGCTCCTGCAAGAGTATTTGTGTTTAAATTCCTCAATGCACAGAGATCTTGTGGATCTTCCTCTCTTTTCAATGAGTCTCCTGTAATCAAAAAATGCCCAGATTTGGTTCTGAGAACAGAGCAGCAGCTGATGATATTTCTTACGGATTATATCTGGTTTTAGAGTATTACTTTTCCTGAAAAATTATGGAATAATCTGATGAACACATCCCTGAAACAAGTATGTTCCCAAGTAAAGTAATATAAGAAAGAAGAGATTATTGTTCTTTTGATAGAAATTTTACTTCTGTCTCAAAACTATAAAAGAAAATTCTAAGAAATACAAAGCTACATATTTCCAAAGTGCAAGAAAAAAAAGTAGATGATATTCAATTACTAATTAAAATTTCAGTTTAAAAAAATATTGAGTACACCTGTGTGCCTGAGGCTAACTATGATTCTTTTTTAAATTGAATGTGATGTCATATTCTGAAGAGCACATAAAAAGGATTACAAAATGATTGAGATTCATAGTTTCTAGGGAGGGAAAAAAAACCAACAAAACACACAGAGACACACATGGAAAACAATGTCAAAAACTAAACATTCACCAAAGAAAGACAGGAATCTCAATGGTAGAAACTTTATGTTCACTCTAAGAGTTCACTCTGCTTAGAACGGGTAGGTGGACTGGAAATTAAATTTATGATGCATAGGTAATTTTCCACCTCTATGAACCTTAATTCAATTTTCAATCATATTTGTAGCAGTCAAAAAGTAGTTTCCCTCTTTATTAGTCTTCAGCAGCTGCGTGTCTCTCCCTTGTACTGCCTTATGCACTGCTTTAAACGTTTGCCTACCATCACTATGCCTGGCACAAGACAGCAAAAAGGGGAATCACTTCTACCTGCTACAATACATAACAGATGGGCAACACTTCCAACTTGGATTAATTTATTGATGCTGTGCAACACATGGTGCCACAAGCAGCTGCATTGACAAAAGCAAGGGTCCAGTTCCACAAGACAATGGCCATGCTAGAAGCCCCCAGTTTGCCTGCAGCACCCCCTTCTCCTACAATTTATCTTTTGCTGCCTCTGGAAACTGATTTAATTCTCCAGCTTGGCAGAAAATGAACCCAGCAAAATCAAAACCCAAATACCACACACAGATACTGCCTGGTTTTAATTTTTTTTCTTCTGTTAGGTTAGCATGTTAAACTAATTCCTGACAATTTAGTCCATCAAGTAGGTAATACCACAGACAGCAAGTGAGGGAAGGGGAAACAAGACCTTCCTCCTGAGCAGCTGCACAGTGTGGTGTGGCTTATCAGCCCCAGGTGAAAATGGAAACAGGCAGTGAGGCAGGGACAACAGGTTTGCCCTCAAGATCAGAATCCATTTAACCTCCGTCTTCTGAATTTTACAGGGCTATCTTCCAGCTCCCACAGCTCTCTGGTTTATTAACCTTTACTCCTAAGGAACACTATACACCCTCTTATCACATAACATCTGAAGGACTGAGCCTGTCACCTTTAACATCCCTTTGTCTCCCCATCTATGTTACTTTGTATAGTTTCATTTCATTGAAACAGTTGAAACATTATCACATAGTGTTACTCATCTTCAAAGTTAGAAAAATGATTGTATTACATCCATATGCATCAGAAACAAGGTACATTTAATTTTAAAAGGGCAGATGAAAGGAGAAAGAGTTCTTTTGATTCATCTTGGCCCTGTGGGAGGGTGGGAAGTGGTAGGTTGGCCTGCTATAGATTCCTCCTATTTAAACAAAATTTAGAAATAAGCAGATCAACCACCCAGGGGTATGTGCTCACAGAAGAAGCTAAAATACAAGCAACAGTATCTTACCACGAACTGACAGCTACAGAACAGAATCTCTCAAATAATTTACACATGAGGCAATGCTGGAATAAATCACACTACTCTGTTCACCGCTGTAAAGTTTCACCCTAATGCCTAAAACCCTGTGCTCCATAAAAAATAAGTGAGTAGATACAAATATATTGCTCTCGGGAGACCATACCAACAAATGTGTTTTCCAACTTCCATGAATTTCAGTTATAAAGCATTCACTTAACACAACAGCAACCATTTTTCAGTTCCATAGCTGAACATTTAATCCCACAACTCAGTTATTTAACTCTTTCCTAAAACCAAAACAAAGCCTCCAGATCATAAAAGAAAGCTGAAATACCATTCAAATAACTAACAGTGTAATTCAGCTATAAATTTGTTTTGCAATACTATTCGTGTGATAGACAGAACTAATTTTTTTCAGGTTTGTACAGATAACATGCTTATCCCAAGTCTTTCAAACAACAGGTCATCCAATGCAGCAAAAACAATCTAAGCAAAACCCACTACACAATAATCAATAACAATCTGGGGAAGGAACCCCATAACCAAAGCCCTTACTATATGTATCCTGTTTATTAATCTTTAGACCAGAGATGGAAACACCAAGCTATTAAATAATAAAAAGGACAGGTAGACTGCTACACCCATATTCCTTCCCCTCTTTCTGCCTTAAAAATGACATAGATCTTTCAGTAAAGCAAAACTGTTGTAAATGTAAAGCCTTGATTTTAGTTCTGTCTGATCCATTAAAACTTGCTCAAAAGAAAGAAGTTCTGAACATGACCAACACTCATAATGACCTTTCTGACAGAGAAACTGTTAAAAGGATCTTCAGACCTGAAGAAGTGCTCAAGCCAAACACAGGTCCTACAGTCTCTTGTTCACGATATTAAAAATCTCTTCTCAAGAAAAGCAGAACAACAAGGAAGCAACTTCTCTGTTGATGTACTGACCATGTTACTTCCCAATCAGAATGAACAATGGTTAAAGATTAGAGAGTGGAAGAAAACATCTCTCAAACAATACAACTGCCCCAGGTCTAGCCACCACAACTCTCAATACATATTCCAGTCTGGACCCAAAGATGCTTATGCAGTGTTTGTCACCCATCACCCCTCTTTGGTTCACAGAGAAGCCAAGTCTTGGGAGAGCACTCAGGTAGCACAGCAGGAGTGCTCCAGTGCTGAAGTGTGTTTGGTACATGGCATTATCTTAGAGCTAACCCACAGTAAATGCAGAGACACTGGATACCCCAGCCCTCACCACAAACTGTTTTGCTTTACAGATTTCTTTCTCTTGTCCCACAGTTCCTGCTAAGGTGGACATAGCAGGTGCTGAAATGCAGCCTCACAGAGCTAGTGCACCCTAGATATACCTCTGTCAATTATGCAGCCCTTCAGCTGCAAGACCCTGCAGTACACCAGTCAATAAAAGGCTTATCTGTATGCCACCAGTAGCTGACCCCAGCCTACACCAGGGGTCTGCAACCAACCCCCCAGGATGGATTGGTTGCAGATCTTTTAAATGGATCTTTCCTCACTCCTCAGTAGAGAAAGGCCTCAAGCCTTGCAAAACACCTAAAAACGATGGCCTGATTCTTCAGATCATTTAAGCATAGTCCTGTCTGCCACTGCCCTATAATTCTGGCCTGCATTTGGAAGATGTAAAGCAAAAAGGTAGGAATGCAGACACTGGTTTGAATAAAGACTGGCCTGAGCCTCCGAATATGCTAATGCCTGTAAGGTTTTTATCAGTTTAGATAAAGACCTCGTTGCCCCTGTGGCCCAGCCAGCCTTGCTGGACCACCCATGTAGCCACAGACCTCGGTCACCTTCCAGAAGCTGCCCTCGGGCACCGCACAGTTCAGTGGGCACTGCGGGTGGGACAATGTGGGTGACACCCAAACCCTGACCTACCTGCTCCAGGGCAGCACGAGGACCCACCTGCCACATCCTGCAAGCTCTTTAAATTAGCATCTCCACATGGGAGATGGAAGGATGATTTCTAGGCAGCAACAGATCTAGGTAAAACAGCTTGTGAATTGCTGCATAGGGAAGGGCAAAAGGAAGCAACAAAATGGTAGTTGGTTTTAGTAAGCATAAAATAAATATGAAACTGTTTCTCAGGATCTTTCTCAGGTATCAAAGGGATTTTTTTTTCACCAAAGGAAAAAAAATAAAGAGCTTCTCCTAATGCTTCTGACTTCAGGGTACAGAAACCTTTAACAGCCTCAAGGAAATTCTAGACACCAGTGCCCAGTTAGCCCCACTTGAGAAGCGTACTGGGAAATGTCAAAGGCTGTTTCAGTCTGCTATGTTTTCCAACACAGTTTTAAGAAAAAGATTCAATTTTCATAAAATACAAGGTTCATTACAAAGTTTTAATTTGAAAATATTTGCCTTTACTAGCTTGAAAGAAAGATTGTTTCTCTATTTACATATTGAAATGTGCTCATCTATTCTGCATCTTAGGAGCCTCACGTTTCAAAGCTTTAGGCTCCTGTTCACACTCAATTCTCAGATGACTAAAAGCCAGTAGCAATGCTTTACCTATTGGCCTGCAACAGACTATAGAAGTCATACTTAAATCCAGAAAATATTGTTTTCATTCCTGTCTGCAGGAATCTTGATGTAAGTTCCCAATCAAATACAGGGTCTATGCTGTTAAGAAATGCAAACTGCTTTCATCACAATGAAATGTTTATTTCAGATTTTAAATCCAAAATGGTGAGTAGTTTCTACATTCCATAATACCTAAAAACAGTGCTAGAGATCTCCAATGCTAGTTTTCAAATGAATATAATATATTTATTCAATATTCAGTCATTTCAAAGCAAGATGACAATATGATGGACCATGTCAGATTTTGCCCTTTGGAAGTAATGGAGTATGGACAATCTCACTTAATTACTTTCCAAAAAATTAATTTAGTGAAATCATGTTAACATATCATTATCCCCACACCATCTCCCTAAAAAACCTCAGGGAGCTACTTCCATATTTTAATTATATAATGGACGAACATTTTAAATTGTGATTCAGGGAAGATGAGTTTCATCCACAGCTCCTTTTGCACTCCCTTTAAGCTTATGGTTGCCCAATTAGTGTCATTTGCAAAGAGCAAGCACCCAACAAAAAAACGTAGTCATTACACCATTTCATACAACCTTCCTACTTATTCTCTCTCATCATCCTCAAGATTTTAGAGATCAAAAGACAGGTTCTTTATTACAGCTTCACAAAACTTCTCTTGATAAAAGAACTGCACATCAACTTTAAAATCTTCATCTTAAATTCCTAAGGAAAGGAGAAAGAAGAGGGAAGTCAGAATAAAACCTATTAAAATGTATGTCACTGATTGGTGCACTCCCTCACTGTCTCCTCACGTATATTCACTTTTTAATAATGTACTTTTAATATTATTTTAATCTTATTTGAATTATTTGCACGTGGTTTAAGGTTCCATAAAAGAATTTCAGATTTGCTGTTTTTAATCAGAAATTAAAACATATATTTTATCAGCTCCTTAAAGTACTATTAAATTTTTTAAAACTCCTTGAAGATCAGATAAAGCATGTTTCTCTGCTAAGAGCCCAATGCTTTAATTTGCAATTCTGTATGTTGTTTTATTCATGATAAAATACTTGATACTTGTAGCTTCTCTCCATATTGCTAACACTGACACAGATCCTCTGTTGAGGTTTAACTATCACTAGAGGATTCTCTCATGACTGGTCTACATTTTCATTTGTTTTTAGGAGCTTAGTTAAAAAAAAAAAGGAAAAAATTAAATTTCAGTTACTATAATTAACACTATTCATGACTAACACAAGTGTTAATGATTCATGTTTTGGAAATAAATAGCTAATTAAAGGGCAACAAATTCAGTTTACTTATATAGTGTCTTATTAGCAATAATAGTTTGAGCTCTAATAGGCTAACAATATATATTGTGCAAGTGTCCATTGCAGCAAGTTATTTTTAATTCATAGCATACTGATTTATTCTGCATTCAATTACTGCACATACCAGCAAAAAAAGTGTTTCTGTATGCCACCTCTCCCTCCCCTTTACTCCAGTAGTGAAGAAAAATATTCTAGAATCAACTTATACTCTGTATAGCTCCAAAGTGCATAAAACTGACACTTAATGTAGAGTCCAATTCAGCATTTCATTTAAGAGTTTGACTGCAAGAGCCAGAACAAATCTCACTGAAAGAAAAATTAAGAAAATGCTGTCTAAAGTAATAAAATCTTATGTCCTACAAAACTGGTAGAAGCCTCAAGTCGGGCATGGCCTCCATTCCTGAGCTCAAAACATGCTGCTGTTCTGGAGAGAAGAGGTCGAGAGATGAAATATGGGAAAGCATGATTTGTCTCTCTGACTATTGTTCTTGACTTCTGAGAAAAACAACATGAGTAATGCTATTAACATGTTTGCAACATCTTTTTGAACTTGCTTGCAACACCTTCTCCTACACAGAATGCATGAATCTGCCCAGTGAACACTGAATTAAATCCAATTTTGTTTTGCATTATTGCTAGGAAGTGATCACAGTAAAACAAATTACAATCTCTTCCAGCCCTTGACAGATTTGAACCAGTGCCCTGAAAGCTACAAGGCTCAACTTACCATTGTTCCTTCCCTAACCCATTCCATATTGTGTGACTTTGGTCCAGCTGTAGGAAGAGGGTAACTGGCTGCATTTAATAAGGCTAAGGAGAGGAAGTGTGAGAGTCAAATGGGAAAGAAGAGACAACCACCAGAATTATACTGTCCACAGAGATTTACTGTTTGTGGTGCTCACTTCCTCACTGACAGGCATTGCTCCACTTGCAGATACAGGAGTCAGAGAGAAGAGGTGCACATATTCAATTTGTTTTCAGGAATGAAGGAGAATTACAGAAGCAGAAGATTCAAACCATAAATAGATTGACAAAAACTGAATCACACAATTTACTTTTCATGACTTAAGAGTGACTGACAATTATCAAAATTATCACCTATCAAAAATCTTAATATGACTTAGTGATTTTGGGGAGAGGGAGCCAAAAGGAACTATTACGTCTTAAGAGGTTTTTTTATTATTGATCTGTTGAGCCTGGAGAACAGGAGACTAAGAGGAGACCTCATCACAGTCTACAACTTCCTCATGAGGGGAAGAGGATGGGCAGCCACTGCAGTGACCAATGTCAGAAGCAGAGGGCATAGCCAGAAGTTGTGTCAAGGGAAGTTTAGGTTGGATATCAGGGAAAGGGTCTTCACCCAGAGAGTGCTCAGGCACTGCACAGGCTCTCCAGGAGCCTGACAGAGTTCAAGAAGCATCTGGACAATGCTCTTGGCACATGGTGTGCCTCTGTATGGATAGTCCTATGCAGGGCTAAGAGTTGGATGATCAGATCCTTGTGGGTCCCTTCCAACTCTGCATATTCTGTAATTATTCTGCTCTTTTTAAAAAAATAAATTATAGCATAGTTTGCATCAATTTAAATTTTTCTCTAACTGTAAATTTTTTA
Source organism: Chloebia gouldiae (assembly GCA_003676055.1). Lineage (NCBI taxonomy): Eukaryota > Metazoa > Chordata > Aves > Passeriformes > Passeridae > Chloebia > Chloebia gouldiae. The sequence goes on from QUSF01000004.1 coordinate 7,070,002, forward strand.
CTAACAATTACTCTTCAGGTAATCTGTTAAACAGAACTGTAATTAATATTATGGAGTCCCTTGCCAAATACATCAATTTCATTAAGAAATAATGTTTCACACTTTTTTTTTTACCACTCTACCCAGATACTCTGTAGTTGAACCTTCTGTCAAAGACATTTGTAGTTGCAGGAATGGCCATTTGACAAGTATGAATTTCCCAGTAGCCACATGAAGGACACTTAAAAGATGCTAAAAGTTCCAAAGAAATCATAGATAAATTTTCACTTCCATCTTTAAGTCTATGTAGGCATTTTGCAGGACTTCTAGATTTCACCCTTTACGTTTCACATACCTAATAATCCTGCCTACAGCAATTACTGTGGGGAAGGCTGTGTAAATAGATAGAGAATAGATAGGTAGGGATTTGTGGTCAGAGGACCCACAAAACTCTACCCACACCCTACATGTCTTCCCAGCCTGTCTATAATCAGTACTGATCACAGCTGCAGCTTAGTAAATCAGCTGGAGGCGAGATGAGCACTGTGTCCAATTCCAGTATGTGTCTTGTTTGGTAGGGTTGCATGTTCAGCATGGATCTCTCCACCAGTTTTTAAGCAGATGCTAAAAACCTCGACATTATCTCACCTTATCAGTATCCTTCCACTTTTACCTTCAGTTTAAATAACACATGAGTAACAACCTGATTGACTGTAGATAAACATACTGGCTTTCTACCTAAAAGTAACTTCTATACCAAGAAAGGTATCTATAACCAGGCATAGTTAATATTATCTAAGCTGTACCTTATAACATGCAAAATAAACCAACAGAGTCCTTCATTACCTGGAAAGTGACACGTAAGCCCAAGTGTCCTTGGGCTTTAAGAGGAGTTATTTTAGTGTCTTTCTTAAAAATAAACAAACAGAACAGGAAGAGCAATTAAGAAAACATTTTGTGCATCTGAAGACTGTCCTCTGAAACTGAAGAGGGAGATACCAAACAAATCAATAAATATGATAAACTCTCCAAAGCCGGCATGCACTTTCTGCTCAGTTTACAACTAAGGAAACTAAGGCATCAAGAATGAAAAAACTTGCCTAAAATCACATTGGAAGTTTGTATTTCTTGCTTTGATGTTATCTCAGATTGACACTTGTGTTCATTAACACAGTACTTCTCAAATGCTAACTGTAGCTTTACTATTCTGAAAAAGGAGTTTGAAGAAAGTAGGTGGCTTTGAACTAGCTGTGCTAAATATTTGCCCTAGATTTTAGACATGCAGCTCAAAACTAACATATTTTCCTCACCCTCTTTCTTCTCTCCCTTGCTTCTCCATTTACCTTATTTTTTACACATCACAAAGCCGTAAAAACACATTACTAAATAATAATGCAAACTAAACCTGCGTATGAGGGAAGACCCAAATTCTCCTGAACCCAGGGCCCTTTCTAGAAAGAAAGGAGCAAGTTTGGGGCAAATCTGCTCTCATATTAACTTTTTTCTCCCTGACAGGGTCCTCCACCAGACAAGGTCCTGTTCCCTCATCCCCATCACAGCTTCCTGCCCATGACTGCTCCCTCCCTCCCAGTCCCCTCTTGGGCTCCCACCCACGCCAAACAAGGAGAATGCATTGAGAGGTGGGAGAGGCTGCAGCCATCCTTGGCCCAAACTAGACCTTGGTTGCTACCCCACAGGTAACCCACAGATATTTTTTCAGGAGCACAGCCTTTGCATCCTGATCTTTTGAAACAATACATACAGGCTGTCTCTTTATCATTTATTCTGTTTGAGAGCACCAGAAAATTCCACCATGTCTTTTCTTGTACAACTAAAATGAATCCTATTCAGAACAGGAACCTTTACAGCATACAACAACGATCACTTTGAGTGCTTACCAGCCATTCTGTATTTCACTTTACCATATACTAAAATCTTATTGTCTGTCTATCTCTACAACTTGCTTGTTTTGTTTGGTTTCTTCTATATGTCTGCCCCACTCCCAGCTTCAAATCAGTTTTCATACTGCCCGCTATACATGCAAGCTTTCCAGTTTCCTGTAAAGCAATTTTATTTACATCTTTCCAACATCAAAACCCTCGCTGGCGTCTTCTATTTGTATTTTCTTCCTCATGGGCCATGTGTGAAATACCTGATTACCTCAAGGCTGTACTCAAAGACTTGATTATTTTTAATTCCTCATCTCATTTAATATAGTCTCATGAAAGGCTAACTTGTAAAATGACAAACCTTGAGGTTGCTATCTACAATGAGACAAAGCTAAGCAAGTGATTTGTTCCAGAAACACATTCTAGAATATAATACTTAAGTATTAACTAAGATTTTAAAACCTATGTACAAATAGGCTTATTTCCACCAAGTATAATAGATGCTCCGAGTTACCAAACCAACATGAGGGACAGTCCACAGGAATAAGCTACTCTGCTTTTTCAAACTGTTCAGAAAGTGATGCTACTCCTTCTGCTCCCACATGCAGGCTACTATCATGACCATTGTAAAAGCAAAGCTCAGGGATTTTGGTAGGAAGACAGCTTGATTATAAATGGATTAGAGTATAAATTTTGAAATAGATTGCTGTATGTTTCCTTATTAAAAACACTTAAAATGAAGTATTTATTAAGTTTAGGCAAAACAAGCATCTGTTATTAGTGTACAACCCCTGTACACAGTGATAGTTTTCTCTCCTGAAGAGCTCCAAAAATACAGTGTCACTGCACAATGCACAGCCCACACACACAACTCCTGCTACCCTGAAAAAACTGCTCCCACAGTCTTCAGGTCCACACATATCAGTTTTCTGCAAATCTGTCTCTTTCTTGCACCAGACCACAAAGAAAATAAAGTGAAATTTATCATCCTCACAGCTTGCAAGGCAAGAGGCAGCTATGTCTGATGTAGTTGTTGTCATGAAGCAATTTCGTATGAACCTGACTTCAGCTATTCAGACAGCAGTAGAAAGCAGAGACCACTACTAAAATGTAGAGGAATAAGAGATCCACAAATATGAAAGATGAGATTATGAATGCTCACAATTTTGCTCCTAGAAAGCAAGAACTCGTATCAAAGTAAGGTATTTTGAGATTACAGTTTACCATGAAGAACTCTCTGTAGTATTTAGAATAGCGGATTTATTTCCCTCAAGGAAAATGTCAGCTACTTGAATAATCCCAAGTACTATGCAGGCCAATCTCCAGTACTGCCTGTGAGGATACTGGCAGTTCTTCATCTCCTTCCTTTTTTTACGACCCATCACTGCAGCCTGGCAGCTCCCCTGTCATGCCGCCACCCAGGTGACGCCACCACCCCAATAACCCCTACTTTAAAAACACAGCAGAAAGAAAAATCAGTAAGTGCAGGCCAACTCCCGTAACTCCGCACAGGCATCTCGCACCTCAAGGCCGCCCTTCGCCGGTGCAGAGCGGCGCCGGGCGGGCTCTGGAGCGGGGGCGGGCAGGGGCTGAAGGACACCTGCCCCCGCCGCGGCGTCCCACTGCGCCCCCGGGGTCACGGGCAGCTCATGCATAGAAATACATGTCTTGTACACACACATATATATATATGTTTATTTTTATATATAGATATATATATTTATATGTATATATGTGCGTGCATGCTGGCATACGCGTAACGGAGACACGCAGCGGTGGGCGATCGCTTGAGCTACCAGGGCTGCCTTTGGGAAAGATGCACACGGACATCTCTAGCATCCACACACGTATCTCCGCATATTCCCATGAAGGACGCGCAGAAGTTGCTCTCAGAGGCGCCGCGAGGGGCTGGCAGGTTTCCCGCCGAATAACGGGGGAGGCTGAAGGGGGTGAAGTTTCCTCCCTCCTCCTCCTCTGCTCCCCGAGCTGCGCCGCGGAGCCGGGCGGCCCTGGGCGGAGGAGACGGCGGCGGCAGCCCGGGGCAGGCCCGCTCCCGGCGCTGCCTTCCCCGCGCCGGCCTCCGCCTCCGCCCCGCCGGAGCGCCGGGACCCCGCTGCCGCCGGGGCCGCCCCCGCCCTTACCGTTGCAGAACTGGAGCAGCGAGGAGGTGTCGTAGAGGCTGCTGTAGCTGGAGAAGCCGTCCTCCATCCTGCCGCTGCGCTCCCGGCGTCCCCTCGGCTGTCCCGGCGGCCGCCCGCTGCCTGCTCGCCCACACGCTGCGGAGCGGAGGCGGCTGGGGCCGCGGCGGCCTCGCTGCCTGCCTCACTCAGTTGCCATGGCAACCCATTCACTCCGCCGCGGCTGGGGCGGCGGCCGCTCCGCTCCGCTCCGCCGCCGAGGCGCGGGGGGAGCCCCGCGGGGCGGGCCGGGGCGGGGCGGAGGCGGCGGGGCGGCAGCCGCGGCGGAGTGAATGGGTTGCCATGGCAACTGAGTGAGGCAG
>QUSF01000004.1:7074769-7091607 GCA_003676055.1 Chloebia gouldiae
ACGGAGCCGCGTCCCGCGGCCGGCGCGGCCGTCTCTGCTGGCGGAGCGGCCGGCGCCGGGCCGCGGCGGACAGAAGGACGAGCCGCGCGGCGCCCCTGCCGCCGCCGGACCGCGAGGCCCGGCCGCACCGAGCGGCCCGATCGGGCCGAGGTGGAGCAGCGGCACCGCCCGGCCCTGCGGCGGGAGATGCCCGCCGACCACCCGCGGGTTAACCCGAAGTACGCCGGGGACTCGGTTAGGGCTGGAACGCCCCTGCATGCGGGACAGCTGTGCAGCCGGGGAGCCCCGCGTACACAACCTCAGCATCCCTCCCTGCTGCCTTATCCGAGGCTCCTCTCGTTCCTTCCACCGAAGCAACAGCCTGCCTGTAATTGCACCTAATGCCCTTCCCTGATTTCAGTAGCGATTCTCCGGGCTACAGGATGGAGCTGTCACGATAACGTTGTAACTGACACTATCTTAGAAAACCAAAAATAATTATACACACTGTAACTCCTTATGGCATTTTATACAGTTTAAACGATGTAGTTTGAAGAGAGATACACTTTCCCAATGCACACTAAAACAACTTTAACTGTTTAACGTGGTTTTATCTAAGTATATTCATAATGTCCGTTCATGGTGAGGTGAAAGTAATGGTCCAAAACTGGTGGCTAGTAATATTGTAAAATTATTTGATACATTTTGGGCTTCAATTTCTGTACTGAGGAATGTTGAAGTGTCCAGTGACTGAAAGACATTTCTAGTTCAAGCTCCTCAAGAGACACAAGGGAAATAGTTCATTGCACATCTATAGCACCTTTCATCTTGAAAAATGCCGAAGCACTTAACACATCATGTCTTCAGTCCCCAGTCTTTCCAGGAGCTTTTTGCAGAGCAGTTCCATCATGTAGATCCATTTACAGGTGTGGATTTGGTATATGTGAGTCTTTTCACCAACCACTAAACCATGGCAGTGCTAACACAAAAGTGTGCTATAAAATTAGGCAGAGATATCAGTTCCATGTTAAAGTGGAGTGAAAAGTGCTCCCTCTTGAATTGCCAGTGCCAATACTGATAGAGTTGAAGTCATCTCCAGCGCAAGCACTTACCCAGCCTCATATGCTTAAATTGTATCAGACAAAAACAACTGCATTTTATAGGTGTGAGCTATAAATAACAGAAAATTGTGGTAATTTAATGATACATTTTTAAAAACCAAAGCCAGAGATTAAAAAAAAAAAAAAACTTACTTCAAAACTACAAAAGTATATAGGTATTAGTGTTTTAAATGAGACATGATTCTTTCTCATCTTTAAAATTAACACAGAGCCCTTAGGTTTTCTCATTACTTTTTCATTCATAAGCCATCAAATGTTTCAAACATGCTATATTATTCTTAAACCTTGTACACATGGACAAAGACATATATGGGATTTTTGGCAGACAAATTGCAATAAAAAAAATTATGCTCATTTTCTGTAAAAATTCTGACTAAAAATTTCCTTCATTTTAAAACATATTTGCCATCATTTGGTTATTATTTTTGAGGTTGAGAAGTATTTTAGTGTGCTTATTTTCCACCATCTTGAGACAAGAGGTGTGCTCACCAGAGGATGTCAATGTTACTTTAACCTCTACCTCATTCTGATGTCTAAGTTTTGGAAAATAAAAAATATTAAACCTATGCTATCTAAAAGTATAGGTTTGTAGTAAAAACTGTGTTGTCAGTGAGATTACTACAAAGATAAGTAAATGCCCATGATTTTATGAGATTTGTCAAAGTAGGAGAAAGACCAGAAAGAGGCAATGCAGCTCCATTTCAGAGAGTAGAAATTAAAAGTCACTCAGAAACTCAAATCTAGTCTATCCTTAGAGAGAGATGCAACATGTAAAACCTTACAATAGATTTCCCACTGAAATTAATGGTGACAGTGTCTGTGAAGCCTTTCAGCTCAGTGTGCTTCAAATCAGCTCAGAGATGTGACAGAAAATGGTCTCAGCTCCAGTCTCCAGATGCTGTTATGATTCCATTATACTCTAAGAGCAAGGGTTAGAGGAGGGAAACACTTTCATAATTTAATGATTTTGAGACCTGTAACAATCTCATTATACTAAACTGCACCACAAGGCATGAAATGAAAAAGAAATTCTGTCTGGGTGTGGGAACAATGGCACAATGGATTAGAAGGATGCACTGATGTGTCTCTAGGAATTCTTCTGGTATGGTGAAACATCAAAAAACTTTTAGTTATCCATTTTTCAGTATACTGTAGCCTGCATCATTTGTACATTTCAAAGCCAGTTCTTTGGTAAGTGTGAAACCATAAAGGTGGGAATGTGGCATCCTGAGCAGTACAGTGGGGCTGGTGTATCGGGAAAGGATTTGTTGCTGTACATTTGTGCACACTGACTGCTAGCAGTCAGAAACTGTATGATGTTACCTTTTCAAAAGCTGTATTTTATATTTAATGACTTAACTTCTGTTTGTCTTGAGTAGTGTAATGCAAATTACTATTAGCTAAGTGAAAATAAAAGAGCTTTCACCCATCCCTCGCGGAATTTTCAGGAGTTCATATACTCCAATATTAGGACAAAGAAGACTTACTTTCACTCCCTGTTACCAGGCTGTAGTCACATTTCACCAAATCACAGAATATTCTGTGCTGGGAGGGGTTAACTAGGATCACCAATACCCAATTCCTGAAAATGTTGATGTTATCCCTTCCTGAAAACAGGATCGGGCTGCTTTCACCATGTGGTGGTAGCTTGGACAGCGTGTCCTTCATAGCTGTCCCCTGGGTCTGTGCTGAATGCCACTGCTTCCAGCGGGTTTGTGCGGGGGAGGTGATGGCACTGGCTAAGGGAAGGATGCTGGGATCTGGCTGTCAGTGGCAAAGCCCACTGTGCAGAGCTGCTGATGGCATCAGGTGCAGTGAGCCCTTCTGTGCAGAGCTTACAGGAGCTGAAGGCTCAGTTCACCACAGAGGCTGGAGGGCTCTTCTTTCAGGTCAGTGCAAAGCCTGTCTGCTGAACAGATCAGGGAAGCCTGGATAGCTGCTGTGCACACGGAATGTACATTTTAACTAGAGAACTCTTCATCAGGCAAAGCATCTAGCACCATCAGCAAATGTGCTGGTTTTGCTAAAATTTATCAGTGGATATAATTATAGCATCTGTTTTTTGCCATGACTAACTTTTGAAGATCCCCTCAAGCTCTTTAGCAATCATTTGATGGGTCACATTTACTGCAGTGTGATCAAAGGGAGCTAAGCTCGTTTCTGTAGCTCACTGTGTTTCCATTTAACATGTAAGAGTCCATTTCACCATTCACAGTCTTACTTAATGCAGCAGTTGGTCTCTGCTTGAGTCTGGAAGCTTTTAAATAGTATGCTTGTTCAAGGTTTGCTTTTCCTCTGTGAGTCAGAAGTTTCATCCATTAAAAAGCTGAAGCACTGCAACACTTGGTCCCTGGGCCTAGACTGCAATCCAAAACACAAGGTACGACGTGTGTGCTTCTCCCTGAATCATCTCATTCAAAACAGAGGAAATGGGCATCTTTTCCAGCTGTTCATCCCCAGAACTGAGAGTTGGATGGTCTGAAAGCTGGTATCATAGCACAGGCACAGTGCCCTCCCTCAGCATTGGAGGACAGAGTGCTTTGACAGAAGCTGGGGGCCAGGGCTGAGCAGCACAACACCCAGCAGCAGCAGCAGGAGCAAGCTGCATGCAGCAGGAGCCCTAGGGAAGGAATAGCCAATGCCTGGTTTAGGAGCTAGCAGGATAAGATCAGCATTTAGCAGAGAGAAGCTCTGGGGTTAAGTTTTGGATTTAGCTTCCTGAAATCTGATGAAATCCTGATTTATACTGTGGGTTTTTTTTTTTAATGTTTATTTGTTTTCCCTTTCTATTCAGAAAGCAGCAGTAATGTTTGGGTTTTTAAATAGAATTTCATGCAGTGAATATATTGTCTTCATTCTGCAGAAGTGGCTTTTTCTCACTGCTAAGGCTATCTTAAGGTACTGGCTGTCAGGATCCCATCATAGGCTCAAAAAAAGGTTTCCTCTCCTAGTGTGGTAGGAAAGGAAGAAGTGCCTTGCTGCCCAGTCTCCTTTGTGAGAACACTTCAACCACTGGAATAATCATTCATTCTAAATAGCAGGACTCCAGTGTTTCAGCCACAGCAGGGAGCTTCATGAATGTCACTACAAAGCAGACTTCATGCATGTGGGAAAGATGGGGTATAAGAGGAGGATCACCATTATACCAGCACAGTCTGAGTGCATTAAAAATACAATATAGCAAATGTGGGATGAAGCCATCAAAGCTATGCAGGTTTAACAATCCAAATGAAAATATGTCACAATATGCATGTATATATCATGTTGTTTTGAACTACATATATTGGAATTATGGAAGTTTCCCTATAATTAATATGAATAGTCTTAATCATATTGCCCTGGAAAAAAATACTGTTTTGCAGATTGGTTAGTTTGTAAATACAAAGAGAAGACTTTGAAGATTAAAAGAATAATGCTTTCCACATCTATGACTCTTCCTATTCAAAGATGGGAGGCTGCTCAGCAAACACTGATGCTTTCAGATTTGCACCACCTTTTTGAAATAAATGTTGGCTTTATTTGCTTATTTGGAAAATGGGAAGAAAAACATGACACAGGCAAGGTCATGCTGGGAAGTCTGTGACAGAATCAAGCCAGAATAACTACCAGTTATTGCACCATCTGCAATATGAGTCTACTGAGAATATCCTGCCCGTAAACACTGAAGATACTACTTGTATGGTTTGTTATGAAATGCTTTCAAGAACACTGCCTGTGGTAGAAACTCTCTTATGTTTGCAAGACCCCCTAACACTTTGGGTTCAATGCACATCAATGTACGTAATGGCTGAGTGCAGACTTACTTCATCCACAGCTGTGACATTGAGATTTGAAACTGATGAGAAGCAAAATGTACTACAGATAAACAGGAATGCAACTCCTGTTCCATATTCCATTGCAATCCGCAAACAGCACTTCTGAGATATTAATACTCCGTGAGATTGACATGAAGAGGCACAGTGATGGATGGCATCACACAAAATGATCCATCCACCCTTCAAAATTACTCCTTAGAAGTTTTCAGTTCTAACTCATTTCTGCAACCCTATTTTTGGTGGCTGCAACCCTCAACAGAGTCTGAAAGCTTCTGCTAGCAGAGCTCTTTGAGATCTATGTACCCAGGGGCAGAAATCCTGCCTCCTGTGAGAGGGGCATCTCTGGTTTCAGGTACAATAGCTTTGGCACAGGTTCACCAGTTCACCATTCAGGGTGCAGGAGGCTCATCCCTACAGGTCTGTGTCACTTCCCAGGGGGAATTCCCCCCCAGCAGAAGGATCTTTCCTGCACCCACTGGAACCTCGGGGGGGCCCAAAATGTAGGTATGGGGAAATGCTTTCATCAAGTATGATAAAGTAATGCTTCTGTCATTACTGTATTGCATTCTGCAGCACACTGACACCCTTCTGCACGTGGCTGAGAGGAGCAGTTTTGTTTTAATTTCTATGATATGATGATAAAGATGTTACTGTGACCGTATATATTCCAGAGATCTATTTTATGTGTATATTTTAATAATACTTTGTTAAAATTTAATGTCTGAATTATACAAAGCCACAGCTACATTAATCTGTGCCTTCTGAACTATATTAGAGAATGAGACTAGAGTAAGCTATAATATAGACATATTTCTTTAAAATTGTATTTAAATAACAGCATAGCAAGTTGATAATTTAAGGTGTACACAAAAATTGCCATTTTTCTAACAAAGTGGTTCTACAGTACCCATTTGGTTCACTTTTTAGAAGGAGCGTTTTAATTGGACTGTAACAATTCTCACGAACATGTAAAACCCAGAAGTACAAAACAGGATGGTTGTCCAAAGGATACATCAGCTACACTGTGAGAAAGAAATCTCTCTCTTCTGCAAACAGGTACCCACAGTGCCTATGATGAGAGGGAAGGATCTCAGAACTCTATTTTATATTCCCTGGCCAATAGGATGGCGGTTTAAACTTGTGCTTTACCAGAATTGATATTCCAAATTTCCCAGTTTCTCATGTCATGGTTTCACTGTTTTTGGGATCCAGCACAATCAAGGGCATCTCGTGGGAACTGATATGTACCAGGAGAATTTACTGTCAGCCATGTAGATAACAAAGCACACATAAAAATGTGGGGGTAAGACAAAGCACTGTGTTGGTTCAATATATTAATGTTAGAAGAGGCTAGACAATCTCTTTTATGGCACTTGCTACATTTCTACATTACTGGAAACTTGCCCAGATATGGAAAATGAATGATGGCATATATCTTCTGAGAGATAGCTGGAAAAAATAATGTATTTCTTCTAGTGATTTCATATGTTATGCTTGCTTTTAGTGAGTGATTTATTGGAAAAACTGATTTGTGCTATTAAACAAGTAACAGGAAATAACTGCAGAGAGGTTACCTGTAATTTTAACTCCTGTCATCACATAAGCCCATTTACCACTTCAGATAATTTAACTTCAAGTTTTACTTATCCATCCCTAGTGTCTTTCACCAAATATAATATTAATTATGCCAAAAGAGGTAGGGGAAGGAAAAAGACAGTATTTCATTTGAAGGGTGTGGGTTATTTCTGCAGGAAACCATACCAGCTGCACTGGTTCAAACTCATTGAATTTCCATGAGCTTTCCTTGAGTGGGTGGAGGAACAGGAGAGTGGATTGCAGTGTGACATATGAGGGCTAGGCAGGAATTTCAATCCACTACACTTGCAGATTCGTTTGATATCTTACAGAGCCCAAGACCACCTACATTGGCACCTTCATCCCTCCACTGCTTTTGCTGCATCAGCTTATTTCTGCTTTCCCAGATCAAGATCCCAAGACACAACCTGGGAATGGAAGGAAACAGTTAAATCATCAGCTAATCTAAGCTTGGCTGTCTGGAGAAAGAAGCAATAGGAAATAATCCTTTCCTACAGTTTTCAACGTTACTTTACACTGATTTCCAGCATGGGCTGTAGCTTTTATTTTTGTGGGTAACTACGTTCCTAATTAAACTTTTTTATTGATTTTGGAACAGAATTTTCCTTGGAAGAAACTTTTTTTTTTTTGTTCTGGTCTGTGCAATCACCCAAGGCCCACAATGTAATCAAAGCAATTCTGTGTTAAATGTGTTTTTTCAAAGTAATTTCTTTCTGCAGGTTCATAGCAAGTGCATCCAGAAATTTAAATAAATTTCACTTTTGAACTCTTTTGAACATATAAAATGTAAGAAATAAACTGCAGGAAAGGAAGTGGTTGAACCAAAGAAACCTTCACTTAATTGCCCAGAAACATAAATAGGCATTAGGGTTTACATGGCAGGATCAGGTCCATACATAATAAAATATTTGGCTTTGGTGAAAGAATTCTGATTGTTCTTAAAACACCTCTGCCAGCCAGTGCAAGGTGTAGGATTACTAATCCTCCTCAGGGTAAGCCATGCGTGGCATTCTTCTCTTTGGTGGTGGCATTCAAGAGTCCTGGATGGAGGAAAAAGTAATAGGGGCAATAATGACAGTGTCTGAATGAAGCCCTGAGAACCAGCCGAGGCCCTGCTGCCTGGCTGCCAGCCATCCAAGCATGAAGAACAATTGTACATTTGTCTCAGATACCAAGTTACCTAATTTTCAAAACGTTTCCTGATGCAGCCCTTTAATCTTAAGTATTTCACCACCTGACTTTGCTCTCTCAAGTTTTCAAAGAAATAAGAGAAAACCAGAGCTAAAGATAACTGAAAGAAGAAAAACGAAAATGATTTTGTCATTAGCAGTCATAATTCAGGAAAAAAAGGGCAAGAAGACAAGTCCTTTTCAACTTATTTATGCCGGATAACCCTTCATTGTCCCACCACTTTCTGACAGAATAAATGCTTGAATAAATAATAGAGCGAATCTCAAAAGAAAAATATGTATTGTGTGCCATAAATTATACAAGCAGATGCAGTCATGAACAAAAGAATTAGGAACATAAAACCCCTGCAGTGTACACTGGCTGTTCAAAGGCTGAGCTTGCCAAGGGACACTCTGTGACCACCATGCAGTCCAAGCTAAGATCTTGCCCTAAACATCAGCCTGCAGCTCTGTTATGCAAGGGTCTGCCACCTTTTCCCTTGCCTTCTTCCTCTTAAACAGCTCTTTTTATTTTTTTTTCCATATCAGTAGCTTTTAAATGAATGTTTTGGCTATAACCAGCTTATGGTATATTTTACAGATGTCTGGGAAATCTTGCCCTGAAGAATTTTGCATCTTCTGCCTAAACTATACCTCCAAAGATTCCCATATTAAGGTGAATGTGTTTCCCTAAACTAAGGGATGTGTAGAATAGGTCAAGAGCCAATTCTTCATGTGTAACCTCGCAGAGCACCATCAGCTGCAGCTGAATGCTTGGTTTCCTTTTTATTTATTAGAAAAGGTGTTATACAGCTTTGTGGCACTCTACATAGAAACAATTAGAAATAACCTAGCTGCTTAATGCTCATCAGAGACTCCACTCAATTAAACAGTCCTTTGGCAAAGTCAAAACTCTAGGTCCAGGTTTGTCAGATTTAAACATCCTTAATATCTTCTCGTTCTTTCATGACATCTTTTATTTCAAGACATTAGCAGATATTTTTTATTCAGCACTCATTTCAGCAGGGGAAAAAGAGTTTTGCAATATTGATGCAATTTATTGTTGTATGACCAGTTAAGAAAATAAAGACATTTCAAAGAAGCTGGTAGCATTCATTTCAGATATGTAATATGTTTTAAAGAAAACCCACATAAGACTGTGGTAAAGGACATTTTTCCAACTTCACAAATGACATTAAATGCCATTTTTTGACCATGCAAGAGTAAGGAGTAAATAATACTTTATGTTGGAAAAGAATACATGTGACTCATGATTTTCATCTGTTGTAGATGTGAACTTGTGGAAAATGATGCAATTAGAGGCCAGAAGCAGAGCAAAATATCTATTCAGCTCTACTGAGCAGATCAGAAGTGCTGAAGGGCTGGAGAAAAAAAAATGTCATTTTCTCTTTTGCTCATGTCCTCCATGGGCTACATTCTGTTTGGAGTTCCTTCATATTCAAGCAGTACAATTAAGGGAGAGTCTTGGTATGATTTAGCATTTTTTATGTTTTCCATTTTTCTGATGAAGAATTCTTGCTCTGTCATTCATTCACCATTTCCTTCCCTGTAAAATTAGGAAATATGGCACATGAAATCTAAAACCCAGGTTTTTTCCATCTCTGCATGTTTTCCCTTGGAACTCAGAAATTCAAGTTCTGCCAGTGTAGAGGAAGGAGAGGAAATGTAGTAATAAAATTCCTGGCTTCATCACAAGCCCCTTTCTGACCTGACCAAGGGAAAGTGTGTGGAAAGGGATTGAACTATTCAGGATAAGTACAGATGAATGGCAGAATCATGTAAAATCAGAAAGAAAAACCCACAAAATAAGATCTAAGCAAGGACAGTGAGGTTACAAGAGGTCATGCTACAAATGCATAGGAAGAAGGCCGGGAGAGTGCTGGTTCAGAGCTCAGGGGTGCGAGGCATCAAATGACAGATGATGTGAGCAATGTACAAGTGATTGATGACTTTTTTGTGTCTGTTTTCATTGAAGCTGCATTTCAACAAACGTATTAAGACAATCCTATTGCTGATAAATGTAGTTACACTTTCCTTGTTTCATTCCACTCCCACTTCCTCACTGCTTTCCTTCATCCCTCAGTCACAGTGATCTGTAAGGGTGTGCAGAGATGTGGATGGGGAACTGCTCCAGCTGAAAATTAATCCAACAAATAGGTGGTAGTTACTAAAATCAATTAGTTCTGCAGTTTGATCCATCTCTTAGCTGTACCACACTCAATGTTTTATTTTAAATTAGCTAGATGTATTAACTTCATCCTATGATGCTTAAAGGGCAGACTGATTCAGTTTCTGAGTGACTGGGTATTTAATGTGTCAGAGGATCAGAAACAGGAAAGCATGGGACATGTGTTTTAAGTTGGGAAAAAAAAAAGACTAGTAGATTATTGATCAGTTGATTAAATTAAATTTCTGCTCCAAAGTTTAGGATTCTTTAGACATACTTGTTATGAGTGCTTATGTAATAGAAGGGATGTGAGTAGCATTCAGTTTTTATTGTAAGAACAAATTCTGTCAAACCAGCTTAGTTCTTCCCATGCCTTTATTGTTCTGTGGACAGGGGAAAGGGAGTTGTTGTCATATAACTCAACTTCCATAAGGCTTTCTGCACACTCATGACACTCTTAGAAGCAAATGAGGAAATGCAGCCTTGCTAACCCTGCTACAGCTGCTCAAACAGGTGTAAGACTGTTGAGGCAACCATACCTAAATAGTGGCATAAAATGGAAGTAGGTATGAAATATCTGCACATCTTCCACCTTAGTCCCACTACAGTACACATTTTCACTAGTGACTGAAAAAGAAAGCAGAAGATATACTCAGTAAATATGCTGGTTGCAGTCTGGGAGCTCTGCAAGTATACCAGTCAATAAGCAGATAATTTTTTTTTCAAAAATCTCATCAGCTTGAAGGACCTATCTTTAAAAGCAAGGTAAAATGTATTAAGGACCAGTACAAGGGACTACATTTAGGCAGGAATTATCTTCAGGAAGGTGGGTAATAACTGGTTAGGAAATAGCTTGACTGAGGGTAGGCCACAAACCAAACATGGAGCTGTATTATGCAGAGTGGAAAAGGCAAGTAATGTAAGACAATGGATAAATAGTCCTGAAAATGTATGAAAAAATCCAGCCACCCTATTCAGCACCCTATTCATTCAGTGCCTCAGCTGGAACATTAAATATTGTTTAAATTGTATCAACAAAGATTCTCATTTAGGTTAGACATTAGAATAAAAAAATTTTCCTATTGTAAGAGCAATAAAGCACTGGGGTAAGTTGCCCAAGAAAGTAACAGAGCTCCCATGAAATCATTTTAGGGAGCTATGTGTTCTGTTTGATGTGATATAGCTGGTCCTGCTTTGGGTCAGATTGACAAGATGAATCTTGAGGTCTTTTCCAGCCTAGGCTTCCTAAGAGTTGTTGCCTAACCATTAAGCTTTCTAGGGAAATGTAGCTCCAGGCCCATTTCCATGGGCACTTTGCTGTTGTTTTCACATGAGGTTAGGTTCACAAGTAATTGACTGGTGCACCTCAAATTATACCAATTTATTAAAAAAAAAAAAAAATCTCAGTTGCTACGAAGCTGGACTGTAAATTACAATATTGTTCCATTGGTTTTTGTGTGTTCTGAGGAGATCAATTTTTCCCCATTTAAGTAATTGGTAATATATTCCTGCCACCTCCAAGAGCAAGTGGTGAAGAAAAGAGTTTAGTTTACATCAGACCAGAAAACTAACTTTGTATACCAAAAACAAGTCACTTTAGTGAGTACGCATGTGCAGTGCTACTATTCTGGGGGCCAGTGATGGAGAATCAGCCTTTCTTTTCTCAGTCACTGGTGTGTGTCAGGTCTGGTCAACAAGAAGCCACCACAGTCCACTAGTGCTTGTTGTAAAATGAGATAATGCCTCTTTCATTCTTGTGTGGGTACAAAGCAGAGTCAAAACTTGTCCAGAAAAATCACTATCACAGTCGCAACAGTGAAATGCCAAAAGCCTGAGCAGGTATTAGGACAGAGGTGTCCTCATTATCTGCTTCCCAAACAGTACATGTTTGGGAATTGTACATTCCAGTACATGCCTGGAATTTCACTTTTCTACTCTGCTCCCTTTTATGGATCCACTCCTTTAATTTTCATATGGACAAGCTGATGAAGTGGAAAGGCAATTCACACTGACTGAAGTATTTGTTTTCAGTTAAAACCACTATTTGCTGCTTAGCAGGCAAACACAAACACCTATGGAAAGAAGAGCTGTCACGGCATTTGAAGCTCCTGAGCATCTGTAATCAGCACACATGAAAACGTTTTAAAGTGAGTTTAGCCTATATATGTCTTCATAACACAAAGTACTGCTAGGGACAGAATTGGATGTTGGATGGGTTTGTGTTATTCCCTTGTGTGAAATGAAGGGCATTTATGCATCTCTTTTGTCTTCACACACACCTACACATAAAGGCATTCTGTCCTCCTCTTCCCTTATAAAGAGTGATGCTCTAATATGATTTATATCTTAGTGGCACAATGTCCTAAACAGGCACTGAAAACTATCATTAATGTCAAAGGCTAAACTCTAATTCCTGTACTTGCCCTTTGCAGTACTAACAGAAGTAGTTTCTACAACAGAAACTTTGCTTTTGCATTATCTAAGTCATACCTTTAAAACAATAAAATATATTAATCTTTTATGTATTTCTCAACTCAAACCACAATGTTTAAAATTATATCTTCACATTTAAAAAACTCAGGTTCTGCTTGGGTATAGAAGTGTGACACTTGAGAAAGCTGTGGCATTTGGATCTGTGTCCAACAGAGGGAGTGTTCAGAAACACGGCTTTGGTCCAAACTCTTTCTAAGACTGAGGAATTCAACAGAAGGGGAGAGGAGGACACGCGCAGATGCATGTGAGCAATATGTGCTTTACTATTGCAATTCAATTCCTTTAGCTGCTCTCTGAGAACTCAGGTGTGGAGTCACTGCTGCTTACAGTTCCAGACCTGCTTAGAAGATTTAAGATCAGAGGATTTTTAGATCAGACAGGTGACAATATCACCTCTGTTTTTAAAGGGAACAATGAAGCTCTTGAAAAGAAAAAGCACTTCTTATTTCATATCAACATCTTGATGTAAGATAAACTCAAGCAGAGGTCCAGTCTGGCAGGCACTTTGGGTTCAATAAAAACCTGAGGTTACTCGGCTGTGCTTTCTTCACAGGCTGTCTCTATGGCAATGGGAAAATATTGTGAGGTATAGGAATGAAGGGAATATGACTCAGAGAGTACAGAAAAAGGAACATTCAGAAACATAATTCCCAATAGGCACAGAGTACGCTTTTCAAAAATACACACAAATCAAAGAGAATCTGCTGCTGCTTTGCCCTGGTGTTTTAACTGGAGAATGAATTAATAAATAAGGAACCATAGTTCTGCTTGTTTTCATTCCCTCTGTTATCAGAGGGAAACAGAAGCTGGTGGTGAAGGAAACAGCAACACTCTGCTCTGCTCCTTTGAGCTGTGCACCATTCTCCACAGGGCTGCCTTTCCAAGTGGAAAGGCTCCTCATTTCACTTGTGAAACCACAGAGGGCCCTGTGTGAAGTCCCCTGTCTCACTGACCTGGGTCCCAGCAAAATGGGATTTGGCCCAAATAAAAGGGCAGTAGCCCAAGGCGAGAGCCATCCTGCAGGGAGACATCCCTACAGGCCATTGCATGATCAAGAATTCTCAGGCTAACCCAGACCCGTGCTCTGACTGGCCAGTACCAGATGGGCTTCAGCTTGCCACACAACAGGCATTTATAAAATAGCTTGTCCTCAGAAGAATTTCCTCCCCAGTTCTCCTCTTTAGATATTTAGTCCCAGAAAACATATATATATACTTATATATATGTATGTATGTATGTATGTATATGTATATTTTTTTCCTTGCTTAAAAAAAATCTACCTCTTGCAGCTAATGATGATTTCCTGGCCTGTGTTAACACTAGTCATTCTCTGAATATTTATGCTTTTGGCCTCAGTAGCACTCTGACACAGTTAGTCCCACAGGTCATTTATGCATTGTGCAAAAGCCTTTATTTTAATCAAATTTATATACTTAGTTTAATGACACTTTATCCTTGAACTCTGAGAAGCATCAAATTAACTACTCTCTCTAGCATTCAGTTTTTCCTACATATGTCTTGAGCTTCCCTTCCAATTTAACTCAACCCCTTCAATCATTTCTGCCCTGAAGGAGGTGAGAGATTCCTTCCTTCTGGGACCTCTGGAGTTTTGGGACTGTCCCTAAGCCTCCCCTCCTGACCTGCAAGGTGCTGCTTCTTCATGAGAAATGCAGTGAGCTGATGCAGTGCTGGGCACCCTTTGATCCTGCTCCCCTGAGTTTCACTGTGAGAGGTACAACGGAGTCCTGAGGCATCAACATGATTATACTGTATTCCCTTACTTTAAAAGTGCTGGCCACCAGTATGGTTGCTCAGCAACAGTTGCTGGCTTCATTAAAGTTTAAAAATATTTTTTCCTTGCCAAGCCAAATGAATAATTGACAATGATATCACTGTATATTTAGCATGTCCATTCAAATTCCAGTATGGGGTGAAACAGTTTCATATACCTAGAATTACGAAGAAATTATAATAATACTGGCTGTAAAATAAGATGCATGGCTGAAAAATACTTGAACTTACAAAGCAATCTGTATATTGCTCAAAGCTGCTGTATCAAATAAAGGTCCAAACTCTGTAATTATTTCTTTACTGAGCATGCTGCACCTTCTTTTTTGCAAATATTATTAAATCTTCCTTTATACTTCCTCTCTAGAAAAGGCTGCAACAACTAACCTTTTAACTACTTCATTATGCTATTTATTTGCTATAATATGCCTATATTTGCTAGAATAGGCAATTGAACACATTAAAAAAGCATAAATAGAGAAGAACAGATTTAAATACTGATATTTTCTGGTTGAGTAATAGTGCCTGGGGTTATTCAAAGAGAGTGAGTTGTAAAACTCAAGTGTACTTTCTGTCATCTGACTGATGGATTGCTTGTTACTCACCTCTAGCATGGTCCTCCCAGCTAAAATAAATTGCTGCAACCCTTATCAGTAGTTTCTTTTCTATTATATGTCAGAAGTCCCAATTTTATCTAGTCGGTGGCATTACCAGAACATTTTTCTGCAAATGTAGAAGTTTCCTGGTAAATGCAATTGCTACTTTAACCCATGAGAGGTGCAGTTGGATGCATATCTGTGAGCAGAATGGAGAGGACCCAAGCTGGGAGCTTTGGAGATCTCCAAGCTAAATGACTGCCAAAATAAACATGACTGGAGATAGAGGGATTAATCCTGTAATCCTCACTTAAGCAAAATTGCTGCTATCTTCAGTGAGATTCTCACTGGGGAACAGCTGTAAAAATTGGCCTAAATGAAGCAGAAATGAGAAAGGCCAAATTCTGCCTCAGGATGTGAGCATGTGACTTCAGCAAAACCTGAAGTGTGATACTCTGGGTCTGGGATAATCAGTGCATAAATTCTCACCAAGATCTATAGTGCCAAGACTTTCCTTGGTATAAGTATGAGGCACATCCATAACCCCACAGGGAAATGTTTCTATCCAAGGTTCACTAAAAAGTGAGAATACAAGTACAAACTAACATGCAGAAAGAAAACATTCATTTTATTAAAAACTGTCTTACATTTTAACCAATCCTAGGACTGTTTAGAGCATTTCTCTTCACTGAACTCAGAATTATTGCCACCATTTTCTATCTGGGGTGGAAAAACAACATGCAAAATTAAGTGATTTTCCACAGACCACACAGCAAGTGATTAGTATCATGGGGCTGAATTAATCTTGGGTGTAAATCCAGAAAGATTAATGGAGCTCTAACAGGGATTAATTTGGCCCATCATCTCTAAGGATAGCAAAACCAATTAGATGATGTCATTAATCTTCCAGTTTGTAAAGGACTGTTTCTTAAGCAATACTGAAAGAAAGGCAATAAAACAGGAATGACCAAAGGATCCACTATAACAGATGAATTGGCTGTTCCTTGGCAGAGGATTCACAGCAGGAGCCTTAAATAGTGACAGCAGCCTCGATGTGCCCTCAGGCTCCCATCCCAGCTGAGATGCTCTGGGGCAATCATTTATTTGAGGATTGGAGAGTCAGCCCAGACTTCAGTCACTGATTAGGTTCATGTCTTTTCTTAGGGCACAACTTCCACACAACTGATTTGGAATAAAATATAATTATTATGGCCCTGGGAGCCCCAAATCTTTGGAAAATACCAAGTGCTTAATGTCGTATGGAAAGCAGCACTTGAAAGATTCATAAATTATAAAGCTTCTACTTTTGAACTGACAAAATGTGAACTATATCATTAGAAAGAAGCCAAGATGAAGAAATCAATCCAAAAACTGTGTAACTAACTTGTTCTGAGATTTGGGGAAAAAATTCTTCTCATTCACTGGTTGTGAAAATACACATTTTCTTATCTTAATTTCTGAAGATTTTTCTGATGCTTGTAAAAGGGTCAAAACTGGCCCACAGCAGAGTAGGATCTTTCTACAATTTGCCTTCAAAATTTTATTTTAAAAAGAAGAGAAAGAAATGTTTTTTAAGGGGTAATGACCAGCTATAAAAAATGTACACAAAGCAGAGATGAACAGAACAACAAAAACCACAGCCAACTAGACCGTGGTTGATGGAATTTATGGAAAAAGAACATCTGTGACATTGGCAAAGTCTAGCATGAGGACATTGAATAGGAGATAGCAAATTTGTGCCTGAAAGTTGTGTGCATTACCTAATAGGCCTGGTAAAAATGTTCCACTGGCATGCTGAAAGCAAAACTTGGCAACAGTGAGATCATTAAAATCTTACTGCATAGAAGCCTTCGTTCGTTCAAAATGTAATAATATGTATCAGGTTTTTCATTATTATTATTATTATAAGAAAGAATATTCAAGCTGTAATAGAGATCTTCCCATACATAGTTCTGCCTGAGTAAATGTTTAATGGCAGAGATTTCATAATCAGTGAAATGACTTAAAACTCCTTTCATGGGGATGTTCTTGGATAAAATAAAACCTCTTTCCTCATTTTATATGCTGTAGGAGTTCAAATGAGGTGATGTGCT
>QUSF01000004.1:7091617-7111743 GCA_003676055.1 Chloebia gouldiae
CAGTGGTACAGGAGCAGGGCTTGGAGGGACAGGGATTTCCAGCTTCCTCCCCACCCTGCTCACCCTCAGCACTTTTCAGGAACGAAATGACACTGCTTCATCTATGGATGAACAAAGAATGCTGAAAAGAGACACAGGACAAGCACCTAATGAGAACATGAAAGCAACCTGAATTTTTGCAGGGAGACTTGAGTAGGGAAGATGGAAGGGGGATGATAATGTCTGATAATGTTTCTGAGTTAGTGCTGATGATGTGATTACACTTAGAAGTCGGTACTGCTAAGTACTGGTGCACATAAGCCTATGGAGAATTTAATCAATGTACCAGGGAATGTTCCTACACAGTATCATCAATGTTTCAGAAGGGTAATGAAAACAATAGGAAATGTGCTTCAGAAAAAGGTGTGAACTTAAGCCCATAATACGTAGATAAAGAATGACCATTTTATTATCTTCCTTTGACAGATGGACAGAGAGATCTAAAGAATTATTCTGAGAAATGTTTCAACACAAGCCTATGCTTACAGAAAACTTTCCAGACTATTAAATAAAAATATTTCTTTTTCAGTTTTTTTTCTGACAGTTTTATTTTGTGATTATGGGAGGAAGAATGATAAAAAATATTATTTTCATAAGTAGCCATTATATTTAACATTTTAATTTCTAGACAGAAAGAAAATTGTGTATGTAGACAGTTATATTTTGGTAGACTAGCTATCTTAATCCTGATTTTCCTTTTATTTTAGACCAGCTTTTTCATTTGTGACTGGGGAAAAGGGATAATGATAATATCACCATTTATCCGAGCTTTCTGAAGTGCAAATTTACCTACAGCACAAATACACCTGCAATGCTATAAGGACAAGACCATGTAAATCCAGACAGTAAATGTAAAACTGTGCAAAAACAGTGCAAAGTGCATAAATGTAAACCTGGTCATGCCCTCAGCTCTGGTATGGCCAAGATAGCAGCTGGATGCAGATACCTTATCTCATCTTCTGCAGCTCATGTTTGTTGTAGAAACAATATAGCAACAAACACAGCATCACACATATGAGCTTATGCAAATAAACTTATATTGAAAACCCAATTTATTGACCAGGGGGACAAAATCAATTCTTTAATGATGCAATGAGCACCACAGTAAAAATACCTGCAATTGAAATCTGAATTATTTCACAAAAAGTGACTGCACATAAAAAATTACAGCTCATCTAGTTCATATATATTTGTTGCCAAGTTCAGAAATAATTTATGAGGGAGGACATGTGCATAGTCATAGTAACTGCTGCTTCACAAGTCCAGCTGTAAATATTAAAGAACTTGGAGGATATCAGAAAAAAAGTAGTGATGGCAACTGCTTTTAAGCACTGTGAAGATGAGCGGAGCCCAGACTTTGTCCTGTAAACAGTGTTAGCTCTTCCCATCAACTGATTGGCATGGCCACTGCTAATTTCACTGGCAAATTAACTTTGGGTGTGTTTTAAGAGCAGAGTTACAGGCACCTTGACATGAATATATTTATGGAAAAGTCCTTCATGTTGTAGTTTGAATATATTTGATACTATTCAGAGGATTACTGGGGTCTTTGTTTCAGATTGTAAGCACAACAATGGAAACATTTATTCCTTGCCTTGCATAGACATTTACTGCTATGTATATGGACTGTGGAGACACAAATGAAGAATCTGGCTTATATCACCAAGGACATGTCATTTTCAGATACCCATCTTACTTCCTTTTTACAACAAATTAACAACAACATCATTGCAAAGAAGCAAGGAGCCTCAGCTGCAGTGGCAGCTTGTTCCCTTCAGAGGTACCATCTCAATCACTTGCTATCATCTCACAGTGCCCTGATGGATGTAAAAACATCATCCCTTAAAATACCCTGGAAGATAATACCAGCCTGAAGCAGATAGCACAGGTCTGTCCCTGCCAGGCTTCCAAGGAAGGTACCACCCTTGAGCCCTGTTTTGGAGGGAGCACAGTGCTCAGAAAACAGAAAAGGGAATTTTGGTGCCCCAGCAATTCAAGACAGATACAATCCCCTTGCTTCAGGCACATAGATGTCAAGGGAGTACATAGGAAGATGAGACAGACCACGGTCTGAAGTACCTCCCACAGAGTTAGTGTCCTTAAAGCATGAGCAGCTGCTTAATCTGATTAGAGGAGATGGAAAAACATCTTGAGGATGACGTGGCCAGGAGGAGAACATCAGTATGCAAATAAAGACAGATAAGGGCCTGAGTGAACTCATGGCTCAGTGTTGACACCAGATGTACAGGAGGAAACCCAGCATGACCATTCCCAGAACAGCTTTGTGGTACCTCCAAAAGCCACTGTCCCCACCTCCCATGTGTCCCCTGCATCCTGAGGATTCCCATCCCACACAAACTGGGCAATGTGATCTCCAGCAGTATGATAAAAATAGTATTATTTACCCATATCTTGCTATCATATCTC
This sequence comes from Chloebia gouldiae, assembly GCA_003676055.1. Taxonomy (NCBI): domain Eukaryota; kingdom Metazoa; phylum Chordata; class Aves; order Passeriformes; family Passeridae; genus Chloebia; species Chloebia gouldiae. The sequence continues at coordinate 7,094,084 of QUSF01000004.1, forward strand.
TTTATTTTGAGCACAGAAAAACCAATGAGGATGGATTCATTACACCATCTATTATAAACTACTTTTGTTAAAAATTAAAATATCTGGTCTTCTACAAACCCTGGCATTCAACCTCCCATCTGGATAGCTTCAGACAGCTGTAGAGATCTCAGTGTACTTCTGTCTTTCAATAGCTCCTGGATGCCTGACAGAGCCCTACACTTGGTGTGTGCCAGGATAAAATGTCTTGGCTCTTTAACAGATCTCCTCCATCCTCAGAGTGCCTATTCCACATGATCAAGCATAACATTTTTGTGAAGATCTCTCTAAGCAAAGCAGCCAGCTCCAAATGCATCTTTCTGCCTGGGCTGTCTCAGCTGCTCAGAGTTCGTGAGTCACGAGCAAGGAAATGCAGCAGTGGGGCTGTCAGAAGGACAGGTTTGAGCCTGTTCTCACTCTGCAGGGCCCAGGTTTGGTCTGGGACTCAGATAAAACCCCTTGCTGCTGGGGTGCCCATTGCCAGCCTCGGGCAGAATTGTGGGGTCCAGTGCTGGGAAGGGAAGGACTGCTGAAGGCACCAGCAGTACACAGCAGTCACTGACAGCACCTCCAGGATCACACCACAGACCACCAAGCCACCAACATTTCCTGACAGGTCGCTGTACCCTGGTACAGGAGAGATGGTATTTCTAGTGTGGGGTAGAAATCTGTTTTAAATCTGGTTTGGGGCTATGCTGCCAAATGTAATCTACATAGATTAGTCTCTGCATGAACTCTAGTCTTGGATTTTCTTGTCTAGATCTCAGATGTGGATTACTTTTGCTAATGGGTAAAATAAAAAGATCTATAAGTCTACTACTTAGGAAAATGAAATATATTTAAAATTAATTATATTGATAGATCATCTTGTTGGTTTTTCTTCCTTACTGACTGAAAGTAGTTATATATAATGTCAAGCTAGTAAGCAACAAATCCTTTCTTATTAAAGTAACTTAAACCATTAATGGCATTATAGCTTGCTTTAGATTTGTAGTCCTTTTTTTTTTTACTGCCACCTGTCTACTTTCCAGTCTATACTGGAGGAAAAGGAAAGCTATTTTCTAGCTAGTTCTACACTCAGACTAAACTAGCCACCATGAACAGGTAATACTTATAAAGAACACATGATCAGAACAATTCTTGCTGTAGTATGGTATTTAAAATCAGACTATACAGAAATGATACTGTCTTACAGTAATGCATCCAGACCCCAGAAATCATCATTGAACTATCCCTGTCTACTTACTACTTAACAGCAAGCCCCATCGCAATTAAAGAAAATTAATTACTTTGTAAATTAAGTTAAAATCCCAGCTGTTATAAAATATAAGGCAATCATCATTTCAACAGCAATGTGGTTTTAAGTAAAGGAGGAAGCAAATGACCTGCACAGAACTCTGGTGCTCCACTGTGGTCTGCCTGGGCCGGTTCCTCAGGGATGGATTTCATGTTCCTCAGCAATGCCCCTGGAGCAGCTGGTGGGTTGTGTCCGGGACTCAAAGGGCTCTGCATGAGAGGCAGCTGAGTGCCTTCTCTTCTTTTTATTTATGTGGATGTTACAATGGCAGCAGACAGCAATGCACAGACACTAAATTAATTAAGCTGTTTTTAAGCCACAGTATTAAGGTGATGTCATAAGAACATGCCTAGGATAGCAAGGTCACTGGAAAGGGAGAGTACATGTTCTGCAGTAAAAGACTGTAGTTTCGAGGGCTTGTGTTGGATGCCTTCTCTAAATTTGTCAAATTTTTTCTTGAACCGGGCATCACCTGGAGAAATACTTTTTCTATCCATTGAAATATGCAACAGCATCTCTGTTTTAAATAGGGGAAGAGCTGCTACACCTGCTTCAACTCTAAGCAATACACATTATGTGCTCAGAAATGCATACATTTGGAAACACAGAGAACTGGAAATATTTTGAAGCAAGATACCATAGTTTACCTAATTTATGTCAGACTGACTCAGAGAGGTGCATGTTGTGCAACCAGAAATCTGCACATCTTACTGTTTCCACTGACATGGCATTGCATTGCCATTTTGCATTGGTAGTCTGCTTATATTGTACAACTGAGCTGGAGATTTTTTTATCTATTTCTAAAGTAAGTAGTTTTGTAAAAATAAGAATAGCAACAGTTAGTTTTTGTTTGGTCAGAGCTTCACAAAGCCCTGAAGGCTTTAACATAAGAAATAAAACAGATTGCAAACTTTATGGTGCTGTTGCTTCATTGTGACATATTTTGACTAATATGTTGAACATCTGAACAGTAGCCATAATCCTCTCATACAGAAGCCTTTTCTGTAGCTTGTCCAGGATAAGTGCAAGCCTGTGTCTTCAGCGTTAATGGGATCAGCTGCAATGAGTAATGCTTTGTGTATGCTAAGGCTGTGATCCTGTCCACATGGTAAAAAGATGGCAGTGTTGGTTTTTCTAAGCAGTCAGTCCCACACGAGGTGAAGTGAGTCAGAGCATTCGAGATGGATGAGCAGCTCTCAGAAAAGAGCTTTTGTTCCTCATCTCCAGTCTCTAGCAGTCACTGTGAAATTGTCTCTACCATCTACCTATTAGCATCAACATCACTGGGGCTCTTTGCATGAGAAATTCTTGTGCGTAAAAGCAAAGGTCACTCAAGGAGACTCTTGAATCAGGATTTGTTTTGTAGCAAGCTTAAAATGACCACACTGATGACCCATCACTGATTCCTATAAGGAAAAGCCGAGACAGCTAGAGACACAAATGGGGATCAATCTTTCACTGAAAGCTTTACAGTTACGACTATTTATCCTTGTCTGCAGCGTTCATACAAGCAAATGAAGAGTAACATTTCTATTCACCACATGAGAGTCTCTTACCCTTTCTTTAGCTGTTACTTGTAATTGCAGCAAGAATAATATCCTGAGGGCTTTATGCTGATATGCTGGATTTGAACATCAGCCTCTCAATTTACAGTCCCTATATCTTCCACTGCCACACAAGCACACACTGTTTTGCTATCCAATAAAAGCTCAAGAAGCAAGTTTAGACCTGCACAGATTTTACCGCCAATTGCATACAAGGAACTGAATGCAAAATTGACTTGGCAATCATGCAAAAGGGGAAGGTAGATGAAATAGCTCCGTTCCCCCCTCGATGTCACAGGGCACATTCTGTCCTGGTTTGTGGCTGACACAGCTGTGCTGCAGGCAGGGAGCTGTGCAGGGCCTGGCAGTGCGTGCCAAAGAGGGGATGTGCTCTCCTAAGTGTTCCTTCTTGTAGCATCTCAGCACTTCCGATGCTCCAAGGTTATGTACTAGCTGTGCTTCAATGGTGTGGAAAAGCACTTTCCATCCAAAGTGAACAGCCATCAAAGTAATAGAGAAAATTGTTAAGTGCTGTCAATGGAAACATCTTGGATGTTTTTATAGATGTGTTAATGGAATGCCCTGCCACAAATCAAAGGGGCTTTACAGCCTGTTACTTCCAAGTGCTGAACATAATGACAAAACCAAATACTGTGTTTCCAGCTGGTTTCCATTATTGGGCTAAAATTGTTGGATTAAATCATGATCCTTACAGCTGAAGTCAAAGGATTTTGCCCAGAGCAGTATTAGGATATCAGAAGATGCAATCTCCCTGATCCCCACAGAAGAGCTGATGGGAAGCATTGAAGAGGAGGCTGTCAGCACAGAGGGTGCCTGAGGACTCCTACTCTAGCCACCTGGTGGGTGATGATGTGTGTTGGGAGAGTGTACTACTACTCCATGGAGACACCTCCCCTCATACCTATCATCTATCTATCTATCTATCTATCTATCTATCTATCTATCTATCTATCTATTTTTCTGTCATCTCTATAGGTTTACTGCACAGCCAGGCCAAAGGCACTCTGAGTCCTGCCCATTTTACAAGAAAGCCCAGCATTGCTCTGTATGGATTTTTAGCATCTCCTATCTAGTACTTCACAGTTTTCTCAATGTAAAAGGCAAAAGTAACATAGACACTGCTGCTAAAAATAGCCACTTATGTCCTGGATGATTCATTTGTTGGTGGGGAATACCCATAAGTGCCTCTATCTAAACATTCTGTTCCCTGTCTCAGTATCTCCTCTGCCAGTTTGTATATGTCTCTCCAGTCTTGTTCAGTCTGTTTTCCTATGGGTTACATATTCTTTAGTTAAATATGTTAGTTTATCTCCCTTCATGGTAGCAATACCCAAGCGTGGCTTCCTCCTGCTGAGGAATTTGATAAATAAATCACTGTCTATTATTTCCCTGGGAGCATACAACATTGTTTAAAAAAAAAATCCACCAAAAACCCACCCCTTCCCTCCAAAATTAAAAATAATAATAAAATAAGCCCCAATAAACAAAGCCAAGGAATTTCCCCTTTCTTAGGTTAGATATGTTAGAATAATAAAAGAAACAGGAGTATGCTGTTAAACTTCAGTGGCAAACCTCTTTGCATTGCTCTGGTTTATGCAAATATTAAATAATTGCACTGAATGACTTGTAGAAGTACAGCTAAGGAAGGCTTCATGTGAGAAGGAAAGCCTCATGTGACTTAAATTCCCAGCCCCCAAACATACCCACTTAGGGTGATGACCAGGTTTCAAATCAGAGTCCTGTATATTGTCATTGACTGTGAGGAAATTAGATTGGGCTCTTTGGTGACATCCTTGTAGTTCAAGTGATGATTTATGAATGTGTTACTGAGCTTATTGATAGACATTTTGAACCTGAAATGGGCTGTGTTTGGAGATGTTGGATTCTTTACTATCTGTTAAAATATCACTATATTCATGGAAGTATTCTTTATTTTTTTAATGCGAACTCCACCCACCACTAACAACACTAGGAAGAATGATGGAAGATGATGCTTCTTTAGTTGCCCAATGGTCTTCTTTATGTCTGCTCCAATGAAGGGCAGGTAAATCAGAGGTGTTTAGCTGGGAGGGCAGGACAACGAGTGTATGTTGATGTTACTGATGTGAACCCCAAGCACAGAGGAGCCAAAACCTGCTTTTCCTCCAGAGCATCCCTGCATGGCTGAGTCAGGCCTTTTCTGAGGCTGAAACGCTTCCTTTCCCCTCCCCTCCCCCTCCTTTCCTTTCCTTTCCTTTCCTTTCCTTTCCTTTCCTTTCCTTTCCTTTCCTTTCCTTTCCTTTCCTTTCCTTTCCTTTCCTTTCCTTTCCTTTCCCTTTCCCTTTCCCTTTCCCTTTCCCTTTCCCTTTCCCTTTCCCTTTCCCTTTCCCTTTCCCTTTCCCTTTCCTTTTTCCCCTTTCCTTTTTCCCCTTTCCCTTTTCCTCTCCTTTCCTTTTTCCCTTTCTTTTTTCCTCTCTTCACGTTGTTTATCTTTTGATGTGCAGATTCACTGGTAACTAATAAAATACAGCTGGTTTTAATTTCTGCTGCTAAGGACTGTTTTGTGAGGTATTTAAGTTGCAGTAGGATAACTAGGGAATAATGAATGATCCTTTGGGCAGTTATACTTAGTTCACAGAACCATAGAATTGTTTGGGTTGGAAGGCATCTTATTTACCAACAATTTAGTCCCTTCAGTTTAAACAAGACATGTAACCAAATTTATATGTTTTACAGGGTTTTTTTGGTAACAAAATAGTATCTTCTCAATGCATTCACTGGTATTATTTGGCAGTCACCTCTTTTATTTTTCCCTGCAGGCGCAATCTGTCTCTGTTAGGAAACACTGTTATCCCAGGCAAAGGCAGTCATGTCTTCAGGCAATCTGCACATAATACTACATGTCCTTTCTGGAACACAGCTAGAGATACCAGCATATTTGTCTTTCAATTTGTAAAAGTTTCCTCAAACATTTTCCCTTCCAACAGCATGTTTATGACTGCACATGCTTATACTATACATATTATTTTAACAAGGTAACTTTGGAAAACTTGTGATTTATCCCTGTTTTCCTTCAAGACCTGGGCGTGCGCAGTTCCACACTCAAAGAGGAAAATTTGTTGGCTCTCAGCAGCCAAAAAGCAAAGCAAGACTCAAGTGCTGCAGTTCCCTCTTAATGAGTAAGTAGCTGAAAATAATACCTCTTGCATTTCCTTTGGCAACAGGGTTTATAGGCAATATTTATGCTCCTTTTTAAATTTTCTGTAAAACAGCTAGTGCAAGATCACGGGAAGCAACTGGAATAAAGACTCTAGCTTGTAGTGCTGTAGCTGGCTCCATCTCCAATAGAGCAGCTTTGAAATGCTGATAAATTAATCCATGAGATATTCTTCTCTCTTCTGCATAGGAGTGGATTTTGCAGCGTGTTTCTCCTTTCATGTAATCTGACCCTATCTTGGTCCCACTCTTAATGCTCCTCACCATCAGCCAAGGCATTAATCTTGAGAATGTGTCCTAAATCAATTCCTGGAAATAGTGGCAGTGGAAGTAGGCATCAGTGATATTTTTCAGTCCAGCCAGTACATGCCATAAAGATTACATTTGTACCAGGCACAACAAGACAAAGACACACTTGTCAGCTGATGCATTTTTGGATCAAAAACTTTTGAGAAAAATAATAGATGAGATCTTGAGATTTTAGGAGCATGAGTTCAGCCCAAACAGGATGTCCAAGCTGAGCTCCCTGAAATCAGTGAAAATATGAGGAATGAGAGAGAGACTCAGCATGAATATTTCTAGATGGGAATGCAAACCACCTCCAGACATCCTGCAACTGATAATTCCTACTGGGAACAATGACACATAGCACAGTTCAATGGCCTTTAGGGGTCGTGCTTATCCAGTGATGAGCACTTGGAGTGTATCCCCTGCAAGAGACTCACTGGGATTGATTCCCAAGTGGTGAAGTAGCAGGCTGTCCCACTGGAGGGCATTAGGAGGAAAAGGCAGCGACAGCTTGGACAAGAAGCAGTGACCCAAGCAATTCCAATGGAAAAGAACAGAATTAGAAAATATCTGTGAGTTGGGTCCTTAAATCTAGATAATTAATAGCTGAAGAATGGCATTTTAAACCAGGGCCTTCATTGCCCAAGCCCACAAAATGAACTCTCCGAACTGATCTCTGAACCTTTTGTGATAGTTTTGATGCTTGCAGTAAATGAAAAACAATTTTACTGATTGCTGTTCCACATACCTGGCACATTTACAGTAAATTCTATTCAAATTAAGGAGACAATGATTGGATGCCATTTTGTCTAACTGCTAAGTGAATAAGTGAACTTCATGGACACCTTTATTTTCCCCCTTTCCAGAAAAAGGAAAAAAAATCTCTAACAGCCTCAAAAAAGTTGATTTTTTTTTCCAGGTACCATCACTCACAGAGAGTGATGGCCAGCACAGAGGGCACAGGTGCATTTAACATCTCATGCTGCACACCATTCAAGTAGGGCTGTAGCCTGAGGGGGGCCCAGCAGCCCTTCCCAGCACAGCCTCATGGGCATTGCCAGGGAAAAGGTCAAGGTCGGTCGTGGAGGGTGGAGCAGTGGCTCTGCACAGCTTCCCAAGTGCTGCTCCACCTGCACCTTCTGTGCACAGCCCCCAGCCCAGCCAGCCAGGGTGCCTCTGCCACAGCACTGAATCCTCTCAGGAGGCTGCAGGATAAGCACCAGAACATATCTGCTCATCAGTGACAAGGCTCAGGCATTTCTGTGTGCACACAGAAGTGTCAAGTTCTCCTGAAAGGTCTGAACCAGCCCTTTTATCAGAATTCTGGCACATGAAGTAGGCTTAGACTCAGGTTCCCAAACCTTTGCTCTTCCCTGGGATTCTGAACAGCCTGTGGGTTTAAAGTGGCTTAGCAGCCTGTGATTTTCTCACAAACCATGAAAGACCTCAGAGGCTAAACTCCAGCCATCCCGTGAGATCCATCCTGGTTGGAACACAGGCCAGCTGGGCCACCCTTTGCCACTGACTGGAGGGAGGTCTAAGTATCTCTCAAAATTGTCCTTTTTCAGGGAAACCTTCCTTTCATTTCACATATTTCATATCTGTGTAAGAGCACAAAACCCCAAGACAAAGCCCAAATAAGGATTGAGTTCATTAACTACTAATACTGTTCATTATTGGTATTTGTACAGTAGCATTTGCATGCATGAAACTTCAATACAAATGAAAATACATTCCTCCTTCACATGTTATATGACCTCATTTATATGCAATGTAGCTTGTCAAGAGATGGCAAACAAAAGACCTGGGAGGATGAGGATTTACTCTGGATAAGCTCATAGCTACAAATTATTTTGAATCATACTAGAATTAAATAACTTAATGCCACTAATGCCCATGGCACTATTACTAGCCTTGACACTACTGAGAGACTTAATCTAAAAGGCTCTTTTGATTTCTCAGAGGCTCCTAATGGTTGATTTTCTATTCATTTTAGTTTTTTGAATTTCTCCTTCTTTAAGGCTTGTCAGGCAGAAAGGCTGATATATGAAAGAATCTAATCTAGGCTAGGCTTAGCTTATGGCAGACAAGGAGATGAGGAACAAAATAGGAGCAGGGCAGAAAAAATATCTTGCAGTTTGCCTGAGCCACTAATATTTGCTAATTGCAATAAATATAGTACTACACAGAAGATCCTAATAAGCTTATATAAAGCATTTTAATGGGATGCTGTCAGGTTAAACACTGTGTTTAAAAATATAAATATTCTTAATAACTCCAAATTAAACAAAATGAAGTTTGACTACCCAAATAATTTTCTCCTCTTCATGCCAGAGTCTGAACTGCATTTCAAACTCAGCCACTGAAAATAGGCAGGGCTTTATTCTGTTGCTGTTGGGCTGGAGCACACCTAGATCACACAGGAGAGAACAGTGCAGGGATGTGCCAGGCAGTGCTGGAGATGCAGCAGCAGGGATTGAGGGGCCACGTTATGTCCTGGCTCACCAGGCTGACTGGGCAGCTCCTGTTACCTCTGGCCCAGCCTTGGACTTCCGAGACAGCAACTCTGGGGCTTGCATGAAGGTTGTCCCTGTGAGACAGCAGCTCTGGGGCTTGCAGGGGGATTTCTACCTAGGGACAACAGCTTTGGGGTTTGCAGGAGAGTTTCCCCACAGAACAATGGTATGTCTGGGTTTTCCTTCTATCATGGCAGCTCTGGGGCTTGCAAGAGGTTTTTACCTGGCTGTTAATGGGGCCATTGCAGATCCACCAGGATCAGCCATGGGGTCCTCACACAGCACTGGATGCAGCTTCATTTTCTTCTTTTAGTACATGACTTAAATGTTCCATGTTTAGATTATAGACCTTTCAGGGCACAGTTTAAATCCAGAGCAATGACTATGTTGATTTTAACTGAAATTGAATGAAAGAGCATGTGGAAACTTCTTAACAAAGAAGTTTTGTAAACAGTGTCTTGATACTATGGTGATGGGTCCTTAGAACTGCCGACTCCATTTTTCTTTCTATTCAATCCCTTATTTTTCTTCCAAACATTCTGATTTTAGTCCTGTCTACATGGCAGTGTTGATTGTACATTTCTGTGCATCTAACAAGTGCCAAGGAAATCAAACTTAGGGAACAGCAATGCTGGATCTACTTCTCAGCTGACTCTCTCACAGAAAGTGTTGGAGAGAGCCAAATGCCTTTCCTTGTCTTAGTATTCTCCAGGGGCCGCTGGATGTACTCATTTACTCTGGATTTGGGTAAACCACAAAGGATGGTCCAAATCTGAGAAGGGTGAGAGTGCAATGTCTGAACAAGAAAATCCACTCCCAGAACAAAGGGCTCGACTAGGCTGCATGTGGCAGCACTACCAAGGACATGCTTGAGGTCATGTCCTCTGCTGTTTGCATCATCTGCCTGTCTGCAGTCCATTCTCTCTCCAGGATGAGCCTGAAGATGCTGCCTGTGGTAGGAAGAGCTGGACTGTGTTGGCAACTTGAGCTTTGCTTGTGGCTTACAGGATTTCTGATCCCAAAACCCCCTGGGCTTCAGGGGAGCAGCCAGCCTCAAGCATTTGATGCATCTGGGTGCAACTATTCACTCTCACCAAAAAGACACTGCAGCAAATCCAGAGGGCTGCTGCATTTGCTATCTAGCAAATTTTCCTCTCCCAGGTGAGATCTCCTCTGCTTCTTTTATACTGAAAAAAAAAAAAAAAAGAGAAAAATTCTGCCAAATAACTCACAGTCTGGATGGCTTCAACAGAAGCAAAAAGAAGCACTTGGAGTGTGATAGAAGGATTACTGTCATCAATATCATGGTCTGTGGGAGGACAAGCCTGATGTGCTGGGAGCTTTGTAAACATCTCTAGACTGCTTAGGGAATCTGCAACACAAGCTGAAATGATTGAAAATGTATTTTTCCTAAGTGATACATTTCCCTAATGGGTACAGGCAAATTCAGGTCTGGAAGAAATCCAGTGAACATGGTGAACTACCATTAAAGAAGAGCAGATGCAATTGTTTTGTGTCTCCCTCTCCCTAATGGAATGATTCTACATGGGAGGGGAAATAGAAGGGAAAAGCCTATGCAATGTAATAAGGACGAAGTTTGTTCCAATTTTCTCAGCCTCCAAGCCTGGGCACAAGCCTGTGTCTGCTCTGTCCTGCAGTCTCAGGGCCCAGCCAATTGAGCAACTGAATGTTTTCTGTTTACCTCTTTTTCCAATCTCTTCCGTAAGCCAAAGATAAAGCCAGTACAGCTCCAGCTGCACTTTTGAACCTGTGTTTAAATGGGGTGGAAATAAATCTTAATGAGATTGTCCAGCCCTATTACCTTAAGTAGTATACCTCAAATGAACCCTGCTGAAGGCTGTAATTCCTTTCTGAGGTTTCAGTGACATGAGCAAGCGGATCATATTTCACTATTGTAGTTTGTGTCATCATTGGATACTTGATAGAATTCCATGTTTATCACATAAGAACTGGAGAAACATACCTTTATTAAAGATGCAAAAATAGTATAAGATGCTTTCTGTTAAAAAGTACAAAGAATTTTCTCATTATTTTTTTCATCTTCAGAAGAAAGATTACTTTGAAAATTACTTTGATTACTTTCAGAAAATTACATTGCATTTCTACTTTGTGACTATTCAGATGCAAAAATTTTACTGCTATGAATTCTTACAATTGGTGTTTTTGATGCTCCCTCTTTCCTCTCTGGATAAAATCAAGGTATTTTCCCAAAGCTTGATGGTGGGCAGAACAGAGAAGGCAGCAGCAGATGGGCAGGACTCAAAGAATTGAAGAAAGGCCAGAGAGGTCTCAGAGGAAGGGTCTCCAGGGAGCACTGCACTGTGGCACATATATCACTTATTTAGGATCTCCAGAGGTCCACCCCCCCCCCCCCCCTCCGACAGCTGACAAGAGAATTTTTAAGTGCTTGTCTTAGGTAACATGTAAAAAACAAAGAGGTGATCCTGAGTCTTTGGAAACCCACAGCAGCATCTCTCAAGGCACAAGGCATGTGCCCTTCACATGAAGGGCATGTCGAGGTCTAGTAAGTATCAAGAAGAAATCAGTTTTTCCAGCCCTAACCCACTTGGCTGTGCAACAAATGGGATTTTAACTCACACTGTGCCTGCAGCATTCAGTGAGTAAACCACAAAATGAAGGTCCAGAAGAGAAGAATCTCCTCCTTGTCTAAATTTAGCACAAGGCCTTGAAAGTACAGACAAGGCAGCCAAACATCATTAGCAGCCAGAGAATTTAGAGAAGGAAGATAAATCAGTTCTAGTAAATGGTTTTGGGAAATAACAGAAGGGGAAACAGGGATCTAATGACCTCTTACTGAACTAAAGTTAACCTCCCTCTCTGGGCCCGAGCCTGGGACTATCTCTGACCATAGTCTGAGCTCAGTGAGTAATTGGGACTCCTGCTGATTTTTTGCACCTTTTATAGATGTTTGATATTGGACCAACACAGAAATTGGAGTGCATGGGCCCATCAGATGCTATGAACTGCTGAGAGGACAGGTCTGGGACTCATTGCAGGTAACAAGTGATTTTGCACAGGAGAACAAGACCAAGCCTGCAGAAGCTGTATTGGAGGGTGTCTGCCCAGCTGCCTTCACTCCTTGGCATTCTCCAGGACTGACTTGTGAGCAGGCACTGTGTCAAGTAGTGGAAAATAAATTTGAACTTCCTGTGCTGGCCTTTCACTACAAACAGCTCCACTGGGGATTGCTGTGAGAACCCAGGCACTCCAAGGGGCACAGAGCAGCTGTTTGGGTGGGCTTGGGGCTGTGCTGGGGTGGAATCCTGCTGCAGCCTTGTCTCACTCTCTGTGGGACTCATTCAAACATCCAGTTGCCTCCAGTTCTCCACTGTCCCTCAAGGCAGCTTGATTAACAAGGCAGATTGTCAATTGAGCAGTCATCTCAGAACAAGGAAATCTTTACAGATTTGGCACCATTATCTAGGACAACCCAGCTGCTGAACTTCACTAGGAAAAGGAAGCAAATGCACATGCTCAACTCTGAGGCACATTTCTGTGGGAGAAAATACAATCAGTTTAGTACAAACAAGTATTTTCTAATCCTGTATCATCCCCTTGGACAAAACTGAGATGTTCAGCTCCTGGCTGGCTGTGTCTCATAGCCAGAGTGAGTTTTCTCATGCTTTTTTGGGTGCTCCTCTTCCTCCCTTCCTCTGCAGGCACACCTGACCTTGGGAATGAGGGACATGGCACAGGAGCACACATGCTGCTTCAGGAACTGGCTTTGTCCTGCTGAAATCCCAATGGCAGAATGAAGCAGGGAGATGCTCTTGCTCAGGCTCTGATGATCTCCCTGCATCCCCAAAGCAAAAATGGTGCTGCACCCTTGCTTGTGTTGGTTATGTTTTGATTGGCCTGAGCATGGAAACTCCTACAGTAGGGAGTGAGACTCACCATGCCTCAACAAAATTGTGCCATCTGGTCAATTTTCAGTGTTTTTTTTTCCTTCCAGTGTAGTGGGAGAATAGTGAAGATGTCTTTTTACTCCTTCGACTTTATTGGACATCAGAGTAGGCAGGGAACAGTAAAGGACAGCAAAAAGACACTCCAGCTCCTCTGTGTGCCAGAAGAAACCAAATAATTGTAGGAGTGGAGTTTGCTGAGAAAACAAACACTCCTCCTGTGAAAAACTGTGAGCAGATTGAATGCTCTCCCTGGAGTTTTCCAATTTTTTCATTAAAAGACTCAAAATGAAAACATGCAGAAATGTGGTTGGCGTTTAAAAAGACAGCTTTTGTTAAAGAAATATTATTCTCCATCCTCCATATGTGAGCACTTGCATGCCTCAGTCCACCACATCTATTCCAAACATTGCAGATTGTCTCACACTTTTCCACATGGTACTTCTCCCTAAGCCTTGGATGTTTAAATACCTGACCAAAACATCTTTGCAAAAAAATCCCCACTCTCCATCAGCATAACAAGCCCCATGTGTTTCTGACTGGGTGAAAACGGACAGTGCATAGACATTTTGACAGCCACCAAAAAATCATGACCCAAGAAACCTGGCTGTAGGAAAAAAAATTAAAACAAGTCGTAAGAGGCTCGTGATAAACATCAAAGAGTTGGCAGCACTAAGAATAATCAAACATTTTTGATGAGATTTCCCAGATAAATTGTTTCCATTTCATCAATGCAGCGTCTGGTTTTGAACAGTTATGCCTGAATATACCATTTGGAATTTATGGTAGATGCAGGAAATAACAGTTTCCTTCTCAAAATCCTTTCCACATGTGGTCCATATGCCTCCAGCACAAAGATATTGCAATATCATGCCTAAGTCATATGGGTGTCAGAAGGCCTGCTGACTATCACAGCTACAGATGAACCTGGGAACCTCTGATTTGAGATAAAAAGCTGTAGAAAATGACAGATTTAGTGGCCCAAAGACAGGTTGCCTGTATCAGAAGTGTTTTTGTGTGAAACTATTGACATTGCAGAGCATCTCCAAGCAATTGGTGAAATGTCAAGTTATAATTATAACTATAACAAGTATACCCATTGTTAGAGATCTAGTTATGAGGTGTTCAAGTATCTTGTATTTTATGACATATGTTTCCAATATGCTGTTTATCATAATATTTCAACTTTACTTCTAGAAGATATTGAACGTGGTAAAGTATAGCATTCCAGGAAGATCAAGGACAATCTCAGGTTAAGTTAGCTTGAAAAGTTCTGCTGGGAACTGCATTGCATCTGTGCTTCAGCCACAGAGCAGAGAAGAGTTGGCCCATGGAGCAACTGTGGGAACCCAGGTTTTCCCAAATGGTCACTAATGGCATGTTCATCATCTCCTCATACTGGAATAGAGATCACAGGTCTGATTTATGGACATGCCCAGTGCTCACAGCTGCCAATGGAGTTTGAATATGTGAAATTCAGTGTTGTGCTGGGTGCTTTGAAAGAAGAGCTCCTTGGCATCTCCGATTACACACCCACAGCACTGGGAACTGTTTTTGGCTTAATCTTGATGTGCCTCAGTCTCTCACATATAAACTGAGTAATTCTGCACCCATGGCTCTTTGTGTGACATTGCTGAGTCATACCTAGCAATGATTCAGTAGGGGAAATATGAAACATTCACTAAGTTTTAATTAGTCCAAATATAAATACATTTCTCTGAGCAATAGTGCTGGGTCAAAATATGACTAATGCCTGGTGCTTCCCATGCACCATGAGTGCTTGCTGGTGGGCAAATCTCACCAACCACACAGCACAGGGCTCAGGCTGCTGGTCTGAGGAGTACAACCAAACTGACCCAGACACAATTTGTACTGATGGGTCAGGGGGGATGAAGATATTTCTGAGATTTCTAAGAGTTGTGATCCTTATTTATTGGACCAGATGGAAAGGCTTGATTTCAAAGAATCTGTGTCATGGTCCCAAAGCATGAGGGGGAGATGTGCAAATTATAAGTTTAACCTGAAGTCAGGTCCTTCATAATCACATGGTCAAGTGCAACCTAAGATGCTCAGCTTGTTGTCACTGCTTTAGATTTTTGAGTCTCTGTGAAAAATTACTCAGGTGTTCAGATGTTTTACACACAGCTCTTTTTGTGTGCTTTTATTTCTTTATTTCTTAATTTCTTTTATTTCTTTGTTTCCTCAGCAGACCTCTTCAGGCAAGTTGTCTGACTGCAAGAGTTTTCACCTTGTGGTTCAGCAGTAAGGATTTTACCATTTTCACAGTAGCCATGTTAGTCGCTGGGACGTGTTCTGGGTGCACTCTGTGATTGCAAAGCCAGAGCACATCCTGCAGCTCTACAAAGAACACATCACAAAGGATAAGTGAGTAAGTGTATATTTATCTGCAAGATAGGCGAGAATCACAGGAAATGCCAAGTTTGCAGGTAGTGTCAATGGATTTTGAGGGGATTTTGGACCTAAACCTTTCAAACATATCTTCAGGCTTAATTTCATGTCTTCATAATACCTGGTGAGGATGAGCCTGCGTTCTCCCAAGGAGCACTGAAGTGGTGGAAACTTGAGCCTAACAAACAGTGCCAAGAACAGTGATGTGGGGCTGGGGGGTTCCCACCTGACAGTGTGGGGAAGCTGCCTAAGATAAATCATCCATTGGCACCTCTCTGAAATGCTCTGTTTTTCTGTGATGGAGACAGCCTTGTACCTCCCAAAGTCTTCTCAGAATTTACTATGATTCCTTCGGGGTCACAACCATTTCACTGAGCCTAGCTTGGCGTCCTCTGAGCAAGGGCTTGCTTTTCTTCCAAAAGCGATTTGTGTGATTGACAGCCCGTGTGCAGAACCCAAGGGCAGCCATGGCCAGTCCCCGTGTGCCCTGCTGACTCAACGGTGACTTCAGCTGCTCCATGAAACCCAGGACTCCTCCAGGGAACTGATCCTGGGCACTATTAACGTGTCCATGCCAGCACCGGGCGTTTGACAGGAGCCCACTCCTCTGCCCCAGAGTTTCTTTCCCACAAGGAAGAAAGCATTTGGGGGTTCTTGACAGTGTTTTATGTGAGTTTTAGAGGAGGTCTGAGATGTGAGGTAATCCCTCATGTTACAAATTTAATTGTGGAAACCACAAGTGTGTGGAGAGGGAGCTGATCACAATCTGTAAGGAAAGAAATAACAGGGACATAGAAGCAAGAGAATATGATGATGAGAGACTGGGCACTTGCCAGGTTTTTGGGAGGGCACACTGAGAATTCAGTTTGCAGTCTGAATGGCAAAGGAAGTGAAGGGGCCCCACCCTCTAAATTACTGCCTGTATAACAGGTCTGCAGCAAGAGAAGGCTCCAAACATTGTTAAATGCAATTATGGATTCTAAATGCTGATGACTTAACACAGAATATGTTGGAAATACTGCAGACGTTATGAGGGATGGAGGAGAGGAGGAGAAAAACCACACTGGTTGTTTTTTGCATGCCTTAAGTTACTGCAGACATCATGGAATAAGACTGTTCAGAAATGTGCAGTACAGTGCAAGTGCTCTTGCTCACAGACCCTGGGACAAGCTACAGCTTCCAAGTATTTCTGCAGATAAGGAAAATCCTCCCATTGGAATGGGGGAGGAGTGGAGGAGTGCTTGGGAAAATGTAGCATTTTCTGTATTTCCCAACTAGATCCTTAACCACCAACACAGCAGAAAATGTTCATGCAAACTTCTACTGCCTCTGCTGAGTGCCTGAAAGATCTCTCCTCCTTCTGCACCTCTCCTCAAAGAAAGAAAACCAACCAACCAACAAACAAATATTTTCTTGTAAAAATGGGTGTTAATGTGTCTGATACCCCCTTTTGCAGCCTCTGTAGCACATAGCACACACACTCACATTCTGCTTCAGAAGAGCAGTGAGCTGGCACAGGCTCTGCTTGCCAGCTGAATAGTTAGACTAGTCCAGTAGTCTAGTTCTAGTCCAGTTAGTTTAGGGGGAAACCTCACCTTCTACTTTAAAGGTTGCAAACTTTTCAGCTAGTTGTAAGAAACAACTTTATGAGTGGCATAGGAGTGTTGTATTACCCAGCTATCTACAGGTACACTAAGTTTGCTTAAGCTAGGCTGAACTCCTATTGAGAACTCCCTAATTTTGGGCTGCAACAGAGACCACCTTCTTTTATCTTTGCTTTTGGTGACAAATAACTTGCATTGCCGTTTGTGGCATTTTGCCCAAGTGTAAATGTGGAGTTGCTCCTTGCCCTCTGTCCCTCTCCCAGCTCTGTCCCTTTCTCAGCACTGAAGCAAGTGATTTGTGGTCTTGGAGGCTTCAGATTTCTCCCAAATGGAAAAGCCCTTTTTCCCCTCAACAAATATCTAAGGAGGTGCATGGGAAGAGAGCACAGTTGAACCATTCAGCTCCAAGGCTTTGAAAGCCCAGTCTGAAGGTGGGAACCCCTCCTCAGCAGGATGCCCTTTAACCAGGCTCAGCCCTCACCAGGTGAAGGCTGCACCCAGGTGATTTTAACTCTTCATGGACAGTAGGCTGAACATTTCTACTCATGAGGCTGTCTTAAAATACTGTATAAACATAAAGGGCTTTCCAGGCATACCTCTGGCAGGCTCCCAGTCTGGTGTCTCCATGAGGCTTGCTCATCACCATAAATCTACTTCTGGGATTTTTCTTGCAAAACATGTATTTCTGGGGCACCAGAGTCACTCATTTTTCCTTGTGCGATTGTCTGATCTTCGTGTTCCAAACCCTCTCTACAGCTTCAAACCATAATGATTGCTTCATCATCATCATCATCATCATCATCATCATCATCATCATCATCATC
>QUSF01000004.1:7111753-7159011 GCA_003676055.1 Chloebia gouldiae
TCATCATCATCATCATCATCATCATCATCATCATCATCATCATCATCAGTGTTTGCCCCTGAGTGCACAGCCTCTGCTGCTCAAGGCAATGCTTGCACAGACTGAGAACACATGGAATTTCTGGAGGAGGACTTCTAGCTGCCAAGATAATTCTGGTATTTCAATTCCACTTTCATCAAACTGGGGCAATAGTCCCAGATATTATATTTTATTTTATTTTACCTGAGCATCCAAAGGCATTCTCTCTTGCTCCCACTCAATTTCAATTTTCAGAAATATGGTCTTTCAAAATGTGTGAATATATTGACATTGTCAACACAATATCGCATTTTGAATTAGTAACATCTGTATTTCATGGTGAAAGAACACTCTATTGGAAAAAGTGTGACTGCTTCTAATAGCTAGCATTCATCTCCTAAGCTGGCTTCCCAAATGCAAAAGGAAATGAGTTTGCCAAGGAATCCATACACAGAGATTAGAGTTTCTGTGAAGTGTTTATCCATCACAAACCCTGATAAATAATACAGCTGCTTGCCAGGTTCTCATCACCCCAGCACCCTGGGCTCACCTTCCCCTGGCAGGGGGTGCTCCTTGGGAGCTCTGAGCAGGCAAGCCAGTGCTGGTGGGGTTAGTGCAGTCAGGAGCTATGGTGCATCCTGCAGAGCTCTCTGGAGATGCTTGAGTCACGCCATTTCATTCCTAAGCTACAGCAGGTAACTGGCTTGATATGATGGAAAAACCTTCCAACTTCACTGCTTATCCCTGAGCACTAACTGCAGTCTGCACAGCCACTCTGCAAGGAGATTTCAGGCCTTTGCCTTTTACTGAGGGTCTCACCCTGCAAACTGATGCAGAAATGGTGCTCCACCCCTAAGGGAAACATGGAGTTACTTACAAAAAGACAGACGTTCTTTACCAAATCGAATGAAATGTGAATTTCAAGCATAGTCCTATGCTGATATGAGCATGTGAAAGTGAGGCAATTTTATTTGACAGGAGTAGTGCTCATGCAAGTGCTGGGTCATGATTTTTTGTTGTAGAAATGCACATGGACCATACTTTATTCCCAGGAGTTGTTAGAGACAGCCCAGCATGGGAGCTGGAGGCCTTGCTCACTAACAGCCTCTCTGGCTGAGATAAATGGACCCTCCATGACAGTGCAGAATGTGTTGCATTTCAGGAAATCTAAATTCCCATATTTTTCTGGAGTATCCTAATTCTGAAAACACCAACTTTATCAACTGGCTCCAGTCTGTCTTAAAGACATGTTTGAAATATGTAATTTTAGCTCTGAAAGGAAGTATTTAGCTAAAGAGTCAGGAACGTATTTCAGATGAAAAGTCTTGCTTCCTCCTCTATTGAAACAAGGCCAATAATAGGTTGTGAGGAATTTTAAGGAAATTCAGTTAGATTCACATTGCCACCTGCTGCAGAACAAGCTACATCAATTCTGTTTCTTCCCTTCTTAGCCCTGTTGCAGTGAATAACAGAGAAAGTAAGCATATATGAGACTCCTGGTATTCTTCAGCATTATAATCTTCATCTGTTGTGGCTCAATTCCCTGTGTTATTTCAACAGTGGTGTTATCCACAAGAAGTTACCCATGCTATTCAAAGTCAGTCTGTGGCTGAAAGGGGAAAGAAAGAAAAGAGGCACTTGAAGAACCCTTGCATGACTTCAGAGATTTTTCTGAAGTCAAAAGGTTTGTGTTAAGAACCAGAACCATCATGAGTCATATATTCCTAATCAAAATGCTGGGTGCGTGAAAAGCTGTTCAGTCATTCAGAGACTGAACTACGACTCCTTACAAGAAGAAAATAATACACACAAGAGGAAGCATTTAAATAATTGATGTGCTTTTCTTTTATCTGCTTGCAGGAGTGACAAGAAATCTATGTAGCTGGTACTAATGGATAGCATCTGTATGTCAATAATTGCTAATGAGGAAGAAATAGGAGCACATTTGCCTTGAAGTGACTGGTCTTTTTTCTTTATGTTCCTGTATTACAATGGGAAATTATTAGTGTAAATTTTAGAATTCTGTTCACTTTCAAATTTCAAAAGTTTTCAAATGCCTTTTTTTTTGGAATGAATTCAATCCAGAATTGAACTGAACACTTGCTTACATGTAATCTGCATTCTGGCATTTAAGATCCTTTTTTTATATCTTCTGTACTATGTCCAAACAACAAAAAAACTTTGTTTGCATCACGTGTTTAATTTTCCATCCCACAACAATGGAAGAGTACAGCCACACTGGAATTGAACAGAAACCAGTAATTTAAAAACACCCAATGCTTTCATCATGAAAAATTTCATAACCATTTCCAGCACTGAAGTAGGATGCTCTTTCTGAATAAAGTCTTTTAAAAAATTATTGGCATATCAAGCTGTTCATATCCAGTGATTTAAGTCGAAGATTGTATTCAGCCATTCCCCCCAAGTTGCTTTTCTGAGGGAACAATTATGCAGCTGTTCCTGCTACATTCTTGTGTGGGCTGAAAGCAGTCTAAAAACTCTGGCATTCATTTCCTGTAACTACAAAGTGCAATTCTCCAGGTTGATCGTGAAGCATACCCTTTGCAAAGAGGTTACTGAAGCAGTGCATACACTTGACACTAATATTGTGCTTTGGCTAAATTATTTATAGCCGTGTGCATGTGTGTACACGGGCACATGCACAGGGCTGTGGGGTTTGTGTTCGAAGCAGGGCTCTGGACTGCAGCCACATTGCAGTGCTAATGATATCTGTCACTGCACCAACTTTTTGTAGCTCTATTATCTGGCTGCATTCAAAATCAAGGATTTTGGAAACACAGTTCCAGCCTTGCTGTGCTCGTTGGATTCAGCAAAGGGGCATTTCTGCACTAGTGAACACTACGCACTTTATTAGAAGGTTTGATGATGATATTTTGCAACTCTTTTTATGGAGTGTTAAGTTTTAAACTGCCAAAGTTTTAAACTTTGACCTAGCTAGTGAAAGAGCAATAGCCACAGAGAGAATTACTTCAAAATTCCTTGACATGAAAAGCAAGCTGTCAGCAACTGGTTCACTAAGATTACTTAATAACTCTGATGGAGCACCACCATTTCTCTGTCCACTGCTGGTTTGGCAGATATTTTTATATTAATATATATGCATCCACACGTCTGTGAGTATAGGAACCAGAATGTTTTGCCAGGTCCATGAAGCAGGTGTCCCTTGGGACAGGTTGATTGCATCTGGTGTTAGGCAAGGTGAACCCAGTTTCCTGGGAGCAGGCCTGGAAGCAAGGTTGGGCAGTATGGGAGAATCAAGAAATAAACCTTTGCTCTGTTTCTGGCACGTTTCTAATCCACATCTAAACATCACTTTAATTTTCATTCCTGCCCATAGAAAATGGCTTTCTTCCCTCAATGCATCCATGAATGTTTTTCTGGAAGAAAACTCGAAGGTCCTTTCAGCAGTATAGGTAATTGAGATATCAGTAATTTCTGCACACAAGATGCCATGCACTCTTGATATCAGTTTCATCATTAATATCAGATGCCAGCTGATACTGATACTGTCACCCTGAAATATCCCACCCCCAACTCAGAATGTTTAATAAGCAAGCTGTGACCAGGCCCTTAAAATCAAAGCCTGTAAAAGTGAAACTTTGCTGCTTAACATTTCACCCGTTTGAGCAGAAAAGCAGGAAATACTCATTTTCATCTCTCCTGTCTTTAGCTGATAGCAACAGCCCATGGAACTGTGCATGGTGCAGCTCACTCTGCACCATATACATAATTTATATTTTTCCACTCTAGTTATGACTGCACCGATTTGGACTTGGGATTTGCTCTGTAAAATGGAAGCAGGGAGAGGAGGAAAAAAGAAAAACACTGCAGTAGCCTTCTCCTTCTCCAGCCTCACTTTTTAGCCCAGAACCTCATCTTTGATGCACAGCCTTCACAGACCAATGGAAAAGGAGTGCTACACAGTACATGTTGCATATACATATGCATGTGAAAAGATAAATGCTTGCCATGGTAAAATAAAAAAGAAAAGGTATTTCCAGTAGTCCGTATCTTTATTAGTAAAATGCCTTGGCAGAAAATTAGGCTATCATTTTGACAAGAGTTTCTTTTTGTACAGGCAACCTAGATAATATTTAAAGTTCCTGTAGAAGTTTTTTTTAAAAACAGCTGAGAAACATGCTTCTTGCTGACATGCTCTTCTGCCTAGCGAAATTTGACAGATACAGCCCTAAGCTCTAGTACAGGATTCCTTCCCAGATACAGGCAAAGTGTGTAATGCACTTATTTTAAAAATAATGTACATTTCTATTTCCTTTCAGCAAATAAAGCCTTTGCATTGCATTTATCTGCCCTGGTACTGTCCGTTACCGTGCAGGAAGGTTTATCAAGGAACAAACAGGACACACACAGAGCCTGGTCCTGCAGCAGCCATCCCCACAAACTCTCCTCAGCGAGCTCACGACTGCACACGATACCGTCATCCCTGCGGATTCCGACCTTCAATCCATCAGCTGAATCCCAGAACCCTTCCTCCTACCCAGCCCTGTGCCTTCAGAGAAGATCCAGGCGCTGCCACCCTCCCCAGCCCTCCTGCAGGGACTCGAAGGCACCGCACCGGGCTCTGCAGGGGTCTCGGGGAGTTTCTCCTCTCCCTGCTGCGGCTCCGGCTCCCTTCGAAAGCAAACGGCTTCGCGTGTGCCTCTGCAATCCGAGCCTGCGAGCCGGCCGGCAGGGCTCTGGGGTAAATATAAATCTGGCGCTTACCCACGGGCAGTCCCTCGCAGTCTGACATCGTGTGAGAAGTCCTCCTCACCGGGGGCTCGGGAAAACCACTGCAGGACCACAAGCGCGGGTCCTTCTCTTTGCAAAGGCAAGGGGGAAAAATATCTGACAGTTCACAGGCACCCTTCTCCTGCACTCCACATCTACCCACCCAGAGAGCTGTAGCAACAGTCCCGTCCCTGCCTTCTCATTATGGGATGTAAAGATAAGAATGTGCTTTTGTGCCAAAAGAGTGTGCTATTGGTGGATAAATTTGTTGTCATCCCTCCCCTTCGCAGAGTTTCCTCTTTAATGTCACAGAGGCACATTACCCTGTCGGAAAGGCCATCGAATATTTATGAAACGGCTTTTAAGAGCTGAGCCGCAAATCCGCGCGGGAGAACGGAGCGAATTGCGGTGCGGTGGGGTTGGTGGTGGGAGCACCCCGCAGGGCTCTCCTGCTTCCCGGGGGGGCTGCGGGGGGAGCTGATGGGCTGGGGGAGAGGCTCTGACATCTTCCTCTGTACCCTCTCCTTCTGCAGGGTCCGAGTACAAACACTGCTGGGAAAGGGGGCAGAAGCCAGGGTGTATCTCTTTAAGGACGGAGGAGAAAAGAAGGTCTTTGTTTATATTGTAATATCTGAGAAATTGTTTTGTGACACTGTTGCTAAAGGCTGTTTCGTAGTTGATAATAATATGGTGAGTGCAGATTTCTCTGTAACTTCATGACTTTTCTTGCTTAAAATATGCCACTTTAATGACAGTTTAGTGGCTGCTCCTACAAGTTATTTTTTTTACTCTTTGAAAATGTTTATGTGGGATTAGTTGGATATGAGGCTCCCAGACTCGCACAGTCAGTGGAGAGTACCCCAGCCCACTGGTGTGCTCATTAGGCACCTTAATGAAGTGCAAGCAAAGGCTCTGGCAGCGTTAGCGCCAGGCTGGGCTTGGCAGAGACGTGCGGGACCTGGTGGGAGCCTCAGCGCCCGGGGGGTGCTGATTTGCTGCCACTTTTTGTCCTGGGAACAGTCAGGAGCAGTCTGGGCTTTGCCTGACTCAGACCTTCAGTGTCGGAGCCCTTCCCAAATGTCCGGGTTTCAGACCCAGAGCCGGAGGGAGGGCTGGGACGAGGCAAGGGGTCTCCATGGGGGGCAGTCTCTGGGAAGCACTTCCAGACTATGTGACCAGACACCCCCTGGGGGAAATGAGCCATCGGGAATATCTTTATTCAAAATTCCTTGAAGAAATAAAAGCATAAATTACATGAAGTATACGAGGAGCTCAGAGTTCACAGCACCTCTGAAAAGTGTGGGCTGTTTTTAGTCAGATGCTTCAGTCCAAGCACCCAAAGGCTGGCACTGCTGGCTCTGCCTGAGCTCTCCCTGAAGAGAAGCCTTTTTATACTCTGCTGGTTACTCAGCAGCACAGCTAGCCATGGATTCAATTCAGGATGTCAGGCCTCTGACTAAGAAGCAAAAATAGCTGCAAAAGTAGATTGTGACATGTTCCCAAAACCATTCCTCGGGTTGCCTACACAGGGTTGGGCATGCAGAGCCAGAAGTGTCTGGCCAGCATGAGGCTCTGTTGGCACAGTTCTGTCAGGGCAGCCCTTGTCAGTGCCTGCTTCCCTTCTGCTCATGCAGCACACATGGAGATATTCACTGGTGTAAGGCTCACCTGGAGGGCAGCTCTGAGGAGGAGCAGAGCCTCAGGCTCTGTGCCAGAGAGGCTGTACAAGGAGAAGTGCAGGGCATCATGCCTAGCCTCTCCATTCTGCTGCTGCCCACAGACCCAGGGAGTGGCCACTAGCTATTCTGGCAGTCAGGGAGATGTCTGGTCTTGATCTCAGTATGCATCTGGGAAAGGAAGAAGGCCTACACCAGACTGGGGGGCTTTTCTTGCAGTGTCATCTGGCTGCAGAGACATATTGCTCCAATGTGTGACAATCAAAGCTTTCTTAGCTCGACCCTGTGGAAATGCAGGCTCCCAGCTCTGCAAGCATTTACGTGCCAATTTAACTTCAAGCCCCACTGAAATTCCTGGAACTGCTCACAGTTATAAACACATGCATAAGTATTTGCAGGATTAAGGGCTCACCATTCCTCCTTGTATTCGGAGCAAACAGCTGCAGCTGGTTTTGAAGTTACCTCTCACAGCTGTGTGCTGGTGCTCCTCCACTGAAAGCTAGAGCCCTCTGGCAGAGCTGGACAAGTGCCTGCAGGGAAGGCATGCCAAATCCCAGACTGGTGTCTCAACTCTATCTTGTCCTTCAGAGGCATTTAAGAAGCCCCTGCTTCAGTAACCCCCATTACATTGTCCATGGCCACGTCTGCTGCAGGTGGTCACATCTTCTGGGAGAGGGGCAGAGACTGAGGGGGAAGGACAAATATATCTTAAACTACTACAGCAAAGTTGGCAAGAGACCATCTGCCAGAGTCCTCACCAGGATTTGGCCTTGGGAGAGCTCTTCAGTGAAACACTAAAGGAGGTCAAAAGTTGAACAAATCAACTGAGAACAATACTCACAAACAAAAACCTTCTTTTGATGCGGATACTTCAATCAAAAAATAGCTTTGATCCCTGGATACTTTAGTTATAATGTTGGTCTTTGATAAATTATAAGACTTCTTTTTATTTTGATTAAAACGAAGTATTTCTTTTACCTTCCCCCATTTCTCAGCCTGAAACGAGAAGAGCCATGTTTGCTCCTGGAAAAAGGCCAAGCCTGGAAAATTTAAGGCTGACAGAGAAAGTTTAGGATATTTATGAATAAGCCTGGTGTCTGTCATAGTGAAAACGGCAAAAGTCAAAAACTGAAATAAAAAATAAAGGGTGAGATGTAAAGCACATATTATTCCAGCAGGTATTACAGTAATGGGAGAAATGGGCTAAATATTTGCCAATAACTGCTCTCACTTAGGCTTTCCAAGGAACCTGAAGGATGCTTATCCCTCAACACAAAGAGAGAACCATTTATAAATATCTCTGCTTCATTCTATTCCCTGACAGACAGCTGTCTGCATAAATCCATGACAAGTTCCATGAGTGGGGTAGTAAATGCAATGTGTGGAAGGAAGTCACTGGAGTATTTCCTAAAGAAGATTTTCCTGGACCATTTAGTCTCCTCTGGAAGACAGCTGCATTTTCCTGCTGCATCTTGAAATACTTAAGCAGCTGCTATGGTGTCCCCTCTTTGGAGATTTCCAGGAAGAATTATCTGCCCAGGAATGTTGTGGATGTCCCATCCCTGGACACGTTCAAGGCCAGTCCTGACAGTGCCAAGGGCTTTTGAGATACAAAAGCCCTGGAGCTGAGCTGATATGCCTGAGGAAAGAGGGCATATTTGGGGAAACCTGGGTGCAGGATGCAAAGTCATCTTAGAGCTCAAATATTGCCACCTACACATTCCATCTGATCTGTGCCTAATCTAAGTGCTTAAATATAATGGCAAATCTGGCCTTTAAGATTTTAAATCCCACGGGGAGCTCATAATTTTCCCTGCAACCTGACTGACACAGCAATCTGGCTGTGAAAAGAGCCTGATCCACCTGAAAGCTCCCAGCTGAACCAGGGCTTTTGCTACTGCTGACTTGCCTCTTGCTCAGCCATGGATGGAGCAGCCTCATCCAAACCTCGCAGAAGAGCAGGAGCACGGTGGGATCCCAGGACCTGGCTGCCTGCTGACATTACTGCTGGAAGAGCTTTGCTAAGCTCAGCACTGCTGCAGGGGCATGGGTGCATTGTTCTGCTTCCCTCTGGCTTTCTCTCTCCTGACAGAGGGAAATCATGAGAAGTGAGAATCATTTCTTTAGCTAACAAAGTCAGATCTGATTATTAAATCTGCAATTTTCCGTGAGATTGAAGCGAGCGCAGGCGTTTCTGTCTCCCACCAGCGTGATTTCCACGCAGTTTAAAGAGAGAATGGCTGAAATGTGCTTCTCCCTTCTAATTTATGCAAATTCCCTTGGGATTTTTCCTGCCGTGTGAAGAGATTTCTGACTGTTGTGTAGGGAGGATTCACAGCCTGGGGAGGGGGAGGGGAAGGACAGGGCTAGAAGAGAAACTGCAGGCTGATATAAGCAGGTTGGCATCAGGATGTGGATGACCTTCTCTCAGAGCACTGAAGACCCCAAAATGTTAGGACTTTCTTAGCTAACACACATTTTTCCCCCTTGAAAAGCCCTGCAGTCGTGGAGATAGAATGTGCCTGTCTATCCTCTAATATAAGGGGCAAAATTGACCCCAGCTTTTGGGTTGCACCCAGTTATAGGACAGAAAAGCAAGAGGGGAGTGTGCTGGCTGGCCACCACCAGCCCCACTGTCAGCCGCACATCTCCTGAGTCACGGGGCCTTGGTGAGATCCTGGATGTGCCTCTGGGATCAGGGGGCCAAAGCCAGGGCCAGTGGGATGCTGTGTCATGAGTACATGAGGCAGAGGAGGGAGCTGCTGCTCAGATGGGCTTGAACCTCTGCACAGCAACCAGCAGAAGGAAAAGCAACCAGGCTCAGAGAAAATCAGAGTGCCCAGGAAGTCACAATTACTGGAATTTTATTTCATTATTGTTTTCTGACACATTCTCTTGGCATTTCAACTTGATGGATAGGAAGTGTAATAATGCAACTTAAAGAGAAGCTGATGCTCTGACAAGATCTCATGTGGGTTCATCCAGAGAAGGAAGAGTGAGTAAAAACAGGCAAGATACAGCTAACAGCTAAAACAGCCCTCTAGGAAGCAACAAATACAAAAGTAATGGCAGGCACCCAAAATAACTAGGCATGTCATGATTTTGCATTTATCTCTATTTTTTAAATGTTATTAGCAAGATTTTCACTAGTAAAAATTGAATCTGAGCTTTGTATTCAAGAAAGGAAATATATCTCCATCATCTCCTCTGATGTCACCCCAGAGAGAAGATTAGAAGATTAACTATGTCAGGTGACACAAATCCAGCAGCAGGGAAAATAATTTTGCACACTGAAGAAGAAAATGGGGAAGAAATTCCTGCTGTCTCCAAGAAATGTGAAACTTACCAGTGAAACTTGCTGGCTCACAGAGAAAATACTTCATGCAAATGTGCAAAGATACAGTAAAGAAAATAAGAAGATCAAAGATTCAGAAGAGGATTTTTCTTAAAGAAGTAATTAAATGATAGTCTGAATCTTGGTGGCATTTTCATCCCATCTAATTTATAAAAGGTTACATTCTCTGGGGGGGGGGGGGGGGGGGGGGTTTTGAAAGGCCACTGCAATGATGTGAAGGAAAAAAAAAACTACATTTGAAAGACAAAACTGGGTTCTGAGCTGCCACAGTTCTTGCTGACAATGTCCCCTGACACACTGAGCCAAAATGAGCCTGCTATGGCACTCAAGTGAGATGCATTTGCACAAAGTTGGAGAAAAGGTGAGCATGACAGCATGAGCCCAGCTTTTGGCATCTGCTGACAAACACGAGTGGCTCTGTGCTGGCCAGCTCTGCAGGAGTCACTCAGAACAGGGGACATAGGCCAAAGCTCTTTTCCATCAATGCATGGTAGATTTTCATGCTGTAATTACAGTTATTGGCAGTTCCCCCTGTAGAGGTTTCAGGTGTTACTGAATTTCAGGTGTTAACTCCCAGTGAACATAAAAAGCCAAGAGAAATTGTATGATTCGGTCTGATCTTGCTGCTTTTGGTTTTAGGGGCATTATTACTGTTTATTTTACTGGGTTTGAGTCTTGCACAGATGAGCGAAGCTGCATTTGCTCTGCACAGATCTGGTAGGAAAAAGTGCTGAGCCCTGAATGTAAATATTACAATATCATGTGGTGGGTTTGAGGAGAAGGTGAGAGTCTTGCAAACCTGATTTGGCAGCTGCAGAAATAGCACTCAGGCAAACAGATGGTCTCTGCAAGGAGGGAACTCTTTTAAAGATTCACAGATTAATGAGCTCTGCCACGATTTTAGTAGTTCCTACCAAAATTCATATAAATCAGTCTAACTGGATTTTAGTGGTTCCTACCAAAATTCCTATAAATCAGTCTAACTGGGCAGGGAGGAGGTGGAGACAAGAGGAATCAATAACTTCCCTAGACAGCTTGTATATCCAAGGTTAGCTGACAAAGACTTCAGAGCTGGAAAATCCTGAGAGCAATTACAGAGGCAGAGTGTCATCCTCTAGGGAGGCAAAATTCACTGTGCTCATCATGTACTATCAGGGCTCTGGGGACTAATTGCAGCTGTCTGTGATCACAGATATCAGTTTGGTGATAAAGGAAGGTGAGGTGTCAGCCACACTGAATTATTGGCTCATCCTAGGAATTCTGAAATTTGTTTTGAAACAGTGAAAGCATCTTCTGTCCACTGCAGGTCAGACAGCGAGCACACCTTCACCTACCTATACTAGAAGCAGCTCCTTCTGAGGCATAAAGAGAGCACATAACCAAGGCAGAATATTTGCTACAGCCAAACACAGTCCTACCTTCAGAAAAATTACATCTCATTTCCATTCTCATCTCCCTGCTCTGTGCTATGTCAAGCATAGAAAGATGTTTTCACCAAGCTGAAAATAAGATGTTAAAATGGTCACTGGCCAAGGATCAGGTTTTCATCCCAAATTTGGAACAGGAGCAAACTATGCTTTTGGGAATGACCAGCAACAGAAACAGAGCACCAGAGAGATCTGATCTGATAATTGTCCAGCTGATCATCTGTCCAGCTGGTTTTCTCTAGCAAAGCAACCGCTGTCCCCAGAACACTGAGTGAAGGTCTGTCATACTAGGAGACAGAATTGATTAAGAAACTGATAATGGAATCAGAGGTGAACAGCAGGGAAAATTATTCATTAGAGTGTCTGTGAAGTTTGTAACATGGTGCCCTTTACAACCCACTTTCCTTTGCTTTTCTGCAAACATTTGTCACCAGTGTTTGACAGCGGGAATGATCTGGGAGGAGTTTCCATCCTTAGTCACTTGGAGCCGCCTCCTTCTTACAACAAACACAGACACAATTAACGGAAGTGGTGACCTTGTTGGCAATTTCTGAAAAGAGGACAAGACTCCTTGGGAATAGTGAATTAAGCAGATTATTACCACTTAAGTAACCTCTCTAAGTCACGTTGTGGGTGAGGCATGTTGCTGGGGTTAATGGGAAATCTTGCCTGTGACTGCTTAAGTAGCACATAAGTAGTTTTTTTCAAACAGTTTTCATTGGAAACTGGATAGATTTGGTTTAAGTTTTCTGATATTGATATTTTTCACTACAAACATCTCTAGCTGTCTCATGAAGAAATTCAAGACTGTCTTGGTGTGGTCAGACTCTTGGGTTTGGGGGTGGCAAGCCTGGACTAAGGTGCAGAGCAAGGACTGCCGTGGAGCTGAGCTCAGGCTCCTGACAGGAATCAGAATCCTCCCTGCCAGCAGGGAGATGAGGAAATCCTGGGAGGGGGTTAAGTGGCTTTCTTGGGGCCCTCCTGTGAGTCTATGGCATGGTAGTAGTTGAGCCTGGCCCCTGTTCCACAGGAGGCAAAGGAAAGAATTCACTAAATCAGTCAGTTTGGAGTGCTGCCTGCAAACATGGAAGTCTAACTTGCTTATGGTTATAAAAAATAAAATATAAAAAATATCTGTTTTGTTTCAATGCTCATGAAAGGTGTAACAACCTTTATTCTTCTTTTTATTATAAGTGTGAATGTATGGAAAAATACTGTTGTGGGGTAGGCTGATCTGGCACTGATCTCTTGGCGTTTTGGACAGGTACGCTGCTGCAGGACTGCTGGAAATGAGGCTTTAAATGTGTGACATCCTCTCACTTACCCAAAACCTCTGCCTCAGAGTACTAAAGTGCTGCAGCTGGCCCAGGAGTGCCCTCTGGACACTTGCCAGCCTGGCTGCAGCTGCTGCATCACCACAGAGCTGTGGCAGCTTTGTCATTTGCCTGGTGTCCACCTGGCTGCTCTCTGGTAAGCTGCAATCACTTCTGTGACTGAAATATCTTACAGCCATTCTTGAACTATGTAGCAGCCTAGCAGCAAGTGCTTCTTTCAATATATGAACAAATGTACCAGCCTGCTCTGGGAGCTGGAGGCATTGAGGAAGTCCAGATCAAACAATTTATGCTTTAAAATTGGAGGGACAAGCTTCCTTGCAATTTCTTAGTTTGATGCATGGAGCTGCTTTTTCCTTCTTCCTCTCCAGTTCTGATTTGGGGACAACGTGGGGATGGAATTTCCCCCTCTGCCTTTCCTGCACACAGGCAGTGTACCCTCACTGGAGCACTGAGGCCAATGCCAGCATTCTCACATGCAGTTAAACAAACCCAAGGACTCATCTCAGGCAGAGCCAGGGTTGTTTCTGCCTCTTGACATTCCCCAGGGCTGCCTCTTGCAGTTCTCAGTGATGCCTCTTCTATAATGTGCCTTTACTCTCCTCCAGCACAAACCCAAGCCAATAGTTCTGCTTTATCCCAGATCCATTCCTCATCAATCTTTTATTAATCCACAGAAATGACAGGAATTAGAAGTAGCAGGTGAATGCTTGCCTCTGAAAACCTGGTTTACAGCTAATCAGCAGGGCTGGCACATAAAATCATCGTTAGATGTGCAGAGCAGACCCAGATGTGCTGAAGGGCCATCCCCAGGCCATCACTGCAGCAGCTAATGTGCACTAATCAAGGATCCTGGCCTTCCTGAAGTATCAGTGTATAGTTAGTAACATTTTATTACAATATTATACCTAAATGTTACTAACCCTTATTAATGAAAAGATGTTAAACGTGGAGTGGAATAGACCAGAGAACCCCAAAGGCTGCAGAGTTGAGAATTAAGCCACCACTGATATTCTTTTCCTTGAATTTAGAAAGCAGCAGAAGCCTAAGAGAAATTTGTCTTGCATCAGAACCCACATCTAAGGAAATTCCTCGTGTGGTCAAATGTCAAGTTGTTTCTCTTGCAAAGGGTAATGTGGCAATTGCTTTTCCATTTGCAGAGAAGTTTTTTCCTTTGAGCTGAGTTTTTCAGAGGGGGAAGGGAAGGGAGAGAAAGCAAAGTGAGCTTTTCCTTTTAGCAGACATGCATTCAGAAATCTGGCTGCTCATTTTTAAAAGGTCATGGCTCCCTTCCCTGCTCCTCCCTGTGGCAGAGCCAGGCCAGCCACACCTTTGCCAGATAAAAGTTAAGTCCTTGGAAAGGTTCATGGCCCTCATCACTGAAATAACCAAGACTCCCATCCACCTATCTAGATGCAGAAGTTGTCCCAGTGCTTTCTTGCCATTTAAATATTCTTTTTCATTGCTATTTCCTAAAGAAACAAGATGTGCACAATGCCTCTGGTAATAAATCCTCACCTCATGTCCCTGGTCCCAAGTAAAAAACTAGCACTGCAGGGCTTCAGGCTCTGCTCCTAGCAGCCAGCCTGCCCAGGGCCCACTGCCCACAGATGCCCTGAGCCACAGGCAGTGCTTATCCTCACGCCCTGCAGGGCTCAGCCCTCTCAGGAGGAAGCTGAGAACACATCTCTGTTTCTCAAAGCCACCTTTATCATCTTCACCTTCCTGCCTCCACTGTCCCCCTCCTGCACTGCTCAGAGGAGGGAGGCACAGCTTCCCCAGCTGTGAATCCTCCTCCCTGGCCATTTCTCTGCTTTGCCAGGACATCACCAATCTCAGAGGAGAGCCCCGAGCTCTCCCTGCTCTCCTTTCCCTTTTCCCTGCTGCCTGCTATTTATTGCTCACTGGAGGAATGCAGCCTGGCCCGGGGAAAGGGCTGCTGCCGCCAGGACTCAGCAGGCTAAGTTTAGTTCCTGGCTCTGCCAGGGATCACCTCTCCAACACTAATCAAAGATTAGATTTCTCCCTGCCTCAGTTTCCCCCTGTAGGCAGCAAAGTTCCATCTTGTAACCTGTCTCAGAGGGGAGAGCTTATATAATTATACAACTTTTTCACTGCTCCTGTCTCTGGAGCTCCTGCCCTGGCCGAGACCTCAGGGTACTTCTGTAGCCAAATGTGGTCTGTTTTCATCAAAGATCTTGTTACACTTGTGATATGAAACACAAAAACACTAACTAGAGCCTAATTATAGTTCTTCACAATATGCTTTCTTAATTTTGTATGCAGTTGCATTTAATTAGTTGTAATTCTCTAACAAATAAAATTACTTTGGGATTACTCTCATACTTCTCAATATTGATGTGATTGCTGATGTGGCCACAAACAGTCTGTCAGTGTTAGAGCCCTTCCCATAGGCTTCCCAGGAAGAAGTCAGTCTTTGGAGGTGTAACCAGAGCTACTCTTTCATTGTAGGATTGAAATGACAAGAGTGTACAAGTAACAAGAACAGAAAACCCTCTGTTTGTGATGAGAAGGCTTGGCTTCATGCTGTCTCTTTAAAAATTTGCCCAAATAATACATTAAAAGGCAAACCTCTTCTATCACATACATATTTCATCTGCACCTTGGAACTGTAATTAATGGCACAGGAGGCTTCATTTGACAAGCTGTCCTCAGGGCAGACTTTTTACTTCTATCTACATCAACAGTGCTCTCTGCTACTGTCTCCTGTGGCAAAACTCCTCAGCCTCATCCCACTCCATAGCAGGGAGGCGAGCAGATGTGAGGCTAATCCACGTTTCCCTCTCCATTGATGAATGCTTCCCTCAGATACAATAGGACTAAAGAGAATAATTTTTCAAAGATGGAAGAAGACATGTGGGGAGACACACAGCAGGAGGTGGAGAGAAAACTCCTGTTTGTAAAGCCTGCCTGCTGTGTGGAATGATCAATGCTAATTCAAACTGAATACGATCGAAATGAAACACCAAGGGCCAAATTAGTCGCTGGTGCAGCACCAATAACCCAAAGGCAGATGATTTGATGTCACTGAACTTGTGCCAGGAGTGAACTTGACCCCCAGCATTACGTAGCATCCAACAGTACGGCCAAGAAACCTGACACACATCACAGGCATCCAAACAGAGGTGTTCTGGCTGTGGCTGGTGCTCCAGCATGCATAGAATTTTCAGTTCTCCATCCCTGACAACTACTTCTGGTGGTCATTTACCCCATGCTTTTCATAGCAGTGATGGTCATTTATGAAAAAGTTGCAGAAGTTCTCCAAAAATATGAGGAACAAATTAGCAGTTAGATTCATGTACTTACCAGATATTGGACAAGCTGTATTTTTTCTTACCATATCAATTGGGTAAGAAAAAAAAAGAAGGGAACAAAAAGTGGTAACCTTTCTGGAAGGTCTGCCTGGTGTAACACACGCTCATACGATGTGTACTGAATCCATCACAAAACAAGTCAGCCTGCAGCAGGATGGAGATGCACTGACATTAACTCCAGCAACATTAACTGAGGTGGTCTGAACCACAGGCTCCCAAGGGCTTACAAACACTGCTTTATGGATCTTGGGTTTTGAGCAGGAAAGAATATAGGTTTCACTTTTCCCATCATTTTTTGCAGCAGTGTTGTCTCTGCAGGAATACGTGCCATCATGGCAGGGACCATTTCCAGGCTCAGCCAGTTTGCACAGACTTTTCTCTGCCTGTCCAGGGCCTGGGCAGCCACTCAGCAGCTGGGCAAGGAGGAACTGAGCTCAGTGGGAGATTTGCCACCACCTCTCAGGGTACTGGGCCAATACCCAATAGTGGGTAACACAGCCTGGTTAGAGACCAGGTACATTCCCCTGAGGAATTTTAATACCCAAAAGTAGATTTTTGTGTTTGGTGTCCTGTCTCTAGAGTTTATCCTGCTGATCACCTGCATTTGCATTGTATTGAGTTTTTCATCTGGAATCTGGCAGTAGGTAGCACTGCTATCTCTTCTTAGCAGTGATTCAGATACATACAAACATTGCCAGGTTGGATGGGGCCCTGAGCAATCTGGCCCAGTGAAAAATGTCCTTGCCCATGGCAAGGGGGCTGGAACTAGATGATTTTTATGGTCTCTTCCAACTCTAATCATTCCATGATTCTATAAAATCTCAGACTCAGAGGATGGCTCTGCAAACTCAAACTATTGGATGAGATTTTATGAAACCACAGCAAAAACCTGGCTTTTTATCTGCCTCTCTTTCTAGATTGCATCTGGGTTTAATTTGTTTCTTGGATATTCCAAAGAAGGATTTAATTATTTTGGGTGACTTATCCACACCTTGTTATCCACTACCGACATGTCTCTTACTTATTAAATTAACACAGCAAAACACTGCTTCAAGCTCATCTCTATAGCCCTATAAATAGTTCTGAGCAGCACCATTGATCTTGTCAGTACTAAATGTTGCAAGATATAAAACACACAAGAATAAGAGAAACTGTCAAACTTTGAAATTTTGGGACTCATATAGATACCTGATGTTTCCAAACTGACTTTGAAAGCACAGGCACTAATATAACTGTGGTGAGGTGACACAGGTTATTAAGTCAATGATGAATGACACATAATGGAGACAGAAACATCAATATTGGACATGAGGGGATTAGAGGACAGAGCAGTAAGTCAACAGAAACACATGATTTCAAGATAGAAAAGGCCATTTGGACCTGGTACCCAAAAACTACAGGAACTAACAAGGTGTCATTCTGCTAGCCTGTAACCACCTTGTGCTGTGGAGAAATGAAGATGTAGGGAAATAATGAACTGAAGGCAATGACAAGCTGTAAGAACTTTAGTAAGAGTTCAAAGTCTCACACTTTTATAGCTAAGTGGATGCTGGCTCTGGTCACCCTGGGGATGCTTCACTTGCAGCTGGAGAGCCAAGGAGGGCCCTTACATGGTTCACAGAGGGAGAGTCCCCTAGGACTGGGGTAGAGCCTTGAGAGAGCCTTGTCCCTGCCATTGCCTTCCCAGGCTTGACACTATTGAGTGATTTAGGCACCCTGCCTAAATAACCCCACCGTGCTTTGGGGGACCAGAGGTGCTCATACCCTGAAGCAAGCTGTCCTGGAAAGGACATCCGGCCTATCCAGCTCCTACTGCCTCGACTGGCCCTTAGAGGGTGAGGTATCCTTTTGCAACCATGCACGAAGATTTGAGAATCTCTGTGAGTTCAGTGCCACCTGTAGAGTCATCAGTGCCTTGTGAGGATGATGGGGGAGAGGGAAGGCTGGGACCCACCTGCCTGCTGGTAGCATGGCCCGTGTGACCTCCTGCAGAATGTTCACCATTCAGTGCTGCTGCACTGGCTGCTGGAATGGCAGGACAACAGCTGGATCTGCTCCTCTGGTGGGTGACAGCAATGGTGGTTGTGGATCTGGTGACAGAACTCAGCTCTCTCCACGGGGGCAGGGGGTTTCTCTCCCCACTCATCCTCTCCTTGCTGCACTCACCCCACCCATGTCACACACCACCACACACTCCTGCACAGTCCCTCTATCACCTGCTGGAAAGGAGCAGCAACGCCGGTGTGATTAAAGATAACGAGCTGCTGATTAGTACTGGGAAACACAACTGAAAACATTTTATTTCAATTGCCTTTCTTGTTGAGTTAATTAATACACAAAGCCACTCATCTGTATTACCATGCCTACTTGGCACAAAGCACTTTGAACAGGTTTGTAATTAATATTTGGGCTGACTTGCACCTTCCATTAGCACAACAAAAGAGATAAATAGCAACTTTCAGATGATTCCCAGTGATGCAGCTACTCTTGGGCTATTACCCACTTGCTGTGGGGATGCTTGAGCTGCAGGGAAGGTGCACCACAGTCCTTTTTCCCCAAGCACAAGACTCCCTGAAGAAGCCATGCTAAAGAGAAATGTTCATGGATCACCTGCTCCACCGAATTCAAATTTGCCTTTGTGCAATGCTTTAATATCTGTCAGTTGCTTGAAGAGGCATCATTCAGGAGGTCAGTGAAATCTTTAGCTGTAACATTAAGGAGAGTATTTTTGATCTCAGACTGATGGTTTGGAAAGTTCAGGGCCATTTTTAGTCTGAACTGTAATCACTAAGGCCATGAAAGCAGAAATGAATGTTCGTATTTGTTAGGTTACCCTACATACGCTCTGTATATACAAGTGGCCTGTAAACCCTGTGGCCATATCTGACTGCCCTCTCCTGGAACGTGATGGAGTTGCTATCGCATTCTTCCAACCAGCTGAACATTAGACCTGTGGAATTTACTTCTTTTTTTTTTTTTTTTTTTTTTGCTATTTTAGAGTTATATGTATAGGAGCTGTGTGTAACACACACATATATATATAGTATATAAATATAAACTATATGCTATATGTGTAACATACATTTCTGTGAACCAAAGGCATAAATACATGAATTTTCTGCTATTCTAAGAGCATGGTTATAACTGATCTACTTCTTCATGCAACAGTTCAAAAGTATACCTGCTCCTTTTACAGCTACTAATATTATCATCTTACTAGATTTACTGAAAAACATTTTAGTAACTAGTGCAGGTATACCCATCTCTAAGCTACACTCCCTCTCTTACATATATATTACATTAATCATAGCAATGACTGAGTATAAATCAAGGATACATATAGATTTATTGTGCTTTTTCAGATTAGCATTGCGACGTATTTTTTAGCAGTTTCAGCAAAAATCATACATAGGATCTGGCCCTCTGTAAAGCATTAAGTAATTAACACAAGGGGTTTTAACAAAAAACAAATTTCATATTTTTATAAATGTTAATTGTTTGCAGATGATTGCACTAGTTTCTATCTAAATTCACTTTTAAGGAGTTCCTTATAACCAGGTGATATTGCCAAGAGCAGTAAAGGTTCATATTGTTGCTACCAAGCATCATTGTTCTGTGCAGATAATGAGCTTTTCTTCTGGGAAGCTTAGAATCCCAGAATCATAGAAAGGCCTGGGTTCAAAGGGGCCTTAAAAATCAGCTGGTTCCACCCCTCCTGCAAAGGACAGGGACACCTTCCACCAGACCAGGTTGCTCAAATCCCCATCCAAACACCTGGAGAGCAGAAAAGTCAGGTTTCATCACATCACATCACATCACAATAACTGGCCTAGTTTGACTACTGTATTAAAACACTTAATTTGTCTCTATTGTGGGAAAGAGGATGTGTAATTAATTATTTAGGAGGCTCATTAGGTTTGCCCCATATTCAGTATTACATTGGCTGAATTCTTTAGGCACCTGGAAGTGGCTTGCAACATCTTCTGCAAACAGATTGGCACCTCTCAGTAGCACTGGGTGAAGCAATAAAAGCAATCAAATTCATTATCCCTCCTTTATGTTGGTACTGCTCCATTAATTTTAACAGCCTCCCTTGACACACAGAGGTGTAAAGGAATACCAGACACCTGCTTTGCTATTTTTGAAAACTGACTTCAATAGTTTGAAAGAGATTTCTCTCTTGAAATAATTTTGACCTTCAGGAAGGTCAAAAAAGCATGTGTGGGTTTATATAAACATTCTTCTTTTTTTAACCTTCCAATTTATTTTTTATTTACAGTAACTCATTTTAAGGCATTTTACTGAAGAAAGAACCTAAAGCAGTTATATTTGCTTTAATAGAGAAGATCATCATATTTTAAAAATTAATTCTAGTTAAAAATAAGATTTAAGGGCCTGGCTGTGTCTTAGGTTTATGCATGCCATTTAAAAGTTGGCATTGATATTACAGGGTCTACCAGGAGAACAAATTCACTAAAAGCAGAAGGGGTGAGCTGCAATCATACTTTCCTATTAATAGAGGTAGGAAAGCTGAAAACCATAGGGTGGGAGAGCAGATGTAGCCCTTTCCCTGCTACCACCTAAGCCACAGCTGTGCTGGGAAAGTTCCTTGGGGTTCACTGATGGTGAGCTGGGAAGGGACAGGACACCGTGGTCATGCTCTGAGAGACTAATGGATGTGTTACATAGCACTTCTCAGTGGTTTAGTCATCCTTACAGGAAAAAATCCAACAAAACAAAAAACCAAACACAACAACACCCCAAGAAGACAACTCAATACTATGTGGAACTGTTTTAAGTAGAATATTTTAAAGAAAGAACTCTGTGTAACATAATAGGGCCAGCTTGCAGAATGGTTGGTCAAGGTAACACAGGAGAAATTGCCATAGTCACCAATGCTATGTCCAGCTTTTCTCTCTGCAGGCCCAGAAAGACTTGAAGAACATTTCATGCTCTATAGAACAGCTGAATAAACCTGTGCTGAGTGATGAACATGCCAGCACATTCAATTCTCTTGCCTAATCAAACTAATCTCTCAAGTAGATAGTCATCAAAACCAAGCATCCTTCTGCAGCTGTGAGGAGCTACTCTGCAAAGAGGGGTTGGAGCGAGATGAAAATGGGCCAATCACCTCTTTTGGGCAGCATCACTGGAATCGGCATCACTGGAATTAGCGAACACCAGAAATGCACAGCAAAAGCAAAACACCACAGTGGGCAGATGTAAGATCCATTAGCCCATTAAGGGTGGAGCTGTTGGCCTGCTGGGAAATTATTGTCCACTTTATGTCTTGATATTGGAAAGAAATTAACTAAATGAGCAAAGGCAGTTTTAGCACTTGAGCTGCTTAATTATGCCCTTTGAAGCCACAGAGCAAAGGATGAAGGAAATGCTCTCTGAATGTCCTTATTAGTCATTCGCTTCTCTGATGGCAATAATAATTACACTGTCCTACATTGGAAGGAGTGTTCCTAGTGAATCCCCATACTCCATGATAACATTTCCATCAGGGCAGGCTGAGATAATGATGTGGGTAATTAGAGCTCTGGCTGCAGGGTAGGAGAGCTATGGTGGTGAGCTGTGAATGTCCCTCCTGGGCAGAGCATCCTAGCCTCACCTCCCAAGGCTTAGGCTAGAGGAGAAAATCCTGCAGCTGAGAGGAAGTCCTACGCAAATGATTTGACTCCTCCTATGTGTATGGACTCCAAAGGAATTTCCTCCCTTATTGTTGTGGCTGCAAACAAAATGGTAGATGAGATTTTTGTTAGATTTGATTTTTGTTAGGTTTTAACCAGCAGAAACACCATTATTGTCCTTCGAGTTTGTGTGCTGCATGATGTACCACAGTAGCTGCTAATGAATATCCTGAAACATAGTGAACGTTGAAACCTGTTCACTAATGGCAAAAGAGACCCATAAAAAGGCAGTGGTATCTGAGCAGCACTTTTGTGCCATTGATGCTCCATTCAGTATCTGCAAAGCAAAACTGCCCAGAAATTGAATCGCTGGAGCACCCGCACTTGTGGCAGCAGCAGCTCTGGCGAAGCAGCAGGCAGGCAATGGCAGATTGCAGTGGGACTTTCCCTGGCAGCACCTGACACAGGCATGAATAATGGAGGGACTCATTAATCATTTACAGAATTGCTGTTCTGTGGATTCATCAATATTAGAAACTCATGTTGAAGTCTTTCTCTTTTGATCCCACTGAGCATTTTGTGCTTGGCAAGGTCATGCTGTCCCTAGGATGGGAAAAGGCACACCAGGAGAGGGTTTTGCAGCCCACAGCTCATCCGCTTCGAGATCCCTGCCCAAGCTCACAAATCACAGCGCTTCCAAATATAGACGGGCCGTGAACCTAAAGGGACGCGCACTCCTCAAATAACAGGAAAATGTGAATAGAAGTGGGGGAAAAAAATTATAAAGTTTAAAACTGTTTAGAAATGTAACTGTTCCGCTGTCCCGAGCTGCAACAGCCGCGCTCCGGTCGCTCGGGCTGCACCGGCCGCTCCCGGCCACAGGAGGGGGAAAA
The DNA here is from genome assembly GCA_003676055.1 of Chloebia gouldiae. Classification (NCBI taxonomy): domain Eukaryota; kingdom Metazoa; phylum Chordata; class Aves; order Passeriformes; family Passeridae; genus Chloebia; species Chloebia gouldiae. Next base: position 7,134,180 of record QUSF01000004.1, read on the forward strand.
AAAAATTATGAAGCTTAAAACTGTTTAGAAATGTAACTGTCCCCCCATCCAGCTCTGCTCGGGGCTCTGCAGCCGTCCCCAGCTCCCTGCCCGGCCGTGCCGCCGTCCCGAGCTGCAGCGGCCGCTCCCGGCCACAGGAGGGGAGCGCTGCCGCGCGCTCCCGGCGGCTCCGCGCCTCTCCCGGAGGGAAGCGGGGCTGCGCCCAGCCCCTCCCCGCGGAACGGGCCACGCCGGCAGGAGCCCCCGGGCAGCGGCTGCAGGAAGGAGGGAGCGGCCGGGACCCCCCGGTTCCCCGCGGCCTCCCGGCGTGCGGATGGCTGTGACAAACGCGGGCAGCCCACCCGGGACCCGAGCGAGAGCCGAGCGCGTGTCGCGCCCCGGCGTGTGCCACTCGTGGCGTGGGGCTCCGGGCAAACCCTGCAGGTGCCCGAACGCGCGTCCGCATCTCGCCGTGCTCATGGCAGCGCACCCCGGACTGGGGAAGGGATGATGCGCTGTGATTTCGTGCTTCTGGAGCTTTTATCCACCAGCTAAGATTCATCTTCAGAGAATCTTAAAAAAAAAAAAAAAAAAAAAAAAAGGCTTTTGGGTTTTTTTTTTTAACCCCTCCTTAATGTACATACAGTTGTTTTTGTTTTTCTGGTTTCAGTGGACATTTCTAGATGCTTCTTATCTCAAACAGGGCATGGTGTGCCTGCTCTGATTACTGCCCGGCTGTAGAAATACAGCGTTCAGTAGCTTAATCAGAGGTGGGGAATTGTGGCTTCAAGGCAAATATTGGGCTGGATCTGAAGCTTGTTGAAGTCAACATGGCTCCCACAGGGATTTTTAATCAGGCCTATCATTAATTCCCTAATGAAGTTAGCCGCTTATCTTTATTAGATGGACTCTTCAATGAATTGATTTAATCTAGAGGACTTCTCCTCCCTGACAGATTTGCAGAGCCCCATGCACTCCTGCTTCTGCGCAGAGCCCAGCCTGCCCTCAGCCAACCGTGCTCTGCTTCCCAAGGAGATAATCAGCTGGCCCATCTCCTCTCAATCAATAAGCATTTATTCTAATTGAAATCAACATCGACTGGATACCAACCAGGAATGTGAAATGCTCTATAAATAATGTGCATGAGCTGTAGCCTGGGAGTTGGCAGTGGCAGGGCTGTCAGTGGGAGTGCTAATGGGGGGGACACATGCCACCCAGCGATCTGTCACTCTCCCAGTGCCCTATTTACAGCTCTCACCAGGGAGCTCCCTGACTCACTTTGATGATGAATTAGTTTCCTCTGATGGATCAACCTCCCAGTCCCCCATTGCAACACCTTGCAAAATGCATTGCCTAAAGAGAATTCCTCATTAACATATAAATCATGATGTCTTTCTTTTTGGCACCCCAGGCAAAACTATGGGCCAAGAGCTCCCCCCAGTCAAGCTTTTCCCTGAAGGGAGAACTTTCATTGATTGCTAAATGGAAAGAGGAAGGAGTGAAATCATTTAATTGTATGACTTCTCTGATGTGCTGAAGTGTAGACTTTAAGTAAGTATATGACTTCCCCAGCAAGGATGCTTTCTCCACGTTTTATTGCAGGCCATGGTATGATTCCTCTCTATCATAACCATTTACTGTAGTAGGTGTTCAAGTGCTGGTTTACCAGCAATATCAGGGTCTTTTGGATACCCCACCTTTTGGATACCCCACCAATGGGGATAAAACCTAAATTCACAAATTAGTCTTAAGACCAGAAATCTGTGATATCTGTACAATCTTTTGTAGACAGATCTGTTTCTTCCGTTCTACATGGTGCAAGGACACAAGGTGTCTGTGAGTCAAGAGATGAGCAGCCACTGATGTGTGCTGAAGTTAATAAACACTTTTCATATTCAGTGTGGGAAGCATCAGCAGAAATACCTTGAGGCATTTGGTGTTTTATATCTAGCTCTGCTACAAACTCGTAGGGTGATGGTAGGTGACTGCCTGTATGGACAAGTTAGGATCATCTGAATTAGTGGATTTTCAGTTCACTCACTACAGTGAACTGCCCCAAACTACCCCTGTTTCTCATTGGTTGGACTATGCAGAAACTAATTTCTGATTCTGTATTTTCATGTGGGTACACCATGGGCTGATAGCAATGTGGCAGTTCTGTCAAATCTGGCTTGAAAATGAGGACAGGAAGCACCACACTGTCCACTGAATCAGATGAAGCTTGGTGAGGGATAGCACATTGTGGTTCCACCTCAAGCCTTATTAATGTGTCTAGGAAATGGACCAAATTGGCACAGCAAGCAGCAACAGCAGGAAGGAGGTGTTGAATTCTGGAGCCTGCTGTGCAACCCCCTTGGAGCATCCTCTCCTTCCTCTGGAGCTGCAGCAGAGATGGCATACAGGACCTACCAAACCCACCACCAGCATCGTGTCAGTACCATTGTGTCAGAGGTAATGAGCACTAGGATGCAACTGATTTTGGATGGATGGCAGGGAAACCTTCTCATCCTGTGTGCTCTTCTGGCTTCCACACCAGTGGCATAGCCCACATAATCTATCTTTCCCTCAATCTCAGGGAAGCCTGTCCTGCAGCTTCTCCCATTCCCTGGCATGTCTGTCAGACGAATCAAACTTCCATATGGTGCTTTTGGCAAGAGGTGCCTGTCTGGAGAGCAGAGCAGATGGTCTTTAAGAAACAAGACCACAATACCTCATCCCAGACAGTGCAGCAGAAAGCCTGTGAGTGTCTACTTCCAGTATATATATGTACTTTTTACTGGAGTCTCCATGGTCTTAGGGCAGCTGCAGAGAGAGAACAGCTGAACTACCCAGCACCTGAGACCAAGGTGAGAAGCATTTCCCAGAGTGTGATCATGGCCAGGATCTACAACAATTCCCATGCCATCCTTCTAGCCAGCAGTCTGCCACCCCCTGAGCTCAGGCAGCCCAGCCTCTGCCCAAAGCATCACCAGTGCTGCCCTGCCCCTTCCTCTCCTGCCTCCTTTCAGCCCCACCTCTTTCCCCACAGCAGCTCTTCCTCCACAGCCTTTCTCCTGTGCTGCCCCACTGCACTCCTCAGGTCGAGGATAAATGCAGCAAACCAGCACAGACACCATCTTTTCTCTGGTCACCTTTTCTGGGAAAATTTATAATCTCATACTAAAATCCATAGACAATTGAAATTTTGGCAGTTTCAACAGGAATAATAAGAATGATTTCAATGTCGCAAATTTGCCTTTTTGCTGTCCTACCTTCTGCCAACACTAGGCAGCAGCTTACCTACCTTTACCTCAAACAAAGTGCAGCCTCCAAATTTAAGCACTGCAAGCCAGCTCGCCCTCCCTTCGACCTTCTGTTTACCATCCATTTGCTACATTACACAGGATTTAAAGCAAGGATACTTTTTTTTTTCTTGTTTAGTGTTTACATTAGAGAGATTGGTATCAGTTTAATTGAATCATCTTAAAAAGATTTTGTAGCAGGCACTGCTTTCCTGCGCACACAGCAGCAAAGCACGGCGCAGCTCCATCCAGGGCTGAGCCAGCTGGGCAAGGAGGGGAGCCCGCAGCAATGCAGCTCGGGGTCATTGCCTCCACCAGCACTGCCAGAAGGAGAGCTTGGAAATTCCAGCAAGTCTTCTTGGAAGGGTGTCCTTCCTGAACATGAGGAACACTAAAAGGAGGTGTGATGCCTTTGCTGCAAGGTGGGCTAAAAAATAGGGCACAGAAGGCATGTTTCTCCTAAATCCCAGTGCTTTTTTGCTGTTTATGCATCACAACATCCATTAGTTTCATTTGTGCATAGTTCTGTTTTCAGTTTTCCAACTTTTTTGAGGTGCTTTTTCCATACTGGCCAGGCCTTATATGGTACACTAGTGTTAATCCACAGCTGTCCTGGCACCACCTGCTGATCTAGTCCTCCCCTTTTTTCCTCCTTATGTTTTTCAGAAATTAGTAGAAAGGCCTGGAGTTCTGGCTGTTTTAACTACTGAACATTTCCTTCACAATTTTTAGCTGTGGGCTTGAGTCATGGCTGTGGATTCTCTTGTACTGACTCATATGAGGGGAAGAATTCATCTCCGTTAGAAGGCTGAGTGATCAAAATGATTTATACCCTTCATGCTTTTATCCTTTTCAAATTCACCGTGTGTCACACAGATACAAATTGTAAATGTCTTGTGAGGAAATGAAAGAGTGATTTTGAGCATGCCTCAAAAATCTGAGTTCTCAGGAAGCCTCAGCTGCCCTCAGTCCTGGGAGAGCTGTTGGAAGATGCACCACAGTGACAAAGCTGCCCACTAGCTGCCACCAGCAAGGGTGACTAAGGGGTGAAACAAGCTAAAACTTAGGATCCTGTATGCTGGCTTTGACTGGGGCAGGGTTAACTTTCTTCCCAGTGGCTGGTATGGGGCTTTGTTTTGTATTTGTGCTGAGTGCAGGTTTGGTAATTGAGATGTTTTGTTATTGCTGAGTAGGGCTTACACAGAGCCAAGGCCTTTTCTCCTTTCTGAACTGCCATGCAGGGAAGCTGGAGGTGTGTGGAAGGCTGGGAGGGGACACAGCCAGGAGAGGTGACCCCAGCTGACCAAAGGGATATTCCAGACCATGTGCAGTATATAAAGCAGAGGGAAGAAGGAGGAAGGGGGACATTTGGAGTGATGTTTGTCTTCCCAAGTCACCATCACGTGTAATGGGGCTCTGCTCTCCTGGAGGTGGCTGAACACCTCCCATGAGAAGCACTGAATTCATTCTTTGTTGTGCTTTGCTTGTTTCTGCCGCTTTTGCTTCCTCAATTGAACTGTCTTTATTTCAGCTCACAAATTTTCTACCTTTTACCTTTCTGATTCTCTCCCCAGTCCCACTGGTGAGGGAGTGAACAAGTGGCTGCCTGGGGCTTGGCTGCTGGCTGGGGTGGGACCACGACATCGTGGAAGCCTGGCTGCCACAGCGAGCACAAGGGCTCGTGCAGAGCTCAGCCCTTTCTCAGAAGAAAGCTCTCAGCAGCAACAGCCAGGGTGTGAAGCACTCATGGGCACGTGGGACCTTCTCTGGGGCTTCACCAAGGGCAGTGCATGACAGCCCCTTCCCCAACAGCCATCACCTCAGCCTGGCAGAGCCGCCCAGCTGGGGAAGCTGAGGAAGGGGATGGCTGTCTCTGCTGCTACTGTGAGAGGGCAGACTCCTGCCATCAGTAATCAGGCCAAGAGTCAATACAAAGGAGATGCATGCAACTCTTATAACTGGAGTAATGCAAAATGCATGGCTCTACTGTCATCTCACTGTTGTTTTCATAATCCCAGTTTATGGGTCTGCAGAATCCCTTTGTGCAGTATTGTATTTAGAGATTTGGGGTTTCTGAGGCCAAGGGCTTTACTACTACTTACACGAGCTGTGCAAGCTGTAGTTGCACAATAGTTAAACATTACTTACCATGTGTTTATCTGCTGTGCTGTCCCAGTCCCTCCTCTATACCCGGCTGCTGGCATGATGCTTATCTGACCATGAAGTAAATCAGCTCAGGAAAGTAAACCAGCAGAAAACTGACCTGGCAAAAAAAAAAAAATTACTTTCTGCTAGGTAAGCTCATGCAGTGGCTCACTGCAGTGTGGGAGATGGGAGTGCTTCCCAGGGTGTATCTCCATTTAGGAAGGTATTTCCATTAGGCAAGAGTGGGATCATGCCAGTGCTAACCAAAGTAATTTTAAAGCAATGTGACAGAGCATACTCAGTTGCCCTATCACACAGTGGGAAAATAGACAGAAGAGTCCAGGCAGGGTGATGAAATGCAGTATTTCACAAGTTCAAATTTGAGATCTTCCCTGAAATCTCTTGTAGAGAGAGCTGACGAGCACTTGTGTTGTTCACATTTTGTTTGCAAGTAGGCTGTCTGGGGAGGTTGTGGAATCTCTCTCTTCAGAGATAATAAAACCCACCTAGGTTCAATCCTGTGCAATTAGCTGTAGGTGGCCCTGCTTCTGCAGGGAGATTGGACAGGATGACCTCCAGAGTTCCCTTCCAAACTGAACCATTCTGTGATTATTGTGTCCTATTAAAAACAGTTCAGAAGCAGCTGTAAGCTCATGAGCCTCAGGGTAGAAGGCCCAGCCCCAGGGAGAAGAGCCAGGGGGCAGTTTCTTAGTTAAGGTGAGTCAGTCAGTCTGCACTGATGATGGATGGAAAAGTGGGTTTTGTGCAGCTCCCTGGTTCTGGCACCCACGTTCTCCCTGCCTCCCTGGCCTCCAGACCACACTCCTGCAACCACACTAATGCCTGCTTCAGGTTCAAGTCTGTCTCCAGTGCCTGTTGCTCTGTCTGGCTGCGAAGCAGCCTCGCTGCAGGGGATGGTGCAAGGGAAGTGGTGGTAAATCCTTTCCAGAAACACAGATTCATATTTGTTTTAGTGGAGCATGAAACCATAAGGGCAATGTTCCTGTGCTTCCAGCCACACCTGCCACAGCTCTGCCCTTTCTCCTGTCCTGTTATGTCCCCCTGCCCATTCTCCAGCCTTTCTTTACCAATATATTCTAACCCATCAGCAACCCCCTCTTCCTCTGGCACTTATCCAGCCAGTTTTTTTTTCTCACTAACCTTGCATACTAATTTTAATTTCTTTGCTCTAAAAATTTTCTGCCATTTTAATGGGCGAAATTGGTTTTCAGGGAGCAGGAGCTCAAGGTACCTGGCAGAAGCACAGATGCAAGGGCAGACAAGGAGTTTGTGAGACCCTTTTGGCAATAATGAGGTGCTGCTTTGGCTTGACAGACTGAAATCAGATGGTCCTGTTTGTTCTCACTCTCCAATTTAATTATTTGTGTTCTCTCCTCCCCATTCTGATAAAAATGGAGTTTTTAAAATGTGAATTGGGTTTGTAAATATATTCACTTTTTTATCCCCCATCCTCTGAACAAACCCATTTAACAGCTCCCTAACCCAAAATGTATGCTATTATATGACTGGAGTGTGGATAAACAGTAAATTGATAGCAGGGTTGAGATGCAAATCTACAGATAACATTTTACTTCAAGGGCAGAGGATCACAGAAGTCCCGGCTGAACTGTACCTCTGGGGCAGCCCTGAAGAAGTAGAGAGGCTGACAAGAAACCCCTCCCCACCCTGTCCTCATGTTTAAATGCAAACAAATACTGAGAACAGAAATATATATATATTTTCCTGACATTCTCTGCATGTTATTAATCCTCTTTTCCTCTACCAAAGAATATATTAGTGAGAGTTGGCTAATAATGCAGAGACATCTGGCTGGGACCAGAAAGAGTAGCATGTTTATGCATTATTAATGTGTCAGAAAAAGCAGACTTCTGTGGCCTGTATGTATTGGATCAGTATGGAATGGGTTTTACAGGAGAGTTAGCATTGATAATTGGTCCATTTTGCTTATCTTTTGCAATGGAACAGTCTCCAGGAAGAGGCATGTTTATTTTGTCAAACAGTGAAAGACATTGTTTTGAAATAGCCTTTACTGAGCAGTTAGAGCACAACACTACTTTATTCCTAAAAGAGGGAATGTGATCTGGGAAGTAATGCAGGATGAGCAGAATAGGAAAAATGCAAATTTCCACCTTAGCAAATCTGTAATCACAAACTGTCTTTGGGGGACCCTCGGTTGTTTGAGTACAGCAGTGCTCCAGTCCCACAAGTGAAACAGAACCCTTGAAGGGAACACAGAATTACAGTGGGGCTTCCTAAGGCACAACTTGGCACAGAGGAGATGCATTTTGTTGACTGGTTTATGTCTTGACAAATATAACACAAGGAGGCTAAAACCCCAAATTTTGTGCCGTAGGGTGGGGGCCATTGGGGCTGCCCAGGTGTGAGACACAATGATCAGTTTTATCTTCCAGCTCTGTCTGCCTTTGGTTTACTGGTTGGATGTGTGACAGTAAAACCAGCAAGAAACTGGATGAGGCCCCGACCTTGGAAAGAGAGAGCTACATGCATTCATGTGCTGCTCCTTTCCAAAGGATGGAGTGACTTTGTTAGCATCTAGCTCGTAAATCAGGGTACAAGGAGACAGCCTGGCTCCCCCCTCCCCAGCCTCTGACATATGAAGACCTTGGCTCAGCAGCAGGGTAGAGTCACATTTCCAGCAGCACAGGGAGTGCACCAGCCATGTCTCAGCTTATATAGACAAGTATTGGCACCAGGCTCCTGGAGTAGGATTCATTTCACAAGTCTGTGTCTGAACTAGTCATCCTGGACTGCTTCTAGAATTGACAGGTGCTCTGAGGATGTAATTCACCCTGTGCAGGAGTAGATATCCAATAGGGGTCAAATGCATTGCCCCAGAAAGGGCCCATTTCTCTCTGCTGATTACAAGGAGTGCTGAGCCTGCTGCCTCTGCTACAGCTGCCCACAAAACATGAGATGTGTGATGTGCCTGCTGTGGCAGAGGGGTCTGGGCACAGCACCTACAGCTTGGTAGTGCCACAGTGTGATGCCATGGCCACGTGGCTGTGCAGAACCTCAGCTTCCTCACAGAGACAGCAGTGCCCTGGAGCCAGCTCAGTGGCACCCAGGCAACTGCTCTTGGCCAAGCTGGCTCACAGGAAGGCCACAGTGGCTGCTCAGGAGCTGGGATACACATGGTGCCTTGGAGCAGGGTGTCCCTTCAGGGAACCTGCACAGGTAGTCAGTGTATATCCAAGGCATCTTGAAATCCCAGCTGAAACTGGGGCACTGCTGAAGCAACAATACAACATGCATGAAATAGTTAGTCTTGGTTAGGTTGAAGCAAGGTGAAGCCTTCCAGCACAAATTGCTTACTTGGCTTAGGAAACAGCCTCATCTGGAGATGCCAAATGCATGGGCACCAATCTGCTCTGCACTGATCCAGCAGATTGAGGCAGGGCAGAGCTGCTGTGCCCATCCAAGGGATGTGCAGGGAGGCAATGGCTCCAGCCACTCTTGGAATGGGCCATGGCAGGTGTGCAGACACCAACTCACTCCCAGGACCATATGGATAGCTGTGCCACACTTGCAATGATGCTAAAAAAGCAGCCAAATCTTTGTCTTTTGAAAAGACATATCTTTCTGGAAAGCCATGAAACAACATTAAAGCAAGTGACTCAGAAGCCTGCCATTTTTCAAGTCCCTAGGCATGGTGCAGCTTGACAGCAGCTCCCAGGCAGAGCCAAGCAGATGCATCCACCTTGCAGAGCCCTGGGATCAGGGTGAGGCTTGGGGACAGCACAAAACCCAACCATAGCTGTGGGAAGCATTGAGGCAAAAGCCCACAGCGTGAGATTCACACCCAGTGTGTGAGATTTGACGGGTCTGCCACTCTGCAGAGCCAGGCTCTGGCCCCTGGTGAATATGATGACAAAAGGACAGATGCTGCCAGGCTGCTTGGCCTTGCTGTCGCTGCAATGGCAATGACACTCAGAAACTTGGCAGCTCTGGAAGAGAAGTCCTAGTTCCTTGTCCTGCCCACAGGACTGTGGCTCTCCCCCAAAAGCATGAGACCATCTGGGTTTCTTGATGATATTTCCAGTCCCAAGAGAAAGAAGAAGCTCCAGGAAATGCCGGTTTTGAAACTCATTTGAAACAAGCTTGCACCTCTCTGGTTGGGAGAGTTTGAATATTTTGGCCATGTTTTTGTAGGGCCTGAGCCCCCACATACACCTGGTCCTACCTGCATCTTTCCCCCCTTCAGAGCCCCTTTTTGCTCAGAGTGCTGAAGGGAAACAGTCTGACTTGGCAAATAACTTGCTGTGAAAATGATGAATTCAAGAGCACGTGGAACTTGTGGTTGAAAAAACCCGTCTGATCAGCAGAACTTTTCTCCCTCAGCATCTAAGGGCAGATTTAGTCTCAAGGCCAAGCTGCCATGTGGTTATAAAATAGAAGCAGGCCTGAAGAGCTGATCTAACTTTCTTCAATTGTCTGTGTATCTTTAACCATGTTCACCACTTAAAATGCAGCAGAGTTGGCAGCTGATAATTAGACTGAGCCTGCAGCAGCATGGCCAGTGGCCAGATCACATGGTTCCTTTCATCTGCATATTTATGCATTTAAAGGAGAGGAAAACTTTCATAACATTTTAATAACTAGGTTTTTCTGAAACCATAAATCCAGTCCTCTGGGCTTAGCCTACTCTCTCCTTCTGATCTTACATAAGTGAAAGAGGGTGGGGTGTTTTGTTTGCTCTCCCTGTTCCTTTCCTGTGCATGAACGTGCAAAGCCCAGCCTCTCCAGCGTGGGGTCCTCCGGAGAGTGGGAGGGTCAGGCAAGGTAAAACTGCACTTCTAAGGATGAAGGCATAACTTTGATTTGGTTCCTGGCGTGGGAACAATTCCCCTTTCCCAAGATAGCTCATCTACAGACTAGCAGGAATGAAGCTGCTTTGCTAAACAATGGCTCCAAACAAAGAATTCCTGATATCTGTATTTCAAACAGAAGCTACAGCACATGTTGGCTGATGCTTTTCTTAGCACATCACCATCAGATTCAGCCCCAGGACAGTGATCTTTCAGATCATGAGCTGAAAAGATGTCAAAACATGGGGAGCTGGTCCTAGTCCCACCCACCCCCCGCTCTGTGGGTGCAGGAGCTCTGTTTCCATGCATGCTGCCAGAGACAGCCATGGGTGGGCTGTCCCCCTACATGAGGTGCCTCCACTCCTCCCATGGACAGATCCCAGCAGTGCCTGACCACTGTCTGCAGCCACTGCCTTATCTCTTGGCAGGGAAGAGCCCGGGCAATGCTGCGAGGTGCTGTGACAGGGGGGACACTGTGTCCATCTCCTCTGCCGGGGGGTGGCAGCTCCCTCGACAGCCTTGCTGACATCCTGCAGGGTCCTGCAGTGAGGCTTTGCAGACCATCCTCCCTCTCCCTGGAGGCATCACTGGCATGTGCACAGGGGCTTTTCCATTAGCATGAAATGACAGCTACTATCAGCACAAAAACAGAAGGTGAGGATGAGAGACTAATCCTTATGCTTCTGTGTTGTCTTAGTAAGATGACGGAAGCACTGTTAAAATAACACTGATTCACAGTTTTCTTTCAAAGATGAAGCACTCTGTTAAAATAAAATTGAAAACTATTTAACGAGATGAAGTTCTTAAACACCACTATATTTTTAAGGAAAAGTTAATTATTCTGTGCTGAAAGCAACCCCTACAAAAGGTTTTCTAGGTGAATCAACCAATATGTTGCTGATTTGTAAGGGTCTTGATATAGGTTTTAGTTGTTGTTTTCATATAGCAAGCAAACAAACAAATCAATTTCAATGATTAAGAAATTTCTAGAATATATCTTGAACTGCTGTTTAGCAGTGCCAGTAAAACTTTGGGGTTTGACACAACCTTGGGGTACAAGTGAATTTAGGCTGGTGCCACTGCTTTGTTTCAGAGGTAATGTTAATTGATATAATTATGTAACAATAGTTTTGCTAGACAAACTGAGAATCAAGCCCAGAAAAATGTAAACCATGGCATTAATTCCACTGGGAGGAACAGTGGTTTGTTTCTTGTGTATTTAAAGAATCAGAACAAACAAACAAGGGCAAGATTAATTAGGAGTGGGAGTAAATTACTCCCTCCCCAAGCAAATGAGGAACAGCACTGGACAGGACACAGCAGCAGTGCCAAAATATTACTTGACATTTTCCACTGGAGGTCCAAGAGAATTTCCTTTGCACTCCAGTGTTTCCAGGACATTCATAAAGCACCTCTCTGGCTACCTGTTGTAATGATAAACTTGTGTCCTTAGATGTCAATATCAAGTTTTTAATCTAAAGCTGAACTCTCTGATCTGTCATCTGAAGTAGTGAGGGAATTTGCAGCAGGGTTTTTCCCAGCAAAGAAAAACAATTTACTTGCTAAAGACATTATGTGGGAGATATAACTCACAGATACAAGAATTTGAAAATTTAGGTGTTTGTTTTGTAATTTTGGGGGTTGCTGGTTTTTAACTTAATTTTGAGCTATATCTTACATTTCCAGTACTGTAAGTAGGGCAACAGATTTTAGCCAAAAAGTCCACTTGAGACTTCTATTGATTTTGATGGGGTTTGAGGATAAATACTGATGAACATAACACAATGTTGGAATTTGCATTTTCCTAAGCCTTGTCTAGACTTGGATTTGGAAGGTGTGATGCACCATGTGACACAATGTACTTAAGGCAATGTGATTTTAATGCACAGCTTTAAACTTGGTTGTTTTTCAGGAAGCTATTACTACATTGTATTTAACACTTGCTAATCTAGAAACCATGGATGGTAAATGAAAAGAGAGGTTACAAATCAAAGGCAGGCTGATCTTGTGGTGACACTTTTCAGATGTGGCCTCTTGCTGCACACAGGGCTATTTGATCTCTGCTGGAATAGAAATAAGGGCTCCCCAGTCCTATGTGGTACTACTTCCCCAGAGAAGTGGTGGAATCACTGTCCCTGGAAGTGTTAAAACACATGTGACAATTAGGGACATGGTTTAGTGGTGGACCTGGCAGTGCTGGGTTAATAGTTGGACTCAATGACCTTGGAGGTCTTTCCCAACCTCAGTGATTCTCTGATTCTGTGATTCTGTGTGTTGGCTGTAAGAGTAAGAGGCAGTGGGGCCATGTGTGGATGTTGAGGGTGTGGGTCTACAAGGGGTTAACGAGTAGGTGTGCTGGAATGGCACATGGGGAGTAGGGGTGTGAGTGAATGACAGGAGAACTTGAGTGTGAAGGCTTTAGGTATAGATTTGGGCTTGGGGGAGAACAGTGGTTGTGGTCCCTGGAAGTGGGTGAGGATAAGGCTGTTGTGGCAGTGGGTGCATTGAAGGGATGTCATTTTGTGCCCAGAAAATCCAAGCATATGTATTCCTTAAAATACTACCAGCTATGCCAGGAAGTCTTCTCTACCAGTAAACTCAGAATTTTGCCATCTGGGTTGGCCAGCTAGGCAGGCTGAGGCTCTGAAGGCCCTAAAGCACAAGCCCTTGCCTTGCCTGGAGCTCTCACACAGAACCAGGAGCTGAATTCCAAGCAGAGGAGTCTGACAGCTGTTCCCTTCAGCTATCAGCCATCCTTGGTACACCCAGACCTGTTTGATGTAATCTGATACATTTTCCTGTTAGCCAAAAACTATAACTCAGGGGAAATCCACCATCCTGAGCTAACTAGATGCTGCAGAGGAGGCAGAGGGGCTCACGGTTACCTCTCATAAAACCCTCTCCTGTGAATTTTCCCATCTCCACATTGCTGGTGGTGACATGTTGGTACACTGGGACAATGGAACCAAGGGGAAAGATTGCTCCAAGTACTACAGTTAGCAAGAACAGTCCATGCTGAAGTCCTACCAATCCATCATGAGGGGCCATTCTGGATACTGGAGTTACACTTCACTGATTCCTCAAATTGGAGCCCAAAGCCTAGTAGGATGAAGTGTTCTGACTTCTAGCCACATTTATAGGTGCCCTTACAGAAATCAGTGTTAATCCAGATATGAGATTTGGGCCTACAGCTGACTGTCACAGATTCCACTTTTCTTTCCCTGAATTAATCTGAAGTTTCATCAGAATGTTGTTTAGAGCATTAAAGTTTGCAGAATATGCCATGTGAAAACAGAGGTATGACACTCATTGGTACTTGAGCCCTGCCTGATGCAGCAGGAGTTGATTTTTCATTACTGGGCTCTGTCTCTCTCACTGCTTTTCAATGTGTCATGCAGTCACTGGTCATGTAAACGTCTGTGCAAACATACTGAACATGAGTAATGCAGCATCTGTTGCTATTTATTAAACTGTGGTTTATATCTTTGGAGTACATGGTATATCTTTCATGGCTGTGGCTTTAACTCTGTTATTACAATACAGAAATAATTAAGAGTATTAAAGTTTGCGTCTAAAAATAATTATATTCCCAACTTTTATCTATGGAGGCAACATTTTCATATCCATTCTCTCCTAAAAGCACAGCATCCTTTGGGAAGATGTGATAGACACATTTAGGTAAATATCATCCCTCCAGCACACATGGTTTCCATTGCAATTGATCCCCTGCTGTTTCCTTCCAAGCACTTTCCTCTGTTACATATTCCACCATGGCAGCTGAAATACTGATCAGCGACAGCAGAGACAAATTGACTCCAGCAACCAGGAGTTTTAAGGGCAGTAAATGTTTATATCTGAGTTTTTATGTACTGTAGTTACTGAAATACAGGTTTTAGGCATGCACTGAAATTTCCAGTGGCATTGAAAGTCTGAAGTTGCTTGAGCCAGTTATAATTTAGTAAAAGGATAGAATGAATACAGGCTGACGGAGTGAAATGGGGCATAAGGACAGTGCACTGCAAAACAGCCACATGGGCCCAAAAGCTGTACAGAAGATGCTTCCTCCTCTAGCCTCCCCTTAGGGCTGGGAACAGCTTGGGTGCTTCACACAGACCCGGCACAGAAGCTGCACCTGAGCCACGTGTGATCTGCCTGAAATATGGGGGTCACAAGCTGCTCACTGCAGTCTAGCAGAGAAACAATCCCATAGGCTTTTAAACTGGCACAGCCATTGGTAAAAGTTTCTCAGCAGACAGTAACAGTGAGAAGCTGGGAAAAAAGCAGGGTGGGAATTGCTACTTCCAGTGACTGAGTTTCCTCAAATGCATGTCAAACTCATGTTTCCTCAAACCCTATGTCAAACAGTTCTAGATGTGGCACCTTCTTAGTCTCTAGCACATGAACAGCATTGGTCATAAAGATATGCTTGAGTCCTGGCTCATTCTCTGTGCCAGCCAGAAGAATGAGGGTTCAGGCTCTAAGAATGTGCTTACTCCTTTGCACAGGGTTGTCTACATGTCCTACAAAAGCCACTTGCTATGGCAACAGCAAACTAAGCATTGTAATTCTTTAAAGCCTAGATTCACTTTTTCTTTATGTTTTTATTATTATTATTGCTTGTCAATCACTGTGTGTTCAAAACTTCCAAGACACGATCAGTGGTCTCTTGTGCCAGGGTCTAACTGCAGGTCTGATGCTGGAAGCTGCACTTATACAGGTGACACTGGCATTGCCTGCAACTTCACCATCTGCTGAGGGGCTGCACATGATTGGCAGCAACCCTACAATGCGTACTTGACAGAAAAACCTGCTTGCTGCATGAAAGAAGCATCACACGACTAAAATACACAATGTTCTTTTTACCAGGAGAAACTTTTAAGATGGGAAGGTCTTTCTAACACCAACTGGAACCACTTCAACTTTTGCATTCTGTTTTTTCCTCTCTGAAACAATTCCAGGTTGGCCCTTGCCTGGCCTTGCTCTGAGGGAAGTACTTCTGGTGTGTATCTCAGGAGGCTGAGAGATATGAATTACCTCTTGCTAATGCAGAGCACAGCAGGTGTCTGAAGCCCTGCTCATTGGGTCGATGTAAAACAATGGCAGGACCTTCCCTTCAACTTCCACAGGACCTGCTGGAATGGAAAGGGGGGGTCTGTCCCTGTCTATTTAAAAAGCTTTGCCATCACAAAGCCTGCAGCAATGTCATCACAAGAGCCTTCTCGCTGTGCTACCCGGGAATTCTCACTAATTGATATCACCATGGAGTCCTCCAGCCCAGAGTAAGCAGCAGGGGTTCCAGCGGGTGAGAAAGACACCATGCAAAGGCATTGCTGTGGTTAATCGAGTACTAACGAGCTGAAAGGTGGGCTCCTGCACCAGGAAACCAGGAGAGACCACCAAAAGCACAGCACTACTCCAGGCAAGAGCCCCAGCGTCTTCAGTGCAGGGGTGCCCCAGCTGCCACAAGGTCCCACCCAGAAATGGCTACACGGTTGCTGCCCGTGTCCCAAAATCTGTAATTTCTGGTGTGGGACAAGCAGAAAACAATGTGGCATCGCGCAGAGGCTGTAGTGTGGCTCCCCTGCACAAAGCCAGGGACCTTCCCTAGGAGAGATGAGGTCAGTGGTGATTTAGGCTTTCCCGACAGTGCTACAGAAGAGGTCCTGGATAGTCACTGCTTCCAGGGACTCCCAGCAGTGGCACATGACACTGTCATCTCGTACAGTATGAAATTCTACTAACCCCAGCTATTTTTCAGAGGCCACATCTACAATTTTAGCAAAGGGCAGTTGCAGGAGGCTCTTGGGACCACTTCTCCTCTATGCTCAGAAGTCTGCAAGTACAGCCCCAGTGTCCTTCAAGACCTAAGTGTCTGAGGGGGCTCAGGAACATTCATACACTGCTTGGAGCACTCACAGGTTGGCCTCAGGAGTGGGTAATGATGCTAGGTGAGCTGAAGGTAGGAAACACTGGCATTTCTTCATTTGGTTACAGTAAAGACTTAGGCAATTAAAGAAAAAAAACTTCTCACAGCATGCTTAGAATAAACAGTCATTCTTTATCATAGAAAGTCACACCTTACATATAAATAATTTGAATGTTTTGCTCTTTCATGGAAAGTAACAGAGAAAAACCTTCAAGGTTGATACATGGGAGCTGGTATTAGAAATCACATAGGATCAACCCCAAATCCTGCATCCAAACACACAGATATTTGGATCCAGTGTTGACCTGTACACCACTTCCCTCCCCTGCACTGGAAGGAACTGAATCAGGACCCTCCTTGGAGGACCACCCCCATCATCAACCTCCGGTCATGGATCCCAACCCTGCAGCCTTGACCTCATCACTGAAATCCAGTCCTTTATATTTGCAGTAGTAAGAAAACCCAGTTTGCAGCTGTAAAAAGAGCTGTTGCCTTCTCCAAAGTGCATTATCTGTAGATTTTTGGAGGTGACTGAAATAACTAAGCCTACCCAAGCTGGATCCCTTGCAGCTATTTCTATCTCTTGGCTGACAAGCTGGCCAAAGCAGCAAAGCTAAGTATTGCACAGTCTAGCAACATTTGACTAAAACTGAGACCATTTATGTGGAACAGCAGTGTGGGAACAGAAAAGAAGCTAGTGGAGCAGCAATGAGAAAATTGAGCTTTGATCAAGGAGACAGCAGCATTTGACTCTATCTGAGCTGGCAGGGAGATCCCATCCCAAAGCAAAATAAAATATGTCATTCTCTCCAGCAGAAGAAATTCTCCCCAGCAGTTTGTTCCTCCCAGGATCATTTTATGTGATCTCATTGTCTTTAAAGTCTTTCCCCTGAGGAAGCTGAACGTTTAATATAGACTACAGCGTTAGTATCCGGTATTAAATCAGTCCAGCTACTCTGAAATGAGGCGAGTGGGCGTCCTGGAAAGGAAATAAAAATGCAAGTTTAGTAGAGGAGAAAGGTTCATCTTGACCCATGCTATTTATTGCAAAAGGCACAGGAACACACTGCTTGCTGAATGGAGGGTCACTCTGCCCTGCCATGGGTGTATTTTACACTCCCAGTAAATTCCAGATGCTCAGAGTGTGCACAAGGAATGCATCATCCAACCCCAGAGGTTTTACATCTTGCTTTGCTTTACCAAGCAGCCCTAGGACAGAACAGCACGTTCCCACAGCTCTCATTAATTCAGCTGGCAAACTCAGGCACTTGGCATTTCAGCCACACAGTTCTGGCATCTTTGGCTGCAAAGATGAGCCATGAAACTGCAAGGAACAAAAAAGCCAGGAAGGGAACCACTGAAGACCTCAGGCATGGTGCAGGACATCAGGGATCAGCACCCTAGCAAGGCACTGCAGAAAGGGTCCCTGTCCCACGTGCTTCTCCTGCATCCTCACCGTGGTTTCAAGCAGGATTCCACCCAGGCAAGCACTACACACAGCACTAACAGCTGCCTTGTGAGGAAGCCAGATGTGCTGTGTTAGGCACAAGTCACACAATCCGCTGCTGGGGTGAAACTTGGTGGCTCAAAGAGATTTATGTTGCATCCCTGTAAGCACTCTTATGTAACTAGCTTGCCATATGCCAATTGCACACAAGTCCTCAGAAAAGCTGCATTTTTGATAGTTTAAAGCATTTTTAAATGTCATGTGAACTGACAAAACATGATTCTTCAGCACCATTGTGAGTGAAAACACTCATTTACCTGATTTAGTGTTTTACTTCAAGAAAAAATTTAGCCCACGCTTTAAGTGTCAGCTAAATGAGATAATTTAAAATAATTCTGAAGACATGCTAAGTGTAAGAGGCTATAATCAGAGCTAATTACAGGGACATTCTGGAAATCCCTTGGCTTGGGGCTTTAGTTTTGATAAAGGTGATAACAACTTGTAAGCTATGATTCTTTTAATTATAACAATAGTAACCAACTTCTTTCACATGGCTCCTTTCATCTCTAAAATCCCCACAGCTCTGCAAACTATACATACCACAGGGATTGTTTAGCCTAACACCAAAGTGAAGCCATCTCTGCAAGAAATGAGTGAGTGTTTAAAAATACCTGGCAGTCCTGAGCAAAATTTGCAGAGGAAAAAAGGTGCAGAGGGAGAACATAATTGCTCTTGTGTCTCCTTACAAACACTCAGGGGATTTCTGGATGCCCACAGTGGCAGCCATCTGAGCTTGAGAATAAGGAAGGCAGCTTTTACATGTGCCTGTAGGCTCAAGGCACTGTGGAGGAAGGCAGCAGCACCGCGGGGCAGCACCCTGTCACATTGCCCAAGCTCACCTGTCCACGTCCTGTGCTGGGTGACAATAAAGCTTTGGCAGTGCAGCTGGGAGTTACAAATGGCAGCAGCTTCCTCGGCACTGTGAATGGACAGCAGGCAGCCCAGGTGGCTGTAGGAGGGCCAGCACTTGTAGCCTTCTCCTTCCACCGTTCGGAAACCCTTCAGGGAGATGTAGTCTGGGGACAGAAAGAGGGGGGCTAGGGAAACACTCCAGGTGCACTTCCAGAGACTAGTTACACTGCACACTTAATCACACTTAATTCTTAAAAGAATTGCAACACTGACAGACTCAACTGACCTGCCAAGGTGGAGTGAGGTGGAGCTGCAAAGTTAAAAGAAACTCAGATCTTGCTCTTTGGTTCTGCAGCGGAGCATAGGACAGCAAATCCCCCACAGATGTAGGAGAGGAGTCAGAGGTCTCAAGGGTGAAGGGAAAGGAGTGCCAACACAGGGGTGGGTAAGAGGAGGCTGCTGTGCAAAGCCACAGGCCCTCCATGTTTTCCCTGGAGAAGCCAACCCAAAATAGTCTCTCCTACACCCCAGCCTAACAGCAGAAGCTCATTACAGACCCAGCACATGGGGCATAGACTGACCCACCCAACATGGTGCCACCCACAGAAAAGGAGATTGAGGAACCCCACTGGGGGAAAGGGAGGCCAGATCCTGCTCCTGACAAGGAGACCTGACAAAAGACCTGACAAGCCTGAGCAGGTGTTGTTCAGGTTATTGTTCACTGACTGCTAAGAGCCTCTCCCCACCTTCCCACACCTCTAGGATGGTGATCATTTTGGCACAGTGTGAAGCCAATAGACAGGTGTTGTTGGAAAATACCAGTAATTCCTGTTAAAGCTGCTGGTCCTTCCATGCAAATGACCAGATATCTTTGTTCATAACAGTGCAAATTACAGTTCTTTCACATGTAAAGAGATTTCCTTCTGCAAGCCACCATCACCCACCACCTCATGTGAATGCTCAGGAAAATGCAAGCCACGGTAACCACTGGATTTTTGAAACTTCCTTCTGGTCAGCCTCATCTCTACCACTGAATGGGTCATTTTCAGAAGAATGCACCTCATAAAGGCACATTTATCCACACTTAGAGGGCACAGAGGCTCCAGGTACTCTGCCACACTTCTCTTGGTGCTGTCACCTGCCCACTCTATGTTCCCATAATAACCTGTGCTCAGCAGACAGAAGCCACACAGTCAAATGGGAATATCAGCCCAGAAAACAGACCTGTTGGCCCAGAGAATAAGGATATTCCAAGACAGGAGCCACTCAATTTGCTATCCCAAATACATTCTCTTAAAACACTGATGTTCATTATGAGAAGAGTATTTAGAAGCAGTGCAAACACATGCCCCTGCAGATTGTCTGCACTGCTTTTACTTTGCAAAGCCGTAAATCCATGCACAGCTCCCATGGGAAAAAAAAAACTGCTCAAAAAAAAGACACTTTTGGTGCTTTTTCTAGTGACTATAAACTGCCTAAATATAGGAGAGATTAGAATTTGATCAGTTACCAAGTGCCTCGCTCCCTCAATAGTTACTTTACTTAGAGCATTCAAAATCAACTACCTTTTAAAAGAAGAGGTCTTTTCTGAAGATAGAGCCCAGACTTGTACAGATGTAAAACCTTTTCAAAAGCTCTCAGAGTTTCATTTATTCCGTATCGTAAATCACCTACATTTAAGGAAAAAGATGACATTTAAGGAAAAAGATGACAAAGATAAGCAATTCCATGAAATACCATTTAGAGACTTCTAATAAAGAAGTTTATGAATATTAGCTGATACCTGTTGCGTTCAGAATATCACTCAAAAGGGGCCGCAAAGTTGGTGGTGCAGAGTGTGGCAAAAGATAGGTGAAAAAATACCTGCAAAAAATCCCACAGGCTGATTAGAATACAGTGCCTTCATTTCCCTGGTGATTAAGTTGTCTACATTTTCCCGTGACTTGATTATCCATATGCAACTAGTAAGTCTGCTTTGGTTACAAAGTTATGTTTGAGCACATCTCGGTGCATCAGGTGGTTCCCGTGAGTTGGGTTGGAAGCCTGGATCTTGCTGCATGAAATCTACCTTGCAAAGCTTCATGCAATAAAGCTTCCCCTTGTTCCCCTGGGCCATTTTTGTATACTAAGCAATGTATTTCCTACCAAGGAAAAAAAAAAACCTGTATAAAAGAAGACTCATACAAGATCTTTCTCTTGCCCTGAAAAGGTTTGACCTTCTTATTGCCCTGAAAAGTCAGGATTATTCATTTCCTGACCGTTACACAAAATCCTGTCATAGGGAAGAAGTGCACAAGAGACAAGTGCAACTGCAAGGTTGCAATAATCTATGCAGGGATTTACCCTCTAGCACTGAATCCTGGAAATCCAAGCTCCCTTACTAAGTCCATCTGTGTAAACATCCAGCTGCCAAGGCTTCCTTCCAGGATGTGACCTGCATCAGTGGTGCAGGAAAAGGCCCTGCATTTTCAGCTGATGGCCCACGTGAAGTGCTGCAGCAGCCTCAGCCCCTTGCCTGTTACCTGTTCCACTGCTGTCCCATAGGAGCCCACAGGGAGATTTGGGGATGAAGGGAAGCACTGCCCAGCCTGCTCCCAACAACGGGACTCAGAGCTGGTGGGGTTTTGCAGGTAGCCTGCACTGCCACTGCTTTCAGCAAGCACAGCCCATGGATATCAAGCACCAGGGCTTGTTTGGCAAACAGCAAATTTACAGGTGCAAGCTCTGGGGCAAGTTTTTAGAGGGCACTGGGAAAAGGGAGCAGCAGAAGAAAGATGCCTTCATTCTCACCAGACAACACGTACAATATTTTCCTGCCTTATAAGGAAAATAACTTGCTTCAAAGTGATACTTAACTACACTTTGGCAGAGGAAATCACCACGTGGAAGAAGAACAAGGTGCTAGAGGCAGGGCATGAGCTCAACCACCCCAAATCTTCCCCCATGCAGCTGGACATACCGATATGCATTGAACAGATTCTTCTTTTCATTTATTCCTTCACATTTTCCAGCCACGGAGCATTTGAGAGGGAAACTTTTGGTAGGGAAGTCGAGTGTGCAGTCATTATCTTCCTTGCAAGACAGCTCCTCAGTGCTGGCATCATCCATGTCTGTCACTTTTAGGTTTCCATCCACCATAACAAACTGCCTTGGCTGGAAATCCAAGAGGGCTATTGAACCCAGGGGGGAATGTGCCAAGTAAAACAGCAGTTTCACAAGACTCAGGCAAATCTGAGAAAGAGAAGATGAATATGCATGGGAAAAAAACAGATGAAAAACAGCTATTAAATTGGAAGTAGAACAAAGGGGAGGGCATTCATTTAAATTAAAAGGGAAAAAAGGCATACAGAACTTAAAAGGTAATTATATGTATGCTACAAAATTTATTATCAACATTGCCACGGGATTTGACTGGTAAGTAGTTTAGCAACATTTTTTAAAAATGTGTGTACACAAAAAGAGACATTTGCAGTTAGAAGAGCTAGAAGAGAAAGCTGTGAGGAAAACAATAGCAGCCTTCATGTTTCAGGAGCTATATTGATTTGCTAGCTGAAATCAGAAGGGTTTTTCCCATTCCGGCATAAAATTAATAGATTCCCCTCCCTTCCCCCATGCTGCTCAATACAGACTGAGGCTCCATGGTCATTAATACCAGATTCATGCCTTGCTGCATCCCTCAGCAGTATGAATTTGGGCACACAATCATGCTTCTGAAGAATCAGTCAAGGCTTGCAATGTATTTATTGCCAGCTTTTTTGCTTTTATGACAACTTCTTGGCAGCAGGGAAAGGCTGGACAATACCTGACCCAGCAGAAAGCTTGGTAAATTATTTTTCAACAAACTAGAGCTCAAGGAGTGCATTTATACTGCACCAGCACTTTGCTCAAGCAGCTTTTGGCAGCAGTTTTCATTCAGTATCAGGAGCCCTGGCATCAGACAAAGTGTATCCTCAGCTAGGTGTGCCAGGCAGCCCCACGTCACCCCTCGCCACTGCCGATAGCGATCTGTGCAGGAGAGAGTTTTTTCCCTTGGAACAGCTCACACAACCCCTGGTATCTGATGTGGCTCATCACAAGGGAATCCCGTATGTTTAGACACCCTAATTAGGAAACAGGACTAGACAGTGCCAGTTTAAATTCTGAGTTAGTGTCTTCTAACACTAGAAGTCAAAAGACTGTTAAAATCTCTAACACCACCATACCAAACTTTAACACCAGCTAACCCAGCATCATGGGTTTCTTACAGAAGACTTCAGCACGCTTAAGATGATGAGGTGCTAGGAAAGCTATGTAGAAGCTAGCATGGAATTGAAGAAAGTAAAACTCCCCAGGCCAAGAGAAATGACTGTAGAATCTCTGATGCTATTTCAACTTGTTTAGTGAAGCAATCATAAGAATCCCAGCTTTGCATCCCACAGCTGAGTGAACGGTTGCCACACTCCCCCTCTGGCTCAGATAGCAAGGCTCCCCTTCAACATCTAGGACCACATGCAGACAGAAATTTTATTTTAGGAGTTTTGTTGTGCTTTTATTTTGCCCAAAGCATTTCTTGCTGACACTAAGATACCCTTGCTTTTTTACATGATGATTTTTTTTTCCTCCTGGCACCCAAACAACTAGTATTGAACCCCCAACTGAGCCCTTGAGGCAAACTGTAAAACAAGCTATACCCAAGTAAGTGCCATGTCACAAGTCATTTATACTCCTGGGGAGCATACGGGTCCCTGTGCAGGATGCCTAGGAGATGAGGCAGATCTCATTACAAGGGCTGCAATTCCAGCACCTACAGCAGGAGGAAAGCAATTTAGTAGTGATTTTACTACAGTAATTCCTAAAGGGCCAAAATCAGAAACACCATACAAACACATGGTGAGGGTCAGTTTGCTCAGCTTGTTGCCTAGAACAGGTAACACACAGCAAACCACATACTCGGAGCACGGTGATGCAGCTTTCCCAAGTCAGACTCGGGTTGCCGAGGGGCATCCTGACCAAAGCCCTTCTGCATATATATATATATATATACATATATATATACACACACACAGTGTGTGTGTCTGTGTGTGTGTGTGTGTGTGTGTGTGTGTGTATACAGAGGCAAAACGAACGTTATCCTGTAATCGAAGGGTATTAAGCACAGCCCCAGCACCGAGGACGATTTTGTGTCTATTTCCTCCCAGATGAAGTTCTTTTAACACCCGCTCTATGGAGAAAGAAACTAACCGTGAGACACCACGCTAGGGCTGTGTTAATGCGATTTTAAAGGAATGAAAAGGAAACGATTTACAGACAATTTGCGGGATCAAACAGAGTGTCAGCAGGAGAATCCCGTTTGTCCCAGCGGTCACCACCGGCTCTTGGCCGCTGTGCCCAGTTTGTGGTCTAAAAGCTACTGAAAAAACTCCTTTGCTTTGTTTTCTTACTTTAAATCTTTCCTCCCAGGGGGTCTGCAGGAGCTGAATCATCTCCAGAGGGGATCCCAGCTCCAGCATGGCTGTGACCCGTAGCTCGGCATCCCCGCTGTTGTCATAGCATTGGCCGTGCAGCTGCGGGAGAGCAGAAGCCAGGGTCGGGTCGATGTCGCCGCCAACGCCGGCAGACCGCGGCCGCCCGAGGACAGCGCGGGCACCTCGGGCGGACCGGCTCAGCCCCGGCAACAGCTCCCCCGCCCCGCCGCGCCGAGGCAGCGCCTCCCGCAGCCCCCGGCCGCGGCGCGCCCGCCGTACCTTGACGATGCCGGGGTGCTGCAGGCGCTGCAGCAGCGTCACCTCCTTGAGCAGCTTGTAGGCGGCCAGGCGGCGGCAGCCGGCCGGCGCCCCGTACCGCTGCACGCACCGCCGCACCTCCCGGCCCGCCCCGTGCACCGACTTGAGGGCCACGCTGCCTCCGCCCGCCAGCGCCGCCCGCGCCACCACCTTGGTGAAGCCCCAGCCCAGCACGCCGACGGCCGTCGCCCGGCTCAGGTCGCCGCAGCCCAGCCCTGCCGCGCCCGCCGCCTCCCCGCCGCCCGCCGCCGCCTCCAGCCGCCGCAGGTCGCGCCGCCTCTGCCGCAGCTCCTCCCGCAAGCCCGGCGGCAGCAGGAGCGGCGGCGAGAAGCCCGGCGGCGGCGAGAAGCCCGGCTGCGCCTCGGCGCCGCGGCCGGGCGGCAGCACCGGGAGCGCCGGCAGCGCCAGCAGCGCCAGGGCCGGCAGCGCCAGCAGCGCGGCCGCGCTCAGCCCGGCTCCGCCCCGCCCCCCCCCCGCCCCCGCCATCGAGGCGCAGCCGGGCTTCTCGCCGCCGCCGGGCTTCTCGCCGCCGC
>QUSF01000004.1:7164011-7208423 GCA_003676055.1 Chloebia gouldiae
GGTTTTAGACACGCGTCTGCACCGGGCTCTGTTGTGCAGAAAGTCAGGTTAGCTCAGGGCAAAGGCAGATGCAGTTTGTCTGCTTCTAATTGAGGCAATACGCTGTTAACTCTCCTCACTGAGCAGCCTGAAACACCAGCCAAATGGGTGGATTCACTTCATGTTTATGTTACTGGATTAGAAATTAAAATAATGGTCTGCCTCTCCACCTGGTCTGCTTCATTTTCTGCCCTAGTGTTTTCAGTGGCATAACTAGACCCTCCCCAGAAAGGGAGCAGGTGATGCATGGCACGGTTGGGGCTGGAGGGTGCTGCTGCCCTGCTCCTAGTGACACGGCCCTGCTGAGAGCCTGCAGCTTCTGGCAGGTCACCCACTGACACGCAGTGGGTGAGATTGCACAGGGTGTGCCCTGGCTGTGATCATGCAGTGGGGCCTCTCAGTCCTGCAGTGCTGCACTGCCCTTGGGCACATCTGCTCTATCTCCCCCCTCCACGCACAGCAGTGCCAGTACCTCTGTCCTGACTCACTCATAGCACTGCCCTCTGTGCACACTGCACGGGCCACGGTGCAAGTCACCCCTGCAAAGGAACCTTTGTGAAACACCCCTAAGAAATTCAACTTTAATGTCGTGGCCAGTGGGATGGAGATTTTCAGAGGTTACAGCAAGTCAGCTATCATGGCTCATGATCCCCAAAGCTATTTTAAT
Source organism: Chloebia gouldiae (assembly GCA_003676055.1). Lineage (NCBI taxonomy): Eukaryota > Metazoa > Chordata > Aves > Passeriformes > Passeridae > Chloebia > Chloebia gouldiae. The sequence continues at coordinate 7,164,718 of QUSF01000004.1, forward strand.
AAAAATAATGTATATAAATGATCACTTTTAAATGCCTTCCTTCCCAAAAGCCTGCAGAAAGTTTCCCTTTCACTTCTTGTTGGTTCAATACCACTGGAGCAGCCAATGAGATAGAATGAAGTGCCTCAGCAGAGCACAGCTGTTCAGTAAGAGAGCAGGAGAAATGAACTCTGAACTCAAGCCATTTCCAGATGGCAGAGTTTGGGGAGGAAAGGCAAAATAAATGGTCTGCCTACATGTGAAATAATCAAGTGGAAAATCTCAGGCCTCCTGTGCTTACCCATGCACAGACAGGTTAGAAGCTGATCCCAGAACAGCTCTTTCAGTAGCTGAATTTCCTTTGTTGCTTTTTAACCTTAATAGCTCTTTAATTACTGTTCTTATTTTCAAATCAAGTATACATCTGTGTCATATTAATGAATATTCATTGTCACTGGAGAGGTATTAAATACATTTTTACCTGTGTTTCCAAGGGAATAGATGCCAGCTGTGTGTACTATTATCTAATTTCAGCCTGTCCTCAGCACTGTAATAGTATCAAGACCTATTAGGGTCTTGATACATAAAAAATAACAACGAATTATTATTTGCTTGCTTTACAGTAGCACTTAAGGATCCATGCCAAGACCTGGCTCTGCTGTGCAAGGCTTTCTGCAGATGATGGCACAAGAGGGGGCCTTGCTTGACACAGCTGACACCTGAAGTGGGAAACACAGCAAGGTGCTGCAGCAGGGATGTAGCAGTGGAGTATGTGGTCATTTGAGTGTCTTTTAGTTCCTTGGAGGGTTCTGCCTGGCTTTATTGCCTTTGATAGCATGTGAGCACCGTGTGGAGCAGATGGGTATGTGCTACAGGTATCTGCTTTGTGGTTGTATGGGCTCAGCAGCAGAGGCTGCTTAAATCCAGGGAAGGCCTCCTGTTGCAACTCTCATCATTCAACCCCTCCAAGTGCAAATCCACATATGGTTAACCTGTGTGCTCCCCTAGGCCCACCAGTATCTTACGCTTCCTTATCTACATCCATTCCTTTATAGGCTATAGATGGTGTAGAAGGCTGTGCACTGTTCAGAAAATATCAGACTGTGCTATAATTTCAGTGAGTGTGATTGAATCCCATGTTTCTTAGCTTCTCCTGGCTTCCTGTAAGGGTTGGAATGAGATTCCTGTGATGAAAAATTGTCCCAGCACTAATGCTAGCTGGGGTCCTTTCTCAAAATGTATGAGTCTGTACATGAAGTGTAGATGAAAAATTGGGAGTCTCCTGTGCTCCAGACTAATTGGGGTGAGAAAGCATCCTGTTTTCCCATGCCAACACTGAAAGTGTTTGCCTTCTGAAAGACAGACACCTCTGGGTACAATTTCTCTTAACTAGTTCCCTCCTATCCCAAGAGATTCAGGCACCAGCATTTCCCTATTTCTTGTCTATGACACTGATCTAGAAGGGATAGGATCAAGCTCTTGGGTTAGCATAAAAAACCTGGGGAGAAATCCTGGGGGGAAAGTTTTCACTCTGAGCACGTACATGAAAGTCCTGGGCATCAGTCCAGAAGAGGGAGGCCAGGAGTTTATAGGTCTGGGAGAGGGATCAAAGAAACCTGCAGCAGCCACTTCACAACAGAAGGAAGATTTAGACAGCTCTAATAAAGACTCTTGGGAATACATGTCATCACTGGTGCCCTTGCCTTTGAGGGCAGCAGTTACCTTGACTCCTGCCAGCTGAACTTCTGGCTGTCTCCAGACAGTTCCTGTCCAGCTGCAAGTGTGCACATCTGCAGCAGGGTGAAAGCCAGAGGAGCTGCTGGAGGCCAGGCACTTACCTGCAGAGTGCAGGGGCAGGAGCCATCCTGAGCAGCCTGGCTTTGCACGTCCATGCCAACTGAGAACCCTTCTTGCATCCAGCCTCCAGGCATGCAACACTGGCCTGTGTGTGGCCATGCCCAGGTGGCACCCAGGAAAAAAAATCACCCCACCAGCCATTTCCAGATTTCCCTTTGTATTGCCCAAGAGCCAGGAAAAGGATAAGAAGAAAGTTAGATGCAGGTATGATACCTTCCTACAAGAAAGTGAACTAGGGAGACAGACTTTGCTCTGCTTTTTTGCCTTACCAGCCAGGAACCCTAGCCAAGGTCTTGGGGCAATAATGATTGCCCTAAAACTGAAATAGTTTCTCTTCACCAGCAGGAAGAAAAACTGTCCTTTTCTGTGGTGTCCAAGACAGCTGCAGCTCCCAGGTGTTTTTATAGCCCATGGCAAGCACAGCTGTCTCCCTAGGCACTTCTGGTCTGAGGTTTCTCAACAGGGTTTAACAAAATTGATGCCAGCACCCAGCTGGCATTATAGGGCACTAGGAAGCAGCTTTCCTGAACCTGCTCAGTTTGGGGTTTTTTTGTTTGTTTTGTTTTGTTTGTTTTGGTTGTTTTGGATTTTTTTTATTGTCAGATGAAGGATGACCTCCTTGCTAGAGGTGCAGGATGAAACCATGCAGGGCATTTGCATGGCCCCACAGGCCACCATCTCCTGCAGTGGTAGGAGGGCAGCCTAACCTAAGAGAGGAGCTGTGAAGGCTGAAGAGTTCTGCTCTGTTGGGTGCATCAGCAATGAGTGCTTGCCATCTGCTGGGAGGCAATCAGCCTGACAGGAGACACTCCTGGATGCAGGAAAAAGAGCAAGACCTGGGCCATTGGTCCTGTATGAGCTGGATGGCATTTGGGCTTGCAGAGAGAGCAGGAAGAGTATCCTCTGAGGAGGGTAAGCACAAGGAGTCAGGAAGCTCTGGTCTTGGGCACATGAGGGCTGACAGAACTCACTGCAGAATTTTAACATGCTAACACCCCCCTTGAGTCCTCCTTGGAGGTGTCTGACCTCATTGCAGAGGTGGCAGAAGGCAGTTAGGTGTGTATAACTAATGAATCTCAACTCGTCCATTGGTAGCACTGAGCAGAGCCCTGGTGTGGTGGCATCTCACATTTCCACAGCACAGTTTGCCAGTGTCTGTCGAGCTGTCTGTGTGCTGTTCACAGCATATGCCACTCCTGTCACAGCTTCATCCCCACTCCCCACAGCACAGAGATACTGCCCTGCCTTTGACATTTGCCCGGGATTCAGCCATTTGTTATGCCACCAGCACATCCAGCCTGCCTGGCATGGGGCATCCCGCTCCCTATTGCATCAGCTCCTGGGAACACATGTCCAGCTGAAGAGTCCTCAGTCTTCCCAATGAGATTTCATTAATGTCTAGCAGGATATAATCAGATTTCCAGCACAAGGTCTTGAAGATCTGGTCTACTGATAGATGGACTAAGACTTCCCTTGCAATACAGGTATTGGTACCCCAGGTGAAAGTCATATTACTACACTGTGAGCTGTTGACTGTATTATTAAAAGCAGCATCAACCTTCTGGGCTTGCTATCCCACTGCTGCACTGAATGTGATGGTGCACAACAGCAGCAAGGCCAGGGAAAGCTCTGGGATGTTACTCTCCTGGTATGGAAACCACCACAGGAACCTGACAGTGTATAGACTGTGTTCTTGCCCTTTTAATTAAGAAAGGTAAGAAACAAAAGTGTCATCATCAATTACCTTTAATTCTCTGTATTTCATGATAGAGGAGGCCCAAACTCCTATTAAGTATCCACATTTCTGGAAGGCAGCATTTTCAAATTATGGTTTTTTCTGCCTAGCAGAGCCTGGCTGCAAGCCTACGTGCAGTGAGCTATTCAGGCACATCTGCAGAAGAAGGGGGTGCAGGACCTTCCTTCTCCTGTCTCTGGCTCAAACTGCAGACACATTTCTTTAGTGGCAGCACCCTTTTAAGCAGCATTTAGTTCAGACACTTATTTCCAGCCCTACTAGACCATCTGGTCAAAGTGTTACTGTAGGTTGGTGGCAAACAAGATGGGGAAAATAAAGATCCAGGTTAAAATAAACACAGCCCACAAAGAAGAGTGTCTCAGAAGAATGAGCACAGGCTGTGTGGAAGGGTAGGAGGAAGCAGTATAGTCCCTTTCTGCAGTGTGAACTTGGAATCTATGCTCTACATAACATCAAAAGAAAAGCAGAAGAGACTGAATAAAAATCAGTAGCAGTAGCAGCAGGAAGAAGTAGTGGCCTCAGACTCTGATTTTTTGATTTTTTTTTTCCAGATTGTTGTTATCAATTGTTATTCACATTTCGAGCAGGGATAGAAAAATTGCTTTGACCCAGAGACCATCTCCAAACCTCTCTTCTCAAATTCAGCCCAAATCTATGCTCTACTCTTTTCTGATTTCATTGTGTAAGAAACTCCTAAAACAAGGGCTTATTTAGACCATGTTGTGTTGTATATAAGCTTAGTGGAAACCATGAGCTGGGATTGGTGTGTAGGTTTGTGTGGCACTCCAGGGATATCCCAGTGAAAGGATGGTCTTTTCCAAGTCTTGTCAGAATCAAATAGCCCCCCCAGGGGAAAAGAACAAACTTGGCAATTCCAGATACACTTCCAGATTGAAGATGCTCAGTAGAGTGACTCTTTTAATGTTTTCTTCAATAAATTATAAGGAAGGTTAGAAATAATTTCATTCTAGTAATTCTCTAAAAGGGTCTACAAAATTTAACCTTTGATTAGTGTCAAGATCTTCAAAATCAGAAGAAACACTACCAGTAGCATGCCATGCTCCCCTCCCTGAGCAGTCATGCCTGGCAGCCTCTTGCAGAGCTCCTTGGCTTTAATTTACATATTACTCCATCTAGTGGCTTTAAGGTTCCAGCCTCTATGAGTTTAAAACTCTGTCCTGGCACCAGCTGTATTTCAAACCTCTGCAGCAGCTTTGCCATCACCACTTTTACCTCCATCTGTTAAGAAGAAAACAGAAATCAGTGACAGCAAATACAGCTTGAACTGCATCTGCTTAAAGTCAGTCTGCTATCTTATACTGCTCTGTCACTACAGAGACTTAGAAGTTAAATGTTACTCTGTTACTGCAGCTGGTTGAGTTTGGGCAGGAAACATGGGACTCCCTGGATTTGAAGACAACTGACAGGCACTAAGATCAGTCTTTCTGTTCCTGTAGTAAACCCATTTTGGAAGTCAGACTGTAAAACTAAAGCACTCTGAGCACTGGACCTTAGATGAGTTCACAGCACAGACCCAAAGCGCTGGCCCCTGGCTGTCCTGAAATGCTCTCTGCCATGCTTACACATATTAAATTGTTCCTTCTGTCCATGTAGCCCTCTCCTCACCTTCTCTGAGTCAGTTCTGGCTTGTGTCCTCCTCCAGCTGATGTTTTCCCTGCCTTGATTGTGTCAGTGGCAGCCCTGAGATGATCCCCAAGACCCCCTGCACATCCCCAGAATGTGTGTGCTTGACCTTGGCTGGCAAAAGAATGTTGACTGTGATTCCCATTAAGTGGTCTGGATTCGAGCAGGCTGGCCCAGGACAGTTTGGAGGGAGTGCAGCCTGCTGCTCCTCCCTGCAGATACCTTGGCTGCATGGATGTCTGCTCTTGTGACAGCATTTGTGAGACATGCCTGTCATGGGTATGGGGGGAGATCTCCCCTCTGAGGAGAAGAGGGACAGTGCACAGGGCATCAGTGTGGCCTCTGGTGCCCACCACCACCCATGGTCAGCACACCCTGAGCTGGCCCAGTGCTTGCTACCCAAGTCAGGCCTCTACTCACCTGTGCAAACACCTGCCCGATGCAGGATCGGGGTCCCAGAGAGAATGGAAAATAGCAGTAATATGGCCTGCAAAGAAAAATGCTCAAAATTGTCACTCTGACAACTTGGTTGAAAAGAAACAAGCAAATATTTTATCACAACAGCAAGGACATGGTCTAAATGTCCCCTCACCTACTGGACTTGTTAAAGCAGTCTCCAAATTAACCCTTTTTTGCTTCAGAGCAGCAATACAGCTCAGCAGTACATTTCCTTGTCATCGCTCTTTATGGCTCTGCTGCCAGAGCTGTTTTGATGCATGCCAGCCTTTCAAAGCTGAATGTCAAGCACACTCTAAATGCTCTTCAGCCTGTCATGAGGATGTCACAATCTGCCCAATTATTGCACCTTTGGGCACCTCTGAACCATGTGAGTGAGAGGGTGTTTGGCTTAGGAGACTAAACTAACTCTAGGCTGAAGGAAAACTCCTGACTCACGAAGTAGCTGGTGCTGATCTCTGCATCTGTTTAGTCACTCACTGGTTCCTTCCATTGCACTCCTGACCACTGACTAGATTAGACTGCCTGCCCACATGGCTGAACAGCATCTTCTCTCCCTCAGCCCCTTCTCCCCTGTCTAATATGGAGACATTTCCAGCACCCTGGGACCAGGACTGTCATGGTCCTGTCATTCCAGCTTGCAATATACTAAGGAAAATATTCAACCTGGTTTGGGTCCAAAGCTTTGACCTCAATACAAACATTTAATAACAATAATATTGGTCTTTTTTTTTGTAAGGTAACATGGTCTAAAGAGTTCTTGAACAAAAGCTGTGCATTATTGCTCTCTATTTACATTTGGATGATTTAGTGTTACTCATACTGAAATGGAAAAATAGTTTTATTCTACTTTTCTTTCCTTTAAAATCTCTTCCTGTAATGGTTTCTTAATACATATTTAATAACATGGGAGTTAAAAGAAACTCACTTTGGTGCATCTTTGCTGAATCGAGCTGGATCAAAAGTAAGTGGATCCTTAAAAAACTTTTCCATCCTTCCCATTATATAAGTGTTGAGCTGGCAAGAAAGAGTTTATTTTTGTTAGTCAAGAGCAACACACTGAAAATGCCTCTTTGCTGTCAGAGGTATAAAACCATAAATGCCTTACACTCTCCAGTCCCAACTGAGAGTCTTAAGTCATACCCCAGTTTTGGTAAAAATTTTAGAGAAGCCAGTACAAATATGCCCAGGGAAGATTTTGGCCCTCTCATCCACAGATCTGTTACATTTGAATTAACTGGGGCAGCTAAAAGCTGCTGATGGAGGACGGGACTCACAAAGATGGTGGTGTCTGCAGGAATTCTGATGCCATTGATGACATGCTCCTTCTCCAGCCTGCGGAGCGTCCCTGAGACGGGCGGGTACAGCCGCAGTGACTCCTTCAAAACCTGTGGCAGCAAAAAGCACAAGAGGTCAGTTAGTTCATACACTGCAGGAAGCAGAAATAAAATTAATTACCTCCCTCTGGCCTTTCACTTTTGCTAAATGGGAGATTTTGACTTTTGAAATGGATGCTGGTCTGCCTTGGACTCCTGTGGGCAAAATACATGGCTATGTCAGCTCCTTCAGGCCTGGTTCTTTCTTACAGCTGGTCAAATAGAGAGAAAAACCCAGAAGAGAGCCTGGAACAGATCCAACACCTCAAGTCAGATGAACAACTAAGCAAAAAATTATTAGGAAGCAAACTCAGAGAGAATATCTAAGAGTGAAGTCTCCTGCCCCTGATGAGCTGTTCTGGGCACTGGCTGCCATGAGGGTGGGTGATTGCTCCCACTTCCTTTCCACTCTCAGCTCCTGCCTTTGTCCTGTTTCTGCTGCTTGAGGACCTGAGCCAGGTCAGAGACCCAAAAAAACAAAAAACAACCTGGCAAAGGAAAATGAATAGGGAATGTTGAGAAAAAAAATGGAACAAGACCATTTCTTTTGGTGTCAGTGAGCTGTAAGAATGGCTTATTTCATCAAAGTGAAACCTAATTAACAGTGCACATGAGCATCACACTGAAAATGCAATTAACAGTGTGCATGCACGAGTGGACTAATGAAAAAGAAACCTGGACAAAAGGATTCAGAATTGCCTGAACAGGAGAGGAGTCCCATGGTCTCTGATACTCCAGTGATGGACTGGCTCTGACCAAGGGTGACTGATTTTGATTGTACAGATCCAAGATTGTGCTGTTAAATAAATTGTCTGCTTTGAGGACCTCTCATGTGATCTGCCTTAAAACTGAAAGGCTTAGATACCTCATCCTAATTGGAGTGGTATAATTGTGATGGTGTTTGGAGAAGCCTTAAGGAAGCCTGCTGATTTCTGTAATCACATAGAATTGCCTTTTCCTTATGAGAAATAGACCTATCAAATCTATCTGCTATCAAAGCATAGTAATTTGTGGGATGGGATATGCCAAATGGTAAAACACTGTTGCTCACCTCAGCAGGGCAGTTTAAAACAAAAAGGATCATGGTGGACTACTAAAATCACAGGGCAATTTATGCACAACAGCTGCCAGGACTGTGATTCAGCCTCTCCTGAGGGCTACTGGTGTCCCCCATCTTGTGAAGAAAGGAAATGCAACACAAATACTGGCTAATAGCCAACCCTAGCTTTGCAGTTTGCTACCAACCAGAACTTCTATACACAAGACCTCTTTTAGGACCAAACTCTTTCCCCCACCACCCCCGAGTGACTGAAGAGGGTTTCAAGGCTGAATAATGAAAAACTGACATTAGAAAACCCAGCCATTATTTTTGACTATCCTCAAATCCCACTTTATTGCATATGGTGAGATCATAGCTGGAAATGCTTTAACAATAATCAAAAATAGAGCAGCGAATTAGGAAAGTGTGTGGCATTCAAGCACAGGTTGGGCTCAAATCTGCACACCTTTCTCAAAATTACAGCTGTTGATTCACCTTAAACTGATAGGGATTATGCAACTCTACTCTAGCTTCCAGACTGGTAATAATTAAAGAAAGCAGTGAAAGAATCTGTAAATTTGAAGAGCATCTTCCCAATAAGTCTGCACTGCTGCAAATGTGTCAGACTACCTGCTGTCTGAGTCTCTGGGGACAAACATTATCAGGACAAAATATTAGCATAGTTTTTAAAATTTTAAAAGTTTGGACATCCTCCATGACATGTCAGAAGCTACCAAACCACTCTGCCTGGTATCTTACTTCACTCCTACAGTACCTGTGATAAGTAGGTGAGCTTGCCAAGATCCTCATAGTCAACGTCTCTCTTGGCACCAAGAACCTCATCCACTTCAGCCTGAGCCCTGCAGGTCAATTAAAACTTGTTAGGTGCAGATGTCTGTTTCTTGATAGGCAAGAAATTACATTCTTTTACGTTCCAGACACTGAGTTGGACTTAAACACCCATCCTCAGGCAAAATGCCAACCAATTCCCATCCAGGCTTCCTGAACTTGTACCTCATATCAGGATGAGGCATTGTGCATACAAGGCAGCTGAATCAGGTGGGATTTGGCACCTGTATGTATAAAGGCTTTGAAAAAAATCACCTAGATGAAACTGAAATAATCCATCATAAGGTTTTTTTCTTTTTATACATTTTGGATATATTTGTACTAGAAAACTGTTTAGTTTGGAAGGAAGGCTAAAATTAATTGATCCTATCTTTTTAATAACCCTTACAATTAAGTTCACCTTTTAATTAACATCAAGCTGGGTCTGAAAATTGGAGCACATGTACCTTTCAAGTATTTCGGGATGCTGACCCAGTGCCATTACTGTAAATGTCATCTGATTGGAACTGGTTTCATGACCTGATGATAACAAAAACCAGTTTAAAAGTTAGTAGGAAATAATAACATGATACAAAGATGGTCTACTAGGGTGATTGTGAATAGGAAGCTTTAAACATCAAAAACCAAATATTTTATTTTAAATATGCTAGAAAATGAAGGAAATAATAAAAGGTATGTAAAGTCTATGTAAAGAGCTTTCAACAATGACAAGAAAAGGACATAGCTGGCAAAGATATGACCCATCTTGTGGAAGTCAAAGCTGCAGTGGTTGCACGCAGCACCGACTACAAGGGTCATGAGCTCACTAACAGGAGTGCTGGTGAGGTCTGGGATTTGCCTTGTCATGTTATGGGACACAAAGTTCTGCCAAAAAGATAGGATTTACTGGTTTTGAGGGAAAACAGAGCTTCTCATCATCTTTCTTTGAAAGGTCTGCTTTACATGTTAGGATGACCCTGCTTAAGCAAGGAGTTTGGACCAGAAGACCCTTTCAACCTTACCCACTCTGTGACTCTGTGATGTGGACACTTTTCCCCTTTTTTCATGGATAGATATATGTACTATTTTAAAGCATTACAGAAAGCAGACTTCTGCAAAGATGTCTGCTGCAATAACATCTTTCTTGCTAAAGAACAGCATTTTGACCACACCTTCTTATGAATATAAATCATCTTGATCTGCAAAATCTGCAAAAAAAAAAAAAAAAAACTATCTCACATAATCACTCAGCCCATACATTTTCTGATTGGTTCGAAGGTGCCTTCTCCTACTTAGGCAAGAATGGCATTCAATCATGTGGGTGAGGTGATGCAAAGACACACTGAACATGGAAAATATTTTTTTTGTGGGGTTTAGTGGGATCTGGGTGGAAGGGCCAGGATCCCATAAGGAATAGCCTTGCATCCCAGTGGGCAGTGGAAAAACAGAGGCTGGAAAACAGAGTGGGATGCCAGTGATTGGAAAACACCAGCCTGGCATTATTTGCTGCACTGCTATCACTGAAAGAGGACAATATATCACATGCCTGTGAGAAAATTAAGAGTTCTCTTCAGACCTCACCCAGCTGGTCCTATGCCAGTGTAATACTTGGTCTTCCAACCAAGAGACTCCTGGCTGCAGCAGCATCACATGGAGTCATGATGTTAATTATTATTAAAAAGGATGTTAATCATGACTCTGTAGACAGTTCAAGAATGAGTACAGATTCCCACAGGACATACCCAAGCATTAAAATAGCTACCAACCTGCAACAAAGAAAGTCATAAAGTTATCCAGAATGTTTTCATCATCTCTAGTCTTCTCCAGAGCTGTCAAGATAGCAAAACAAATGGAATTAGAAAATGCCTCTTTGCCCCAGCTGGAGCAGCCAGAATGCTCTGCCCTGTTTGGCACAGATTGGCTGAGGTGGCATCCAGAGAGGATGCTGGGTGGGCATTTCAGTGGTGACTTGTGACCAGTATTTGATCCAACACAAAGAAACAGGCAATTTTCAAAGCAACTCTCACTATCTTCAGTGTGAAAACAACTTTAAAGGAAGACCCAAGTTCAGATCCCCAAAGCAATCCTCCCCAAATTTCACAGCAAAACATACCACAGAGAAATTCACTCAAACAGCAAGGTGTCTTTTACCATCTCCTTTCAGTATTTGTGTGAGAATATCCATTGTAGCTTCTTTCCCATTCTGGATGGCTTCTCTCCTCTGGTCAATGCACTGCTTCCCCACACGTCTCAACAGCCTCACACTCTCCCTGATCTCCTTTACCAGCTTCTGCTTCCCTGGCATGAACTGAATACAGAATTTCTTTTGTCATTTCATTCCTTTTGCTGGTAAAAAATAATGTCAGTGTTATTTTACAAATGAGCACCTTGTTTTGCATAAATGACACTTGTCACAAAAACATTTTCTCTCCATGGACCAAACTGAATGCCCACAGGATGAAGGGTTTGGGCTGAAATAAGAAATATTTCAATCTGTGCATGCTGATGTCGTGTCTCGTCAGAGCTGATGTTTTGGGCACTGTGAGCAAAATTCATCACCTCTCCTTGGAAATGCAATGCAGAATCTCACCCCTGGTCTCAAAAAGGAAAACAGGAGCTGTAAAAGCCTGAACTACAGCTTTCATGAGACATTGGAATAATTCTTTACTTAAATATTTCATATTACATCTGTAATTTCCTAGCAGATTAATTTGGTAGATGAGTTTGGGTTGAAAATATGATTTTTTCACAGCAAGGATGCTCAAATTTCTTCCACCCTGAGTGAAGGCTGCCATCCTTCTTGGACAAATGGCAAAAATCTCAATTTTTAATGGGTACGAGAGCATAAAACCATATCAGAGGGAGACACATGTAGGGGAGAACAAAAGAATTAAAAAGAAGCATTAAATACTAATATTAATTTCATGAGTTTTTTAAAGCAGTAATGAATTTTATCTTGATGCCCATTGGGGGGAAAGATCTACAGATGACTGTTTCCTCACCATGACCTTGCACAGCTCCATGAACTCAAGGAGGAGCAGCTGCATGTGAGGAGAGGGGGCTGCAGTGAGGAGAGTACAGACCTTTACGAAGGGGTCGCGTGCCTTGTTCAGTCCCTCCATAATCTTAGTCACAGCGTTGGGTAAAGGCGTCTGGTCATCACTCAGCGCATTCAATTCCAGGCCAAAGGCTGCCTGAGAAGCAGGAGAGAAAAAGGCAACTTGCTGGGGTGGGGGTGAATCTCAGGCTGCGAGGGGACGGCAATATTGGGCAATATTGACATTACATTTTCTCCTTATTTGGGTGGATTAATAATTTACCACTATTCTCCATTCCTCCCAAGCTGGCTTGCATGTAAAAGGAAAAGGCAGTGTAAGGCAGACCTCCTGCTGACACGCAATGGCAATAATACAACCTCCAACCATGCAAGAGCCCTGGTATGTCCCCTTTGGCATGGAGGGGTGGGAGGTATGAGGCTGAAAGGACTTTTGCAAAGGGTACTCATGCTGCAGGCCACACCTAGACTATGCAAACATTTCCCTACCTGCCCTTTCCCATGACTCAGCCAGAATGGAAATGTCACTATTAGTCCTGCAGGTCTTCTGGCACTGCTGGGTAAAGGTCTTTCTCCCTGCCTCCAGCTCCTGATCCCATCCTGCTGCTGGCAGGCATTACTTCCATCCCCTCCTAGGCAAGTTGAGAGGAAACAAGAAAGGGACAGCTGGTACCTTTCCAATGACATCCATAGTCACCCGGCTCATCATTGACAGCATGCTAAACTCTGTTTTTCCATCTGCCTTTTCCTCTAGCTTCTCCATCAGCTCTTCTGCTTTTTCATTAAAAGTTTCCATCAGACCAATCAGGTAGCTGAATAAGCAAAAAAGATGAGTAATGGGGGCTCTGGAGAGGACATCTTTGCTCAGACAAAATAACCATCATTATTTTCCATAGAAAATAGTAAAGTTTTTTAAAATTTATAATTAATTTGTCTTAATACATTAAAAATAAAACATATCGACTATATGAGCTGAATTCTTCTTACATTAGTTCTGCTCTGCCCTGCCATGTAATCAACATCTGTCATGGCAAAAGACAGTGGCCTGTGCTCTTTGTGCATGGACTTTATCTTTGGACCCTGCATACAATGCATCAAGATGCACAAGAAAATCAGACCAACCCTCTGCCTTACCTTTTCCAACAGGACAAGGTAGGATGCACAACCTTGGGATCTTTCTGCCATTGCTGAGTTCATACAGGTGTCACTGCTCAGTGGGAAGTCTGGTCAAATTATACTTAGCATGGGAATGGAGTACTGGATTCTATGTTAAATGTTATTTTGGCACTGAATGTTGGAGGCTTTTTCATCCAAATATCAAATAATGTCAGGGAGAAGCATGACAATACAGCAAAAGTAACAGCTAGATGGTCCCAGAAATATTTGCCTTACCTTCGGCTGAAAGCTGGATCTATTATCCTCCGCTGCTTGTGCCAATGCTCATGGTTGCAAACAGTTACCAAGCTATTCCCTAGAAACCTAGCAAATAGGAAAACAAGGAAAGGAATAGATTTATGCAAGGAAGCCTGCTGAACCCCATGTAGTCACAAATGTAAGTCTTTTACATCTACTTTCTTTTATTTTTCCCATGTGTAGGGAGCACCTTTGAGTATGCAACCATTGCATCACTGTGGATGACAACTGAACCACAGATTTTTTCTCCAGGTAGTTGTGGACTGCTGAGTTCAATCAGATGCTGGTTCATTACAGCTGTTATGGAAACAATTACTATAATAACTGGATTCTTATATTTTTTAAAACTTCAGACTAACGAAGAAAATTTTCCTTTTTTTGGAATTGAATTTAGAAGTTGCAAACCGACATACCTTATGGACAGCTCTAAAATCAGTGCTCTAAAATCTGAGAACTTTGATGATGGTCTTGAGCAGACTGCTCTGAGACTAACTGGACATCCCCAGGGGGAAAAAGGATACATGATCAAGGTAAAACAAAATCCAACATATCCTCCTCCCTGACTGGGAAGACATTTGACTTAACATATAGTTTAATAGGTACATGCTGCTTACATGTGTCTGGAATAAGAAATGAATCCCTACACTAAGGTCAATGGTCTGAGTCAAAATAACATGCCTTTGATATTATTAATCTTGTACTTATTTTCAGATCACAGTGGGTTTTGCATACCTCTCACCAAATAGGCTGAAGAGATTACCATACACAATTGGATCCTTTGGGTGCTGTGGTGACATCAAGAACTCCTAAAATAAAACCTCAGGTCAGTGAATGCTGAGTGCAATCTGTTTCCCAGACAAAATGCAAAATTTCACTCACACACATCTACTCTCTTCTTCTGCAGCTATAGTCTGAAGAGTAGATGAATTATGTGGCGTGCCCTGATTCTCTAATTCCTGTGCTGCTAGCTTGCTTTGCATCCCACTAGCACTTTTTTGCCCAATGACCTGAAATCTTACTCTGTTGTAATTGCAAAGATTTAGAGAAAGAAATTTGGTCTCTCCTGCCCCATTCATTTGAGATACTAAGCTCTTGTAGACAGTCTGCTTTTCACAAATGGAAAATGTTTGCTATATGTGCTGTTTAAATAAAAGTAACAAAATAAATTAACTGATCAAGGAAAAAAAATCAGGACAGCCTAGAGAGCAAAGCACTTCATCCTCCTAACCCAGCTACAGCCAAGCATAGACTGGCTGCTGTGTGGTGCTCTGATCATCAGCCACCAGCTCTCCTGTTATGGAGGGAATGGGATCACCATTGATTTGCCTTTATTTTTCAGTACCTTCACTCCTTCAGGACTCACAATCAATACTGAGACTCTGTGAAAGGCATTCATTCGTACAACAGGTCCATATTTCTCTGCCCTGTAAGAAGAGAAAATTTTAAAAAAGAGAATTATGGTACAAAATATCAACATGTAACAGCTCAGACCTAATAACCTTGAAGGACCAGAGCACATTGCAGTGGGAACTACTGCAGTCCCCAGCCAATGAAGCCATTAAGAGAATCACAGAAGAGAATAATCAAGGTGGGAAGACACCTTCCAGATCATCTGATCCAACCATCAACCCTTCACCACCACCATCACCCCTAAACCATATCCCCAAGTGCCACATCCAGACGTCTCTTGAACATTTCCACAAAGTTAGTCCACCACTACCCTTATTCCAATGGCTCACCATTCTTTCAGTGAAAATGTTTTTTCTAATATCTAATTTGATCTGAAAGATCAATGCTCTCTCTAGCTCCTTTGCCAACCATCTCACTGATGCTAATTATGTCATTCTGTAAGGGTCTTTGTGCCTTGATTTCTCCACATGTGCTACAGGACTACCCCATTCAATGTTACTGATGTGACTCAACTTACCACTGCAGCAAGAGATCTGGTGTAAACTCCTGTTTCCTCACCATTCTCCATATGATTGGCAGGTGTCCAAATAAAAAGCTGCAGAATATGAAGGTTAAGAGGGTCATAAGGATGCCAGCACAGGGTTTTGTGTGGATTGCAATCCTTGTTGCTCAGTGACTGTTGCTCATGTTTTCCTCACAAGGGAAGATGAAATAACTGTGAGCTGTGCCAATGCCCAGCCCTCACCAAGCTGGTAAACAAAGACATGTAGCTCACATGCAGCCAGAAGAGCAGCACAGAGATAAAGGATGAGATCTTTTTCTTATGCTGTATTGTAGGAGATGTTTGGGTCTGGATGGGATCTCCCATGAATTTTGTTGCTCTTTGCCTGTCTGAGTGAATCTTGACTGCAGCTATTACATTGCCGTACATGAAAGAGACATTTGCATCAGACACTCCTTAATACGTGCTCATCCCTGGTAAGTGTAACTTCATTTCTGTCAATGGATTTCTGTTAAGAGAAATAAGGAACCATCTCCTTCTGTCCAAAACTGCATCATTTCAAATACTGAGGAGGATAATTACTGGTTAATATGGAAATTGAAAACATTAATAAAAAATGTTAACTCTTCAAATACAATAGCTGCATTAAAAACTTAAGAGATCAATTCCTTCTTTCAGCTGTGAGTGGTGAATTCTCCCTGGCTTTGCATAAATCTGAGGGAAGATTTGGCCAAGCTCCTCTCTAAATGAAGCAAGCTGCACTCAAGATCTGTTTTCCATTTGAGAGACAGAGAGCCATGTTATCACCCTTTACAGTGTAAATGAGCTATGGGGAAAAACAGGCTCTTATTTTATTACTGTTGGAACTGGGAGGCACTTAAAATAACAAGAACTCAACAAAGTTACTCAGCATCTACAGAAACTTTTAATCCTCCACTTGTTTGACTCCTCCTTGGTAATCATATTCCAAAAAGATGTGAAAGCCCCAAACACAGCTCCTTTGTTAGCTCTGGAAACTGCTCTATATCTACAGCACAGGAAACAAGGTCCCACTCATGGCTCCTCTGTTGTGCCATCATTCTATAGTGTTACTTCATACCTCAAAATAAACCTAAGGACGAACAGGTTCAGGCATGACAAGATCATCCTCTCTGACCCTGATTACACAAGCAGGATGAGGCCTGGAGCTGGGCAGGAGAGAGTGGTGTCCCTGTAAGGCTGTGCATGAGCGCTGGTGTCTCTCCCTGTGGCATGTTACGGAGGGCATGTGAGGTTAGGTGGGAAGCTCACACACCCCTGCAGGAACCACGACTCCTTGTGACAGCACTGCCACTGCCTTGCTGGCAGCTTTCTCACTGCCCCTTATCACTTATGGCATTTCTATTTCTTTTTGGCAGAAATTAAACACCTGGCTGATGAAAGGGGGCACGGAAGGCGGAGTCGGTGTCAGTGTGCCTCCCGGCGCAGCGTGGCACGGCTGGCGCTGCTGTCACGTCCCTCGTGTGAGGGACGCCACACGCGCAGCTCCTGCGGGCGCCTGACTCCGCTTCGTGCGGCTGCGGCGCCCGGGAGACGCAGCAGAGTTCGCGCAGCCCCGGCCGGGCGGGCCGCGCTGCCGAGCGGGCTGCGGGGTCCGCGGCGGTGCCGGCGCTGCCCGGGAAGCCGGGCCCGGCCCGCCGGACCCTCGCCGCTGCCCCTGCCCGCCGCCGCGGCCCACGGCCGGCGGCTGCAGCGCTGTTTCCTGCTCCGACGCTGCCTCCCGGCTCCAGCCTGGCAGGGAGCCCTCCGCGGAGACACCGAGCCAGCCCGCTGCCCGGCCAGCCCCTTACCTCTCCCGCGGGGCGCCGGGGATGTGGTCGTACTTGGCGTGGATGTACTGCACGTAGCAGCAGTACAGGACGAAGGCCAGGAGGGACAGGGCCAGCAGGAGCCCCCCCGCTGCCCACAGCACCTCCATCCCCGCCGGTTTCCAGCGCCTCCGCCCGCCCCGAGCAAAGGGCGGCCGGGGCGGCCGGGAGAATCCCCGGCTGCGGGCGGGACCGCTGCAGTTAAAGAGCCCGGCGGCGGCGCGGGGAGCGCGGGGCTGCTCCGACACAGCCGCACGGCCTCTGCCCATGCCTGTGTGTATGGATGTGCTCCGGAGAGGATGCTCACAGGGCTGGAGTGAGCGCTTTTCCTATCACGCAGTGATATGATAAGGGGGAATGGCTTTGAACTTAAGGAAGGTAGATCTAGATTAGATATTAGGAATAAATTCTTTACTACGAGGATAGTGAGGCACTGGTACAGGTTGTCCAGAGGAGTTGTGGATGCCACATCTGAAGTGTTCAAGACCAGGTTGAATGAGGCTTTGAGCAACCTGGTCTAGTGGAAGGTGAGTCCCTGACCATGGCAGGGGATGAAGGTGGAACTAGATGATTATGGTCCCTTCCAACCCAAACCATTCTATGATTCCGTGACCAATACATATATATATATATATATATATATATATATATGAGTGTGTGTGTGTATGGATAGATGCTCACCCGGGTGGAGATGATGCTTTGCACAAGTGCTTGAGGAGGTCAGGAAGGATGCTGCACTTTCCTATGTTTGTTTACAAAACTGTTTTAAGTAAAGCTCGTCTCTGAAGGGTCCTAGACAAATCAAGCATCCCAGGACAAGGAAGGCAGAGGCTTGTTGTTGACTTCTCTTTAAATTAGAAGATACAAAGGAAATGTACTGTTGATGCCTGTAGGAATCAGTAGGTGAAGGTTTTTAGAGCAGTCTGCTTTGGGCACCATGTTATACAACCTGCTCATTCCTCATCCAGACACAAGAGTAAGAGCTAACTGTTTTATTCAAAACAAGCAATCTAATACTCATACAAATTGCATAAGGATTGCACAACACAAGAGCCTAAGCCATAAAATGGTGGAAATTAATTTCTGATGAATGAAAAGTAATGCATGGGGGAAAGACATATCCATATACATGCAAGCCAGTTATATATATTTAGTGGTGGTACTTATTCAGGAATTTCACCTTAATGCTCAGCACTGATGAAAGAAGCAAGCAGAGCATTGATGGTGATTAGAAAGGGGGAGGAAGTAAAACAAGATGCCTGAATGTACAGGTTGATGGAGACCTGGATAAACCTGGGGCACACTCACCGTGTGGGAATACCCCATGCACTCTTCCTACCAGCTCAGCAGAGGTGCACAGACAGAACAGGTTAAGACTCAAACTGGAAAAAGCATGAGTGAGGGAGGTTATGACAGGTGTCAGGAAAACCACCAGTGGTTTGGAGATAAATAGGGACAAACTGAGTCATGACTTTGCATAATTCAAGAACAAGGGGGTACCCACTGAAATGATCCAGCAGCATGTGTAAAAGAGGAATAAATTTTCCACAACAAATTGTTAAACAGGGCAACTCACATCAACAAGCTGTTGTGAGAGCTAAGTAAGTTGGCTCACAAGGAGCCATGGAAAGTGATGGAGGATGGTACCAGGAACCATCACTAGCCTCAGCAGGACCTCTGCACTCTGGGGATTCCCAACAGAAACAGCAAGACCCCAAATTGCTCAAGAAAACAAAGAATGTATATGAACCATCTACTGCATCCTCCTTTCTTCCCATCCTGCCCTTAGTCCAGCAGCCTTTCAATCACTGCAACAACCTCCATAGTCTCCTATAAACCCTCCCCTTCTTCCTTCCTTCTTAGATTCTTGCCAGGTCACTTCACCTAGTGACCTAGCAGCAGGTTATGCCCATTCCACCCCTTTGAAGGCTGCTTATCTTGCATACAGGGTGGCTGACACTCCTCTCCACCATTTCCACAGCTCTGAGTGCAGCAGGAGAAGCAGAAGCAGGATCCTTGCAGCCCTACTCTGCCCAAAAGAAAACAAGCACAGCACCTGGCAATCAGACTTTCACAGGGCTTTCACACTCCTTTCCCTGCACAAGCTTTGCTCAACCATCTGGAGGTATCATACCAAGCTAACTGGAATTTTATCATATGTATTTTTCACATCTGGGTTTCTGCCCTGTTTGGCAGCACCATAGGAGACACTGCAGGAGTTTTCATCCCATTTCCAATGGGATGTATATTCCTTGCACCCTTCCCTCAGCAGCTCCCATATGGTCTCTGCAGAAGAAGGGAGAAGATGTAGCTCCTGGCACCCCCTGTTTTTGTCCATTCAATGCATCAATCATCTGCCAGGCACCTCCAAGAGTCAGCATGCTTCAGTTTCTAAATGGAAACTGACGGTGCTAGAAGGCAACAATCTGCAGGTTTTCCTTGGTTTTCTTATTTAGCTTTCTGTTACATTCAGTGTTAACATTGATTTTTCTTGCTCAAAATATTTGCCTTACAACGATTAATTATTTTCCCCTCTGTTTAGAGTACATATTCTCAAAGATCATCATGATTATTGAACTACTGTTTTCATTTATCTTAATTGAAACTACTTTTTTTTTTTCCTGTTAAGGCTGTGGTTTTAAAACTGCCTGTTTTCAGAAAAAAAGGTACCATTCCTTCCCACAGGAAGTCAGGCAGTGCATATAATGATAACATGGTATGAGTATCCATCACTAGGAAAGCTATAACTGATAGCAAGAATAGCATCACACAGAGAAAATTTAAAAGCTAAAGCTAGCTGATGTTTAAAAACTAAAGCTAGCTGACAAAACCATGTTTTTAAAGACGTTCAATTAATTTCCTGATAAAACATTGATTTTCTGAGTTTCATCAATGTTTTTTCAGCATACTTCAAGAATAGATCGTAACTACCTGTACGTTGCTCTTTCATTCAGAATTAGTCTCAAAATAATTCCTGTGAAAAATTCCTGCTTGTACCTTGTTTGCGAGCAGCCAACTGGGAGGTAATAAAATATTTTGTATTTTATACATTTTTATGGGAAAGAGAGGCTATGTGATACAGTTCTAATCCCTGAGTAAATCAGGTACGCTCTCACAATTCGGTTTCTCAGGCAATTACCCCAATAACTCCCCTAAGTAATCAGCCTGGATACGCTGCAGAAATTGTCTTATTTTTCAGACTTTAAAGATGAACTTCAATAAACGCTTTTGTCTGTGTTCCAGGAAATTTAATACAACCCTTTGTTTGTATTCTAAAGTGTTTCTATACCCTCGAGTGAAGGACATGACCCCAAGGCACTCCTGTGTTTATGACTGCCCGGGAGCCACACGCGGCTGGGAGGAAGGAGCGAGGCTGGGCTGAGCTCCCCCGCTGTCCCCTTGCTGCTGGGGACTGAACTGCCACCGCGTGGACATTCTGCCAACCTGCACATTCCCCAGAAAAAGCCAGGAGCAGGACACATCTGGGAGCCGGCCAAAAGAGAACTGGGAACTCTTAACAGGTGAAGTTCCAAGGTGAACTTGAAAAGCTAGTGAGACATAGGGTTGGTCCGAACTCCTGCTCTCTTTTGCTTGGCTTTGCATGGTTTGAAAACATTCTGTTCTCTCACTGAAGGTGCAGAGTTGTTTAAGTTGTGAGGACAGCAAGGAGAAGGCAGAGCTTAGGCAGCTCTTGTGCTGGGAAACACCTTCAGCAGCACACAAATTGCCAGAGGGCTGGGCACTGGTCACTCAGAATTTACCACGGCAGATGTGGACAGGAAAACTCAAATAACAAGTTAATAATGATAAATTAGCTGATCTAAAACCAGACCTCTAGGCAGAGATTACACTGGATATAGGAGTCAGAACAAAATCTGCAGTATGTTAGGTGTTACTTACCCAGCATTGCCAAATACAGACCCTTGCAATGATTTTCACCCTGAGTCAGCTCTCCCCCAGTCCTTATATACTGAGGTCCTGATCATTCTGAGTTAATAAAATTTTCCAGCATGGAGTGAACAAGTGAATGGCAAGATGTTAGTAATAACAGAAACAGTCTAAGGGTTTAGTGATTGCCAACAGCTGATGCCCTTGAGGAACAAACTACTTGATGTGATACTTGTACAACTGACTGAACACTACAGTCTCTTTTTTTTTTTTTTTTTGTTAAAAATAGCATCCCTATTTACCACATTGTTGCAAAGGAATGATTGCCATTTCCATCACAGCTGCTTTTCTGACAATGTTGTAACATTGCTCGAGGCAGCTCTATATCTGCACCTGTGCCCCAGACATGAGAGCCTTGGGAAAGTCATGTACGAGGCAGCAAGGTATGAACACACATCAAATGGGTTCCATGTTTTCTTGGTTTACAGAGGGAAAAAACTATGTTCTCTTAAAGCTTAAATTTGGAATGCAGTTAGTATTTATCAAAAGATGCTTACATTTCTTTTGATATAGAAAAATGTGTGTTTATGTCTGAAAGTATCTAAAGGGGCCAATGCATCTCACATGACAACCTGACTTTTAGAGAGGACTACTGGCATGTTTCCAATACAAAATCAGACTTGAATATTCATACTTGTGACTGTTTTTCTCCTCTGTGCTTCTGAATTTCCATGTTGACCACACCCAAACAATGACAGGCTGAGCTGTCCTACAGAGGGATGGATTGGTGCTGGGGACTGTCCCCCCACAGCTGTATCAATGAGAACTCCTGAAAGAGAAGGCAGGCTGAGCTGGGCACAGTGCTGGGAGTGGTTTGCTGGGTTTGGGCCCTGGAGCATGGCAGGTGTTCAAGGGCTGCTGTTCTCCCTGGGTCATCATAAAGCCCAACACAAAGGTCTAACTGGTGAGAGGCTGATAAGGTGGATAAAGGCATGACAAACACGATGGCAGCACGTGAAACTGGAGCCCCAGGCTCACCTTTGCACCCTGTACCAGTGTCACCCACAGTGACACTGAGCCTTCTGAACTTGTCATGTCTTCAGTACAATTTGATTACAGACCTCTGCACTTATTAATGTGATACATGGGCTTCATGCTGTTCATACCCTGCAGCCTGAGCTGGGCAGAGCCAAAATTCCCTTGATATGGAGAATATCCTCATGGCATGCTCCAGCCAGGGCTCAGCTCCAGAAGGGTTTTGCTAGCATTTGAGTGAGAACCCCTGATACAACACCCTACCTATTTCACTATCCCTCCACTGCTTGGCAGCAACCTCTAAAGAGAGATTATTCCTATTTATTATTGTTGAAGAGATTATTTTTAGATATGTTGGGGAGATTTATCTATTGTATTTCTTGGAAAGAACATGGTAAATTCAAATTAAGATAATGTCTATACTGCAGACTGCAACACAGTGTGGCAGTGCTCAGGCTGGATGCTGGGCACCACAAGGTCCTAAGTGAAAAATCCTGAGCTCTGGGCAGAGCTACTCTGCTTTGGAGGTAGAGAAAAAGACATGGAAAGGCTGAGTTTACACTGTTCCCTTAGAGATATGCTGGGTCCTCTATGTGATGCAGCTGTGCTAATTTAAGGAAAGATATGTAAGGAAAATGTAGGTTCTCCAGTCTCAGTCACAGAGCTGAATCAGGAGACAAGGCAATAAACCATATTGCTACTGGACAAAAGTTTGGGACTGCCACATGAGGAAGTACATGAGGAAGTCTGGTTGCACTGTAGGCTAGTTTAAGATTTATCCTGAATTAGCATCCAGGAAGTATACTGTCATGTTCAAGTGTAGCAGCAGGGCTTATTAGTTTAACTAATGTTTGATTGGTGTGACATCCTGCTATATAAAAATGATTATCACTAAGAATCCTATTAAACAACAGATGAGATAGCAGGTATTTAAATGCATGTGTACTTGTGTGCTTTAAATAGTACAGGCTCATAATTTAAATACCGGTGAACTAGACTGACAGATACCAGGAGTTAGAACAGATATATTTTTAACCTTGGAAGGGACCACAATGGTCAGAAATACCCTCCCAGCCTCCTAGCAGGGCACTGAGCTGGCAGGCCCAGACATGCACACACAGCCACGTGTGCTGAGCTGGCTTGATCCTATTTGAAGACCTTCCCCACTCAGTGTAGGCTGGGAGAAGGGATAAGAGGAAAAAAAAAAAACCCATGTACTTAACAAGTCTTGTCTCTTTTTCTGCTAGTAAATATTTCCCTGTGGAGCTGGCAGCACCCACGTAGCAGCATCAGCAAACAGCTCACCAGCAAAGATGGGGTGCAGGGCTCTGTGCCAGCACAGCCAGGCACAGCTCGCTCTCACCCACAGCTGCTCCTGGGGCTGGCTCCCTGTGCCTCTGGCTGCCACCAGAGCCTGTGTGTCACCCTGCCTGCCAGCCAGGGCTGGTGGAAATCCCCACCAGCTAGATCCAAGATGTACGTGGCTTCTGCTTGTTCTCAGGATGTTCAAATTGACTGAAGCAGGTGCAGGGTAACCAACAGTTAAATTAGAAAAAGAATACTTAATAGTTAGAAAATGATGGTGAAATTCCTGCCTAATTCGTCTGTGGCAGACATCCTGGAACCACCTCAATTCCTTTAGGGTAACTTTTATTGTGCAGGTCTTTTTTCTACCCAGAGGTTTTGAAGTATAACTATGATCAAGGTTCTCCTTAAAATCCCCCAGAGAGAGTTGAAACTTGGCCAAGGAGCCAAAAGAAGTAGAAGAGGATTTTGGAAAAGGAAATAATGTATCTCCACCTTCAATTTTCTTCAAGCCTTCTAGTCCCACCAGCTCAATAGGTTCCAAGTCTTTTAACAGAAGAATTAACAAAGGACTCTTCTGTCCCCTGAACATTTTGATGGGCCTGAAGTGGATTTCTGCACTTGAAACAAAAAAGTTTGCAACTTCGCTGCAAAGGGAAAGGCCTGATAACAGTCTCGTGTGTGTGATGGCATTTGTAGGTTTTCAAACAAAATGAGAGTAGTACTTCTCAAAAGGCACTTTATACATCTGTTCTTCCTTTATACTTCATAGGAAGTAGAGGGAAACATTTTTTTTTGGATCATCTGATTTTGTGTATTGAAGGTGTTCTTTAATACCAAAACCAATTTAACGAGAATTTATCAGAAAGTTGAGGAAAAATATTTAAAACAGATTAATTTACCCTATACATGTTTTAGGCTTAAGAAGATATCATCAACTTGAATTTGGGTTAAAATAAATATTCACAGTAAGATCTTTAGATACAAGGTTTTGCTTTTCTAGACATACTGGTCATTTTATATTTGAGGGTTTTTTGTTTTGTTGGTTTTCTTTTCCTTTCTCATGTTCTTGTGTGAGCAGAAAGACAAAACCTATCCTGATTACACCAGGGAAAACAAATAACCAGGCCAAAAGCTTTCAAAAACCAACATGTGTCTCCCATCACCACTCAGGTGAAAAACACATTTCAGACAAAATAGGGTTGCTTTTGTTTGCTTTTTTTTTAATATCCTCTAAAAAGGGGTAAATATTACTGGATTATTGCCCCACTACATTACCTTTTGTCTAATCATTCACACCTGTGAAAAACGGAATGAAAAAACATGTGCCTTCATGAAGTTTGGGAAAGTGGAGAAACACATACTGTCTTCAGAGCTAAACTGGATAATGATCCTGTGCATCTAAAAAGGGACAGATTTTTAATTTGTTCATGTAAAAGGGGTTAGATTTTCTTTTCTCTTAGGCTAATATAAACTGCAGAAATATTTTCCATGCAGGACACTATGGTTTCTTCTAAATCACCTGATTTTACTTATCCTTGATGACTAATAGGTTTATACCAATAAAAAGCATTACAGAAAAAGATTTTTCCTTTAAAGTAGTGAGTGGAAGGTTAAAAAATGATATATACTTTTGTAATTTGCAAAGAAAGGCTCAGATTTATTAAGGCACATCCTCAGAAACCTCAGCTTAGAGGTGCAGGTGGCAAAGCAAGGCAAACAATGCAAACACTTCCGTAAGAGTGAAGCACGGTCATTTGGGAATTTACTTTTTGGCAAAACGTGATGCACAGCTGAAGAATGCTGTATTATGTATGTAATGGGAAAGGTCAGCAGGATGCATCTCTTTTCTGATCTATAAAGGCTGATGCTTGGGGGTTTCTTCCTACAAAAAAACCCCATAGAAATGCAGCACCTGCCCACAACATACTCAATTCAGTGCTTCATTTTACTTTTTTTTTTCCCTCTGAGGCAAATGCATGGGGACGAACATGAAGAAAACATTAAGATTACTTTGAACAGATGCAGCATCCTCAAGGCAGGGCACACCCTCCTCAGTACTGCAGCTGGTTTAGAAGGCTGGGCAAGAGGCGGGCGTGCTCCAAGTCCCTCCGCTGCCTTCCCGGGCTCTTGTCACCGGTCTGTCACCTCCTCCCGGCTGCACACCACACCGGCATCCTCCTCGTGCGAGCAGTTGTGCGTGCCCACAGCGGCGTGGGCGCACTCCAGCAGCGTCCTCTCCTGCCCGGAGCACCGCACATCATCCAGGAGAATGCGGAGCGAGGTCCCTTCCCCGAACTCTGCCTTCTTGGTGGCCCGCACCACGTAGGGGAAGCCGAGCTGGCGGCACACCACGGCGGCGGCGGGCGAGCTCCAGCCATCGTCGCACACCGTGCCCCACTCGCCGTCGATGAAAACCTCCACCCTGCCGCGGCCGCGGCCCCGCCGGCCGTGCCGCATCAGCCGCACCGCGCCATTGCCGGGGCGCTTCTTCCCGCCGCGCCCGCCGCTCTCCGCCTCGCCCGGCCCGCGGCCGCCGGGAGCGGCGGTGCTGCCCGGCCCGGCCCGGGGCTCCGCGACGCCTCCCCACGGAGCCTCGCTCGTGCTCTTCAGCCGGGGATGTGGCGGCGGTGGTGTTTTCATTATAAACTCTGTTGGGGGGAAAAGGCAGAAAGCCGTGAGTCTGTCAATCTCCGCGCAATGCTTGAAGACAACTATACGAAACCAGTGCTGATTTTTGACTTATATAACTAGTTTCTTGGAATTTGCCTACTTGGTCCTGTTGGGAAGCAACAACACTCTTAGCGACCCGCTATTTCCTCAGTGATAAATGTGGGCTGCTGTTAGCTAGCAGAGAGGACTGCGGGGCTGAGTGCCAACACTGAGCCTCTCCCAAAAAGGAAGCTCCAAGAAGTTTCTTGGCAAAAGTCAGTCTGGCCCTTCAAGGGTAGGTGCTCGAGCTTCGCAGTCAGGAGAGGAGCTTTCCACCGTATCCCGGTGAAGAGCTGCCGAAAGCATTTCATGGACAGGCACTATTTCCACTCCTCTCTTCGTTACTCAGGATTGGATCATTACCAGAGGAGAGCGTGGCCTCCCCGCTGGGCCAGATGCTTTATTCAGAGGAGCTGAAATCTGGAACATTCAAAATCAATTCTCTCTGGCAACTGGAATGTGCAAGAGGAACAGAGTTGCCAGGACAACACATAAAACAGGATTTGGGGTTGGGTTTGTTCTTCCTTATGAAAAAAAGAAAAAAAATAAAAGAGCCTTGAATTCTGAAGAGATGAAAATTCTTTGCTGTCACAGTTTCCAGGTGTTACTGGACTTGCTTATTCACATGTGCTTTATTTTTAGCTTAAAAATAAGTTTTAGTTTGCCAGAGGGAAGCAATTCAGAATTTCATGGAATAACATTCGACAGAGCTGGGATAGTGTCACAGACATTTGCAAAGACATCATGACTTTGAATTATATCCCAGATTTATGCATCCTCATTCATCATTTGGTTTGTAGTACAGAGATGAGGAAAAATATCACTGTCTTATTTGTGCTCAGTATCTATTGTCCCTAAAAGATAAACCCTCACAGTGCCCCATGTTTTTCCAAATAATGATCTTCAAAAAGGAATTGTGTTCATGACATGAAAATATTTCCTTCCCTTGAAAGCTGTGGTTCTCAAGGCAAGAAATAGATTTTAAGGCCTTACTTTTGCACAGCTCATTGCTGGAGCCTGGTCTGGCAAAGCACTTGAAAAACACTGGGACTGATTGAATACTGTGTAGGACTATACGAAAGCTAATGGTCACCTGGGAGCGCTTTTCACCTCACTGGATCAAACTGTGATTATATAATACTGTCTAATAAACTACTTATTAAATACACTTCCAAAAAATGCACTCATAGCTAATACAAGGCACATGCCCTGGTGATTCTGTTACTTTCAGACTAAATACTAACCAAAACAATAAATATTTACAGCTAAACATCCGTGTTTGCATGCTTCTGAATCAAAATAGCTGTGCTTATTTTTCACCAAAAAGAGAGTGTAGCTCTTAACACACTAGGTAGAATCTCTCCCACCATTTCTAAGTTTTAATTAATGACAAAAACTACCTTGTAAAGAAGCCCAAAAGATTTAGTTATATGCATAGTTTAAAAATCTGAACTTTGGACTTGCATAGAGAATAATGCATAAGCAGAAACGGACAAAAATTGTTGGACATGAACCAAGTTGCTAATATTTGGAAGCTGCCTGCACAGCTAGAAAAAGAACATCTCTGAAGATACTGAGTGCTCAGGCATGTCAGCAGTCAATAATTAGCCTTAGAGTTTGTTCCACCTTAAACACTCAGTGTTGCAAGGTGCTGAGTGCCCTCATTATTCCCTGAAGCCAAAGCTGCAGGAACTGTCAGTGACTCAAATGCAATGTAATGTGATTATTGTAATTAAAAATTAAATAAAAGTATCCTGACTTTGGAGTTCCTGCAGTACCATTAGCTTTATTCAAGGACTATAAAAGTTCATGGACTATGCTGAGTTGGAAGGGAATTTGTTGGGGTGCTGCCTAGGTACCTACATATGTAAATTAAATGCACAGGGGAAAAGAAGAGTGATACTGCCTAGTCTACTTTTGAGATCCTAATACTGTGTTTAGGGTTTTGTACCTCACATAAATAGTCCTTGGCATGCTGCAGATTCAGCTCCACCACAGACTACTCCAGCTTTAGCAGTACAATACATCACAGCATGAAGCAATCAAAAGGCCCTGGAGAGTTTGGATAAGCCAGAAGTTCACCCCAGTGTGTGATCACTGATTATATTGGGAGCATTTTCTCATCCCATCTTTTCTCACTTTCACCTAACAATGACTCCGCTCTCATCTTGCTCAATGAGCTACTTCCCAACTCTTTACCCATCATATCCTCTCCACTACCCAAAGCTACTGCAAAAAATCACTTGTCACTGAAAAGCGCCATTGAGCACATGGCCTCTGGACAGGCACAGTTACAGGGAAACCAAGCTGGTGGTAATGAAATGTGTACAATATGGCTTGAAAAAGGGAAAATTAACAGGGCCAGAAACTACAAAGGAAATTTCACATGGCCAGGAAAGGGGAAATAGTGTATGACTTATTTGAACCAACTCTTCAGATCCAAAACATCTGGAAAGATTTAATTTTGAGGATACCCTCAAGAGTGAAGTTCTGGGTAGTCTCCACATGTGTGGAGAGATAGTGCAAGTCTGGAGTTTGTATCTACTGCCAGATAACATGAACCAGTAATAAACAGCAAGAGTAACACTCACTCTCCTTTGGCACAAACGGGATGCGCTTGCTTTTGACTTTCACTGGCGATGGCTCAACTTGGCATTTTCCTGGTGGTGCTCTCCTTGAAAGAAAGGGACATGTACACTGCACAATTAATTCCTTTCCTCTGGCATTGCAACAGTTTGCTTCCCATTGTTTTTCTAAGAACATAATTCTTATTGGAAAAAAAAAAAGTCTGTTTAAATGATGCATCTAATCTCTTACAGTAAACATAACTAAAGAATCACAGATCACCATTGATGAAAGTCCAAATATTCACAAGGCAGCGGAGTCCTCTGTCTGTGTTTTCAGTTGCCACTATTGAAGCCATTAAGGAAATAAAATATTGGCAGGTTCAAGCACTACAGAAAGAGATTAATCAAAAGGAAAATAAAAATTACAAAACTAGACAAAACTAGACAGTATATGTTGAATATCTTGACACAAAGATCATGTGTTTGCAAGATTTTAGACTGTTTTCACGGAAGCAAAATAACACACTATTATTCATACAGAAAGCCCAAACAAATGTCATGCCAAAAATGCATTAGTTTCAGAAAAGAACTCTAAGTGTCTCCTCAGAGGCTTTGTCTTAGTATGGTGCTTTATTTTGACAGAATATGTTTGCCATAGAGATGTATCCCACTTCTGGGAAGTAACATCCAGTTCATCACCACTTTTTCCTATGACAGCCGTCTTGGTAATCCTCAGACTTCTTCAGAGGTTTTTAAATTGGTTCAAAAATGAATGATGTTTGCATTTGGAGGGTATAGCTCCTGGGCAATTAGGATTGTTTGCATTTGCATTTCTGTGGAAGGCAGAGAGCTTCTCCCTCAACTGTCTATACAAGGATGTTTCCTACTTTCATGAGCTTTCCAATGACTTTTTTTGGTACTCTGAACATGAATGAAACTTTTATTTAAACTTAAACTTACAGCTGGTGTTTGACTTCTGCTTTCTCTATTTTTGCACCGGTTGTGTAATACCAGCTTCTTAATACATAGTTTACAGGAACTCTTCCGTTGCATTAGATAATGGAAAATGCTCCTGACAGAGGAAAGTTGGAGGAAACACATGAGAGATCTGGGGGCTTTTTATTTTTGGGGACTGGTTTCAACATAAAACTAGACAAGTGGTTTGGTTCAAAATCTTCAGATAGCTAAAGCTG
This sequence comes from Chloebia gouldiae, assembly GCA_003676055.1. Classification (NCBI taxonomy): domain Eukaryota; kingdom Metazoa; phylum Chordata; class Aves; order Passeriformes; family Passeridae; genus Chloebia; species Chloebia gouldiae. The sequence continues at coordinate 7,194,580 of QUSF01000004.1, forward strand.
TAAATTTAATCCATTAAAAAAAAAAAGGTATAAAAAATCTCACTCTCTGTTTCTGGCTGAAAGTAGCTTGGTGTTTAGCCAACAATAGTAACACTTTAAAAACAGGAAGATGGAAAAAACAGCTGTAAGTCTTCCCATAAAACACAGCTATTCCCTGCCTTGCCCAATCTCAGATACAGGCACATGGAATCCAGGAGGGGTAATAATGGTCCTTTTTTCTTATTCAATCCATATTGCTCTTTGAAACACTAAGAAGAATGTACTTTTTTGATATTCATGTCTGGTTTGCCCAAGAAAGAACTGCAGGTCATACTGGTCCAGCTTTGGCTGCAGTGGTCTGGGGGTACAGGGCTCTTGTGGGAGATGAAAAGAGGGATGGAGGGGAACTCAGAAAAAAACTCCTTAATAAAAAGTGCCTCCTTTTGGGCAGGAATATAGAGAAACTTTGTCGAAGAAAGACAAGCCACCCTTCAGCACTCAGGAAATCTCCAAACCCACATAACACCAACAGGCCCCATAAAAGTTTGGCACCAGGCATGTAGAACCCCACGACAGCAGGAGCAAAGCAGACCCACAGTGGGTTGCTCCAGATGTTCCTTGATTGAATTCCCCAGAAGGGCCCAGCATGGGGGAAGAGTTAATTAATCAGCCAACGTGACTCATCACATCCACACCATCACACACCCCACTGCAGGACTCACTGCACCAGCCTTGCAACAAGAACATCTCATACCTGGAGGTGTCCACCACTTTGTACACCACTCCATTGGGAGCTGTGGCACTTGGTACACCAGTGGATAGGAAGTACAATTCCCCTGGTAAAAAAAAACAGACACACCCATGAAATCTCTCCATGGAGTTTCTGTCCTTTACAGCACAAAGGTATTAACTCTGCATCACAGGTCTGAGAGCTCATCTGCAGTCCATTGGCATAAAATACTCTTAGTTGAGTGGCAGCTTTTACAAAATTGTCATGAATTACTATTTGGACAAATTTCCACTGCAAGTTCACCTGCCCAGACCTTAGTTGTCATCTCATTATGATCTGTGTTCTTTGATTTTTTTAATGTATAACAGTCAAACACTGAATTACTTCTGTTGAAATGAAAGGAAATTAAGAATTCTCACTGTCTTCTGTTCATTTGGATGAAGCACTCATTTGGGGTGAATTACAGGAGAAGAAGATTTTGCTTTTGCTTTCTCTAGCACACTCACAGAATGAGACATATCTCAGACAAAAGGCATTTGATTCATCACAGCTCTGTCAGGTCACATTTGCAGGGCTCAACCTTCAACCTAACAATGTCCATCACCATTTATTTGACTTATTTTTTCTTAACTGCATTTCTATCCTTCTTCTCCTGTTGTGCAGGGGAGACTGGGATAAGCAGTCCTTCTGGCATTCATTTGAGAGCTCCAGTGCTTGAGCGGTGCAACAAAAAGGATCAGAGAGAAAAAAACTATATTTGCAATATTAAAAACAAAGAAAAAAAGACGGAAAAAGAAAAAGAGGTAGGAGACTCGCTTAGTGAATAAGGCAGATTTTTTTGGGTGTTCTATGGGTAATCCAGGGGGAAGAGGGGAAGGAACAGAGAGGTCAGTGTGAGCAAGGGAATCTGCGGGCAGTTGGTGGCAGCTGAGGCTGAGTGTCTGTCCTCCTACCTGCTCTCCTGTGCTGCCCTGGGCTGAGTTCCCCTAGATAATCCCAAGGCAGAAACCTTTGGCTACCCCTGGCTGGCTTAGTCATTTTTGTGGTCAGCTTCATTAATGACCGGCCAGAGGCAGCCTTGGTCCAAATGGGGATAGGAAACACCCAGCACTGAATTTTGTAGTGATGTGTATTTTACATCCTGCCCCTCTTTCCTGGAAGTTATCAGGCAGGAGTTTGGATGCTCAGGCCATGAGGCACATAGACTACACACAACTACACACATGTGACCCACAGACACAGTGCCTGGGGTGTCTCTGACATGTTCTGCTGGCCAGGGATGGGGCTGATGGTTTTATAATTGCTGTGCAATGACCCAAAACCAGATATCTCCCCATGACATATACACACCCACTGCACCAGGTAAATTAACATCCATCAGAGCAACAACCCCAAAACTTAAATGCTTCTGTGAAGAAAACCCTGTTAAAATTAACTGTGTGGCAAACTTGTAAAAAATGAGATTCCTAGTACACAGAAAAGGTGCAAGAGAAGATTGCCCAAAGCAGATAAAGCAACCTCACCTCTGAAATAAAACTCCAGCCCAAATCTCCACTCAGCTCTATTGTATTTATACAAAGCACAGTGTAGGGCAAAAGGGTGGCAACATTTCACCCGTTTTTTCCAGACTGTTGACAAGCACAGGATGAGGGATATCATCCTCATGTGCATGAGCAAGGGCTGCAATCAACAGTTTGATATTGCACTTAGCACAAAGCTGATTTGAACTAAGTTATTTGACATAAGGTTACTATATCCTCACTACAGCACTGTGAAATAGCTCTAAATTCCATGAATATTAACCATTACAGAAAATTGAATTTAACTCTAAAATAAAGTCAAACTTTCAAGCTAATACTTAACTTGGAGGATTTGCATTCACAAGATAAAATTTGCATTTATATGATTTGAGCAACATCCAAAACTTGACATAATCTGCAGGAAAAAACAGATGTTTAAAAGCTGGGGCATTCTGGAAGCAGGTGCTTGTGATCATGAGCCAAGACCTCCCAGGAGCAGGGCAGAGCACAACTCCTGCATTTCTGGGTCACACATGAAGCACACATTGTGGGGCTCATCCTCTGCCTGCTCCCAGCCAGGGCTGCACATTCTGCAACCCCCCTGTACAGACAGCAGGAGACACCACCAGCTTGCACCCCAGGACTCCTTATTTCCTCCTCTTCAAATCAGCAAACAGCAGCAGCTCCCTTCTAGAAAGCAAAAAGTCTGCAGTCATGAAAACACAGCAAAGCTCTACTGAGACTGCATCCTTCAGTCCTATGCCAGGCAAAATTCCAGCTGGCACTAATAAAATATGGACTTACAGACTCTTTTGCTGATGCCTCACACAAGATATAACATAGGCTTTTGTTCTGCTTCATCTTGAGAGGTGCAAACACCCCAGCCCAGGGTGAGCAAATATATAATTGCTGTTCCTGACATCTGCTTCCCTGTATTCATTAATAATGCCTGCAGCCTTCTTGACTAGACAAGAGGATAGACTTGCTATTCACTTGGGTATCATCTTCTCAGGCTCCCAGGGCCTGCATTCCCTTTGGCATGGCACTGTGAATAATGAGGTTTCTTTTCTAAGTTTGTTTTACTCTACTTGCCCCTCTCTGCTCCCTGTTCTCCAGAGGGAAGGGCAGCAGCACATCCAGCACACCAGACTCAGTCCCAGGCAACTGACTCTCCATCTCCCACTGTAGGCACTGCAGGGCTCTCAGACCTCAAAATTAGCATTGTAACTTTGGTTTGGTATTTGGGAGATGCTGGGAATCTGGCATTTTAAAGACTCGTGCTGTGCCTCTCCATGGCCTGCTGCCCTCTCTGATCCTTTTTCTGGTGTTTCATTCTGAAGAGAAACCAGAAACATGCCATTCAGTGTGACATAAAAGATTACCTGCTTCATCTTCAGCAAAGGAGATGATGTATTGATAATAGTTATTGATAAGCCCAGGGAACATGCATGTTTGTCCTGTCCCCATGCAGATTTCATTGTACTGCCACTCTCCAGTAGCACGATCCTCCTTCAAAGACATCAGGCGTCTGCAAGGCAAAAGAACACTTCTACAACCTGACCCAGATGATTTATGAATGTTAGCATGGACACCTGAAAGGATATTTAGTGCTTCCTACCCACACCAGCTGCAATAGGAACTGCAGCTTCTCTGAGTGAATGATTATTAATATTAACCCAAATGTATGATACACCCTGCAAGCCCTTGTCTTCAAGGGCAACACAAGCCCATGAAAAAACAAGAGGGGAAGGTTGAAGGGCTATCAGGCTGTTTTGGGAGGGGGGGTTTTGGCTGGGGCTACAACTTTATGAGTGCCCTAAGTGTTAAGTGTTTACTCACCCACTCATAAAATCACCAAATATGTACAGGCCATTCAGGTTTGGAGACTCACAACCTCGATAGACGTAGCCTCCTGTAACAGATTTCCCCATTTTGTGTGGATATGCATAAATTGGAAGCACATCATCTGTAGGGCAGAAAAGATCTGTGACTTGTTTTGCACATGCTGCAGAATAGCCTTTCTCTAGATTGTTCCGAGACTGGCAGAGTACAGTCAGGTTCCCTGGTGCATCTTCTATTTAAATGAATTGCCAGTGAGGTTGTGTTTATTTTGATTTTCACTTTTTCAGAATCACATTTGATTGCCCTGCCCCTCACCAAGACACCTCAGTACTCTCCTGAGCCCTTCTCCTCCCACTACAATCCATCTCTGTTAGTGCAACTTCTGCCACATTTCTAGAGAGCCTGTCTGGTTTAGCTACAAATCACAGGTAACTCCTAAGGCCACTGCACCCATGCAGGAAATGTTTGCCCAATGCACCTTTGTTTAGGTGGTAAAACGAAAAAAATACATGGGTGATTCCAGACTGCAGGCACTGATGAAAAGGTATGTCAGATGTCAGCACAAATAGCTTCTGTTCCTCTGAGATGGAGAAGCAACTTGAAAGGGCCATCAAATATTTATGGGATGGCACAGGCATGAATGATGTAGTACTGGCATATTCATTGTGAAAGATAAGTTAAAACATAAGACAAATGTAAAACTGAGAGAGATGTCCTGATTTTGAGGGTCTCCATTGATGCTTCCTCCCATTTCTTTTGAAACTCCTGGCTCACAGGTACCTCATGGTACCCTTTCCTCTTCATCCTCACAGCCTTTCTCCCTGCCCATGTAGCAGATGCTGCAAGTAGCAAACCCAGCAGCTCTGTCAGCAAGGAATTTGCACCAGGGGAATTTCCTCTAAAGCAGGTGTTTTCTACACTTCAGCTGTACTTATCATTCTAAAGGGGCTGTGACATTTCACTGTTCTAACAAAGGGTCTCTAAAGTCATCAAAAATTGCTCTGAATCCCTGGAGACCTCAGTGAAGTGTCTGCCATGAATGCTTATGTGGGTACTGTCACACAGGAGAGCAATAAATGAGCTCTCTGACAACTGCTTCAGCAAAGGGAGTGCAAAAAATCTGCTCCCTGCTCTTGACATTTTTATAAAAAATACTTAATCACTCTCGTACTTATTGTGAAGCTACTGAAAGGAAGGAATTTAAACTGAGTTAATATTAGGAAGAAAATTAAACACCACATAGCACATGGAAGAGAAAATAATCAGAATCTCAGCTAAAGCCCACTTCTTGAATCTCTGAGAAGAGGTTCCAGCACAAGACATGGTCCACATCAGTCCTGGCAATTCAATATGTTCTGACTTCACATGTTCCCTGGAATTTAGCCAGCCAGCAAACACCCTGAATCCAGTTTCGAACAGTTTAAAGAAATGAAAATAAAATTAGGTTTTCCTTTGTGGCATAGCTAAAAGAAAAGAAAATACACTGTACATTCAGTTACCTGCAAAGCAAGCAGCGTGCATAAGGGTTGATGAGTCAATTTTCTCCCTCTTTTTTTAAAGTAAGGGTGAGTTATGGAGAAAAATACAATTCCTCCGTATTTTTCTCCCGCACAAAAGCTTATTTTATGGGGAAAAGATGAAATTGTCCCTCTAAACTACAGAATCACAAAGTAATTTCATTAAAAACAACAATCACCTAGGAAAAAAAACAGTGAGCATGCTTCACTTTCCTCCTAACTCAGAACTGGTAACATTTGTACTTTCAGTACTCATGCCCAAGCCAGCTCCCTTCTAGAGGGACAGTAGAGGTTTACATCTCAAAAAAGTGTGTACCAAGCAGGCAGTCTTTGAAGGCAGGAATTAAAAACGAGAGCACATCTATTTACCCAAAGAAGAATTGGTGCAAAGTTTTTTATCGTAGCAGCTGAACCCTTCCCTCGCCCTCCAGCCGTAATTTTTCCCTTTCTCGACGATGTCGACTTCTTCGTATTTATTCTGGCCCACATCTCCACAGAAGAGCCTCCCCTTCCCTTCCCTGGTGCGAGGGTCCCCCCTGTCGAAGGAGCAGCGCCACATGTTCCTCACGCCGTAGGCGTAGACCTCGGGCCGCGCCGCGGCGTCGCCGACGAAGGGGTTGTCGGCGGGGATTCGGTACAGGGGCCCGCCGTCGTTGTTGTTCACATCGATCCGCAGCACTTTGCCCAGCAGGGCTGACCTGTGTTGGGAGAAGAAGTGAGAAAGATAAAGAAATAAGACTAGACCTTGGCAAAAAATCAGAGGTGGGGTGGGGTTGGAAAGTCTAGGGTTTCATTCTTTCTGTTTTAGGAAAAAACGAGTCTTTGAATATCTCTGGAAAAAAGAACCATTTCAAGATAATTGCATTTGCTCTCAAACAGCCTTCAGGTGGCTGGCACTGATTTCCCACAGACTGGAGCTGCCAGAGGGATAGGTCCACTCTTACTTGTTCTGGGCATTTCCAAAGGTGCCAAAAGGATCCCCAGCCATGCCTCCATCTCCAGTGAAGATGTAGAGATACTCATCATCTCCAAAGAGCAGCTCTCCTCCATTATGGTTGGAAGCAGGCTCTTCTATTTCAAGGATTATCCTAAGTGAAAATCGGGAGAAAGCAATTACTTACTGCACAAGCACTATGCAAAGGGCAGAGCAATGTCATGACAGATGGAAGCAGCTACAGATTGGTTTTGATAAAAATTCCTCCTTATCCATATTATTGAATTTTTCTTGGGCATAGCTGATTTTCTAACTTTAAATAGTTTCAACATATTTTTCAGATTACAGAAACACCAAATTGTGTAATATGGAAAGTCTGGGAAATCACATGACAAAATATAATTTTAATTGCTTAAACTTTTCCCCTGATTCTTTCTTCCTCCTTTTTAATCTTCTTCTTAATTTTTCTTTATAATTTATTAAAGAAAAGGCATCTGAGCTTATAACCAATTGGAAAGTGTAAGAGTCCATCTGTGCATCTGTACAGCTTTTGGCACAATCCTGCCAGGTGCTTTCATGGTTAACATAAAACTTCTCAAACGTTAAGGAATAGCTAAATTCTTAAAGAGAGAAGAATCCTTAAATGATAATTACACACTCAGGACGTTATGAGTTTAAAGAGCAGTTAAAAGCAGCCCCACCAACAAACTGAATTTACCAAAGGTTATTCAAAGAAATACCAATAAAATTTACCTTAATTTTAAGCCCAAACTCTCCATTTTATTTATTTATTTGTTTATTTTATGCTCCTGGAATCCTTTCCATAGCATGTAAGGGGAAAATACATAAATTATAATTTTACAGAATAGTAAAGCCACAAATACATGCATTGGAGGTTCCCAGGTATAACAACTATACTTTATTATTTCCAGCTTCTAAAAAAGGCCAGATTTCATGCTGGCAGTGCATCTTAATACCTATGAAAGCAAATTATAATATTTACTTATACCACTTCATTTTTAGACATTTTTTTTTCCATTCTGAAATGCTGATAGTTATTGTGAGTTGTGGGGAGGAACCCAGCTATGGAGTTACCTCCTGTTAAATGTCAGCACCTCTGTGATAAGGTAACTGTGCAAGAGGCACAGGTTCCAGCTGAAAGAAGGAGAGAGGGAGGATCCTGTATGGACACAAAGGTGAATCTTCCTCAGCCTCCCAAAGAAGATGGAAAAAAACAAAACTCATTGAGAAACATCTGAGGATAAACAGACACATGCATTTGAGCCAAGGCAGTGCACACCACATGTCAGCCTGAGCTCCCTCTTGGGCAGCAGCTCAGGATGAAGTCAGTGGGACCTGAGCCTACACAAGCACAATAGGACCACAATTTTGTTTTCTTAAGCTTTTGCTGTACTAACCATAAGCTAAGTAAGCACAGAAATTGTTACAAACATAGAGCCTGAGGATTCTTAAACAAGACAGCTCATGGGCTGTTGATATCTGCAGGTTTCTGATTCACTTTCCTGAGTGCCACGTTGTAATTCCCCTTACCTGTCATCTACAGTGCCATTTACACTGGATTGCTGAAATTGCTTTATAAACCAGTATAAAACCCACTCTACCATTAGGCTATGTGCATTTTTGAACTAGAATCATCCACAGCTGGGTGTTTGGAAAGCCCCTAATAAAATCCAAATAATGAAGAAAAAAAATCTTAGAATTAGTAATATTGTAGGGTCTCTTAAAACACTGGTTCTATAACATAGTTCTGCAACAGGTTATAAATCTATGAGCCTGATTCCACAAACAAGTCTCTCATCATCTGTGCATATTAGTGTGGAACAACTGCAAGACCAGACTCAAACAAATTACATTTCCAATAAAAATGCATTCCATAATAATATAGTGACTTGTGTTTTATTTAATTTGCTATTAAATTTGTAATATCAAAGGGTTGAGTTGTTGTTCAGATAAAGAAATATGGGACCAAATCCATCTCTGGTCTGGTATCACTTAGCTTGTTTATACTAATTTTGGAAACCTTTGGCTTTGGAATGAATTTCACTCATGCTTTGCAGAAGTCTATTTTAAAGGGTAATCACAAAAGTACAAAACAAACAAATAAACTTCCAAGCCCCACCCAACAATAACCCCAAAACACTAACTATAAATAATGTTTAATCCATGTTTACTTAGATCCTCTGAAATGCCAGAACTGAGAATTCTACGTGTTTTATCCTTGAACACTTGCAGTTCATCCATGGAGGACACACATTTTCTGCACCTCAGTACACTAGACATGCACTCGGACTATCATGCTAGCACTCTGGAGTGCAAAAACATTAAGCTAAATAAATCTCATTCATTAATGGTCTTTAAAAATGCACAAGGTGCCCTCTAAGATCTTAAATTCATTTGCCAGAGAAACATGTGTACAATACCTTTCAGAACCATGGTCCAAGGCATTCATGTCAGTAGGAGAAATTCTGAACTCACTAATTCGGATCCTCTCTTCAAAGCGAACTTCAACTGAATAGTAGACGTACACCTTACCATTAAATTTGAATTTAGGATGGAAGACAATACACAGAAACCCTCTCTCATCTCCTTCCCAAGGTGAGGTAAGCACAGCTTCGCTGATGTTCAGAAATGGCTTTTCAAGCCTGGATCCGTCGGGGAGGTAGGTCCACACCAGGCCGACCTGCTCTGCGATGAAGAACCTGTGGGTGCCGTCGTTGGCGTGCACCATCGCAACGGGATTGCGCAGCCCGTTGGCCACCTCCACGAGGCACAGCTGGAGACAGCCCTCCGCGTCAGCCGTGACCAGCCCCAGGTTCTGGTTAAGGTTCTGGTTGGCCAGCAGGTGTGGGAAGCAGTAGTCGGTGTCCTCCAGGGACAGGTAGCGGCAGAACTTTGCCATGTTGTTTTCCAGTGCAATTAACTCTGGGTCTGCAGAGAGAGCGCGAAAAATGGAGCGGCAGTTTTGCCACACTTGCGTGCAGTAGTCCTGGCATAGTCCTGGTATCGTCCGCACGGGGGTGGAGGGATCTTCGGCGTCATACAGGTGAGCTGCATATGGAGAGCATTCCTAGAGGGAGGGAGAAAAGGATTCAAGTCATTTATTGGACCAGATTTGAAACAGCTGAGCAGTGATACTAATTGGAGATATTTCATCTTAATTACAAGATATGTTGCGGTTTATTCTGAAGATACGTTAACAGAGGGAAAGATCTTAGAAAGGGGGTTTGTCTCAGCACTCATGGAAATTATCTTCAATATTCGTGGTGAAAGCTGACTTCCTCAAGCTGTTACTCATTTATTCTAACCACAGAACTTTTCAAAAAAAACTGCAATGACGCCTATGTTGCTACATCACCCTAGCAGACTGTACTGGGGAAAAAGAGACTTTTCTTCCTTGGATGCTCTGACTTTTCTATGCAATAATAAGATCCATCACAAAACAGAAGTGAAACTGAAGAATTAGCTGAGAAGATATAGGCCCTGCATCTCCACACTGATGATAGAAAGGGAAAGGCCATCAGGGCCAAAGCCTGGGACATTCATACCTCATCATCTGATAATCCAGTCATGGGCCTCAAACATGGATGAGATTTACAGCTTGGGAGGAGTGGGATGTGAAAGTGGAGGAGGAGAGGACACCATCCTTGCTTGGGTCCAGCTGCCTTTGCTGGTGAACCTTTGCCTACAGATAGTTTATATCTCCAGCCAGGAGCGGTGTAAGGCATTTTACAATCATGACATGGGTCACTGCGTTCTGCGAGGGATGCCGAGGTTACAGCATTTCAGACAGTGAGCACAAAATAGCCATAACCCAGGCAAGGTCCTGGCAGCAGCTGCAGCTCAACCCTTCTTTATGGAAGGTGCAGCCTTGGAAATCTGCTTAAGGACTGGATCAAGTTCACACAACTCATTGTAATCTCCATGATGAGAACTCCTACAGACACATTTTCCTTATGAAAAAGCTGCAATTCAATAAAACTGTCTGTAAGTTACAAACTGACCAAAGTGATTCAGTTCTGTTTTGCAAGGGTTTTTGCTTGTAATAAGCACAATATTTTCCAGTTATAATGCATGTTCCCAACAAGCACCTCAAAAGTGCTCTTCAAATAATGCAACATGATTCTGTGGAGGCTCAATTATTTTCAAAGTTATATTTCAATAAATACCTGAGGCAAAAATAGTCATACGAGAAACTACTACTTAAATAAATTCTGTATTTTTAAAATTCCTACCTGGCATTGCTTCTTCTTTTACTAAGGAAAACCAGCTTAATTTAAAAAACAAATAGGGAGCTGTTTCTTAATCTATAGGGAGATATTTCTTAATGCTGATTACAATGCTACTCAATAGCTGAAAAGATACAACATCTGAGATTCTGAACTGTTTAAATTACCTGATAAGCATACACAATATTTAATTTTTATTTTATTTTCCATTACATACCATAATAAACTGAGAGGCCATATAACAGATCATTAGTGTACAATAAGCTTTCCTCCTGGAATGTCAAGCCATTCATTGCAAAATGAAGGTTATTATGCTTTCAAATGAGCAGCAATTAATGTGGTAAAAAGAAGATTGCTTGTAACACAAAACACTGAAATTACACAGGCAGATTGGGTAACACACTTGGCTTGGTTACAGAGGTGTGCCAGGGACAGAAAGAGACAGACCATTTGTCAATTCACTTGTAATGACTGAAAAATCTGCCTTAGAAAACAAATTGAAATGAGATAGAAAGGGAATTTGATGGGAGGGCTGGGTGGGAGCTCAATCTGTTATTGCCTATGGAGGTTTCCCATTCAGAAAGAGGAGGCCTCTCACTCAGGTGTACCTCATTCTGTGAAAGCCTCTTTCAAAGCAACCAGTGATCTCATGCATTACAAAGCAATGCCTTGGCTTCAGCAGCAGAAAAATAGCCCAGAGATATGGATTCCCTGGCTCTGCCATTGCAGGCTGTTCACCACAACCTCAGGTGGGTCTGAACAGAAGTTGTGGGCAACTTCTTCCCTCCTTACAACATTCCTGGTGGCATACAGCTAATTACAGCAGCATTACACTAGCAGTGATATTCAGAGATCTATCACTAGCCTGAAAGTACCTAAGCGTATGCTAGGGTATTTTCAAGACATGTGAAATATTTTCCAAATTTTATTCTGGAAGAGATGGAGCCTCATGCCTTATGTGGAATTTCTCTACTTCAGAAGCAAATATTGTGGTCTTTTAGCCTTCAAATCATTCTGTCATGTTCACATAACTCAAAACACCAAGAAGCTCTACTCATAGTCATAGCCCAGAATCAATATTAGATCTAAATTGTCATTTCCAAATGATGCTGTCTGTTCATTAATTTTAAAATATGATGTGGTCCAAAGACTGAGGAAACTACTGGGCAGATGATCAGTTACTTCAGTAGGGCTGGAACAAGTTTGTACTATGAAAATACTCATCAGCAAACAAAACAAGACACATTAAGACAGGCTAACCAAATGCATCCTGTCTGTTCCAGGAATTCAGTGTCAGCTCCTTATCTGGGGAATTCCAACAGTCTGAATCTGATGGAACACCCACATCAAACAATGTCTTATTTACTGCTGCTATCAGCCTGGAGGAAGCAACAGGACTCCTCAGAAAAGCGTCTAACTTCCACATTATCCCTGTCATTCCTTGACCACCTCCATCTGGAAACTTAAGCCTTTAAGCAAGGTGTTCCCTGAGAAGCAGAGTGAGACATCTGCTCGTGCAGTTTGGTGGAGAAGAGAAGGATCCAAGGTAACCTAATGGCATCTTCCACGAGAGAACAGGAGAGGGATGTTTTACAAAGCAGTGTAGTGAGAGGACAAGAGGCAATGGCTTTAAACTGAAGGAGGGTCAACATAGACCAGATTTAAGAAAGAAGTTGTTTACAGTGAGGGTGGAAATACTGTAACAGGTTGCCAAGAGAGGTGATAGAAGCCACATCCCTGGAAACATTCAAGGCCAGGTTGATCTAGTTGAAGCTGTCCCGACTTATTGCAGGGGAGGTTGGACTAGGTCCTTTCCAAATCAAGCTGTTCTATTATTCTATGAATCAAGAAAAGGCAGGAATCCACAAGTACAAACTGACACACTTGTCAAAATAATTTGATCACATTTGAGAGAAATCATGAATTGTCAGGAGGAAGAGACAGAAGTGTGCTGCGAAAGTCACAGAAGCACACTTAGAAATTCAGGTCTAGGATATAAGTAGTATGTACAATGAATGAATAGAAGCAGAATGTTCTAGAGTGTTTGCAATGACTGAACTTCCATGACATGCTTGTGCAGCCAGAGGCAGTGGTTTGTAACCACATCTGGACTGGTGATGCACTGAGCTCATCAGAACATTTCAGTGAATCATTGTTCCCACACTGAAATATTTCTCTGCTTCTGAAGACATTTTCAATGGTTGGCTTTTTGACAAACACAGGAGATTTAGTTATCACTTCCAGAAGCAGGAGTGATTAGCACACATTGCTAACTGGTGTCCTATCTGCAAATGGACTCTCAGACACCGCTTGTTTCAGAAATATATTCAAATGGTTTTTGCATCCAGTACAATGTAAGATTAAATAGAAGTCAATTCTCTAGATCCTGGTGTGGAAAAGTGTTGTCTTTCTTCACGCTTTAAGGAACTCAAGAACTACTGGCAGAATAGTAAGAGCAGGATTTTTGAAAAGGAATTTTGGTCCCATCTGAGCACAGCAGACAAGATTCCACTGTCTGAATTAATTTAAGGTTTACACTTGCATGGTGCCGAGCTGCCACTGCTCTGTCTCAGGGGCATTTTCATACATGTGAGGCCTCCACTGATGATAGGGTGAGACACTTTGCTTTGGGCAGACTGTGACCATCCCATTATCATATCTGGCCCCAGAACATCAGCTCTGAGTGGACCCCCCCCCCCCTTCAGGATGGCCACCACAGAGGTTCCTGGGCCACATCTGCAGGCATTGCTCTGCACCCATCACCAGAGCTATTAGCACCTGGCACCTGCTAAAAGTGCAGTAACCCAATACAAAGAAAAGCACCTGACCCCATCCACTGGTCCTAACAAGGAGCAAGATTTGCACAGACAGGTGCCCTGTGGGTTGCTTCACCAGACCTGGTATCTAACCCTGGGACGGTGAGGACGGTCTGCAAACCGTAACTGCCCACTTACCTATCTCAGAGACTGCTGCTCCTAAGTAAAGAAGAGCAACATCCCTATTCCTCTTCTACACAACTGCCAAAGAATAAAAAGTCCACTGGGATACTTGATGATTGACAGTCACTCCTTCCAG
>QUSF01000004.1:7222524-7257269 GCA_003676055.1 Chloebia gouldiae
GAATAGAATAGAATAGAATAGAATAGAATAGAATAGAATAGAATAGAATAGAATAGAAATAGAAATTTTAAAAAATATATTATAAATATTAAAAATTTATAAAAATTCTTGAAATTATGAATTTTATATCTGGGTAAATTTGCAGTGTAAACACTATGTATTCTTAGGCTGTCTTTCATTTAAGTGCCAGCTTAAAGGAACACTGCCAACCCCATGATATTTATTGCAAAACTCCTACTGAGCTCTAAGATGCAAATCTTGCTTTCAAGACTGTCTTTTCACTGTATTTGGTGGGGCTGGAATTGCCCAGGTCAAATAATTGATTGTTGAAACCTTAAAGTAAAATATTACATTAAGTGTCAGAAGGGGCAAATTTCTGCTGTGAAAGGAGTGGGGAAGTACTTTGCTGCAAACCCAGCTGCATATCAAATGAAGTTACTTTTCTAATAGCTCTCAAATTAAGTAACTCTTATTATTTGCATTATTCTGGGATGTTGGATTCAAGATATCTTTGTAAAGATGCGAAATTAACTGGCAAATCAGACCAAGAATGCTGAATTTCTAAGAATCTAATTGTGTGTACATACTATTATCAAGTTAAATTTTGGAACTGACCTCATCTGCTATGTGCTAAGATTTAATTGTGTCATATGGTTCATTAAGGAAGGGTCCATGAGGTCTTGCTGAAACTAGACTGAGTTCCTTTGTGAAGTATATTTATGAAAATTTGTTTACTCGCATTTAGAGGGGAAATTATTTTCTGTCTCCTGTATACACACCTGAAGGACTGCCAACATCTTGTTTAACACAGGTGTAATTCCATTATTTTGACACCAAACAAGAAACAAAATTCCAGTATAAATAGAGATGTGAGAAATCAGACCTGTTTTCTGCAGATCACGGAGCCACAATCTTCAGCACAGTCCTTGACTTCATTTGGACCAGGATTTTAGCCAAGATACTTTGTCATCCAAGCTTCCATGTAAAAAGTTTTAAAATAACCCACTAAAAAAGGAATATATCATGGATAATGCAGTCAGGGTGTATCATTTAAATGGAGTTTAGAGATATCTCATAAGCCAGAGCTCTAAAACACATCACACTTGTTTGGATGGTGATGTCCTTGGGACTGAAAGCAATTTTTTTGCTTCCTTTGCTGGGGCACTGAGATGCTTCTTTCATTGATGGACTACTTACAGATAATTATTACAAATTATTCCAGTGAATGGAATTAGTGAGACATTAAAATTGTGCAATTTTTTCTCCCCACTACCTCTGCCCATTTAGCAACTTAGCTTTATGGCTGGTGGTGCTCAGCTACAGGCTCTAAGGCTTCTTCCTAAACAGCGAATCCTGCTGCTAAGGAAAAGAGATCATTTAAAAGTCATGTGCCACCCGTGTGCCTCCTGGGTACTCCTCCACTCCCTTCAGTCTTAAGTGTTCTGTGCCACAGGGTCCCAAACCTCCTGGCTGCTCTGTGCCCAGCTTTTTCAGACTTACACACCTTCTTCATTTGCACCTAAATTGCTAGGAATAATAAAGCAGCAGTTCAATTTCTTAGCTTTAACAGATGCATCTGACTTCTGCTTTTGTTTCACAGTTTCAGCTATGAATAAAACGAATCAAGGCATGTGAAGAAGCCTTGGGGTCAGAACAGTTTTAGAAAAGGGTCACTAATAATCTAAAACTGTGGTCAGAATGTCTGGTTTAAATGTCTGAAAGAGCCATGGGAAGGGAAGGCAACTTTTTTCTGCTCTTAAATTCCCATGTAGAAATGTTTCCAGTTTAATATCTGCAACTCTTTTGACTTAAACAATCCACAGTTTCTGGAAACAGACTAACAAATCCTGAAATTGGTAATTGGGAAGTGGTGTGATTATTATTCCAGTCTGATCCAAGATCTAAAAGAATTTCTAATTTATCATATCAAGGTTTCCTGATGAGTAGCCATGAGGGAGATTTCAAAGGTCAGGAGAAATGAAATGCAGATTTAAATTCAAATTAATCAGAGACAGACTCCAGACTGGCTTACACGTACATGGGTAAACATTCACCATGGACTATATATCACTCAAAAAAATGGAAATGAAATCTAGAATTGAATTTCAGAGCACTGAACAAAATGTAAGCCATAGGAAAAAAGCTGTGGCTGAAGGTGAAAATCACACAGCAGAGATTGGGGAGCAACAGAGCAGGGAAATGGGTGACATGACCCCTGAGCCTACCTGGGCAGTTCTTATCACACACTGGGGCAGGGGAAAAGCTGCTCTGATTGATTCTATTATTAGCCTCAAGATGGTTTTCCATGATCAGATCCCTGACTTGCTACTTTTCTGGGATTTGTCATTTTTTAGAGTGGGAAGAGACCCTTAAGGACCTGCTGGCACAGCTTCAGGAATGGCTGAGCTGTGTCACAGAGACCACAGTTCTGACCAGGTCTGAGGCTCAGAGATTTTATATGACAGCTGTTGAATGTCTGAAAGTTTTGGTCAAAAGTTTGTCAGGCATATAGAAGCTCTAGTAGATGTGTTTGCTTTATTTAATCCATATATTTGCCCATTAAATAATTCAGAAGGTGTTGTATTAAACAGACTTCAGAGAAAAGTGATGGGAGTGCATTTGCTGAAGCAAGAGCTTGTATAATGAGACATTTCATAAAAAAAGCTGGACTTTTAAAGTCAGAATGGATTAAGGGCATGAATTCATGTGTCCCATGAGAACTTATTATAAACTCGAAGGACATTCAGAGACCTTCAGCAAGAAGCAGCTCTCACACTTGGGTTTAATTTTAGTACCATTGCAGTTGTAAAGAAATTGTTTTTATAGTTGTTTCAGTGTGAATAAGAATCTTATCTGATTACCCAATTAGCAGTATGGGGGGGGGGTTTGTAAAAAATGAGAAATGTATTAGGGATGATTTTGTGCATCTCTGAACACACACAAAAAAATTATATCTATAAAAACTGTATCTTAAGGCTACAAAAAAGGAGAATTTAAATTATACCGAATAAACCACTTTGAAAAAAGTCAAATGAGTTTTTCTCTATCTGTGGCATTGTTATAACACAATCAGTTGGACACTGATGGCTACTCATCATATTCATGGGTGATTTCCTATTCTCACACAGTAATAATCATATTATGATCATGCTAACTACTGTGTTGCCAAAGCTACAGGAAAATGATAGCCTGCCTGAAAGCATCACCCTCAAAAGGAGTAAAGAAAGAAACCCAAACTGGAAACTTTCCCATTCGTCCCCAGTTACAGGTGAGAGCCTTTTTGCCCAGACCTGGCTGTGGACAGAGCCAGAGCAGTGAGGGTGAGGGAGATGGAATCTCCTGCTGCCAGCACCTTGGGCTGGTCTGGCCTTCAAGATTTCTTTTTCAGAGCCTATTTTGCAAAGCAAACTTCAGTGTGGCTCTCCCCCTGATGCCCCAGGTAACACAGATGCTCTCTCCCCATCCTATTCTATTTCCCTTTCCCCCCTCATTTTCACAGAGACTTCAGCTTTCTTTTGGCCAGCCCAGTTATAGGGAAACCACCCTTCTTAGTGGTGATTAAGTGTAGTCAGTGACTTAATAACAAGAGAACAACTTTCACTGAGACCGGAAAAAAAAAAAGGGCTGTATAAAATGGCCACTCTATTTTAATTCCTCTTTTATTTTTCTGTAGCAGAAATAAGTTGTCTCCCCTATTAATTTTAAAAGTGCTTTTTAGCTGTTCAACATTATTTCTGCTTTGGACGTGAGCGACCACTGTTACAGGTGTGTGCAAATTGGGATAGAAGAGAATATTTCAGTTTGAAGGGACCCACAATGACCACTTAGTCTGTCTAGGCTGCTCTTACATGATGGATTGCTTTTGCTTAGCTCAGGGGCAGGAGACTTTTATGTCTCAGCCATCAGCTGTTCCTGCTGCCAGGGAGACACTTTCCTGCAATTCTTGAGCAAGGTTTGACCTCTGGTATGTGACAGGTGAAAGACAATCACTGATCTGAGGCCTGGATCTCATTTGGTGATTCTGCTAATGAAGTAGCATGTGGACAGGCAACAGCTTTCATTAGTTGTCCATTTTTTTCCCCCCCTGCAGCAACTGCTGTGTTTTTGGTTCACAGCAAGAGTTATGCAGGATTGTAGGATGGAGTCTGAGAAGAGGAAATATTAAGCTCGCTCAGGCACCAGATTGCCTTCTCATCACGAGTTTTGTACTAAATAATGATATAATTAGTTACCATAATGATTTTTATTTTAAAAATATATTATATCATTTATCAACTGCAAACTAATTTCACTTTTTCTGTCTTATGAATTTAAGATTCATATAAGACTGATCATGCTGTAAGTGAAAGCAAGTCCTATTTTTACTTATCCAAAAGAGAATTTGCAGTATGTTAAAGTCATAGTTGCATTTCTTACTGTTCCAAGCCTTTTGCATTTCAGTTATCAAATGCAAATATATAAAAGTTGCACTTCTGAGATGTTTAAACTTTTGGTATTGCATTAGTTTTGGGTTTTTTGTTTGTTTGTTTGTTTGTTTTTTAATGAAACTATTAGCCTAAAATTTAAAGCAGTTTAATGATGTGATCAAAAAAATCTCCTTAGTTTGCATTCCCTTTATTTGGCTGCTGTAGATACAGATCTGCCATCTCATGCCTTGCACAGGTCTCTGAAGGGCAGGGACAATTTCCCTAAGATTTAAGAAGACTAGAGTATTTTAGCACTATGACAGTAAAGAGCAGGAGTGTGCGAAGTCATTGAAACAACAAGGCTTGGTACCTCTAAAGGCTTAACCCTTCTGTCTATCCCAGGGCAGTGAAGGGAAGGGGCAGTACAGCATAGGACATTTTTCCCCATCAGCACCCCCACTCCTGGCTGGGACCACATTTCCAAGCTCCTTCTGGTGACCCAGTAATGGTACCCAGGAAGGGATGAGGCCCTGCCAGGGATGAGGCTGATAACTGGTTTCTCTTTGAGGTGCTGAGAGGGGGACACCTGTTAATGAGAAAGTTGACCAAGGACACCAGCCCCATTGACACCAGCTATTTAGCAGCTGTCAGGCAGTAATGACTCCCAGTCACTCCTGTCTGGCCCGGGTTTAGACCAGTAACCCAGAGACAAAGGCCTGGTATCTCATTACTGCCTCTCCCTGGAGCCAGGCCACTCTTTTCCAGCAGATGTCTATCGCATTAGTGTCAAAATCTTGCATTTAAAGGAAGAAGTTTGCAAAGGCACATCTGTCCAGCACCTAAAAGCTCCCTCCTACACCCAGAAAGTTCTGTCTCAGGCTGCCAGCTGACAGGGAGGTACTGCAGGGTCTATCCTCATCTTGGGCTCCCCCACTCCCACATCCATTTTTCTCCCAGTGCCCACTGTACTTCCAAACTAAAAGTCTTTATTATATTCTTATTAAGAGCATTATGTGTGGCCTCTTAAAATAGCTGGGGGACAAAGGAAGGGGCACCAAATTACAGACAGGTATAAAATCCATTTAAGTTAGCTGAGCTGCTCCCACTTACCCTAGGAGAGAATTCAGCTCACCCAGTGACAATAAAATAAGTAGGCTTACCTGTCTAACACACCTGATAAGTACAGGGGCTGCAAAATAATCTTCCTCTAAGGACATACATGAAAATATCAGCAGCCAAACACATTTTTGCTTCAATTTATCAGAAGTCTGATCCAGATAGTATTCAGTAGTAAGCACTACTCAAACTGTATCCACAAGCTCCAAAACAACATGCTTCTGGGATAGAAATGGCAATAAAATGTTACCTGAAGACACTACATGCAAAAACAACTCTTGCATCTTCCTCTTTCCCTTCCCCCTGCTTTCAACCTGGCAATGCTGAGCTCTGCCTATGGAAATGAACAGCTCCTGCTCTGGTAGGAATGCTGCTTCCAGCAGGGCTGGTGCTCAGAAGTGGGCAGGGTCCCCTCCCAAGCCTCACGGCAGCTTTTCCAGTCTGTCAGGTCAGGTAAGTGAAGTGAAGAACAAAAGCATTGCTGTGTGCAGGAAGGGGAAGGGATGGCAGCGGGACCTGTGGCTCCCACAGCCCACCTTGCCCCAGCCCCCAGCAGGGAGGAGAGACCTTGGCTCAGGGTTTAAAGCATGGGAAGGGCTGCTGATGTCGGTGGTGAAGTAAGAAGAGAGTCAGCATGTGTCTCAAATTCTCTGCATATTAGTATTACTATTGTTGCTTTTGTTGTTAGTATTTTTATTATTATACAGTTTGTACGACAGTCATTTCTGTGGTCCCCAGTTGCAGACTCCAGTGACTGCAGAAAGGCTTCCTCTCTGATCAGCAAATCTCTCAAGGATGCCAGACTTGCATCTAAGAATTCTTTGCTCTGGATATTCTGTGCAAGAGCAGCAACAGCAATCCTTCTGTACAGCAAACCATGCAAGATGGTGATGTGCTCAGTGATCAGGGGGTAGGAAGGGGAGGTGGAGCTGTTTTACCACCACAGATCTCACACAGATGTAGTTCTGGGAGTGGTGATGGCAGCAGACAGGCTTGAGGGGCTGAGCAGATCCCAGGTGGCCAAAGGGGCTGTCCCATGTACAGGAGGATCAGGAGACTGATCACTGCTCCCTGCTCCCTAGGCACTAGGATGGCTCCTGGGGGATACTTTTATTGCTCCCTGAGGAGTTAGGTCTAACCTAGACACATTGCCTGCCAAAAAAGCTTCCACCTCTTTGTTTTCCTCTCTCTCTTTTCATTACTTGCACAGGGCTTGTGTGGAAATATGCCTCCCAGTTCAGGTAGCATGAAAACTTCCTTTCTCACAGCCTCTCTGCAGGTACCTCAGCTGCAAACAAAACAGAAGTACCATGTATAGCAGTAACTACTCTTTTTCTTGGCACAGAGAAATTCACTGTGTGGTACTGTTCCTAGTCCAGAGACAGACTTATTAAAAGAAACAGAATTAAGGTAAAGCTTTGGAAGCTTTATGGGCAGACTGGCACATCCTTCTGCTGGTGGCAATGTGTGCTGCTCCCTTGTTGCACGACATCATTTGCCACCACCCTGCCATACTTTCTACTCCTGAGCCTCAGGATCAGAAAGCCACTCGAGAGGGCACAGCTGGAAGCACCAGGAGGGTTGTTCAGTCCACTGCACATTTTAACAGGCAGGCAACCAGATCAGAGTATCCTCATCAATAGGACTGGTCCTCATGGGTGATGCTGTTGGTGATCCCAGCAATAAGGCTGACCTAAAGAACAGGGGTTAAGCTGCAGGGAGCACATGGGCATGATAAATTTGCTTTGATTCGCTCTGTTCAGCTGGAACTTTGGTTTCCGGAGTTGTCAATTCTGGGAACTTTCCTGAGCGTTACATTCACTTCTAATGAAGGCAAAGCAGGGACTACAACAAATAAGCTCAAATGTGCAAGCAGAACTGATCAATTAAGCCTGGTACATCCTGCATGCTATCAAAATCAATGTACATCATGGCTGAAAAGTAGTATCTGCAAAACAAAGCTCGAGTTGTACCCAAAATGTAAATCCTCCAGTTTGTTTCCTCTGGAAACGAAGAGGCTAAAAATAAGATTATAAATATGGGGATCTTTGCTGCTCTGGTTGCTCGGCGCTAGAGTGGTTCGTACGTCTGACAGATTATCTCCGCGCCACTAAAAATGATCAGAGCCCTAAGGCAATTAATTCCTCACTTTCAGAGTTTTACTTCTGCGGCAACAACGATGGCCATGGACAATGCGGCGGGCGGCCGGGAGGGGCGGGCGCGGAGCGGAGGTAAAGGAGCGCCGGCACATAAGGAGCCGGGAATACAAAGGCACGGCAACCTGCTCGCTGCGGGGAAAAGGCCCAGCCAGACCAGCGCTGCTGTGACCCACCGAGCCGTGGGAAAGGCTTCATCACACTGGGGACAGAGCGCAGGAAATCCAGTCACAGCCAGCGCCACGCTGGGAAAGGCATCGCCTCACCTCGGCGATGTGATCCCCACAGCACCTGGACTTCCCCGGGGCTCCCGTGGCTGGACAGGGTGTCCTGCCTCCTCTTTATGCTCCGGTGGCATCCCCGCTGGTCATGGTGACCCTGTCTGCCAGTGGCAACAGAGTCACCTGCCTTCAGGACCTGCCCACCCAGGGGATTTCAGCCACGCCAAAAGGCGAACACGCTGAGATCAGCTGCTAGGAGGTCTCAAATGACACCCCCTTCTTGCCTGTTCCCATTTGCAGAGCACATCATGCGGTGCCCAGCCCCACACCACGGAGCTGGCACGGTGTCAGTGTTCCCAAGGCATCCCCTGCCCAGCACCCAGCCTGAAATATCAGCCCCTGCAAGGGTCACCAGTCCAAACTATGGCCTGAGAAAAACAGAGTAGAAAACAGATCTGCCACCTCCAGAGGATTTTTTTTACTTTCACACAGGCAAGGAGAGACAAGCTGGGAGTGCTACTTTTATATCAGAAGTGAAAGTGTGATTTCCTGGAGGGCTTTCCCTCACTCAATTCAGTGTGATGGTAAGGGTCTTTTGGAAAAACGCGAGTCTGGCTTCAATCCAAAACATCCTCCAAGTTACCAGATCCCTGATGAACCACCAGCATAAACACTTGATCTCCAGCCTTTGCTTTGGACTTAATTGCTTTGAAAGGCAAATGCTATAAGGAACAGAAAGTGATCCTGGAGACCTGCAACAGCAACCTGGGGTCTGCAGCATCTCTGCACCAGGATGAGCCCAAGGGGAAGGGCAGATTTTGTTGTCCTTTCTTCCAATCTAGGAAATTTTTCTGAATTTTCCAAATTTTATTTAATTCCATTTCAAATACCACACAAGGCAAAGGTAAGGAGTAATGTGTGAAATCACAAGGAAATCCCATGTTTTGCGTATCACCCCACTTCATGTAACACTGTGGCAGTTGTTCCTTGGAAAGACTCATAATGGATTTTGTGTAAGAAAAAAAATTGTGGAGTATTAATTTTTGTGCAGCATGTACTAAAACTGAATGTTATCACTTAAACCACTGTTCCTTTAAGTTGCACTGCTTGACACTATGAATTATTCAGATATCTCTATGATATATAGAAGTGGTGTCAGCATTTTAGGGCATGACACTCCTCTCTTATCTACTATAAAATCCCAGTGGCTTCACTGAGCTATAAAAGGCAAAATTAGGTCCTCAGCAGCATTGTTGTCTTGCAAGCAGAAAATACTCTTTAACACTGAGTGAAGGGTACCAACAGGCCTTGCTTATAGTACAAAACCTGATATTTGTAACTCCCTGGTGCATCAATACATCTAAAAGGTCATTTATTCATTCGGGAATGAGAAATCAGAGTGTAATGAAGATGGGAGATAGTGTAACATTGCCTATTTTCTCTATTGCAGAATTACTCAGGTTGCATCGACCTCATGCTGCTAATACCAATGGGCTCATCTGCTTGAAGAGCGAGGTGTCTGTGCTGCAGGCAGCAGTGCTGAGCCTGAGCACAGAGCTGTGCCAGGGAAAAGGAGGCTGTATGTGGAGTGGAGGAGCCCAGAATGGCCCAGGGGCTGCTGCACCCCCAGGACACAGACTGTTCAGGGCAAACCTGTCGAGCTCAGTGGCTGATTGGCAGTTGCCATGAAACTGAACAGTCCCAGGGAACACTGCTGATAATTTTTCTATCCTTGCATTGATTTTTTTTTCTCGTGTTTTTAAACCAATGATGTCAAAGACAATTCAGTTGAAACTGTTATAAATTCATTGTCAAGCATGGAAGACTGTTCACTCTGCCTCCCCAAAACTGATGGGTTGTTAGAGCTGTAAGAGAAACAAGGATAGAGGTGGCAAGAGAAAAAGAAATGCATGTGATGTGAATATATCTTGGCAAAACCAGGGTTTAAATCACCAGTTACTTAAATGATAGAGGTCTAAATTCCTGAAGTTTCCTGTGCCTTGTCAGTGGGTGGGTGCTGCACATTCAGGAAAGATGCAACTATAAACCAGAAGGTGCTTTTGTCTGGCAAAATAACCTCCTTCGAGTTCCTCAGCCTTCAGGAACCAAGTTCTGCCCCCTTATATGCAGAGCTCCCCCCATGCTGTGAGCTCTGTACGTAACTGAGGGCAGAATTTGTCCTCATAGATATACCCTGAAGTCAGGGTAACTGAGGGCTGCCGTTTAGTGATACCAAGGCAGATGCAAATTCTTACCTTCCATTTCTCCCATCTCTTGTTGCAACACTTGTAGGTATTTACAAAAGGCGTAAAAGGCAAAGACATATCAAGCATTTCTGGCCTTCTTCCCATGTTAGATAGGATGGTGAATATTTTTGGAAGGGATGTAAACCTTAATGCTGCTAGGAAGAAGCCTAGGAAGCTGCTAAGCTGCTAGGAAGAGGTGACACATGACAGAGAGGAGGAAACTCACCCTATGGGCAAGTTTTTCACAGAATTCTCATCAGCACCTGGTATTTGCCACTGGCAGAGAAAATACATGGGCCAGCACTTTGATCCAATCTGCCTTTCTATTCCTGCTACTGATTGATTTCTTACCTGTTCAGAGTAAGTTCTGTCAAATTATTTTCCTGACATACACTTGGATCCAAACTCTCAGTGTCTCTCCTCTTTGTGTAGATGATGGTGGAGGATGTGACAGCCCCCCAGCACATGGCTCAGCTCACAGGCATGTGGCAATCCTGATGATTCAAATCTTGTAAATGGAGTTAGGAGATTTTTCTTAAGATTTAAAAAGTTAATCTGATATTGTATGTAGCCTTCTGACTGCACAACAAAGTCAGATCCCCACTATGCACTAAATTAGCAGTGAAACTTCTGCTCTAGTTGTTATGTATGTGTTTCAGACATGTCAATCACCTGCAGGTCCCAGGTAGGAGCAGCATTGACTACTCCTTCTTAGGATTTAGCTTCCAGTCCTTTCCCAACATACAGATTAGGGATGAGGGGAAAAGCCTCCATATTTAGAGTTGCACAAAATGGTTATAAACTTCCATAAAAATGAAGTGGTAGTAAACACTGTGGATGATGGGATTTTTATGGGCTTTTTCTATTTGGCTCAAACATACCATGTATGCCTACTCTGCAGCTGCCACTACAAAAGATCTGACTTGGTATTGCTCCATCAGCCCTGCAAGGCTGCCTGCACAGAACAGATCTGGACCCAACGTGTGAATGTGCACCTCTTGGGTGACTGCAGGACACTTTGAAATAGACTGGAAAACAACATTTAAGGCATGTCTTGAGAACACACACCTCCCATGCTTTCTTTCAAGGAACAGCTCTTCATCTCTGCTAGTCTTCAGTTTGGATGCTACTCTTTGTAGCAATGTTTAAAGGCTCCTGGTTATGCCTTTTGGAGGACCTGTTTTTCTGGCAAGGCAGAGTTTGCTGGTCACAACCCTAATCCTTCTCAGAATATCCTGAAGTCCTTGAAATGAGTTAGTGCATTGGAGAATTTTACTTGCAGTTTCAGGGCACAAAATAAAAAGCCTTTGTGGACATAAGATGAAATCCTCCAGTAAAACATACTATTTTCATAAGGAGAGAGAATGAACTGGATGGCCCAGTTACATTGCCAAAAGCCAGCATTTAGGAGTGGTGTGTAATCTTCCAAGAGACTGTGTTTTCCTCATTGCTCAGCCAGATGGGCAAATGGAAGCACAAAGGCTTTTCACAGGATGGTTCAGCAGATCTGGGAAAAGAAGGAAGAATGACACAAGACAGTTCTTCAGGTTGTTGCTACCTGGAAAAGTGTTCTGGATGAAAATATTGCTTAATCAGGCTGGAAGTAAGGTTCCTATCTTGATAGCAGCGTTTGGAACATTGCTCAGTTTTTGTTATCACACAGCTTTGTCTCACAAAAGAGAGCTCCCGTTGCAATCTGGGTGCTGGATTTCAAAATGTTAATTAAGGATTAGGCCTTGGTGCTGATTTATGGGAAAATACCAGTGCCACAGAGGATATATCCCATGTAAATGATTAATGGAGTATGTGTTCTTCGAGATAGGTCCTTGGCACATAAAAACTGGATCACGGTCCGGATGCGCAGGCAGCAGTGTGGATTTCTCAGGCTGCCTCATAAAACCAAGGTCTGGAGGAGTCTCACTGGGATTTATCCTGCCCCTCTGCCCACTCCCACACCCCAGAGTGCGCTTTGGAAGAGCCACCCTCTCCGGGGAAGGGAGGGAAGCGGCAGCATAGCTCTGAGCTGTGGTGGTGTCTTCTGTAATACTGATGTATCCCTGTAGAGGGAATGCTTTGGTAAGACTTCAATGAGGCTGTGTGTATCGCTGTGTTCTATCAGGGACCAAATTCATTTTTTGCATCACCTGCTGAGTTCAGGAGTTAACATCAAGAGCATTTTTACCCAGTGGGTTGCTGGTAGTTGTTTTGTTGTGATTTTTTTCTACAATTCTTATTTTGCTATAATTCGCTTTAAAATTTCATCCCTGACTGAACAGGGTGGAAATGCCCATCTGATTCAATGCAAGGGATAGGCTTTGATGCTGTCTTACATGAGCATCAAAAGCTTAAGATAACATGCATATTAAAAGTGTTTTTCACTGGCAGCTTGCAGAAGGCCCCATGGCCAGATGTAACAAGAGGGAATCCACAACATGTTTATCAACTCCTTCTATCTTTCATCTAAAATGCATGAGGAAATCACAATGCCTTCTGAACAACACCAGGAAATAGGGTTTTTTGCACTGAAACTAAAACCATGAACCCATCAAAAATACCCCAACATTATGTGTTGTTTGTGTTGATTAAAGTATGCTTTGCAACAATGGGTTTGTTATTGAACATAAAACTGTGCACCGACCTTGTCCTTTCTCTCCAAGCTATCAAAGTATTTAAAAACTTATCTATACCCAGATCTTGGTTCCACTCTGCCCATAAATAACCTGGGCCACAGACCTCTTTCTGATACCTCTTCTCTAGCACAGCTGCCTTGCCTTTCCAAAATGAAGAGATTTTCTTCTACTGCACTGCAAGGTCCACCTTGAAGGGAAGATGAGGGAGCAGTACAGGTGATGATGCATCGTGTCATCTTTATTCAGGTCACAGTCACTCAGACCATTTGCCATCTGGACACCTGGCAGCTTCAATGCCATCTCCTGAGCAGACAGGCCTCTGGATGCCCAAGCACAGCAAGTCACCATCCCTCAACAGCCACCTGGGCACCAGAATGGCAGCACTGACAGAGAACCCCTTGTGGCTGGCGTCAGGGTGGATCTGTGCTGGTAACATTTCCAAAAGCACAGACATATCCACTGAGTAGTGAAAGCAAGTCTTAATCATCACAGGGACTTCCTCTGTGGATATTAATAATCTTCTCACTTCCTCTGAGGAGCCCCCCTGTCTGCTGAGCTCAGTTTCTACAGAAACATCAATAATGCTCAAACTTTGAAAGCTTTCACCTATGAAAGACAGCTTTTCTTGGGAAAGGGATGAAGCAAACATCAGGTGAGCCCAGCAATAAACTGCCCAGGCCAGGCACTGCCACAGTGTAACTTCACCTGTGTCTGTGACACAGCTGCCAGAGGCTTCTCTCTCTTTTCGACTTTGGTCAATGAAAAACAATAGCTGTGCAATATTCCCCTGCTCTGCTCCTCCTTCCCCCGGCCACTGGCCAGGGACCTGCTAGTCAGATCAGCATTTGGGAGGGTCTGGGAGAAGCACTTTCCTCTTCCTGTGGGGAAGGATATGATTAAAACCTTGTAAATAAAAGGCTTGGCTCAAACAATTGCCTGGGTGCCTTCTGGACAGAATGCAGCCATGAGCAGTGGCTCAGGGTGGTGAGAAGCAGGAGGTGGGACACAGCGTGATGCCATGCCACGCTGGCCCTGGTCTGTCTGCCCCAGACCCCAGGAGCAGTGACCTCTCAGAACAGACACCTGATAGTTTCCATGTCCTACGGGCTAACTGAGGTGGCAACCTCAGGAGAGCCTAAACAGCCACAGCCAGGACTGCACCTTCTGGAGAACTGTCACCTGGGTGGAACCTAGGTCAGAGCACAGCTCTTGTCCTGGGTGGTGTCTGTTTTACCTGCTCAGAGCCATCCCTCTTGAAAGGAGCAAGCAGGCCTCACCACTGGCTGTACAATGTGATTCCCTTCTCTCTAGAGAACTACTCTGGCATGGGTCTGTGCTAAGGGAGAACTGTCCTCTTCACATCTTCAGATCTGTGCTCTGTGCTACCAAAAATCCACCTGCAAATCTCTCATGAAGTGAACCAGTGCCCGTGCACCGTCCTAAGCTCCTCTTACCCTTTTGATAATAAATGAGGGGGTGAGCTCCTCCAGAAGAAGGGAAGGTTTGCTGTTTTGCTTTAGCAGGGAACAGGCAGCTGTCTAGTTTGCCAAGGGTCTATCTGGGCTCAGAAACCCAGGAGCGCAGACTTGTGCAGAAAAACAGGAAGAAATTGCAGCTTTACTGAGACTGAGAAAGATAACATCAAAAGGCAGAAGTTGCAATCCTCCATCCCTCTCTGTTCCCTTGTTCCCTCCATGCACAGGCCATATGCTCTCCATCCCACGCTCTGGCATTGGATTTGATGTCTCTTTATAGCTAGAGAATGTCTTGACCAGCTTTCCAGTGTGGTCAGAAACCTGATGTTGCACTGGATTAACCCTGGAGTCAAACCATTTACTCAGGTTCCTAAGGAACACAAAGCTGGCAATTCCCTGGGGCTTTTTAAGGATACTCATGCTGTGTCCTGGTGTACCTTTTGTTTTAACAGTGTGATCCTGGCCAAAAAGCAGCCCACAGAGAGAGATATCATAGCCCAAGGAATAGTGCATTAGACTGAAACTCAGGGGATGTGATGCAAAGATACAGGAAATCTGCTCACATGTTGCCTAGGAAATTCACTTCATGAACTTTCCATGCCCTTTACTTGGTTCTGTCCGGTGTGTGCATTAGTTGAGGCTGGAACCTCAGTTTCCTGACAGTAAAGACGACCAGAACCTATGACGATTTTACCGAAGAATAAGCATTATCTGCGACTTCAGGGCCGTTTCCTCGCGCACCACTGAGGTATAAAGGAATATGTCGTTCCCGGGAGCAGAGAGGTGGCAGGGATGCTGGAGCCAGCTCTTTCAGGCTGCCGAGGCACGAGGGACCCGCGGACGAAGGCGGCCAGCCCAGCGGGAGGGTGGGCAGCAGGGCAGAGAGCAGCAGGGCAGGAGCCCGGTGACAAAGCCCTTGGGGGGGCGGCAGCAGCGGAGATGCTCCGGGAGATGCCGCTCCGCTCCCGGCCCAAGGCGGCCGCCCGTGGCTCCGGACCCCTCCCCGCGCCTGGGCAGAGCGGGACCGGGGCCATTTCGGCGCCGCTTCCCCGGGCCGCCCGGCAGGCGCGTTTTCCTGCCTGTCCAACCCCACCCTTTCCCGGGATGGAGCTCTCTCCGGTACCTTTTCTTTCAGAAAACCCGAGGAAACCGATCTGGGGAAAAAAACAAAAAAAAAAAAAAAAAAAAAAAAAAAGGAAAAAAAGGGGGGTGGAAGCCCCGGGGGGGGCAGCGGTGAGGCAGCACGGCCGCGGCGGGCAGGGCACGGCGGGGCGGGCGGGGGGCGGGCGGAGGGAGGGAGCGGCCCCGTCCCTTTGTACCTGCCGTTCGAAGGCGCCAGGCGGCCCCGCATTGGCTGCGGCGGCCGCGGCTCCGTAACCCGAGCCGGGGCGGGCGCGGCGCACCGGGCCCGGCCAGCGCCCAGCCCGGCAGCCGAGGGGCGGCGCGGCGCGGCTCGGCACGGCTCGGCTCGGCTCGGCTCCCCCCGCTCCGCCGCCAGCAGCCGACTCTCCCTCCGCGCCGCTCGGCTCGGCTGGGGCAGGGCCGCGCCGCCCTGCCCGGCAGGAGGTGGGACCAAGCCGCGGCGCTGCCGCCCCCTCCTCCCTCGCTCTCTCGCTCCCTCCCTCCCGAGGGCTGAGCCATTCCGGGAAGGCGCCGGCTCCCCTACCGCTCCTCGGCAGCGCCGCACCGGCATCGGCCGCCACCGCACCGGGCTCGGCCCCGCGGCTGCGGACGCGCCCGGCGGAGCGGGGCAGCGGCGGGTGCGCGGTGCCCGCGGCGGGCGGCGGGCGGGCGGGAGGACAAGTGGACGGAGCGCCGGGGAACGGGGTGGCGGCTGCCGCGTAGTTGTTTTGCCCGGGGTAAGTTGGCCGATCCCTGCGGAGGCTACTCTTGGAGAGTGCGGCGCTTGGCTCCCGGCTCCCAGTCGCCCCCAGCCTCCGGGGCAGTGGGGGCGCCTTTTTTTATTTCATTCCCCCCCTCCCCCTTTGGTTTGTGTTTTCATTTTGTTATTATTATGGGGTCTATGGGGGAGCAGAATTTCCAGTCCGGCATTGCTCTTCTTTCTTGTCCAACGCTCAACGGAGAACTATAATATTTCTTCCCCGAGATGCTGCAGTGATTTTTAGTTCTAGGAAATCAGGCGAACAAAATCATCCAAATAACCCGAACCGTTTGTTACCCTCTGAGAGCAAACGCAGGCTAGGCACAGATGATGGCAAAAAATTCCATGGAAGGGTCTAAAGAAGACCTGAGCAAAATTTCGGAAGAGGAGATGCTGAGATGGAGCAAGGAAGAGCTGGTGAAAAGACTGAGGAAAGTGGAGAATGAAAAGATGAACTTAATGGTGGAACACGGCAACTTGATGAAAGACGTGAACCGGCGGCTTCAGCTCCACCTGCACGAGATCCGCGGGCTGAAGGAGGTGAACCAGAAGTTGCAGGACGACAACCAGGAGCTGCGGGAGCTTTGCTGCTTCTTGGACGACGACCGGCAAAAAGGCAAGAAGCTGTCAAGGGAATGGCAGCGTTTCGGGAGGCACACGGCCAGCGTGATGTGGAAGGAGGTGGGCATGTACCAGCAGAAGCTGAAGGACCTGGAGGCGAGGCAGGAGACCCTCCTGCGGGAGAACGTGGAGCTGAAGGAGATGGTGCTGATGCTGGACGAGGAGCGGAGCGGGGCCGGCTCGCGGAGCTCCATCGACAGTCAGGCCAGCCTGACCAACCTCAACGGCGGCTCGGCCACCAGGGACGTGGGGGACGGGAGCAGCACCTCCAGCACGGGCAGTGCGGGCAGCCCCGACCACCATCACCACCACCTTCACCACCACAAGGCCGGCGACAGCAAGGCCGGGGCCATGCGGAGGTCTATGGATGACCTGTCGGCGCCCCTTCACCACCGGAGCATCCCCAACGGCCTCAATGGTGAGCCCCGGCCCGGCCCTGCCCTGCCCTGCCCGGCCCTGCCCGGCCCTGCCCGGCCCTGCCCGGCCCTGCCCCGCGCCGCCACCCCCGGCATGTCCGGTCCCCCTTGCCGCTGGGTGAGGGACTCCGGGGAGGGGGGTCCTGGTCGTTCCCAACCCTGTCCATCCTTGCTGACCTCTTTGGCAGAGCAGTCCCGGGAGCCGGGGAGGGGCACCTGTGTGCGGGGTGTGTTATCAGTGCGTTAACTGTGTCATCGATGTCCTGGGCTGAGGGTTGGAGCCTCTTTTATCTCCAGCAGGGTTGGTGTTTGGTTTTGTTTGTTTGTTTGGGGTTTCTGTTTTGACAAAAATCAGTCCGAGTTTTCAGGGTTAAATAAACACTGATTGTGTTCCCGCTCTTCCTTCTCTTTCTCTCCCCCTTTAAATATTTTGTTTATGCTTGGCTTGTTTGTGTGCTAGTTTGATAAGATTGATAAAAATGGGATGAGATATTGGAAGCATCTGATGAAAGTTCAGGTTTGTCCCACAGAGCATCACCTGTTAGCTCCACAAGCTTTCAGGGCAGGCTGGCTGTGAAATGCTCAGCAGTTTTGGAGAGGGGCAACTCGGCTTTCTCCTGTCTCAACTTCAGAAAGAGGAGAGAAGAGGTTGTTTGTAGAGAAGAGATTGCTCTCGAAGGGACACTGTACTCACGATTTTGTTCAGGCTAGTCATTGAAGTTAGAAACAAGCTCCACAACGAAATCATGCCAAGCCTCCTCTGGCAGTTGATATTCAAGCAAAGTTTCTCCTGTTGTCTAATAGTGATCAGGCATTAACATAACATTGGAATATCTTCAAAATGGAGGTTT
The DNA here is from genome assembly GCA_003676055.1 of Chloebia gouldiae. Classification (NCBI taxonomy): domain Eukaryota; kingdom Metazoa; phylum Chordata; class Aves; order Passeriformes; family Passeridae; genus Chloebia; species Chloebia gouldiae. The sequence goes on from QUSF01000004.1 coordinate 7,240,545, forward strand.
AAAAAAAAATCTTTTAAAACCAACAAAACCAAATACATGACTTTTAGAATGTGTGGTCAAGAGGATTCAGTAGGAATCAAACCAGGCAGCAATCTAAAAACTTCTTATATATAAGCCTACTTTTAATGTTGTTAATCATCTTTTCCCACTGGAGAGGGCTATTTTCTTTGTGGGGTGTCCTTTTCCCTCTGAGCACACAGAGGAGGATGGAGCCCCAGAGGTTGGTTCTAATTGATATCAGCAATGGATGTACTTACCAGATAACCATGTTCATGCTCCCAGAGCTTTTGGTGTTCTTTTTTTTTTTTTTTTTTGGTGATTTGTGGCAAGTCTTTATCTCCCAAGAGACCTGAAGGCGTGGAGGACTGATCATCTCTTTTCCCAAGTGTTCATCCATGAATGTGCTGTTTGCAGTCCTGTTGCCTCACTGTGTGTCTCCACTCACGGCTGGAGATGCTCTAGCTGCCTTGCCCAGTAGTCAGGGATTGTTGGTTTCAATCAAGGCAGTCAGGGATTGTTGGTTTCAGGAGTGATCCAGTCACCAGATGGTGCATGGTACAGCAAACATCTTTAAATTTTTGGTGTGGACTTTTTTAATCTCTCTCTCTCTTAGAGCTGTGTAAATCAGAAGTATCTTGTTTGTAAATCTGCATATAGCTTCTGCTCTTGACGTGACTTGAGTTTATTTTCATAAAGCATTGCTCTCCACAGAGGCTTGAACAGCACATGACAGGTATTGAATGTAACCTGTTATGGAAGAGAAGAGCTTCACATTTCTGGTTTGTGAACCTTAGCCCTTGTCCCTTTTAGATATTGGTAGCTGAATGGGACAAAGCTAGTTGAATTCATCTGTTAACCCAGGGCTCTTGAGTATACAAAACATAACCAATGCCTTAGAGCTGTCCCTTCAATCTGGGGTGAAGAACAGTGGGATGCTTCCCCTCGGATTCAAAGTCTCTCCTGTCAGCGCAAAGAGGGAAGCCTCTGCTTTCAGAGCTCTGTCCTCATCGCCCTCCTCAAGTGCTGTGTGTGGGACTGCCCAGCAGCATCTTTTGGAGGGGCTGAGAGCCGAGTCTCAATGTCCTACCATAGGGTAAGTAGGAAAGGGAGGGTGACCATCTGCACACAAGTGCTTCCATGCGTGCCTTTGCACACCCCTTCTCATTTCCTCTGTCGGAAGGATGGCTACGGGCTCGAGCTTTTCAGACGTGACCTTTAGCTTTTAGTGACTTCTGGCTCTGGGGTGCCCGTGGAAGGTGGTTTCTGTGGGAAGAATTGAAGCTCTTTCCTGTGAACCAGTGTGGCTTCATTTCTGAGGGTGCAACGGAGATGATCAGCACTTTTAAAGCTAATAATCCTTGTAAAGATGTAGACAAGCCTGATCTCTCCACTTAGGTAGTGAAGCTGTAAAATGACTTGAATAGTTGTCATTCTCAGATAGCATCGGTATTCAGCAAGGCCATTTCCCTGACTGTGCCTTTGGAAATGCCTCTCAATACATATGCAAATGCAGGGCTTATCAGGCCCCTTTTTTTGACTGACAGCAAGAAGTCTGGGAGGGGTGTTTGCCTGGGACCGAGCAACAATTCTGTTAAGCCCGTGACGGTGTAGAGGAGCAGGGCAGGAGCAGGTGAACATGAAAAACCACTCCAGTGAGTCAGGTGGGTGGTGGAGCTGTCACGGAGCAGCTCTGCAGTGGAGCATCCTGCCGTGCCCCCTGCTCCAGTCCCTGCTCCAGTCCCTGCTCCCGTCCCTGTCCCTGCTCCAGTCCCTGTCCCTGCTCCAGTCCCTGCTCCAGTCCCTGTCCCTGCTCCTGTCCCTGCTCCAGTCCCTGTCCCTGCTCCTGTCCCTGCTCCAGTCCCTGCTCCAGCCCCTGCTCCTGTCCTTCCGTGTGTGCGGCCGAGATCTCAGCCTTTTTGTACTGTCTTCTTGGCGAGCTTTATTTTCCTCAGGAATAAAACAGAAGGAAGGCAGAGGAAAGAGAGTGTGTGGCCTTTCATTTTTTTGGTTTTAAGCTTGACTCTGGTTTGCTGTTGTCTCATGTCTTTAAAGCACTGGAGAACTAACCAGAGGGTGAAACAGGGACTGCCCGGCCAGCTCAGCTGATACTGAAATGAACTGTGTGCCTTTTTAGGGAGAGGAGGTGCTGAAAGGTATACCGTGCAGAATTTAGCATCTGTAGTAAGAACTCAGCAGAAGTTTTGGACAACTGGTGGGAGCAAGGGTGCTACTTCTGAGCTGCTTGCTAGAGTATTTTTGCTAATGGAAAAGCTGTAAAGTCCTGAAATTGGGAGCTGGAAAATGCAGGTCTCTACTGCCCCTGCTAATGGTATCCATTGAGCTTCACTTGTTAATGCTTTTCTAAGGGGGTCAGGAGTATGGTAGCTGTTAAAACACTTGCAGGAAGGTAGATTTTTAGTAGAATCTTAGTGCACAAAGGTGGGTTAAATGTTTTCCATTTTCTGTTCAGCGATCCTTGGAAGTGAGTTGTTGAACCAGGGCTTGATTTATTGGCCCCAGTGACCCACCCCAGTGTGAGGTGATGAACTCTAGATTTGTAAGGTGAATTCAGAATAAATGGCGTAAGTGTAAAAAACAACTCCAACCCAACTGGTGGTCCACCTTTTTTACACTTTTCTGAAGTCTGTTTACTTCTGCAAGTTGTGTTTCAGAAGCTGATGATTAATTATTCACTCATGGAAGATAAGATAATAGTTATAACATAGTGTGGAAATGGCTAATATTAGATGACATGTAATCCTTCTGTTCTCAAAGTGAGAGGTATGGCCAATCTCTTTGTGCACAGGGACCTGGGCTGTGGGCACCTCCAAACTGTCTGATGGAAACTGGCCAGTTGCCTCTGTAATGGTATGTCACAGTTCTAAACCTACCCAGATGTAGGACAGAAATTGAGGCACAGTCACTGTGTATGCTTGTGAGTGCTTTGGATTTCCTTTTTATGCATGGATTTCTGTGTGCACACGCAATCTTACTGCCCATCCAGCTTTAGACAGGTCTGTTGAAGCAGCTGCTTGGCTTCTGATGGAATTAGGTTTGAAAAAGAGAATAAAAAAAAAAAGGCACATTTAGTGATATTGATATTAACATGACCTGGGGGAAGAAAAAACCCTCAAGTTTATTCCCACAGGATATATCCCTGGACTGTGAGGTATGTGGGAACATTGGGGGAGGAGTGACTCAAAGTTCCCTGAGGCCAGGGCAAGGGCTTCCACCGGTTTTAGCCTTATCTAGATCTCACTGGGACAACTGTTCATCCATCTTCCAGCCTGGAGGCATACAGACTCAACTAGTGATGTGCTGGGGACAAAATCCTGTGCATACGGGCAGGCTTTAGTTTTATTTCACACCCATCAACTGAAGTTGTCATTAGAACTTCACCTTCCATTGAAACTGTTTACTCTAAGTTCCCAAAATGGATTGGGTGGTTTCCAGTGTCTCTGATTTATTTTAGTGGGGTGAAATATTAATTATCATATTTTGTTTTTATAAATGATTGAAAACATCAACAATTAAAAAGTGGTCAGGGAGGCCCAGAAAAAAAACTGGGTACAGCAGAGAGCCTGTAGTAGCATAGGTATTAATCTATGGCTTCTTGTTGCTATCTCCTCCAGTGAAAAAGAATGGTCTCTGAAATGAGGGGTGAGAGGGTGGGAAGATCTCTAGTTCTATTGATTCCCACTTGTAGATGTCCACATATTTACCTAGAGGGTACAATATATTGCAGTTAAAATGGTGGCAGACAGAAATGGCTGTTATCTGTGGGTTGGTATTGATTGGTAATGGAGCTACCCTGTGCTTATTTCTTTTCTTTGCACACCCTTAAGGCCAAAATACTTTGGTTTATTAGTGTGTTAATAATCAATATACTTATTATTTATGATGGCATATTTATGAGGCCTTTGAGATGAGAATATGTAGGGGCAGAAGCAAAATATGAAGTTCATCCCATTTAATTTGAGATTATCTCCAATATAGGCTTTAACATCTGCATTCCCTTGGACATCCTTTATTTGCCACGTGGAGAAAGGCACTTTGGTGTGATGTTTTATGCGAACTATGCATCAAAGAGAGCAGAATTGTATGCTGGTTGTGCTCTTTCTCTCTGCTGATGAGGAGCAAACCTGCTCATTCATATGCAACCATCTAAAGCCAGATGAGATCAGCCCTGTTCCAGGTCTTGTGGTGACCACTGTCCACTTCTGCAGTGCACCTGTCCTAGCTCTGGTGAAAGAGAGGAAATTGCCTTTCTCAGCAGAATTCAGATGTCACCCCCACTGCATGGGCAGCCCAGGTCAGAGAAGGTCATGTTCTCTGTGCTGGAGACCTCTCACAGCTCAGTGGCTCCTGCCAGGCTTAACTGCTTACTTGACCAGTTATTTTCTTTCTTATATCAAGAGTGCTTTTCATCCTATGAAAATGGCTTTAATGTTGCTTTTTTTAAATACTTCTGTTTTAAATGTGTTGGTATTTTTGGTGCTGTAAGCTGTTACATACAGACTCCTTGTGATTAAGACAGGAAATCAGCTCTGGGGTGGTACACTAGATAGATGTAAGACCTCTGGAGAAACACCTCTTTCCATCTCTGTTGTAAGTTCAGTGTGTTCTGCTAATTGGCTTATCAATGCTGAGGTCTCAGAATGAAGGGTGCAGCTTGAGTTTCTTGTAGCCAGTAGTCATTGGCCACTCATTCAAAGGGCTTCCATGGAATGCTTCATTTGAGGCATCTTTGTCAATGTCCACTCCTGCCTTCTTGCTGGGGCACTGCCTGTATGCCAGCCTCCTTGGCTCCCAGACTTCAGGGTAGCTGGTGTCGCTGAAAACAAGTCTCAGGATGCTTAAATTAAAATTGGGCCATATCTGGAAATATATTCTCCATGATAATGTGTTCTAATTTTGTTTTCCTCTTGCGTATTATATAGAGATATCTTATTCTCAGCTGTCCTGTTGAAGGAAGAAAAACTTGTATTGATTAAAAGACAATTTTCTATGGGCCTTTGATGGAATTATCCACTTACTCTCATTGAAAGCAATCAGAATAAGGGAAGTAGCCTGTGTTGGTTGCATGTAAATAATTTAGTCCTCTGGAGACATTTCATCAAATAAAATTGAGGATCAAATTAAATGGTGATCTAATGAAGTGGCAGGCATGGGAACCCAAAATGCAGCCCTGGCAGGTGTTACACCTGATGTATGTGTGGAGATGAGAGGCATGAATACCAACACTGAGAGAAGCATTGCATCTGAAAGCTGAAGGGTTACTACTTTGTCGGGACAAGGGTGCCTGCATCCATGCAGCCTTGGGGATGCTGGAGGCCTGCCCTGGGAGGTGTTGGGCTTTTTATCTGCCCCACAGCATGGCTGTGGCCTTGCTTGCATCTCACACAGACATTTCCATGGCAGGCTCTACTGACATTGTCCCTCCGGAGTGCTCTTGCAGCATCCTTCTGTACTGGGGCTGCCCTTTGGAGATGCTCTGGGAACAGAAAAATGGACAACAGCTGATAATAGGTGACATGGGGTGAGGTGCTTAAACTGGCAAAAACATCTGGTATACGTCAGGTGTGGAGTGAGGCTAATGAGAAACATCTAAGCCCATTTAAAATTCAGCTAAAATGCTTGAACCCAGAAGGCTGATGTTCTTTCCACACTCACACGCAGGCCTTAATGCATCCCATTGCAAAACACACAACACTGCTCGCCTGGAACAGGGAAGGTTTGGGGGCTGCACATCCAGTTTTCCTGCGAATTAGCTGCAACTGATTGGGTTTGCTTCTGCATTCTGTATTTTTAACCTGACTTTTTGTCTGCCAGCCAGAATTCATCCTGCCCTGTCGCCAAATGTCATCATCCCCTTGTGGTTAACTTGCTGCAATTCATGAAACACTTGGCTGCCATAAATAGTTATGTGCAGAGGTTCCTCTGCACGCCGAGCGGGCAGAGAGGCGCAGGCAGCGCTGCTAGGCACTCGCACATGAACATGTCCACCAAGAGAAAGTTGACCCACTTCTGCAAATAGATAACTCCTGGCAGAAAAAGTAACACTGTCTCAGAGAATCTATCTTCCCCTTGCCTACTGAATTGTGAAGCAAAAAGCAAGCCAGCTCCATCTTCTGAATTAGCAGTGATGTGAGCACAGTACTCCCCATTGAAACCAGGGTGTGTAAATCGGCCCTTGATCTGAGGAGGGCTTAAAATGGCCACAATTTGGTCGTGATTTTTTTTTTTTTTCAGTATAATGAAAGCTTTTGTTAGTGAAGGAGGTACATGGGGTTCAGGACTCAGCTGCTCTTAGGCATTAGGAAACATTTATCACCATGGCAATTGAAGATTGCTGGGCAGGTTATTTTGAACACTCTTCTAGTGACTCATGTCTGGGTCAAGACCATTTATGCCAGGTTACTTTAGCCCCTGTACATACAGGTATATCTAGTCTTCCTTCCCTTAAATTGTTTCTTGCCTTGCTATTTTGCTTCTCTCAGGGAACTCATTGCTTGTTCTGACTTATGTCTCCAAGGTGGTGGTGCCAAGGGTTCATCTTGCTCAGAGCCTCTTCTGTAAAGGGTCTTTGTGACCCAAAGTCCTTGTGAAGTAGATGACAGGTTAGTTTTGACTGGCTTTGAGATTTCACGGATCTTGCAGTGAGATTGAAGCGATCCTAAATCTGATGTGAGTTATCTCATTGTCTGCTCTGGCTCTGCTGAGGGCTTGTAGGACGGGATGTCTCCTGTTTGCCTGGGGTGGCTGTGGTGGGAGGGCTGTCTGCAGCAGAGGGAGCACCGTCGGTGAGTGTCGGGCTTGTGGCACCAGGGCTTTGGCCAGCTGTGCACTGCAGTCACAGGGTGACACACTAGCTGTCTTCTGTGGTTGTGTCAACGCCGGCTTGCTGGCAGAATTAGTTCAATCAAAGCTGGAGTGCTCCGAAAAGCCCTTCAGACTTTGCTCCATCCCCCAGCTCTGTGCAGTGGCACTCAGGACTGCATGCTGCTGCCTTTCTCCCCATTTCAGCCCGAACTCCTCTGCTGCTGAGGTTTCATTCATGTACAAGAAGGTCAGCTGCATTTGAATGTCTGTGCGAGATGAAAGATGAAGTGTGTGGAGCAAATAGATGGAGTAGGGCTCAGGCTGGGAAGCAAGAGGAGATACTTAGCTGCTCTTTCAAGCCATCTCCAAGACAATAAGATCAAACCATCTCCAGGGGCACCGATGCCTGGGGGTTTGACAGCTGTGTCTGACCTGTCCCTGCATTCCCAGGGCAATGAGAGTCCCCTGGTGTGGTGTGGGGAAGGCCGAAGAGCAGCTGCCTCTCTGTCCTTGTGGTAGAAGATCCATGAAGAGGAAAGGAGCAGGCAAAAGGACTACTCAAAGTAGAACAGCAAAGCCAAACCATTGTTTTAGAAAAGAAGAAAAAAGACAGCATTTCCAGTCCCCAAAGTGTAATATTTCTATAGAAATAGCAGGAAGAGGCTTGCTGTCAGTCTCTGATCTAGTGGGACTGACTAGATTTTGTTTGTTCTTCCCCACATCTTCCATCATCTCTGGATCATCTGAAGACAGGTTGCTGTGCATCACAAATGCACATTCCTGGTTTCTGACTTTTGATTAAGTGCTAAGCAGTCTCTGGAGGACTGGCATCTATCTTTCATCTGCAGTTTCTTACTTGGTAAGGTACATTTCTCTCACTCTATGACACTTATTGATAATGCCTTGTCCTTTAAATACCACTTCTGTTACACTCTGCTCCTGGGTGTGACTTGGTATGAGGCCATGTACTGTTCAGTGCTGTGGTACATCTCAGTGGCCAGTAAAGTTACTGTGGGTCACTGCTGGACTTGAATGAAATTGAGACTTGGACTCTTTACACTGTTTGTTTTTTTTGGTTGTTTTTTTTTTTTCAAAGGTAATCCAGAGTGTCTTTAATCTCCAACAAGGGATGTAATCTGTCCTGTTTAGGCAATGTTCTGATTGATTTTTGTGTTGCCAGAGGACTACTGTTGGTTTTATACATGCAGGAATTTATCATTTTCATGTTGATGTTTTCACTGTCGCTCCCCACCCCACCATTTTTCTATTTAATAGGATCTAATATAATAGGTTCCAGGACAATCCACAAAGAAGTCTACTGCCTTATGCCAGAGTAACATCATCAGATGCTAACAGAGTATCAATAATTAAAAATAACTAATTTTGGTTGATGCTGAATCTCTTCCAGCTTATAACAAAGATGTTAAGAAAATCTTATTTTAATGTACAATTTTAAAGGGCTATTGTGATACACAGTATTCTTTTGTCTTCTTGGTTTCCTTTTCTTATCTCCCTTACTGGGATTTTCAGTTTCATATTTATCTATTTCCCAGCAGCTGAATATAACTTTGATCTATGCTTTGGATCTACGGAGCTTTTAATCCCTTTCCACTGAGTTAAAAGCTTGTTTGCTGTTGAATGTGATACATAGTTACAGGTTATATGATCTTCACCAGCGGTTCATGAATTGCACAGGGATGGCACATTGTGAAAAACTGATAAAATGTTCCCTTGTTCATTTTTGTGATTGCAGCTGAAACCCAGCATGGGATTGAGTCAATCATTCACTCCTGGTCAAAATGCTGATACAAATGGCCTTTGCTGTTACAAATGCCTCAGCACTTGCTTTATTTCAGTTATTCATTCATTTCTCTGTGATACTTATTTTTGAGGCTACAAACCAGCTGAATATTTCAGTCAGTTCAGCAGCCTTTCCATCTTTCAGTTCTGCTAACATTTAGAGGGTTTTCCTTTTCCATCCTTTTAACACCTTTTAAAAATAGGAATCAATTTTTAAAGCTTATGTGTTTATTCCTCTTTGATGTCTTGAAGCATGATAATACATGCCTTGTTTGTGGAGATCTTCTCTTCTGTAGTGGCTGCAGCTTCCACCTCAGGAGCAATAATGGTTTCTGCAGCTCTGTCCTCCAGGCCATGTGGATGTAGCTGCACGTGTGTGACTGTGTTCAACCATCTTCTGAAAGTTCTTCTTTTTGAGTTTTGGTGCAGTTGATTGCTTAATGGATTCTGAGCAATTTAGGTGAAAGTCTCTCCCATGCTTGTCTCCTGAACTCTTGTAACAAAATGCAGTCCTCTTTTTGTGACATCAGTAAGACTATTGTTTTAGATGTAAGCTTTAAAATAACAAAATGATGGATGGTTCTGCAAGTTAGAGCACTGAACTGGGACTCAGATTTGGAGTGCTGTCTCATTGTTACATGGCTTTCTGGTGTAGTTGTTTAGCTAACTTATGTGATTTGTGGATCTCCTTTTATACAACCAGGATAATATATTTCCTTTGTCTTCTCCCAAGTTTATTGTGGTGCTCAACAGAATTAGACCCTTACCTCAAAGGGGGCCTCTGACCATCACTATGATACCAGTGATAACAAACAGGTTTTGAGTTTTACTGAAATAGCAAGGTAGGAGACGTTTTTAGAGTAACTCCACACATTTCTAATTCCCAGTTTTGGAGTTGCTTCAAATCCTGTTTCAGTTTTACTGGGATAAAAGCACTTTACATGTGGGGTTGCTTTCCTCTGTATTGTATATACTTGTTGGAACCACAGGATGATGAAGTGTGGTCAGTCTCTCGCCACTATAAAAAACCAGAAACTTGTCAAATAATAATTGTCTCAAATGAGAAGATGAGCAAAATTAGATAAAAAGCATAATTGTCTCAAATGAGAAGATGAGCAAAATTAGATAAAAAGCAGGATTTGCCTCTCCACAAACACAGACAAGTGCAGAAAGATGCTGCTGCTACTGTCACAGTGACAGGTTACCTTGATACCTTTCAGAGAGTGGACACAGCGTTTGATGTTATTCCAGCTCATCCCATCTATGTTGCCCAGTTAAATGTCATGTTATATATGTGTATTTAAAATGTTTATCTGTCAGCCTAGTACAGTTTTGACTGAGGTGAAGAATCACAGCTGTGAAGCAGAAGGCTCCTGCTTGTCACGTTGCTCCCCATGTCACTGCAAAGGAGTGGTGTCTTTGCTGTAATTGCTGAAGGCACTCTTCCTCTTTCCGCTTAAATTCTTACCTGATCCCTTGATTGCTTTATTTCTGATGCTGGTAATTTGGTAATTCCTAATGAGTCCTGACTGAAAAGTCATCAAAGTCATTCTTGGGTGTGAACTCAGTGTTTCTTAACCACATGGGCTTTTATTTCCATTTGCGTGGTGGAATTAGGAGGGAGGATCTATTTGTCAGCGTATCACTGACGTATTAGGAGGGTGACAAGACCACAGTAACTCTTCCTAGGCAATTATGTATGAAAGGTTGTCAGTATAAGTAGTATGGGAAGTTAAAAGCCTTAATTTTCATTTGGAATTGAAGCCCTAATGACTTTCCACTCCCACAGCTCATAAAGACCATGCTTCAGCTTCTAATTGACCAAGAAAAAAAGGGGAGGGGATGTCTTTTTTTTCAGACTTTTTTGTGCAAAATTTTAATAAAAAACAGATTTATGAGTCACTGTTCTTTGTATAAAAGATGATTACTGAGGTATGAACCTCAGAAAAGTGACATTTTATGACTTTGCCACTAGCCACACAATTTTGCTTTCTCTCTTTTCAATTAGTTAAGTTAAACAACATCTCAGTTTGAAAGGACTAATTTTATTCCTGTTTGTTGTTTGCCTTATACACTAATTATTTTCTCTGTGTAAAGATAAACAGTGGAGAGAAGAGAAAGGATCATCCCAAATGAATGCTCTCTAATTTTCAAAATGATGGGTGTGGGTCCTATGGGGTTAAGTGAAGTGTTGTATTCAGTCACATCCCTCACTTGCAGTGTAGTAAGGAAGAGAAACTGGATCATGCAAATCCTTTTGTGAACCCCAGGAACATAATTAACTTCCTCTGGAAATTTGTTCTTTAAAAACACAGCCCTCTAAACATCAATGTTTTTTTAATCTGTGCTTAAAAGTAAAGCTATGTTTTTATCCACTTCTGTGTGTTTTGTTGTTGTGGTTTTTTTGTGTTTTTTTTTTTTCCAAGAAATAAGGGAGCATTCTGTAGCTCAGTAGCATCTGTTGCCTAACTCAAGTGAGAGCCGAGGGCAGGAGTGTTGATAGAGGTGGCACGTGCAGGTCACAGTCCTGTTTTGGCTCTGCAGCAGCAGGTCCTCATGGTGGCAAGTGATCCAGAGCATGTTTGTCTTTGTGGGTCCACCAGGGATATTGAAGAGCATCTCCTGTTCAAAGCACAGGTGCTCAGCATTTTTGGAGTATTAAGTATTGTGAGAGCAATGCAGGCTTCATTCTTGGAAGTGGCTGAGGTGACTAGCTAATTTTCTTGGCTGTGGGACTATGTTCTTTAGAAAGCATCACTCCAGAGCTGTGATGCCCTCTGTCCATAGCAGCATAGGTCAAACAAGTTTTCTGATCCCACAGCTGTGGAGACAAGTTTGCTCAGAGAGCTTCAAGATGAGGAATGCAGCTGATTCAAAGTTGGACATATTTGAATTTGAGCTTTTTTTTTTTTTTTTAAGGAGAGATTTATTGTGTGAATTTAAACCAAAACTGTGTCATGCACAAAGGGACCGGTTTCTTCTGTTGAAAAAAACATCTGTAGAGCTGGAGGGAAGGGCTGGGCTGCATGGAGTATGTGTCTTGGCATGGGTAGCCACAGAGGTGCTGACTTCCTGGAGCTGCTGTGGCAGGGTAGGGAGCAGGAGGGCAGTTGGGGGCAGAGCTTTCATCAAGCTCAGATGAAGCTCTAATGCAGCCCTTGTGCTGCACTGGGGGGAGAAGATATTCTCAGTGTGTGAGGGGTGGGCAGCAAGAACTGCCTTCCTAGCTCAAGATGGGGTTGGAGACCACCACAAAGGGATGTGACAGCAGCTGAATGAGGGGATGGAGTAAATCACTGCAAGGATGTGGTTTGGGAGCTAGCTGTTACTTTTAACAGCTGATTTTGTTGAACTGGATTGAACTCCCCACAGCTCAGCATTGATGATGGTGCCTGGAGCTATAAAGATTGCATTTTGATCAGCAAGTCAAAAGCAAGTGTACCACTAGTTTTGAATACATTTTCAGAATTACAAGCAAAGGAGATCTCAGAATAATAATGGGCAGATAAAGTTGCCTGGAGGAACCAGTTTCCTTGATAAATGCTGGAAGAGGTGTGGACCTGAACTTTGCACTTCTTCCCATATCAGCTTTTTAAAAATGTGCCAACAGATCTAGAATCTGAGTTTTGAGCCTGTTAAAATCCTGAGTAGACATAATGCTATATGGCAGGAAAACCAATAATGTTGAGGTTTTGAAAACACAAATGGTTCAGTTGTAGATGTGTGATGTGGGTTAAAAAAGGGCATGTGTGTCCTGTGCTGTGTATCGTTGACCCAGTTGGTTATTCAGTGATGAATTCTGATCTGGATGTTTCACATGACAGATCTGGGTTCTGAAGTGCTGATGATTAGATTAAGACAGTGTAGTAAACCTTAATGGTGCACAAAGAGCTACTGCTGGATTTGCAGTAATACGTACTTTTCTGCCTTAGAACAGCGTGAATAATACTTTATGGTTGTATAACTCCTTCCAGACTAGGAGTCTAGGAGAGCTTTCTAAACGCTAATGAGTTTGGCCTTATAGCATATTTATAAGCCTGAGAAGAAGCATTTTTCCCCTTTTTTACAGTTTGGATGTTGACTAGCCTAAGTAGGCAAAGAGCAGGCAGCAGAGCTTTCATCTGCTGACCCCCAGTCCTGGGCCTATCTACAGGACTTGGTAGGCTTCTTAAGTGTGTCTGAGGCATGCTTAGAAATTTACTGCAGATTCATTCCAGAAAAAAGTTTGGGGTTTTTTTTTTTTGCAAACCTCTGAGTGTCCTTTGTAAAGCTTAAAGCATTGTAATTATTTGATGATAATTTCATGCTTGCCGTTTTGTTCTACAGCAGCAGAGATTGAAATTAATCCTCTGCTGGAATGAAATCAGATTGGGCATTATGAATATTGTTTCCTTGCCCAGAACAAAGAGACTTAGTTAATGTGACTGCAAACTTCTGTTATCTTTATGTGGGAGTTGCAGGTGGGTAAGGAATGTGAGGTCAGAAGGATTGGGAGCAGATAATTGCCGATGTCAAAGGGCAGTGAGAGTGATGCCTGTGAAAAACCCCTTGCAAAGTAGGTGGGATCAGATGCTGCAGTGGGCACACACAGATCTTTCCTTAGCAGCTCTCTCAGATCTTCATTCCAGAATGCCTGCATTATTTCTACAGATTTATGTGGTAGGATATTCTGCAACATGAGCACTGTGTGGATTGTAGATAAATTTTGTAAATATTTTGTGTGTGAATTTAGTGTTTGGTGACACATGCTGTAAAGACAGTTCTGGAGGGATAAGTCTCTCTTTAGCTGTAGGATAAGTGTATGCAAGCAGACATTTTACATCCCTAACCTGTAAAACTGCTTCCAAATCTCACTGCTTTTTCTTGGACTGGAGACCAGTGAAGATGCCAGCAAAGAGTCTGTAAAGTCCTAGATGTGGAGGTGGTGATCTTCATTATGTGGTTGTTAGAATTAGCAGCATTTCTGTTCTGATAGAATCATAGAATAGTCTGGGTTGGAAGGGCCCTTTAGAGATCATCCAATCCAACCCCCCCTGCAATGAGCAGGGACAGCTTCCACTTGATCAGGTTTCTCAAAGCTCCATCCAAACTAACCTTGAGTGTTTCTAGGTATGGGCATCCACCACCTCTCTGGGCAACCTGTGCCAGTGTTTTGCCACCCTCATTGTAAAAACGTCTTTCTTAGATTTAATCTAAATCTACCCTCGTTTAGTTTATAACCATTACCGTTATCCCTGTTGTATCCAAAAAGGCCCTAATAAAGATTTTGTCTCCATCTATCTTATAACCTCCCTTTAAGCAGTAAAGGCAGCATTGAGGTCTCCAGGAGCCTTTTCTTCTCCAGGCTAAACAAACCCAACGCTCAGCTTTTCCTCTTGGAGAGCTGTTTGAGCCCTCTGATCATTCCTGTGTCTGTCTCTCTTCTGGACCTGCTCCAGCCATGGAGAAACATGTCTTTCTTTTGTGAAACTGTATTCAATGTGTTGCTGCACTTCAGACCTGTGTATCGCTGAATCAAGTGCCATTAAAGCAGTTGCCTCTTCCTTATGACTGGACTGTGATTTCTGTCTGATTCTGGTGTATTAAATGCTATATTGGCATGTGACCTTTTCCTTATCTGCCTGCTTCTGGAATGAAGCTTAGCCTTAGCTCTTCAGCACAGAACAAAAGCTTTCCTGAAACTGTTTGCACATGGCTACAAATAGAAACCTCAGGTGATTAGCAAGAGGTTTTGGCAAGTCATGCAGATAGAGGGGCTATTTCAGTGGGTGATGTGCATCCTTGCAGAGCCATCCTGTAGGGAGGCTCTAGTTGACTGTGCAGTGCTTAATCTTTCTAATACATCCCATAATGTGTAGGGGAAGATCTAGATAATGCAAGAAAACAGTTATTTATCTGGGATTAACCTACATAAAACATTTACATTGAGCAGAAACTAGGCCAGGATACCACTCAGTCTGATGAGGAGTAGCTGAGGGACCTGGGGAAGAGGAGGCTCAGGGAGGACCTTATTGCTCTCTACAGCTGCCTAAAAGGATGTTGGAACAAGGTGAAGGCTGGTTACTTCTCCCAGATAACAAGCAATAGGAAAAGAGGAAATTAGCTCAAGTTGTAACAGGAGAGGTTGAGTTTGATATTAGGAGAAATTTCTTCAGCCAAAGGATTGTCAGGCATTGGAACAGGCCACCCATTGAAGTGGTGGAGGCAGCATCCCTGGAGGAATTTAAAAGGTTTGCAGATGTGGCACTGTGGGACATGGTTTAGTGGTAGACTTGGCAGTACTGGGCTAATGGTTGGACTCAATGGTATTCAAGGATCTTTTCCAGCTAAAATGATTTAATAATTCCATGATCCTATGAATTTCAGTATGGTACATCTTCTAAAATTAAAAGAGCCTTTGTGGTTCTTTCAGTGAGGGGACATTAGCTCTGGATTTTGTCTTAGTACCCCTTTTTTTGGTTTGTACCACTTGACTTAATACTTGATCTTAGTATTACAATCTATGTGTATTGATGTTCTTGTATTAAAAAAAAAAAAGAAAAAAAAATAGACTTTAGCCTCCCAAGCACCCAAACAAACACACTAAGTAAGTAGAGCACAATTAATATAATATTTTTAACAAACAGCTTGGCTGGTTATCAGTATTACTTATGAAGAACAGTCTGCCTGTTTTTCCAAACTTCTACTCTGTTAGTGGTGCACAAGGCATTCTCCTGAAGATTTATTATGGTAGGAGCTACACAGTCATCCTTGGTAAATAGATTTATACATGTGCCACTCTCTTGAATGGGAGATTTATACTTGGCTATTCCATTGCTGCTCATTACCATATGATGTTTCATTGAATGCAATTACATGTCTGCCTCTACTCTTTAAAGTCCAGAAAGGTTTCACAATATTACTATCTTCCTCTGCTCAGCAGAGCCTCACAAAGAGGCACTTTCCCATGTGATGGATGAGGTTTGAGGGTGGCTTTGTCTCTGGTAGGCCTGGATGTGGGAGGGAAGGTGGGTTTTGGTGTTAGCAAGATGCATGGAGCTGTCGTGACGAAGGTGTTTGAGAAGATTTGCTCAACTGCACCTGAACTCTCACAGATTTGCACTGTAGAGCTGACCTAGTGTTATATGTTGTTAATTGTGAAGACCCTTGTAACTCCTACAGGTTTTAAAGAGGCGTAGGTCTTTCCTCTTGATGAATTTAGTGTAGCATATTTACTATACCAGCTCAAGATCACAATATTTTCTCTGACACTAGAAGGATGATTTAGATTTTTATTAGCTGATATTTTCCGCCTAGTTTCTTTGGCCCATATTTTACTGTTTACTGTCATTATCTGCTACATTTTTAATCAGAAAACATGAAATCAAAATAATTTTCTTCCTGCTTTGGAAATCAACGCTAAAATATTTTCAAAACTGTCCTAAAGCAATGTGGTCTGTTAGGTATTTTATTTAGTGCAGATATTTTGTGAGACACCTTGACTACACTGAGATCTGTGGCAAAACTTTCCTTGGCTTTGAAAGGACTGGGACTTCTTGTTTTCTGTTTGCCTGTAACTTTTCGTTGCTGACTATTGCATATTACATATTTAATGATTTCTCTTCAACGTGGCTTTCAGAAACCGTGACCTTTTTTGTCCATGGTCAAGCCCTGTGTTGCTGCGCCCCTGTGCTCTGAGACCTCATTCATAAACATCTCTCCGAGCACGGCTCTTTTATCCCGTGTCCAGGGATGCGAGAGAATCCCGAACAATAGCGAGGCTGAGACAAAAGCCGGCATTGTGGAGAGGGCGCCGGGGCGGGCGGGCTGAGGGGCCCGGGAGCCTCTCCGGGCTGGGACCATTGTGCCCCTAATTGGATTGATGCTGCTGCTGGTGCTGGTGGCCGGTGCGGGCAGCGGGACCGCCGGGACCCGCCGCATTAAACCTGGCACTGGTGGGAGCAGGCAGATGACCTCTAAAGTCCGTGTTGTTGAGCGAGACCTAATACGGTACAAATGCACCAGGTTGCAACTTTATTAGTGATTAGATCCAGAGATAAGCCTCAGCACGTTGCCTAATCTGCAGAGTCTAATTCCAGGCATTGAAGGCGGGGATGCTGATGC